>CM077099.1:19543424-19560963 GCA_039619505.1 Cimex hemipterus | reverse complement strand
AAATATCGGTATGTGTATATATAATGTATATATATATATATATATATATATATATATATATATATATAATTTTTTTTGTAGATATAAATGAATTAGACGGGGTGCAATATACTGCGCCCCTTAATTGTATTCCCCGTTCTGTCCCTAGAGACCATCGAGAAATTTGATTAGTAGGCCGGATTTCAGTGGTTGATGCTCTTCTACAGTCACGCTGTACATCCCAAATCACTTCCTTCTGCCTGCCAACCACAGTTTGTTAGTAGGTGTGTTGGTGTCTCCTCCGCCTCATTGCAGAATCTGCATGTGCCCTTCTGATTATTCCAATCTTATATTAATGTCCATTTAGTTTGCAGTGTCCTATTAGGATTCGCAGTTTTTTCCTGCTTCCTTTGGTTCATTCTGTTCTTACTTTCCTTTCGAAATCTGTTAGGAGGTTTTTAGATTTTTTGTGTCGAATGGGTGAATTGTTTCTTCATTTTCTTTTTGTGCTTCTGTCTTAGATGCAGTACATATTAGAAATGACTAATATTGTCAGATTTCCGTGGGTTGACGAGCCCTTCCTTTGGTTGTTTCCGGTCGTTTTCGTCTGCCTAAGATACCTGTCGCATACACTATCACTGAAGATGGCGAAAAGCCGAAAGCGTGTGACGTAATAATACAGAGGATAGGCAGAGGAAGGTGATTGGAACCCACGAACTCTTGATAGGTAATAAAATTGTTAAAAAATCCGCTAAACACATTTGTTTATCCGAAAAATTTTGTAGTAACATAGATAATACATAGCAGAATTTCTTTATTAAAATAGATCTATAAATGCCTTAACCCTTTCTGCCGTTATCGGAAGGAATAAAATGAAAATGCAAGAAGAAAAATTAAAAGAGAACAACATACTTCAAGAAACGGATATGTATTTTTAACTAAAATCTAAAACGATGAACGAACGAATGAACTATGCACAATTATACAGTAATAGATGTATTAATTTATTTTACAATATATATACAGTTTATTATGAATTTGTTAATAAATCGACCTATGTGAAGCCGAATGGTTGGGATCCTCGTATTTGCCACGCAAGTCATTCTGGGTTCGAATGCTGCATAACCCAAGGCCTTTCAATGACGGCACTACCATTCAATGGCTATTTTAAATTGAGTACTTTCAAAAATTACTCGTTTAAAAGGTTAATAGTATTGTATCTACTAATTTACAATTTTACAATCACAAAAAGAAAATTTCTTTAGGGATTTGTTTTGTTCAAATTGATTGTCAATAAAGCAGATGTGCTCTTTATTGTACGATTACTGACGTATGTACTTTTAGATGATTGGGTATTATAATCTTGCAGGCTTACGTTTTTCGTTATTTTGCTTTTCCTTCCACGTTTCGGAGTGTACTCATGTAATCATGACCAAGGACAAATCATGGATCATTTAAAGAAACAGGGTTTTTCTCGGCTACCGGATTGCCAATTTAGTAAAGACACGTAACAATTCAAATCACATTAAAATTTTCAAAAGGACAACCAAGGCCGTATAAACTTAGAAGAGCTACAGCTTACGGAGGAAATATAGGTCGGAGGTAAGGTATGTTGGAAGTTGTAACGTCAGGCCCCAATTGTTCTGAAAGGATTGAGCTCACAATATTTGCGGTTAGCCCGTCCGACGGGATAGCACGTGTGGAGGGTGGCTTTTGTCGACCCGTGAAAGAACCGGATACCGCGGCGATGCTGGTAAGTAAAGTCCGAATTGAAAGGGTGTGTTTAGAGAAGACGTAGCAGAAGAGACACGTGCCAACTGGGACCGGATGGAGTAAGAGTACCACGTGCTTCTCCACTATTGTCTTAACCTTACCAGTTGTAACGTTGCACAATTAGAACGTCTCGCTGCGGCCACGATGCACCCTAACCGAGCATAGTCTATCCATTCACTGTAGATTTCTAACAACAAACGACTCGTGTTATAAACAAAAAGGATGGCCAGCAAACCTACTTTGCATATGGGCTATGCGAAAAGGTCGAACAACAGAGAATCAATACATTACACTCCTTGGTCATATCTGTTATATTTAAGGATAACTACGGGGGAATGATTTAACCTATGAATTACCCAACCCCGGCAAAAAGTTTTAATCCAAATAGTAATCATCTACTGAATTCATCAATTTTCATTGGTTGCTACTGTCTTATAGGTTTGGATTTGGTTTTCTGGCGTTCTTGGCTTCTTTTTTGAATAAGCCATCTTTTGTTTATTGAGGTTTCTAGTAGATTTGGACCGTTGTTTTAGACGAGCTTTCATATCATGGTGAGTGTCGCTCCTTTTGCCCCGACGAGGGCGAACGAGTAGCTTTAATTAAGACTCCCTCTACTTCGACTTAGGTCATTTGCTACCTCATTTCCGGATCCAATTACCTTATGATTGCGGGTAATTGCAGCCGTGGCCTACACTTTACCTAACAAATTACCTCGCCCGGCCGGGACACTCGCTCGATCCCGGCTAATTCAACTAAATTTGTTTTACGTAATCGTTTCTAATTTTATAAGTGAGCTATCCGTAATTTGATAATAATTTTCATGGGCGACCGCCTCCGCGCATCCATTCCGCTCCAGTCTGTCATTAGCGGAGTATTAATAATATTGGGGATTATCTTAATAAGGTCTATAGCTCTTTACAGCTCTGGCTACGTGCTACCCGACCCACCCGGCAACACTTTTCACATAATTGTATAAAAGCGATGACGCAAGGCGTGACAATCTATTCGACACCGAAACCCTTGTTAAGTCCACCACCATTTTCTCGTCCCCACCGCCGGCGGCCACTTCGCAATTTTTATTTTCAGACTCGAAATGACCAATTTTATGCTCGAAATGAGCCTTTGGTGAATAAGAAACTCACAAGCGCTTTCCCTTCTCACAAATTCTAAAACTGGAAAAATCAATTTTCATGTTCTACCACTACAATACGTACAGCATAATAACATTCGATTGTATATCTGCAAATAACTACCTAGACATACTTTTATTGTGACAATTTTGAAAATATTTTTAAACATTTTATTAGCTACTCGTCTCTAAAAACTCAAACGTTCCTAGTAAAAGAAATTTTCTGGAAAAATGTGCTTATTGCATCAATTTTCTCCAATAATGATATTAGTCCACAGTAATTAGTAATTATTTATGAGAAATGGTAGGGGACATTATTTGGAGTTGAGAGACTAACACTATTTAAGCAACGAAGATTTTGACTTGCAAAGTATTATTTACAACACATCGCACGTGGTGTCATTACAAATAACTGCATTCGTCTTTGCACTCACTTGTGACTTCCCATCTTCAATGGTGAAATCCCTGTGTCAAATAACTCCATACCTACTTAGCTTAGCTGTGTTTTTAAACGAAAAATGATCAAAACTGTCAAAGGAAAATAATATTTTTACTGCTGATCAGATTCCACTTTTTTCATCAATGTGACAGACAGAATGCCAGGAATGAAAAGCAAAATAAGTTAACAGTTTATGAGCCAGCAGTCGCGTAGTGTAGACACGAGTATTTAAGAAAATAATGGTAATATAGTTAACACATTTATTAGGGCATTATTCCACGATTTGAAAGGAATGGATTTTCATCGGAGTATAGGTTAGCAGTATATTTCGCCAAATTGAGGATAGATGTGCCAGGATGGTTTGGGAGGTCAGTAGTATAGGTCGAAAAAGAGATCGGACCAAGGTTACTACTACGCGGCGGGACTCTAGCTTAACAGGATAGTAGTGAAAGAAATATACTCCCTGCCTGTCCTTAAAGAAGCGGTCCGTCAGCTATGCCGAAAGAGGTGAATGTAAGCTTGCGGATCTCAGACTTTAGGAAAGGCTTGAGCCACATCAAGGAAAGCACCCTGGCTGTAATGTTGCAGCTCCAGAGAGGAAGAGAGTTTGTCATTGTAGGATTGTGGAGTGTTTTTACGGCAGCCAAAGTTGGTAATTGGTTATTCTTCCGTTCGCTTGAGGCAAATGGTTAGGTTTATGGCTTTTTATTATGGTAAGCTTTCTCTGTAAAGGAATAAGAGTTTTTATGGAGTGAATGATGGATTTCAAAGATTCTGATATTTCGGGATTTCTGAGGGATGAAAAGCTTGTGGGAGAGGGCAAAGGAATATTGGTTGGACAGGTGCCTTCTCTATGCTTTCGGGTAGTATAATTATAGTTAATAAACTAATAAGTGATGATGAATAAATAAAAGACGTTTTATTGTAATAAAATAGCCAAAAAGAAAAATTAAATCAGGTGGAGGTTGTAGTAATTGATGAAAAAAGATCTGTTAACCCTTGTTCAAATGGATTTGTACAAGTGAATGTTATTTTAGATGTATAAGAAAGCGGTTCTGTTTATTGTAAAGAGTATCTGAGTGCTAATGTTTTTAAATAATCTATTTTTGAATGTTTCGTTTTTCTTTGGAACCTTGTGACAGTAGTTTGCGTTTGAAATTCCATCATCGATCTGTGGATTGGAAACACGCCGTTTGCCGGTGATGTAACAACGTCGACATGCCAACTCCTGTGTATAATTACCTTTGATAATTGAACACTCTGGGCGCAGAAGAGATATGTGGGACAGTAAATTATATTATTGCATGCCAGTTTGAATTAGTACCCGGTGCGATACATTAGACAGATAATGAAACGAAACCATGTTATTTCCACTGTTCCAAGGTTCAGGGATATTACGACTATTTAATTCGGGTTTTTCTTTTTTGTTTTCACCGATGACTCCACCGGAAGCCGGGTAATTCTTAATGACAGCAGCTCGTCGTACCGGGAGTCCGTGTAATAACTAATGTAAATTAACCAGCTCTTGTCATTCCTACAGTCCCACAATACACGGGCACAACCTACAATTATGCAAGTAATGACCACATTAAACCTCCACTGTAAATATACGAAATTTTCTTTTCTCTTTCTAAAAAAAAAAAATTAATTTGAACTTCAAAATGGAAGTAAGATGCATTCATGAAACCCCCCCCCTCTCTAAAAAAAATCAACCCACGGTTTAGCACATGTACAGGGAGGAAACAATTGGTGAAGCCAACTATATCATAAGTCGTATCGTGCTAATTTGCATCTGTCAACTGTTGTTTATTTATCACTTTAAAAAATTAGCTTTAAACTATGATATTCAATATGTTTGGTCTTTCTAGGTTTCATTGTTTTTACGATCTTCGTGTTAACTCTTTGGCCCTGTTAAATCGATAAACATTATGCTACTTAATTAATATTGCACATCTAAGGGGAGCGCCAGCTGTTATGTCGAATCGAATAGAAGAGTAGTCAGACTATTAGCCGTTAGGACTCAGCTAACAAACATGGTCGGCATAAATTGAACAACTGGTAACTAGTCGTTATGTATTTTTATATTTTTTAATAATTAAATTCGAACAATACATTTATTTTGTTTATTTTATTTTATTTATTTATTTTTTTGCCTTGTGCATCTGCACATCAGCCAATTTTGTTTATTTCCGACTTCATAGTAGATCTTTCTACTTTTCAACTAAGTATGTATATTTAGGTTATCTTTTACAGTTCAATACTGCATTCACGATGCCGGTATTCTATCCCCTTCTTACCTGACCAGTTAGGATATTTGTCTTTGCCTATGTAAGGCAGTGATTTGAATAGTTTAAAATGTCAATTTTCTAAACATTAAACCAACACTTCCCACTTCCTCCATTTCACCGCACAATTTTTTTTACACTAATCAATAATCGATTTTGATTCAAAGACTCTTTTCTTCCGACTGACGTTTGATATTTTGAATAATTACTCTTCATTTACAATGGAAAACGAAAGCTTTACCAACATTAACATATCGAGAACTGCTTTATTTTCGATAACAGTTTTCGTTCTACTAATCGAAACGTGCAGCACTACGGTCGAGAAGTAACCTGTTATTATCGAAATAAGAAATGGGGCTCTCACAATCTTACTGAATACTTTAGATTTTACAAACATTAACATCTAACAAAAATCATAAATGACCTAACCCCCCATGGTTTAAAGGTTTTATGATTTTTCTTCTAAAGCGGTAATTTGTGTATGTTCACTACCTAGTTAAACAATTGCACAAATTAATTATTTTTTCTTTGAAACGAGGCCTCAAACGATTAAGAATAATGGTTGTTAAAAATCGGAATGTTTGCTTTGACTTTGTAATTTTCGGCTTCCGAACTCCGGTTTGTCGCCTCCGGACAATTGAATAATATTCTCTCTTTAAACATCATTAATGATCACCATTAAACGGACCCTGAAGTGCCTCCGGAAATCTAGGAGCGCCCGGTAGCAGCGAAGGTTGCACTTAAAAGTAGCCATGGTCACTCTCGTCCTTGTTAAGTGCAAGGGTTCAATTATCTATCTTATTCTGTGTTCTGAATTTTGCAGCTAATAAAATTTTCTTTATTCCTTACAATTATAGATAATTAACAAGTAAACCTACAGAGGGACTATTGAGTAATAAAACATCTTTTCCAAACACTCGATAAATAAATTTGCGCAATCGGAAGCAATTCATTCGGATGTAGTCAAATATCATTTTTATGTGTTAAATTTTCATTTATTTTTTTGTCCAAAATAACATTTCTTTCTAGGTAAAAACATAATAATACACTGACCGTTAAATATATTAAAAGACCCCCGATTCCAGAAAGATTGAAGTAATATTAATAAAATTAATTAAAGTATAAGTGTGTTAAAGTTCTACTTAAAAGTATAATTTGTCACTCTTTCCTTTTTTGGACTTACTTATCGTCTGTTCTCGCATTACAATATTAACAACGTGTTACCAGAAGAATAAAAGCTAATTAAGGAATTTATCCTTCTGGCATCACTGTTCGTGAAAAGGGCCTTTGATTTGTCGTTAATAGCCCACAATCCTCAAGCAATTGCAACAAGAAAAAAATGCTCTAGGCAAAGCATACTTCAAAGCACATCAACGACGAAGGTCACAAAAAGCAACAAATAAGTTGCCCAAAGGAATATTTCTGCCGACCGGGTTGTTGACTTTGGTCAGCAATGTACGACCCGGTTGTAACTTGTCGGGTCCGGTGGCCATCGGATATTAAAGCGATAGCTTTTGCAGACAATCTGTAACTTCGGGCATTAGGCAAACCCTAAAATGATGCACAAGTAACATCAAACGAAAACCTTCATCTATTGGAAAAATGAGACTGGGGGAGGGGAGTACATCTGTCCTTCAGAATTGAGAAGAGCTAAGTCCTTCTAATAGTCAGAAAGCGAAACTTCATGTATATCCTAGTATATCAGACAAACTGCTACAAGAGGTTAAAACTCTAATGTATCTGAAGGTACTATTGGACAAAAAGGTCCAACGGAATGTCCACATTAATTTTATCAGCAAAAAGGCACAAGAGCTCATCAACATCCTATCGCGAAGAGATAAAGTGTATTGGGGTATCGGGGCCCTCTTCTTCTGTGTTTCTTCTGTCTGTCCTCCTATCTGGTGCATACGTCTTTTTAAGCGGCAGTACCCTGTTAGGAGTTCAACCAGAATCCTGGTTTTATTGCGGTTGCCCTCCAGTAATTCCAATGTAAGTCCATTGTAGATGGCCCTTCTATGAATCATTCCTCGTGCCTCATACCTGAGGTGTGCTCAACCAGGTTTTCGAATCATTAAGGATCCATCCATATTTAGATGCATCCCATTTTTGTGGCAAGGTGCTGGGTCAATGTTCAGGACTTAAAGGGTTCATATTGGTTCATTTATTGGCCACTAGTGGGGCACTCGAGGTGATGCAGCAATGGTTTGGGCTGAGGCTATGAGGACAGACAAGCGAAAATTCCCTAAGAGAAAGGAAAATAGTACCAAGGATGATGGAAGGACACTGGAATATCCCTTTCCATGCTGCATTGTTACCGAAAAAATTAAAATGAAATTTAATGACTTATGAACAGAAAAGGAGTAACAGAGAAATGGAACGACCGTTGAAAGCTAATGGAAGGCATCATCCAACTAACAAAATAAAAGCATTACTGCCCACAGGAACATCACCCTGCGACAGTAATTTTACTGACGGTAGTCTGATGAGTTGTGGTGGCTCCCAATGGTGATATATGAACCGAACCCAATGTTTCCTATTTTTCGGAGACAATTCAGGGTACCAAATCGAAGGATAGGAGGTCATGTAGACGGGGATTACTGATGAAAAACCGACAAACTTTTCCAACAGTAAAATATTGTTACCATCACTTCGCATGGTAGAATACACAGTCACTAACTGTGTACGGAAAACCTGCTCTATTCCTAACACGATTCCGCATCACAGAGAGACATGCATATGCAGTACTACTAATTCTATATACTTAGGAGAACGTAATGTATGCATATTTTAAAGCTGAGAAATTGAAAATAGAAAGGTAATCACTCTACAACGAGCTACCTGGCCAACAACGTACTGCCTAGTACAGACAGAAATTTCACTAACACAATGGATTTTGAAAAATTATAAATATGAAAACAATAGGTAACACCTTCTTTTAGCCCACTAAATTCACTGAACTTATTTAAATCACTATCATTCCCACAGTAAATATTGAGTTCAATAATGAATTATGCTAAAACTTTAATTATTAATATTGTATAAACGCGGCTGTAATCATAGGGAGTAAATGTAAATTAAATTCTCAGTAGAAAGTTTACTGTTTATACTATCGATAAAATAAAAAATAAAAAATTCGACGTTGCCTTATCAAGCATTTTAGTGATTGGTTATATTTTCTGTTTCAGATGGAGTCAACAGTACATCGTGTTACCCGAGCCAAATACGAGGTGAGTTTTTTAAATTTATATTCATTTTTTAAATTATTTATTTTGTCGTTGATTTCTTCCTTTAAACGTTGAAAAATTGAAATTTGATAACAATCATTAGGAGTTGGTGGACCTTTTTAACCCGCTGCTTATGCATGAGACAATTAATATTGTATATCCAGTAATACCAAGGTTTACTACGTTAATTACACCCCTGTTAATATCATAATTATTAGCCTCCTAAATACCCGTTAAACCTGCTTTCAACTGTTGTATACTTTCGGTTTTTAGCTTTTAAAAATCATTAAAAAGCATGCCGGGTTGGGAGAAAGGTAAAAATGGAAACTCAAAAAAACAAAACAAATAAGTGCTCTTGTAAAAATTCGACGACCCTTCCTCCGCGATAAGACACTTGCATATAAACGATGAGAACCGATGGGATTATCTGATGGTGAGTTAAATTCTTCCCACACACACCTGAAGAGACGGGCGGAGTCGCGGGTAGAAGGGGCTACCGCGAGTAATTGGCCCGGACACCTGCACCACGTGCCCCAGGAACAAGGAAACCCCCTTAAAGCCTATTAACCGCCGGAACTACTGCTTAGACTTGTATCCGGTAAGTCACTCCTACGACTCCCAGGTGACCTGCAATTAATACAGTCAATTACACAATGCGTAGTTGAAGTTTTGAAAAGAGAAGGAGTCTTGGAATCCCATTCATTTACTACAATCACACTTGGCCCTTTATCCAGAAAGTTTTAACCTGATGGTCTTTTCTAGTCGTAGAAATAAAAATATAAGGAAGTTGAAATGTTCTCGTATTTGTATTTAATAAGTGCTTAAAAAAATGAATAGAGATGGTCAGGAATATTCACAGAATATGACTTCCAACTATGATTCTATGCCTTATTGGGGTGATCGTCTCGTTCGCTTCCTTTCCCTTCGGATTTCCCTCGGTCGTAACTATTTCCTTCGAAAATGGTTTTGAAATTTTTCACGTCTGTTAGAAGAAGAGGTGTGTACAGGTTGGAGTATTCCAAAGAATGAAGTGAATGAATTGCCAAAGTACTGGCGAGAGGCAGGCTATTCAGGAGTCGAAGTGCAGATAGGTTTTAACAGTAATGAAATTATTATTGTGACAAGAACATTAAAATAGAAAAAATAGCATAGGAGGGCCAGTTATAACTATAACCTTCTGCCCCAACTACTTTGAAAAATATCAATAAAACAAAACAAAAATTAATTTAAGGCTAACTCATGTAAGAAAACCCCTAAGCCATACGGAAGGTTTAAACTCAACTTTTTCACTCCTCTATTCCTGTATGCGAAGTCCAAGTCAGCGTTCCAAATTTGTTGAACTGACTGGTCACTGGTTAGCTTGACAGCGTTCATATAAATCGATTGTCATTGTATGACTGGTCATTGTATCCACTCTCCAGGACAATGGCAATGTCTACAACGTACGAGGCCAGCCTAAAATCATTAGGACTTGGCATGTATTAAAAAATATAAGAAAAAGGACAGGTCCTAATATAGTTCCCTATGGGACAGAAGCAGATGGGTCAAACTTTGGGTTAAGTTTAAGTTGAGAGAGAGATTCCAAATTTCCCATTAGATAAATATGAGTGAATGATTCTAATGTGCTATGTAGTCCATTAGCCTGCTTATTATTTCCGCATGCCAATGTGTGTCAAACGCCTTCTACCAAAACAAAGCCAGTTAGTTTTCGTTGGTTAAATACCTTAGTTATGTCATCAACAACATTAGGTAGTTGCGCGGTAATGGAATAAGTTCTGACCGGAACCCAAACTGCTCATACCGAATGCGTGGACATCCAAATAACGATTGATCCTAGCTCACAGTATTCTTTCAACACTTTATATAGCTGTGGGCAGTCTAATCGGTCTGTAGCTGTTTGGATCACTGAGTAATCGGCAGGCTTCAGTATAGAAACATCTAAAATTTTTACTAAGGCTTTGGTGATAACTTTTAGCAAATTGTTTTGGTTATTCGTATTTCCGTATTTGTTGAATTGTTAATTTCTTTAGGAGTAGTGAGGTAACAGTTGAAGTCGAATGTGATACCGTCTCTGAGGAAGAGACACTTGTCGATCTAAAAAAGAATTGAGTAGGAGAAAACGAGACGTATTAGAGTCTCACTTCTTTAATACAGAAGAATTTCCAGCTGGAACCCAACACCCTGGAATTATGTACTTAAAGGGTAACAAAAGGTTGATGCGCAATTGCACAAATTGAGTTATTGATATGCAAGCTCATTGAAGGCTTTGTGGTTAAAAGGGCGGTTCATGATGGAGCCAGAAATTGCTCAGGGGACATTCAGCTATCCCCATGAGAGAAAAGGGTTCTTTCCGTTCGTTTTTAGATGTATATAAATCTTTCAGCTGGCGCATACCTGGACTGTATGTTCAGTGTTTGAGTTTTTCTTTCTCAATTCAATTTTTCCAGTTTCAACTTACACACGCACTCCGGAATACTTAGTTGTGGTTCTGGACCCATGGGTGAGACGGTTGCTTCTTTTTTGCCAAGTTGGTCAGCCTATTCATTTCCTTGCCTTCATATTCTGGTACTCATGTCAAGGTAATTTTGTTTTGGTTTCCCAGAATCATTAGGAAGTTTAGGCACTCCCGGACAGGTCGGGATGTAGCGGTTTGATGTTATTGTAATTTGTTCGAGGATTCACTAAGCTTTTGTTGAATTGGTCTACTTGAAGTGTTATTCATTTGGAACGAAAGTGTACTACTGTTGATTTGCAACATTTTAAATGTAGAAACTGGTCGGATCGTTTTCTGGTGTTTTACCATTAGAAAAACTGTTATCATTTTCATCGCGATGGGGCACTGTCAATTTACCCAATGAAAACATCGTTCCGATTCCCTTTAGCATTTACGTAATTTAGATTAAGAGATTTTTTTGACAAAGTATTCATGTCAGGCTTGCTTCGGACTCGGTAGATAATAATGATTTTGTCAAATGAGTACTGGTTGGCGTGTCAAAGTTGATAATGATGAATGGCTATTTTAATGGTGGTATTAATCGAAATATGTTAAGTTTGCTGTAATCGACCAGGTGGGGGTAATCGATTTTTCTTTGAACATTACTGTTAACAGGGCAAGACTAGCAAACAACAAAAAACGACTGTTCGTGAGCGTGGATTTTTATTTGAGAATCTAAATATACTCCGAGTAGAAAGTTTTATTTTTGCGTCCAATGAGGTATGGTCTGGTCGAAAAACAAATTCAATTGTTAATGCCAAGTTTTCGAACTATTTTGAGGTCATCATACTGGGAAAGCAATCTGCCTACAAATTGATATAATTAAGTTTTAATAATGGGTTTCAAATTTCTCTGAAGACGGATCCGTCCAACATTACCATAGACTGTTAACACTACTGATTCATTTGATTATTCAGGTTCAGTTCAAGGTTTACATGATAGCATGAGTGTTTGCAAAATGACCGAAATATTTTTTAAATATTAATTAATTTTTTTAATTAAGTTATTTTCCCGTCTGTAGTGAGGTTGCAGTTCTTAGCGTTTTATAGAGAGAAGTCTTAGGAAGGAGGAAGTCTTTTTCAACCGTTGCGAGTTGGGGCTTTTGGAACTTGATTACATTTTAATTGGGATGGAAACCGACTGCGCGCATGTGGGTTTAACGGAATTTAAAACGTTTAGGATGAGGGCCATTAGTTATTCCTTTCTTCGAGTACCATAAATATTTCCAGCCCAATTTCCGCACGGACGCCCTTCGCAATTGAATTTATGTACACATTTCCTAATCGACTTAAGTTTAAATTCTTATGTAGATTGGTTAAATATGTTTGTGTTGGGCCAGGCGTTTTTTATTTTATTTTGCGTTGAAAATGGATCAATCAACCTCCTGGTTTTGAATTACGCTTATTCTAAAGCCAAAACGATATTTTAGGTAAATGGAAATTTAATGTTTTCGAAATCTTTATCTTCTTCTTAAGTCTTATAAGGCACACAGCTATATCACACACACACACACACACACACACAATAAACAAAACACGCCCGCAAAAACGAAACAACCTTGTAAGACGGACAGAAAATTAGTCATACTTCACATACATTGGGAAACAAACGTACTACGTAACTTATTCAAGAGATTGACTATGCGAATAAGGAGACACATCGAATACAGATAGGATGAAAAATAAAACATAGATAGAAGGAACATATCAAATTGTTTAGGGAGAACGGCGGGAGATGAAATTACGCAGAAATTGACCAAGAATACAAGTATGAAACTACTTCACAACGAATATAAAGGACGAAAACTTAGTATATGCAAATGTAACATATTTAACCCTAAAAAACTCATAAAAACGGAAATTAACAATTACTCAAAAAAATCATTTACAATATTTAAAACATTCCACAAAAGAAAAAGGCCCGAAGTACAAAAAGGGGAACTAGAACAATAAAAAGTTCTCCATACTTAATCCTTTCACTGACAAACAAACTAATTACCTACACCCCCCCCATATCATCTCATTCACCAATTTCAGCATTGTTTGATTCGCCAGGATTAAATAGTAAATCAGCCGAAATGAAGCCCATCAAAAAGTCACGATAAACTTTTTTATAAGTTGAAGCTGTGGATAATGTGGTGGTGTTTCCCATTGACGAGCCACTGTCAAGAACGTTTGCTGTTGTGAAGAAACCACTCCTCATCACATTTCTATACAGGAAAGGTTCATTTCTGTTTCGGAAAAGAAGTGTTGCGCAAGTTTTATAACGATATTTATAGGGGTACGTTCAATGCACGAGGAGCCTACTATTCCAGCTTTTTCACCTTTACAGTTGCCTTAAAGTGGTGGATTTGTTAACTGAAAGATTCTCTGCAAGTTCTCGGAGTTATATTGGGATTTCCTTCGACCAAGGCACGCAGAACCTCCTCTAGGGAAGAAATTTCCAAGATCTTCTTTGTCCTCAAATAATTAAGGTTTTTAATTGAGATAAAAAATCAGTGTCACGAGCGGGATTCGAACTCACCACGGCGCTAGATATTTGTCGCCGAGAATCAAATATGTTATCCTGCAAAAGGTGGGGTTGAGATAGGAAGTTGGTGTCCGAGTGGGTCGAGTCACGATAGCTCAAATGGTAGAGCAGCTGCGTATCTAGCCGAGGTCGTGGGTTCGAGTCACGCTCGTGACACTGACTTTTATCTCAAATAAAAACCTTAATTAATTGAAATATATTAATTGGTCAAATGGAAGAAAACTAGTGAAGTTGTCTTCAAAGTTAAAGTCCTCGTCTCTAAAATTCTCACTGCCATCGCCCCCGATTTCATTTATGTTTCTGGCCCGTTGGGTACCGTTTACGCTGAGGCTAAACTCTCAAACCGAAATTACTTGAAAATCACGCGTTGACATCTTAGTAAAGACTGATTTATTCGGAAATAACAAAATGCCTCTGAGGTAAGGTTTATAAAAAAAAAAGTATTGACGTTTGAACCATCATACGCAAACAGTTTATTATATGTAGAGAGGGAATGATAGAAAACATAAAAACCTGCATAATTTTTCTGACAACCCTATACTTTATATTTGAAAAAAGTCAATGGTGCTATAGGAGTATGAAAAATGACCATTTACTCGTCAACCATCTCCATAATTTCATTATCGTTGCCTTACTTCGGATGAATGGTTATTTTATTTATCTAATAACTGGGTCTATTAGCCCGTCGAATCGCGTGAATATGGAAATGAAGCGGATCGCCAAGTCCGTTCCTAATTGCATGTAAAGAAAATTATTTTAAATTCAAAATCGTATAGAATAAATTAAACTCGTTCCCTGAGCGCGTTGTAGAAAAAAAACTTGTCCTGATAATGGTACACGTCCGACAATCAATTAAAGATGCAGTCCGTACACGGGCAATTACTGGATTAAGTCTTAAAGAGTCGGACGGGGTTTGTTTTTCTCCCGGGCTTTCGTTTCGAGTCGGCGGATTTCTCTACAGAATCGTCCAGGTTTCGCATCGTGTTTTCTGATTGTTTTTTCTCCCTTTTGAACAATGACATTTACATTAAGCCTGCCCTTGGCCGTGCTTCGGCTTACCCACGTTCGGTATACACTTTCCACAATTAGCCTCGTATATTAGATTGAGCAACTGCAACTCCCTGTGTAATTTCCTATATGCAGTTTCTTCATTTACCGCAAATTAGTGTTTAAAAGCTTTTTCGAACCGGCTGCGCTGATAACCGGAATCGTCGAAACTATTATTTTCGCGTAATTGAATGTAGAGTAGGACGCACGTCGCGTGGATGTTGCACATGTAATTTTTAATATGGGTTTTTCATTTGTTTTCTCAATGATTTCTCGGCAACGATTTTCACCGAACTTTGTTGCGTATTTGTGTTTCCTGTTTAGAAAGTTTAATAGGTTTTTTTTATTATTCATTTCCCTTCGGAAACGATTGCCCTCTGTTCAAAAAGAGAAAATTTTAATTTTCCTTAATTCCGCAAGAAAGTCCGCTATTTTAGTTCCTTCAGTCCAAACCGTGAAATGGAATAGTTTTTTTATGACGCAGTAAAAAATGAAACAACTAAAGCTATTTTGATTAAAGAAGCAATTGGAGCACACCAAGACGCTTTCAACTGTAAAACTTTTTTACTTCTCCGATTCCCTTCGGTAGAATAGCAAGTGGTTGAAAATTTCACGGTTTGAATAAATATTTGTCCTTGTCAAAACCGAGCTCAAAAGCTAGAGATGGTCTACTTGCTGGGACTGTGTCACAGTTCAACCGTTGTGCAAGGCCCGCGTCACACGTACTCGAATGTTGAGGAACGGCGTATGAAGCAAGTGAGGGTTGATAAAATTTATTTATTGTTCTTTACTTTTGTTAGAACGTTTTAATTTTCAGTATATGGGTATGTTTATATTTTTAAATTTTTAGGTTTATGTTAGAAAATATTTCAATGAGGTTTTTTAAAATGAAATCGTATATATTTCCATTTATTTTGATGTTACAGGAATTTAAACCCATCATCAGCATTTATATTTCTTATAAAAAGACAGTTATAAAATTGATATTCATATTTTACAACACCTTATTACAAGGCTTACCTTATGTTGAATTTAATTTATCTCCATGACAGATTTTCAAATGTACGACCATCTTGCATCGGAAATATACGTTTATTTTAATTCATTTTTGTATGATTTCTAAATAATAAAACAATTACTTGCCAAGCCGCATGGCTAAGTTGGAACAGGTTTGTTTTTTAAATGAGGAATTTTGATAAGCTATTTTTTTGATGTATTTTACTATTTTTTTTCAAGATAATTTAATTAATTAACTTTTTTTAAGTTTTATATTACATTAAGGAATTTTTTTTCTATTTTAATATTATTCTACGTGATTATGCCAAAATTGAAAATATTGTTTTAATTTGTTGTTTAAATTTGTTACTTTTATTTGTGCACTTTTTGAATTAGTTTTTTTTACATAAATTGAAAAATTATTTTAATGTCGGTATATAATACAGTATTGGTTCTACTAAGTTTTTGTTTATATTTTTTTTAGTAAATTTTATAATATATATGGATTCTTAAATTTGTCTTTTAGAAGAGGTTCGAAATGCAAAATGTGTGTTTTAATTGGGCGTGTTTTGAGGAATTTATAGTTGAGAAAGGGCTGTTATTTTTTGATATTTTATCCCATTGTTGTGCTTCTTTGACCGGTTATCCATCTTTTATAGGGGGGAGGGTATAAACTATTTGTGTAAAATCCATTATGTTTAGTGAACTATTGACCAAATTACCTCTTTATTATTTGTTTTAATTTGAGATTAACAATATTTTACGAAGTTTTAAAAGTTTTACTATTTTTGTGACCTATTGTTATTATTATTAATTTTTAAGGGCGTTTTAACGGCTAAGGTCATTTCACGCCCTAACATCCAAACATTCACTCGTAATCTAATTTATCCTATTGCCATCCAAGCTTTGATTTTCTTTTTCAAATTTTTAATTCGGAAGGCCAAGTTACATTAAATTTAAAAAAATTATAAAATTGAATTCTGTTTCTTTTTTTTTTAAAATTAAAAGTTGTTTAAGTTTTTTCCATAATTTAAAATTTCCCCATAGGCTTGAATGACTAATAATAATAGTAATAATGGAGTCAGACTAGCAACAGTCTCAGCGTGATTATAGGCTCATCTTTATCCTTTTATTCTTCCATTCAAGTATGATTCTGCATAACAATAATAAGAAACAAAACACAATAACATTTTTTTAAGGAGCTATTTTTCTTATTTAAATTGTGATATTGGGCATTGTAGTGCATTACCCCGCAATTTTTATTATTTTTTAAATATATTTTTTATTCATTTCTGTGATATTTTTATCATTTTCTTTTTTCTCCTATTTGTAGCCTGAGTCTGAACTGGAATATTTTTCTTTAAGAACTATTAGTATTTATATTATCTTTTATGTTATTTAATTTCTTTTATTTAATTTATTACTATACCACAATTCTTTAACATATTGGTAGAATGTGAGTATTTATAGTATTTATAAACGTTAATTTTTTAAGTATTTCCAATGATTTAAAAATGCGAAAAAATTATGATTAGAAAGTGAGTGCTATAGACGTGTGTGTGAGCGCGCGCGCGGGCGTGTGTGTGTGTGTGTGTGTGAGAGAGAGAGAGAGAGAGAGAGAGAGAGAGAGAGAGAGAGAGAGAG
>CM077099.1:19434736-19543414 GCA_039619505.1 Cimex hemipterus | reverse complement strand
GAGAGAGAGAGAGAGAGAGAGAGAGAGAGAGAGAGAGAGAGAGAGAGAGAGAGAAAGATAGTAATACTAGTTAATAAATTAAATGAAATTGATTTGTCTTATAGTTTTGGTAAATTTTTTCTTAAGTTACTTCAATTTACATTTTAGAGATCATATAGGTTGGAGATTGGTTTATTTAATAATATAGTTACTCCGTAATTTGGTGAATTTTGGGTCATACATTTTTTTTATCAACGCTAATTAGATTCTTTATACAATTCCTCTCGTTATATTTGTTCTGAAGTAGTTTTTACATTCTTCTTTGTGCAATACTGTACTGTGTTGTACTTCTTTTTACCTAAACTTTTCACGTAGATGTGTCCTTGTCTTAGTCCTTTTTTAATGTTTTTTAATCCTTAGTCAGCCGAGTCGGCCGTTGGATAATCAATTGCTAATTTTACACTTTTGTTGTGGTGAGCGGCCCCAGAAAATTCTTGAAGAGCTCACCTCAACAAAAGTGTAAAATTAGCCATTTTCAGATAGAAATCAATGTAAAGAAAATCTATGTAAAAGAAATCTATATTTGATATACTGCAAGCGTTTATGATGCGAGGAACTACCCTGGATGTACGCCTTTACCGACTTTTAATTTCTTACCATTTGCTTTGTTGAGGCTCTCGCGATAGTATTCTGGCCGAAAAGTAAGGGTTTTTATATTCTATCGGTGTGTTTTTTTTATTGTACCGAAGCCCGGCCAGAGCCGTTATGTAGGCGTCGGCGTTATCTCAGGAGATAAGCCCCGGTCTAGACGAAGGCCGGTCCGGGTCTACGATCGTCTTTGGAAGCGGACCGGAGGAGGATAATTGTTCGCCGGCCGGGCTCCGTTTTGCGCAATCAAATTATGAGACGGATTTTCAATTAAGGAGCGGACCTTGGAGCGTAATTGCAAGCAGTCTGCGACTCTCCGGTGAGGCCATCACTCGCCGTTTACCTCTCTGAACACTGAAATGCCCTCGGGCATGAGATTTCTCCGAGTTTATTATTTTTCCTTTTTCCGCTTTGTTCTAAGATCCTCGACGTAGCGTTTCTGTAACGCATGCGTCAGCTTTCAAAAAGCATCTTTGAATCTTTACAAAACAACGAAGAAACTGGCCGTAGTGGTGGTAATATTAAATCCACCAATATCGTAGATGTTATAAATTAAAAGTAATATAAATTATAAAGAAATAGTTCTTTTTTATTCTTTCTAAGCAAAAAATTTAAGAAATATAATTGATTTGGAATTAAAGTTTGAAAAGTGGACAGATAGTATTTATTCTGAGATAAATATTCAAATGCGTAAATTATCTCGTTAAGGAATGTTATATTTTGTTGTCTGGAAAATAATATAAGGTCTATGGTTATAAAATAAAAACAAGTAAATAAATTTATTCTCAAAATCTACGGTTTATAGCAATTATTACCAAAAGGTTGAAAAATTCCAAGTTCTCCGTGGTTTAAATATTTTATTTAATTTTTTCTGTTACAAGGTCGTTTCGGGCTTACGGCCCATCATCAGCAGGTAAACATGGAAAACCTCATGGTACAATAGCCATCCGAATATACTCACATAAGTAATTTACAATTGTTTTTATAAAAATAGGATAGCGGCAGATTTATTGTAACCATGAGCAGACTAAAATAAAATTATTGTCATTATTAAAGTCTGTAAAGCCGTTTTGACAACACCCACAAAATAGGATGAAAATATATATGACATCTATGGCATAGTCCAGATATATTTATTTTTATTAAAAGAATTGTGAGTTACCTATGTGTGTATCTTCGGATGGCTACTGTACAATGAGGTTTTCCATGTTTGGGTTCTGATGATGGGCGGTAAGCCCGAACGTGCATTTACTAGACAAAATTAAATCAAATATTTCATCCTCCGAGAACTTGGGATTTTTCAACATTATTACCAATAATTAAATAAATTCTAAACCTTTCTTTTATATATTAAAATACCCTTTAATTGAGGCATTACTTCATCCAACGTGGTGATGACTTCTGTATGCTTTCTGAATAGAATTTTTAGTCTTTATTCCGTAAACGCATTTTCTAACGACTGATGATCAATAAATTTTTTTATGTTGTAAAATGTTGTCCAGGTGTCTGTCAAAATTGTAGTCGGAAGGGGAGAGGTCTGTGAGCAGAGAGGGTGTGGCACAACTTCATAACAAAAATCCAACAGTTTTCGTGTTGTCACATGGACCTGGGACCGAGCGTTGTCATTTAACAGATGCTGCTTTTTCCGACTGACCAAAGATGTCCAATAATGCCATTCTCTAGTGTATTGCGGGTTAGGTATTAAACCAGCCTAAATGAAGACCACTAAAGAAGCACCATCACCTTTTTTATGTTGCTACTTTTGAAAATGCAGTGGTGTTTCTCCTTTGTCCAGCCACTATCAGAACGTCTCCTGTTGTCGCGGAGATTGCATTTTTTCATCACAAATCAAAATTTTATCTAGGAAAGGTTAATATCTGTTTTGGCAAAGAAACGTTGCGGAAACTTCATAACAAGGATTTTTTAATGGTCGTTTTTTTGCTACTTTAAAGTTTTGTCACATTCCCAATTGCCTTAAGGTGGTCAGCGTCGGTCGATTTGCTAACTGAAAAAATTCTTTGCAAGTTCTCAGTTAGTTGTTCTGGAATTTTCTTCGATCAAAGCCCGCAGAACATCACCATTCAGGGGAGAAAATCATCGTCCACGACCTTTTTTTTTATCGTCGATGCCAAAGTCTCCCTCTCGAAATTTTTCACACTGCTACCGCCCCAGACTTCCTTAATGTTTCTGGCAGTTTAGGCACTGTTCCGTCTAAGTTTAAACTCTTAGTGGAGACTGAGTTATTCCCAGGTAACGAAATGAAACTAATAATTTTGTTTGGAGGAGGTTTAAAAAGTGTTGACATTCATACATTAAGAATAATTGAGAGAAAACACGAAACCCTGTATTCATTATTGCAACTCAATATGCAACCTGTAAAAAATGAAGTTATTTTATCACATTTTAGTTAGAAGAAAGTAATATTGAGCAATGGCTACCCCTTTGTTTCACTACCCTTCTTTTTCTTTACCTTTCACTCTTTGTTATTTGTGTATGATTTCATCGGTTAGGTTTATTCGTAATCTACAGTTGGGCTTAGACTCGCATGTTGTTTACCTTCCCCATCATCAATGTTATTATTAGGGCCGCAATTCTTTCAGAAACGCCATGGATCGCAATAATTTGACAGTTCAAAGATTCTTTTCAGAAAACAAACAACTTAAAAATGGGGGGAAATCTGACTTTCGTTTAATTATTATTTTGCTATTTATTAACATTAGATTCACCTTTTAAGTAGCCGTGTAACATGCCCTTGGAGGCCGGATTTTCTATGCAATGCAAGTCCTTATAGCAATCTGTGTTTTGATAGTTGTAGTAATTCGAAAATGTGGTCATAATTGCTATAATTTATCAGGTGATGATCCTTAATTTCCATCGTACAAAAATGTTTTCATATTTTATGTTTGGAGGTTAATCAATTAAGAAAAAAATCTACTTGAGCCATTTAACTTCATCTAACACTTGTTACTAAATTTAGTTTTCACTTAACCTTCATAACTTCAAATAGATTATTGTTTAGATTCCTTTTAATTTTCAATTAGAACTTTTGGTAATATTTTATAATATAATTATGCATCACTCAATCCTTCGCCACAGGTAGAATTTTTGAAAATCAATAAAATATCATAAATGTGTCCCTGTCACAATCAGTGATTTGATAACACTACGCTTCATGTGCATACGAAAACCTTGATCATTTTTTTGTTGTCTCTATTTCAATATTTGATTACAATCTGTTAATTTTAATTACAATAATTTTATGATTCATGATGCAATTTATGATGATATTTACATTGAGGGTAGTAAATAATCCATATTTTTCTCCCATTTCACTTCACCTAATGAACTTAGCTGCCTACTCCTCAGAAAGGATGTCGCGGGGCCATTTCCTCTTGAGACGCCTTATGGGATTGTAGGAATGAGTTCTGTTGGACAAGCCTTGGGAATGATAATTGTGGAACTTTAGGTTATTACATTTTGGATAAATGGGATGTGTTGGACGTCGTGGAAGATATTATTGGAGACAATACATTCACAGTTGTTATGAGGACTTGAGTAGTATTGGAGACGTTGGATATTGGAAGGCTTAGAGGTTCCCCTCATTTTTATACGGAATGCGTAAATCGGTTGTAGGAGCGTTTGGTAAATTGTTTCTTTGTTCTCAATTAGCATTATTTATTTACGTTTGTAGATTAGACTTAGTGTCCTTTTATGTCTTGTCGTTTCAGTCGCACGTTAAACATGAGTCTAGCAGAGAAGAGGAGTTTGCTTTGGAGTGTAAATTCCACTCCAAAAATCTTCATTTTTTACACCAATTTGCTATATATCTCCGAACTGAGCTGAAGATCGGGGTTAGAGGATAGAACAGCTGTGTCATCGGCAGAAGATAGTAGGTTTAGTGGGAACATCATCAGTATAAAGCTTATAGAAGATAGGTTCGAGTATACTGCTCGACGGTGCTTCCGCTCCAGAGAGCAGTAGTATTCGGAGTAATGTGATCCTTAAGATGACGGTTAGGAAATAAATTAGCTTTTACACAATAGCCATTTATTTCGTCAGACGAATTCGTGACAGTCTACATGCCAAGTCCATGGTCGCCCAAACATCCTCTTTTGAACTTATACCAATATAAGAAACCGTCCAACCACTTTATATTAAAATAGACCTTGAAGATGGTGGTTTAGATTAGAACGATGCGTAGAATAACCATCAACTTATTATGAAATTCCACAAAATCAGAATAGGATACCATCAAAAATCTGATCCTGCACGGAGTCGAAAAAAACCGATTTGTTAGATAAGAGCCGAAGATTAATTAGAGGGTATTTGGAAGGACACGCTTTGTATAGAAAGTGCCAAACACAAAGTATATTTCAAGAGACTTTAATTATTGCTTCGCCAGGATTTATAAAAGTCCCCAACTGATTTAAATTGGGCGAGTTTTAGTGAAGGTATAACTAAGAAATATAATGGAATTTTAACTTAAAGATTCAAAGACATACCAAGGAATAAAGTTTGCAATTTGTCAGAGATAGAAAATGTATATCAATCATTGTGTCCTTGTTTTAACGAGTTCAGGATATATCCTTTCATAAGAGTATTCTTTCCCGAGAGGAACATTTGACATTTCTTAGCTGTTTAGAAAAGTTACCTTTATTTAATCATTGCAGGACTACGTGGAATTATAGATAAGTTTTATTCAGAATTTAATCTTTTAAGATGATTTCATTAATTCGATGGTCATTAATATTTACAGTTTCCGAATGTGATAGTGGCTGTATGTATGAATGTATATATATGAACATTAATAACTGAGCACTTGTTAGTGTGTCTCATTAATGGCGGTCATAATTACGGATTATCATAAGGGACCGTTTAACGCTAATACATCATTTGGAGCGCAAACGTATCAGGCCGGTTCTAATGGAAGAATGATAATGATATCGAAAGGGCTGTCGCCAGTAAATATGACTTTAATGGAAGCCTCGTATAATTCGGCGCCTGTCCCTCATTAGATCTTCTTTCTTCGGTCTCAATTGTTCTGGCACGCCCTTCGTAAATACCCTGCGTTTGATATTCACTGGGCGCTGTCAGGAATGAGTGAGTCAACGTTCAAAATCAAACTTGGTACAGAGGACGTCATGTCCACTCGAAAGGCGGACAGTTTCGAAAGTATAAAAATAATATATTCTGTGAATATATTTTTCGATAATACGGTGGACACAAAACGGATTTAAATTGTACAAATTTTAGTAAAGCTATAACTAAGAAATATAATGGATTTAATAAGTAAAACGAAATATATCTTTACTAAAGCTCTCCGTGGCCATTTCATTTGTCGTCGAGAATCGAATCCTGCTTACACATTTGAAAAATGGCAAAAAGGAAAGAAAATTCGAAATATAGGTTGAGAGGGGAGGTCCGAATGGATCTAAGTAAGTACTTGAGCTATAGTGGTACAGCAGCAGCGTATCTAGCTGAAGATCGTGGGTTCGAATTCCGCTTGTTCCATTGACTTTTTTTATCTCAACTAAAAACCTTTACTAATTGCTTCCATATTAGGTTTAGTCTTGATGGTGGTTTTTCTTTGATCATGCCGATTATTGCTTTCTGAGCTGTTTTCACTATCATTTGGTGGAGGGGTTCATTAATCACAATATTTTCTCAGTACCAGCTGTGGATCATGTTCTCATCGCTTCGGTTATACAAACGCTCTCTATTTTGCCGTCGGTTCTATTTATACGGTCTGTGGAACCATATGTGATGGATAGGTCTCCTCTCATTCATGGTATAGAGTACCTCTGAAACATACAGCAAGAATAAATGGATGAGACGAGGACGAAGACCAGAGAAAAAAAGGCTATCTACTCATCAAAAATAATCTTGTTGATATGTAGTTTTTCATTAGCGTGTAATGGTACGACTTTGTATTTTTCCCTTCATTTGTAGTTGTATGAATTTCCTCCTAGCACTCAAAATACCAATCAACATTAAAAAGTTGATCGATTTTCGAAAGATAAAACCTACCTGCCAGCAACCAAGTGTTGATCTGTTCTGGAGAAAACTGACGAGTCAGTGGAAGTTTTTTTAGGTAACCTTTGACCTTTAGTTGATAAAGATTAAACATCTTCTGTTGGAACTCCAAAATAAACTTAAGAAAAGTAAGGTAGATGTATAAGTCGGCGTGTGGGGTATATATCGAAAAGTAATATTGTACACCGTTTCTAATCAATCGCAGTTGAAGAATATGCTACTGATTTTACAATGTGCATTTTATTTAGAATAATTTTTTTCAGTATATTTCTGGTGTCTTTCCAACAAGAACCCGCCGTGTTCAAATTGAATTTAATATTTAGGGCACTTCTGATCTGTTAAAAAAATCGATAAGCATACCCAATTCAAACCACAAGCCAAGCAAGGCATAGAAAAAAAGTAAAGTACAGGCCGAAAATGAAAATTTTTCCCGAAAGGTTGATTTCTTGAAGATTTTCTGAACCGACTCATTCAAATATAGCTGAATATTAGTGATAGAATTAATTACAGTATGCTTCAAGAAAAATAGCGTAATGACAAGAACCTATTGCAGTCTGATTATTTGTGTGTTTTTTACTGTTTACACATAATTTCATAAACACTGGACACAATAATGATATACCACGCGTCGCGCGGAAATAATTACTGTTGGAGAAAACCTGAGGGTGTTTGTTTTGAGTGACGCGGGATTGTTTATGAGCAATTAAAAGAGATATTATAACATAAATTTCTTAAGTTGGCGTGCAATTCTCTTGCGACATGGTGTACAACTAGTCCAATTATCGGCCGTTTTGGTTGTTAGTGCTCGAATTCAATTAAAACTGTACGACCTGCATCAGGCTTACTGAACTACTATTTATTTTTTTTAAATGAGAAATTTCTCCATGTGGTCTGTGGAGGTAATGGACCTGCAATTTGGTCGTTTCCGATCATTCTGGTCTGTCTGTCGTAGAAATTCTGGCTTCTGGCCATTTTCAGCGCACGTTAGGGATATAACCATAGGGAAGAGAAATTTCCTCGAGAGGCGAAGAGGTGAAATGCCCTGCATTAAGCATACAAAACCGATGGGAATTCATCACCCCGAAGATCATTAAAAGACATTTTTGTTTTATTAGAGAAGCAAGTTAAAACAATAATCCATAATTTCACAATGTTCTTGACTTTCATGTCAGTGACATTGATTGATGGAAATCAGCTTTTTCGAGTTATTTAAATAGAAAAAAACCATCATCATTGAACTATGTGAGTTAGTTGATGATGATTGTTGGTCTGCAAATCGGTGAACTCATGTTGAACGGATTTCGGCACTGTGGCGCGTTTGAGTAATTCACCAAACCAAGTGAAGACGTACCCAATAAGAGACCCTAGATGGCTCAGCATGAATTCAAGTATAAAGTAATTTTTCAGATCCTACACCTGGAAACAAAAAATTATCTCGGACTCATTTTCCCCTTTAACTGAATAAAACGTCCGAAAGGGCTTCACCGGCAATTTCCCATTCCTAATGGCTATTCATAACATAGAGTACCTGTGCCCAACTCTTTTCTTCTGGGCGGGCGGAAACCATTCCCACCCCCGGAGACAAAACTGAACTATAATAATTGCCGGTTGATTCCTTCCATTTTCCCCTCGGCCCGGTTTTTTTGTCTTCTTCAATGGGAGAAACGCTCCTGAGATTAGGGAACGAACAGGAAGGGCGGCCGGCCTACGTCGGGGCAATTTTCGGTGGTTCGGTGACAAATTGGTCTTGATTGAACCGGCGGTTCACCTTGTCATATATCGCCCCTTTCCGCCCTTGGTTGGGCAAAAACCTATAGATATAGGAAAATGTAAAAAGGGATGTTTTTCTTAATAAGGATTACATACAACAGACATACCTTTTCAACATAAATTTTTAAATAATTAATCCTTTTATGTAAGGTTTTGGCTGAACGAAAAACCTTACATAAAAAGATTAATTAATTGAAAGATTTGGTGAATAAGACCACTAAGTGTACTGGATTTAATAGTAAAACGAAGTGCAACTTCGCTATCAGCTCCCCGTGGCCACTTCATATGTCGCTGAGAATCGAACAGATTTCACGGCATTTGAAAAATGACAAAAATGAGGGAAAATTCAAAACGTGGGGTTGAGGTGGGAAGTTAATGTCCGAGAGGATTGAAGTCACTATAGCATTAGCAGTTAGAGCAGCGGCGTAAGGTCGAGGGTTCCAATCTCGCTCGTGACACCAGGTTTTGCAGTTCAACCAATACTTTACATAAATTTTTTTATATTAATTGAATTAGTCACAAACAGTGTTTATTTATTTATAATGTGAAATGAGTAAAAAAGTTAAGGTAATTTTATTGTGTTGATAGTCAGAAGCGAGTAACTTTTATATGAAGGATGTGAATTGCGTCCGAGGAGGTAAAAATATATATATATTTAAAAAATATTATTAAAATTAGGACCAGTTGTCAAAACATTTAAAGGCCAAAAAGTTCAGCTCTCCAAATAGATGAAATTTTCACTGCTCTTCACAAAAGAAAAGGGTAATTGAGCTTTCAGTAGAGCAGAGGCGTATTTAGTCGAAGATCGTTGGTTCGAATCCCGCTCGCTTTTTCATTTCAACCAAAACCTCACATAAAAAATTAATTAATTAAAAAAATAATTTAGTCAATCAGACCACTAAATATAATAGTTTTAATAAATGTTTAAGTTAAATAAATAATAGCAGTTTCGTATTAGCTTATAATAATATTATTGGCCCAATATATGTAAAAAAATTATGGCAGTCTTCTCCAAATGAAAGCTCAGGGATATTGAGTACAGCCACAACTTTAATATTGTACATCATTAAAATCATTTCACATAATGAAGACACCTCCGATTTACTTTAATTATATATTGTTTAAATTGTTATGTAAATAATTACTTAATGGTCGAGCAGTAATATCAGGTTTATTATCAAGCGTCGGGAAGATCGTGCCCCAAATTATTTCCTCGAATAAATTATCATAGGAAACCGTATACGTGTTTATACTGTCATATGTACAAACTAGTCGCATAGATAGAAAATACAGTTAATTGTGATAAGTTGAAAAGCTTTCTGTTACATAGTTCATTAAGGGTTCATAACTATAAATTTTGTTGACAAGGCTAATTCTATTTGAAGTAGTCCGGAGTTGGTAGAAGCTCTTCTTTGTTATCTGCAAAGTGCAGACGTTCTTCTGAGAGGAAACAAGGCGAGCACGATTTTCTATTTGCCTCTCGCCCATAAATAAATTCACTTTAAGCGAAACTAATTTAAAATAAATATTAATGCAGGTCTGTTTGATCTACGGCGGTATACCGTTAGGGCTCGATACGTGTTCAATCCGGGATAAACTCACTGTGATTGCTTAGGGGCAATTACTTAGCCGCGTAAAATATCGGCTTCGGGACTTGGAAGGGCTTATTCGCCAATTGGATTTTCAATGGGAAAATAAACAAATGTTATTAAATTAAATCCGAGAGTTATCCAGCATTGTTCATTTTATTTCCTCTTAATAAACAGTTGATAGTAAAACAGTTTGTCATTTTTAAAGGTAATTATTATTCAGATCGTTAGATGCGGTCTGGTGTGTTGTAGGTTTCGGAAAATCATTTTCTGTATCGTGCCAACGTTTCGATCTTTATTGAGATCATAATCAGGGCCTGGGGTTTACAAATATTGTTTAAATTAAAGAACTACGTGTATGATGTGGAAAAAAAGTGAATTTATGCAATGCAAAATATATTTTTTATGTTCACTCAATCGAAGTATTTGTTTTCTGTGTAATTGTGGCATTCTTGCACGTCTTGTTGAAAGTGACAATGAGATATTGTTGTTTTATGATTATATGCGTTGAATTTTGAGGGTTTTTTTTGTATAAGGCGTCGGCTTGTTTGAGGTGAAAATGTTTGTAAATCCCAGGCCAGATGATGATCTCAATATAGATTGAAACGATGACATGATAAAGAAAATGTTTTTCTGAAACCTACATCACACCAGACCGCATCTTATGGTCTCTGAATAATGATCGATTAACGATCACTAATCCCCACACATTTAAAGGTAATGTTGCGAAACCAGGCATTCCACAAAAACACTTTCGGTGTTTGCCTGCATAAATAGCTTCATAGCAAATAGAACGCTTACAGAAATAGGTGAAATATCCAACAACATAAATAAAGTATCTCCAACAGATTTTATGAATAAATAATGCAGATATAGAAGGTTCGGTGTTCAAAATATTCTGCGCACTTTGGAAGTTTCATCGGTGAGTCCCGGTTCAAAAAAAACTTGATAGCAGGCCCGGTTGAATTTCTTGTACGGCTAGGTAGTTCATCCCAAAACACTTCCTCCGGCGGGCAAATTTAGTGCCACAGTTTGCTAGTAGGTGGTTAGTATGCTATACCTCTTTGCCAACTCTGCACGTGCCGTGTTGGGCTGTACCAAACTTCTTCAGAAGCCCCAATAGTTTACAGTGTCATGTGAAGAATCCTGACAGGATTCGGAGTTTTGCCCGCTTCTTTTGATGCATTCCGGTTTTCCTTTCATTGCTATTATGTTCTTGGATTGTTTATGTCCATTGAGTGTATCCCACTATTCCCTACTTTTCAATTTTATTCTTTTTTCTGTTTTACTCATTAATTGGGTGATCATTACGTCGCAGAAAGCCTCAGGACCTATTAACAGTATACAAATACTTTACGTTCAAGGGCCCTTTACTCCTGCATATCCTGGGACCAAGCAGAGGTTTATTTTGCATATCTAATCTATTTAGTTTAGTTTGCAATTCAGCACCATCTTTGAGGTAATGATGTGTGAAATTAATGCTTTGATGGCTCCTTGCGTGTCTGACATGATAGCTATATTCTTGTTTTTGTACCCTTTGTTCATATTGAAATTGCAAGATCTTCAACCTGGAAGATATTGCTTTATTTTCTCATGGGTTCTGAGAATCTGGAGTCAAAACAAATCTTCCTGCTCACATATCCTGCGTTGTAAGTCCATCAGTGTATCAAAAATGGTACCGTTCTCAGAGGGTTTCTTTCCCATCCTTTCTGGTACTTATATTTTGCTTGAAATAAAATATCCTTGTGTCTTAGCGCCATGAGTATCGTACATTTTTTCGTTTGGCTTGTTATGTCCCCATTTAAGTTTTATCCCTATTGCTTGTATCAATTCAAATTCCATTTTAATTTATAGTTTGAATTTGCATTGGCCTGATTTCTTAAATTCGGATTTAATGATGTTGTTGTGATGTTTTATTATCTAGGCAAACGTAATTAGATAATCTCATTAAGGAAGATCAATAGCACACCATCCTGGCATAAAAGAGGCATAATTTTTTGTTATTGGCGATCGTCGATGGAGATCGTAGCAACAGAAAAATAATATAAATATGGACGTGTGGTTGAGCGTCCATTTCACATTTGTTACACTAGCGGCAATAGGTTCGAACCCGGCATAGTCCATGGCTTTTTAATTGAGAAAGTGTTGTAAACTGGTTTGACCCCCTCGTTCACGACATCGAATGGATTGGACGATTCTTACTCCTGCCCGACAGGTATTACTTTATTGTTTTAGGTCTCCTTACAATTAATCGATTTTTGAAATTGAGATTGTGATATTAATATTTTGCAAACTTGATCCTTGTCAGTTCTTCAAGGCATTTAAACATTTCATTAGAACGGAAGTATAATTAAGTAATCTTAATCTAATATAATTTAATAAAATTCAACTTTCACGATTTTTCCAGTCTACGCTTAATTTTGTTTGTAAAATCAGTGTATCATAAGGGAAAAACGGAACAAACAGAAATAATAAGTTTTTGCTGTGGGAAAGATACTTGGGAAACAGTTTTGGGTACTTTTTGCTGACCCATTGTTAGCCAACATCTCCAATTGTTCACGCTCATCATGCGACTCCCAAAAAAAATTTTCTGTTTTTTTTCTAATTTTCTACATAAATGAGTTAAGTATTCGTGATCGTACTATAAATAATATCCTTGGGATTTTATATGAAAATTATTGAGAAAAAAGTATAATAATGTGGTGTGACCTTAAGTTCGCGACCTCAAACGGTAGATGTGCTTTACTCCATGTAAAGAGATGTAGTGGCTTGTCATTTGGAAATTCGAACGGTTCTTAAGTTGATTTTCACCGCGATAACCGAACGGATCCGTTCGAAAGCAATAATTGTTGGAATTAAAGAAAATCCTTGTAATAATAGCCGGTCCGTTACAAAGAAGTCTCGACATCAGTGGGCGTTAGCGGGTCGGAATGACTCATTTAATGCGTTTGCTGTTTATTAATAAAACGATAGTGCAGTTCCCTGGTGTTAGATTTTTTCTAAATTCAAGGTTTAGCGTCCTACGTAAATGGAAATTAGCCAGGAGAGAGTGATCACCCGTAAATAAATTGTCAGACAGTTCGTTAATTTGTTTGTTTTCCCAAAGCAAATTGATTTTAGCAAATTGATATTAGTTTTTCTCATTCTACTGTTTAATGTGTTCTGTTTCTTGTGAATTTCTTCATGAAATTTGTTAATAAATTGACGTTTGTCTTGACTTCTGAGACATTCAATTAAGTTGTTTTTCCATAAGAGCGTTCGAATGGCGAAACATTGCGAGCTCATGTGTTGTTCTTCTGATGTAAAAGGTAATGAGGGTGGGTCGCAATTACTCGAAAGCGGCTGGTTTGGATTCATCCGTTTCAAAAGATCGATTTCCTATCTTCAGAAGAATCAATCGACACCTGCACCCGAGTGGACCAGCCATGTGTGAAATTGGTCACGACACAAATGAGCCGGGAGAGAGAGACTTCCGAACCCTCAAACCAGGCCTAGTAACTAAAGTAGACCGATAACAGAACGTTTTGACCACAATCTGAGGTGAAACATGGCCCTCGATTTAATTTATGCTCACGAGAAATCTTTAACCAGTTATACGAAAACCAAGTTTGAATGTTATCATTTCTCCAGTGGACCGTTCTAGTGCAGTTGTTAGTACAATTTAAATATTTCCAATATCATTTGTTCAAATTAGAGAATATTAATAATAATAAGCTTTACACAAGACTTGTATTTTCATTCCCTAACAGTTGAAAACAACTGACTTTCCTAGACCCGAATTGCTGGCGGATTGGGTGAAGTGAACTACGTTTTCGACTATGTTGCGATGATCCTGAATATGACGTTAATATTTTCTAGTCATTCCATGATTCATCAATTGCCAGTGTTGTTGATATTTATTTCTCTGATGTAGAAAATAGGGAGTACAGAATCTGGCACCCTGGGTTCTCATCAAACGTTCCTACCCACTTTCTATTACCAAAATACTAAAATTTATCTAACTGCTTCAGCGTGAGATGTGGCAAAGAGTTTTCGGAAGGCATATCAATCTAGGACGGCGTCCCCCGAGTGGGCATTATTGGCAATTTTATCTCCTAACTCCAATTCTACTCAAGCCACCTATACTATCCCGGAGCATCTTGACCCTACGTCTATACGTCAACTAAAGAAATATCGACATATTCACAATTAAGATACTTAGGTAGTACATTATCATGGGATTGTCGTACAAGACTCATGCGAAAAGAACTAAATAGACGATTTAGATAACTGCTAACGCTTAGAGGATCGAAATCGTGGATGACGGTAAAGAACAATTCTTTACGAACCATTACTTTGGCTTACTTGGACATAAAGAGCGGAATTATGAGATACCACCATACATCCAACGAATTCAAGAATACTAATCAAAAGCCGAAGACGAATTCTCCAAACTACTTTGTGTCTCCAATCTAATTATCCACAAAGCCTTAACCCATGATATCCGTGGTAAGTCCTGATGGCAACGAGAATTGCTCGCCCTAACCAGATAAACTAGAGCCAACATCGGCTTGCTTTCCGTATGTTTTCCCAGCATTTTATCCAACAACAAAAATTTGCAATGGCTTTTAGATGCTGAATTTCTTTAATGAATTAATTACAAGTATTTAATATTTTTAGCCTTGTTTCAAATTTTTTCGCGTTTGGAGAAAAAATAGGTTTCAGTTCAACTTCAAAATATCAAATACCACCGTATACATCCTGGCGCATCATTTTTAAAGGGTTTTTACACTGAAAACAATGTGTGATAAGTAGTGGCCGTTAGTCGATAATTGTTCAGAAATCGTGAGATGCAGTCTGGTGTGATGTGGGTTTCAGAAAAAGATTTTCTTTATCGTGCCAACGTTTCGATCTTTATTGAGATATTCTTCAGGGCTCAAAGTGTTTGTATTCGGAGTAATTGTGCCATTCTTACGTGTCGTGTTGTTAATGCAATTACACAGAACACAATCTTTGAGCCATGAAGATGATGTCAATAACGACCGAACGTTGGCACGATAAAGAAAATGTTTTTCTGAAACCTACATCCCACAGACCGCATATCACGATTTCTGAATAATTACTGAAAACAATGGTCCAGTCGGATTTTAAATTGGTCAAAAAATGACAAAGTCATGGCAAAAACCAGTCATTTGGTTCGTTATTTATTAATCGCATTTCTTGTCCGAACTAGCTGCCTTGCAGGGGGAGTAGTCAGGGGAGATTTGACATGCGTTTTCAATCCTCTGCCACAGTTCTTCAACTAAAGTTGCTGGGCTATATTGGCGTCGACCCTGAACATTCATCAGTTCATAGGATGTATGGAAGAACGTTTTCTTCAGCCTTCCAAATCGTCATTTATGCAAGGACAATTAGACGCTTGTCATAATCAGAGTCCCCAAGTCCCTGGATACGATAAGAGCGATAAGGGTTGAAATTTTATGTTCGGGGTGCATCTGTAATTTTTTTATTCAAAAGCTTAAAACCATTCCAACATGTTTTTTAAACATTCTACTCCTCGTCACTGCCGCATTCTTTTTGCAATAATTTTGTCATTTTTTACCATTTTGAAATTAGATTAGCACCATTGTTTTCAGGGTAAAAAATCCTTTAAAATGAATGGTAGAATGTATAGGATCGTATTTAAAATTTTGAAGTGGAACTGGTCTTGAGTTACCCTGTATAATTTTTCTATAAAAACGTAAAAATTTGAAACTAGACAATAAAATATTAAAAACTTTTTTATTTTTAAGCGGTATTAGTGGAAGATTTAATTTAAGATAATTTAACCCGTGACGTCTAGAAATGACTCACTGTATAGTACAGGGTACAAATAAATATATATTTTATCGTTTTTTTTACAGTTTAACCGTTTTCCCCATTTTCTTTTTGAATTCTATGAAGTATTGTTACCTTTTTAAACAATACTTTGTTAGGTGTTAGTTATTTTTATTTTACTAAAACTTTGTTAGGCTGTTCTAACTACCAAATGTTTCATACTCATACATGTGTGGTTTATTTGATTTAAAATTTATCGTTTAAATTAAAAAAATTTAAATTTCATTTATTCTTTTTGGTTGCCAATTTCTGCAAGATCAGAAGGACATAAAGAAAAAATCGGAATTCTTGTCAAATTGTAAGCCCTTTATTTATCCTCTTGATTTAAAAGAAGACGAGGTGAAAAAGAATTTAGGGCTAATTCGATTGGAGCAATAAAATCCTTATCGAGGTCGGTTTTGGGTGTTTATTCAATTTGGATTTTATTGGGAATGGCGCTCGTAAAAGGTTTCGGCACTTTGGCCTCTGTCGACACCCAACTTAAATTTGGTCCGAACCGGCTTAATGCACGCTTACTTTGAATGCCTTTCAGGACGAACAATTCTCAACTAACTTTTTAATCGGCATTTCAGTTATTCGACAGGGCTTCCGTTGCGGCCACTTTACCCGCCTCATTTGAATCCGGGCCTTTGTCGGCATGCAGTTAGGCAAATAAATAGGGCAAAACCTCCAAAAAATCCCTGGATCCGTTTAAAACGGTTGTTTTCTATTTAGGTTTAAGTCTAACTTGTGACGGAATGTCTAGGAGAAATCACATTTGTGAACCAATTTAATCTTGAAATATTTGTTCGGAGCGAAACCGAACAAGTCGCCTTTTTTTTTTCTTTTTTAAAATATTAATTGTATTCAGTCAAGTTTTGACTATGGATTACACCTTTCTGCTCCTCTATGCTCGACCTATGGGGTCGTTATCTTTTATTCAGATAATCTTCAGGTCTGTTTTCTTGCGTGTCGTGTCGGGAGTGCCGTTGCACAATTAACACACGCAAGAATGGCACAATTAAGCAGAAAACAAACACTTTGAGCCCTGAAGATGGTTTTAATAAAGATCGAAACGTTGGAACGATAAAGAAATTTCTGAAACCTATGTCACACCAGACCGCATCATAAGATTTCTGAATAAATACTTATTTGATTTGTTTCGTTAATATATCGTACATCCAAGCCTTATAATTTGGAGGGTCCTCTCCTAGGAAAAGACTGGAGTATGATGACTTTAACCGCTGATATTATTATGCTAACGATGTTGTACTTGCTCTCAGTCCATTCATATCAAAAAGGCACTAAAGAGATTTACAGGATCGTTAATTAGACGGCTGGGTCCACTAATGTGTACGACTTGTTAGCCAACGGACAAATGGAGTTTGGAGCTACCCAGTGAACAAATGAGCCGGCTACCTGACCTGCGGATTGACGTAATTTAATTACAAAGAGGAGCGGTTGGCGTAATGTCTTTTTGATGGGACCGCACAGGTTGTCCGATAATTCGAAAAAGAGAAAAAGAGAGATTGAAGGGGGGCGAAGGCCCGGAAGAACCGCAGTGGAAAAAATACGGGAGCAGCAATTAAATAATTTCGTCTCTTATTTTCGAAAACTTCACATCCCGAATTGGCCAACGACGCATTAATTTGCCTCAAGACTTTTCCTTGGGGAAGTATCCTCTTTACAATTTATGCTAATGAAAATCACTTGGCTTGTAAAAATTGTAATGCCTTTATATGATTGTTTTTCTCGCCTCCTGTCAAAAAATTTAAGTTGAAACGCAATGCCAGCCTTTTTCTATTTAAGCGGTACTTGCTTCTTGGGAATCCCAGTTGATCAGCCCGACAAAATAAAAGATCCAAAAAGTTTTACAAGTTTCTATTTCTGACTAAATCGTTTTGTCCAAAGTGTTCATAGGAAACATTAACCACCAAAATATCGAAAAAATTAACAAGCTAAATTTTTCCGAGCTTCGTTGGCTTTTTAAACTGGTGGGGGCATGCTTTTAAACTAAAAAAAAACCAGGCATTTTAGGTGTTTTATTTTTATCGGTGAAGTAGCTTTGTAAATAATGTTTTTATAAATTGTAAATGGGGCGAAATTAAAAGGGGTCTATTTAATTTATAAAATTCAGTTGTACTAAATTGAATAATACACAGTAGCTTTTTGACACTATACATGAAGTTCGTACTTTATACGAAAAATCGAGTTAATCTTTTAAACGTTTGCATAGGTGACTGACTCAAAAAATCATAATGTTTAAAAAAATTAAACAATAATTGAATTATAATTTTAATGTTTTTCGAGTTAAAACGCCATGCCAGTCTTTTTCCATTTACCATTGATTGGGCCGTTCTGACAAAATATAAGCTCCAAAGATCCAAAAGGTTCGGCATCGTGTTTCTGTTTCTGAATGTTTCGTTTTGTATAACGCAGTTAATTGTTAGTAAATGTTAACGACAAGATCGAAAAATTGAACGGCCTTAATTGATTTTTTAAACTAGTGGGGGACGTGCTTTCAAAAAACAAACCAAGGGTTTTTTCTATTTTATTTTTATCTGTGAAATAGCTTTGATTATGTTTTTTTAAAATTGTAAATAGAGCGAAATTGAGAGGTGTCTGTTGAATTTGTACAATTCTTATTTATTCAGATATCGTGAGATGCGGTCTGGTGTGATGTAGGTTTCAAAAAACGTTTTCTTTATCGTGCCAATGTTTCGATCTTTATTGAGATCATCTTCAGAGCCTTGGATTTACAAACATTGTTTACATACAACAATTGCATTTTGGATGTGGTAAAGTGAATTTATACAATGCCAAATATATATATTTTATTTTTAATGTTTTATTTTTATCTGTGAAATAGTTTTATTTATAATGTTTTTAATTGTAAATAGGGCGAATTAAAAGGGGTCTGTTTAATTAATAAAATTCAATTGCACTTCGCTGTATATTGCATATTATACAGTGGACCGATTCTAATAATTACGGAAACTGTGGTAAATCTTTTTAAAAATTTATAATAAAATTACCTTTATACATCAGTTCAAAGAATACGCGTCCACAGTAGCTTTTTGACACTGTACATTAAGTTCGTATTATACAGCAACAAGCTTCACTTTTATTCGAGTATATCGTTTCCATAGGTGACAGATTAGTCAGTCCTCGTCAAATTCTCGGAAACATGATAGTGATATTAGATTAACGAAAAATCATAATATATGTTTAAAAAAAACAATAAATAATAATTTAATTGCAATTTTAATATTTTCCCAAGCTTTTCTCGAGGGAGAGGAATATATATATATATATATATATAGTTTCTCATTTGCATATGTTGTTAAACATTTAAAGTATAAAAGACCCTGGAAGTCATAAACCTTCTAACAATGAGGCAGATGTTTTTTAATTGACGAATTCATCCATATCAAGTTAAGTAAAAACGTTTCCATTGTTCGCTGATCGGTGGAACAAAACGCAGTTCGGTCATTTGATCAGTCGAATCCGATGGTGCGTTACATGTTTCACCTGTAATTTAACCAGACACCTGCTTCTCAAAAGGTCACGTCTCACAGGACTTACTCCATTATAAAACTATCCATTTAATGTTGAGCGCTAGGACGACACAACGTGGTTTTGCATTTTTATTGAGGAAAAACTGAATTTAACATTGAATCGAAAGTGTTTCCGAAATCTGCTTCCGACGTTCATATATGAATATGCAATGTACAAATGAATAATCAACACAAAACAAGGATGTTGGCCGGCGAACAAAAAATCTATGTTAACATACTTAATTATATTAGACAGATTTATTTGCCGGTTAATGGTCACACAAATTACACTTAACTAAATAATGAAGAGGTTCAATCATATTATGTAAATGAACACTGTTAAAATTTTCATTTGTCTAACCTTTTATCCCTTGACGAGCGTTCACATTATGGAAACCGAGCCATTGTCTATTTACATAGTAATAGGTATCTAATACAATCAGCTGGAAGTCTAATTAAAGCCGGCTTATTGATTTAAATCTATGGCATTTTTATACGCTAAAAAGTGATGCCCGGCAACCTGTAATCTGCAACTTAAAACGCGATATATTTTAATACGAACGAGGTTGCTAGATTCTAAATCATACGTCCAGAGTTGCGAAATTTAATTAGAATCCATTGATCGGTTGTGCTATTTAAAAAAAATACTAATTTTTTTGAACCCGGTTTTCTTCGATTTTGCTTGCCACAATAAACTCTGAAAAATAGAAAGTCTTGAAAAATTAAAATTTACCCCTTACCCCAGTACCAAACCCAGCTATTAAAATCTGACAGGATTTATAAAAATGAATATTTTCATGCTATCTAGAGCTAAATGAAATCACTTGATACTTGACTGATGACATATAATTTTTTTTAATAATAACTAATACAGTAGAAATCGCTTATAAGAACACACAAGGGGCTTAAGAACTTGGTTCTTACAAACGATAGATGTCATATTAGGTAGTTTACTTGAAAATTCTGGGAATGCAGACATGAATATCATGTACATAATTCTTATAGGTATAGCAAATAATTTCAAAAAGTTAAACGAACATTCAAACAAAACCTAATCCTATATTTTCAGTACCCATATAGAAATTATTTAACACACAATTTTACTGGGTACATTATATCAATTTAGGAAAAAATAATAATCACATTATTGGGTAATAAAATAGGAAAAACCAAACAAAATCATGTACATACATAGGTAATAACAAAAGTAGTCAGTAATGTTACTTAACCTTTGTTTATAAGTAAAAGATATTTTCGGTTACCATGACTAGTTCTTTGACATTATTGCTAATCGAATAATTTGCAAAATCATTGCAAGCTAAAAATTCTTACCGATTCCATTTTTAGTATGGTTGGTTTTCTAGAACCTCTAAATTTTATACCAATCGGATTAACATATAAAGTAAAATACCGTACACAGGTGTTTTTCCGAAACCATTACTCGTATTTTAATGAAATTTTCAGGGAAACCGTGTGTCCGATTCTAATGCATTTTTCAGAATATACTGGTTGCTTTCTAGTTGATCATCTATGAATTCCATAATTCCAAACGGATTAACATATGTGCACGCACAAAATGTGAGGAATATATACTGCCCACCCACTTGGCAGACTTGTTTATTAGATATCTTCGATATTTAGTTTTATTTGTGCGTTAGTTTTTGCTAAATTAGGCACTAGTTTTGGTTACCAAGGCCTCAAATTAACTGCCTGAATACTATTTCTCTAATTTTGGAAATTATGTTCTCCCATTTTTACCAACCAATATCAAGACTTGTGAAGTTTAGTGAATAATTTCGAGCTGAAATTTTTCGAAACGCCCATGGGCCAGTGGTATATGATGATGTTCAACGTTGTCCGTAGGAAGAAACATTTCAATTGTATGTAATTGCCTCAATTTCATCTGATTGTGTGAGAAATAAATTTCATATTTATGTATTGATTGAATTTCACAGTGACGAATGTCGTTTGCAAATTGACTTTTAAGTGGTTGCTAATCTAAGCCGGATTCGTCGACAATCATTTTCGGGAGGGAGAATGAGAATCGGTGACTAATTTAAGAAATCGTGACTCCACCTGGAAAGCTCATGTCACAAGTAATGTATGAGACGACCGTGTGATTTTTTTCTCTCTTTTTCCACCTCCAGCGCTAATGGCTTCTTCGATAGGTATAAGTGCATTTTTTTACAGATGGACACATTCAAATGGGCTTTTATCGAATTTTATAATAAGTTGAGGACATTTTGTTATGGCTAGCACGTGTGTATCTTCTGGCCACTGTTCCAGATACACGGAAGATCAAATTCGAATAGAACAGAGTCACCTGTTTTATTAGCTGTCAAACCGTTTATATGTACATGTTATCTTTATTTTGGAATTTGGCCATAATCGCAATGGAAACTTATCTTTAATCACCCCGAAACCAAAACCATACAAATATATGCTCTTATGGCCAACCATCCTTCGTATTTTATCCAAAATCTTCGAACCTCTCCTTTTCAAAAGAGTAATTCCCATATTTCGCCTCTGAATATCTACTTCCCAACCATCTATTTGGATTCCAAACCCTCCATTCTGCTGTTCAGTAGGGCTTTCAAAGTAGTTGAAAATCGCATTTCTGGACTTTATGGAAGCATTCGACCGACTTGTACACTTCGGCCTCAACTGAACTGAAAACGTTTCTCCCTCACATCTACTCATCCTGAACTCCTCGAACCGATAGTTTAAGATGACAATCAGCACCGATTTTTCACCCATTCTGCACATTAATGCTGGCATTCCACCAGGAATAATGTAGGTCCAATTCTCTCTACACCATGTCTACACACCCAAACACCCAAATCACAACCTATGATGACGACACCGCAATCCTATCTACATACTCCAATCCTATCCTAGCCTGGTGGCACTCGGGGGCGGATCAGGTCGAACGAGCGAAAAAGCCAAAAAGTAACGTTTACTTTCAAACATCAGACCTGCCCACCAGTGGACATAAAAAGTAAATCACCGTACATCCACTACCTTTGGCCTTTACTTTGACAGAACATTTACACGGAACCCACAAACAAGAATAAAAACACAAGAACTTAGCAAATAGCAAATAGATAAATAACTATTCAAACAACTACTAGTACGAAAATCAGCACTAAGCATACATAACAAACTAACTCCTTACAAAACAGTCGTTAGGCCGATTTTTACTTACGACTAAATGATCGGATATCCCAGAATACGAATGCTCCCTCCACGTCAACAATCAACATCTTTTAATAGTTATTACATCAACTGCTGAAATTTTATTTTAATTAGTGTTATATTACTGGTTTTATTCAATGTAATTATGTATTGTAATTTAAATTCACCATCAAAAAGAACACGTCATTCAAATATTTGACGGTTGACTTCTATGGAGTTAAATTTAAAACATTTATTAAAAATAAACTATCATGATTCATTTTAATTTAAAGATTAATTACTGTGCATACATAACGTCTTAAAATTTTGGAATACATCTTGCCTAAAGTCGGGAACACCCCCGATGCTACGCCATGCGACGCTACCCGATGCTCTCCGACGCAAATCCAAACTCCAATCATTCATAACATTGTATTTATTACCCCCGGGCACATCGCCCGATGCCATGCAACGATCTGCGATCCCCACCGCCCAGATTTTCGTTGCATCGAGTACAGTCCAAGACAAAAGAACCGGATACTCATATTTTTATCCAAACTACATGTATTATTGTAGTTATATTAATTATAACATACTTATTTTTAATATAAACCAAATTAAAAGAGATCAAAAATTCATTAGGTGTTATTTGAAAAAAAAAAATTAAAAAATAATAGTTTAGTACAAAATTGATCAAAACACCGGAATACCATTTTTTGATATATACTTCATGGTTTTGCTTATAAAATTACACAATTTTCGTTGAGTAGTGTCAAGACAGAACATTCATATTTCTTGTAGTATTTTTTAAAACTAAGTAAATGCAATTTTGTCATTATATTAATTACACCATTCTTATTTTCATACAAACCAAATTATACGAGATCAAAAATTCACGAGTTTTTATAAAAATTGTTTAATTATGATGGTTAGGCAGAAAATTGATCAAAACACAAGAATAATTTTATTTAAAATAATTAAGTTTAACAAACAATTTATTACAAGTTTGCTCTCAAAATAGTGCATTAAGAACAAAAGAGGCGTTGCGATCGCGATACTGATTTGTGATACGCGCTGTGTGACTACGTGGCGTGCGTTTGACGTCGCATAGATGTGGACACCCTACCAAAACATGACAAGGCATCGAGTACCATCGGGTTGTCGAGGTCTTTATGAGTACTACAGTCATGCGATTGATTGTGAATATTTTTTTAATGATTTGGGCCATTGGGTAGTATCAATTTTGAAATAAATAGTCATCTCTGTTCCATTGTTATGAAATATTTTCATGAGCGTTTGCACAGTTGATATTAACTCGTGGCACGCCTTCGCGGCTCTCCTTTCGAAGCGTGTTAAGCGAAAGAAAACGGGCCAATTCCTGTCCGGATAATGGCATAGAATTATCTTCGATGCCCGGCCGTAAAATGTCGCATTGTCTCGCTCCATCCCAGGCCTGTATTTAGATGTAGCAAAGTGTGTTACTATGTAAGCGATGTAAATGAAAGATAGGGGTACCGCGGAGAGATATTACGACGACCTGTTATTAGCCTTTCTTTTAACGAGAGTTCAGTCCCCGACGAGGAGCAGTATAAACCGGCGTAAATGAAAATAGATAACAAATTTTAATTCCGGGCCGACTTTACGACGGAGCGCTTCCTGTTTTTAAAACTTATGCATACTAACACCGTGTTTTACGGGGTAGAGAAAAACGAAATTTAATTAAGCTATAAAACCGGTTTTACTTCTGTAGTATAAAAATGTAATTGTGCTTTTTCAAATGTTAAAATAAAGTTATTATTTTTTTTCCTACGGCTCCTCGAAGGATTATCTCGGAGTATTTTCGCACATAAACAGTGAAGACAATATTTTTAAACTTAAATTAAAAATCATTTTCCAGTTTATGTGTTTATGTCTTATTATTGGGATATTTCAGCGCCAAACGGCCAATTGCTGAAATCCTTTTTTTTTTTTAAATGTAATTCCCATCGGCGTTTATTATTGTATGAAAACATCCCCAAAATACTTGCCGATGTTGAAGGCGCCAGAATAGATGGTAAACAGTCAATCAACACTGGATAACGGACGCTCGCTACGGTCCAATGAATCTACGATTACTTTCAAATAATCAACGATGTTGCATCAACCTACAACCTTTCTGATTTTTCCCTTTTTTGCCATGTTTTGCTGTCTTGGGCTGAAGGTAGTGGGTTCGAATCCCAATCGTGAAACTAGCTTTTTCATCACAAACAAAACATTAGTTTAAAAGTATAATTAATTAAAATAATAACACAGTCAATTGTTGCTATTAAATATATTTATGGATTTTTACATAAGTCGAACGCCCGAAAAGCGGATGAAAATTAAGGCCAAACCGCTCCACGGATTTTGTTTTAGATGCCTTGAACGAAAGTCCTGACCTCAAATTCATTCGGAAAATTATCAAAAGTAGGACTTATTAATCATGGCGACGATAAATAAACAATTAAAATACAATGGGTGGGGAAGTGTGGGGCTGGCGCCGGATTTCAAACTTCTTAAGTTGTCGGTTCGGTAGTGTGTACGTCTCTGTGCCTTCGCCACAATCCCCTTATTTCATTTCCAGATTCGCAGATCAGTTTGGAGTTACAGGAACTATTCTATTAATTGTCCAAGTTTTATGAAAGATATACGGAATTATGACGGGGCAATGGAATTTGCCAAATAAATGTAATAAATATAGGAAAGATTTAAGAAACCTCCAACAGAAGAGATAACTGGAATTTTCCATTCTTCACAAGGAGAACCGCCAGGTCATCGACACACTATCGTCAAAGCTTTCAAAGTTAATTTCTGTTTTAAGCCCTCATTCAGCCCCTCCATGTTGTATAAACTGTTGTACTCGCTGATCTATCCCTGTGATGAGCTATGATGGGAGTCCAAAATGATCCATAACACCATGAGAAAACAAAACCCTCGAGAACGACTAGCAATGTTACATTTTGCTTGCTATCGTCTTGCTATTCACAATCCGTTTTCCCACGTTCGTAAATCACATCGTATCATGATTCCGACGACAGAATGGACTTATTTCCCTAACAATCCTCTTTTAAACTAATAAAATCTTAGTTGCCTGCCATTATAAAACAATATTATAATCATTAATTAACACTTATAAATGTTGTGTATTCTCAAGTAATGCTAATTTCGTTTAAATGTTTAGGAATACGATAATGAGTTTTTCTTTTCTTTTTGAATAAGAGAGGAGGTATAATAATAATTTACATACATAAGTAAACTGGATGGAGGTGAAAGTATCGAATTAACCTTATTTTTGCTGTTATTAATCAAATTGGCTTCTTTTTATTAATCATACTCATTCTAAATAAATGACTAAATTATCTTTAATTAATTTAATATACATTTTATATTTTGCGTTTTAAGCTAATGGTAACTGATTGTGTTTTTTAAAATGCTGATCCAGTGTTCGACACGCACTTAGAAAAAAGGTCCGAATTTTATTTCATTCAAGACTATCAGAATTCATTCATAGAACCTAAATGGACATTGTATATAAATTAAAGATTTGCCTCCCTGTTTTACTATATTCTTGAGTTTGAAAGACAACTAATATCGAATACAATGCAAATGGAATTTTATGCATATTATGTAAATCTAAGGACGCTGAAAAGCCTGTAATTTTGACAAAGAAAATTATCAGTTCACATTTTTACATTTGTTATGGCTGGTTGATAAAAGTAAGAGGTATGCAAATCAATTTCCAAAAAAAAAAAAAAAAATAAATAAATAAATAAAAAAAAAACTCTGAATAAACTTGGAATTTATAGATATTTGGGGAGATAGTTGCATTGTATAAACTGACAGACAATAAAAGGCCATTGTTTTGGAAATTCTCTATTGTGTGAGTTTTATTGAGTGTAGGTTAATCCCAAATTAGGCAAACTAAAATGCCGGATTGTTGACAATTAATTCTTAACAAATGTGTGTTAGGTGACTGACGCGACGTTAGACGACCTGACTTAAATTACTGAGGGTATCAGTATATACAAGAAAAGTGGCACAAGTCAAAAAAGGGTAATTTTATAGGGGTCGCACAGCTGGATTTAACTTTTGAGTTTTCACATAAGTCTTGGACAAACGACAAACGATGGATCATGACAGCCAAAAACCGTACTTAATACATAAATCATCAAATCGTCATTTATAAAATGATTTTTTTCCGGGTCATTTCAGACTTCAGTGAAGTATTTCAATCAGTTGATCGTATGGCACAAAAAAAAAATGCAATAGTTGGATTGGAACTTTTCCTAACCAAACTTCGGTTACTGGAGTCGCTTTTTCTGTTAGTGTTGCATCCAAATTTCTTTCGGGTATACCACAAAGATCAATATTAGTATCAGTTTTATTTCCTATTTATCTATATAATTAGTTAAAAGTTGATTTATGTGGTGAAGTGTATGTATAGTAGTACTGATGATACCACCAAGAATGTAAAATTTGGTTTTTATACTTTTTCAGACTCCATCAGCTCATCGGACTTACTGGTATTTACTATAAAAATAAAATATTTAGGTGTGGTTTTTGATTCTAATTCAATTTTAAATTACATATTGATTTAATTGTTCATAGGATCCGCAATCTTTTTCGTAAATTTCGATTTTGACAAAATTTTATTTCTATAAACCAATTTAAATCAGTTTAATTTTGGAGTGGAACTATCTATTTTGTTTTTTAATTTTAAACATTTGTTAATGATTTTTAAAAACATTTTCTTTATCGTGCCGACGCAATTTTAATTACTGCTGTCTTCTTTAGTATTATTCCGCGGAAAGTTATTATGCTTGACAATTGACCGGACATCGTGTCCATGCACTCCCCTTCTGAAAACTGTCACATAAAACGTTTTATCAGTATTCTCTTAAATCGTTTTTTAAAATTTACCTTTTAAACTCAAAATTGGTCAGCACTTTTTTCCTGATTTGATGATTCCTCTGAGTTAAGTGATTGACCATTGAGTCTTTGATGTGCGACATCGCTTTTGTACTAATATGAAAAACTGACTCCAAAAAATTATAACTTTAATATAAATTAATAATTTAAAGTTTAATATTTTCTCCCATGTTAATGTCATATGGTTGAGCAGTTTCAGATATAACACCATCCAAATTATGTAAATGTAAAGAAGACATCGGTTCCTGGCCTGCGGAAATTGGACCAAGAAGGAAAACGTTCACATTAACCAGGTTGTCCGTAGACGATACTAGGATCACACACGGATTGGTGTTGAAACCTCGTATGTGCCCGTTGTGCTATAATATATAACATCATAATAACATACTGCAAAGAGAAATACGACAGACCGAATGACCTATCCGCAGCCGTGAGGCACGATCACGATCGCTAAACCAAAATGTCAGGGTCCTAAATATATTACTTGAATATGGATCTACGTACCATCATGTATTCGCGTGAATAGCAGGGTGAATACCACAATTACTCGAAGGAATATCGAGAACTCTGTGGAGTGACTGACCAGGCTTCTGTTTGTATCGGGTGTTGTGTTTGTTAATTTGTTGGAATGAATGTCATTTATTAGCGTGAAAGGAAAGGGTTGCTTACCCCCGGCCCAAGGAATATCGAGTGTGGAGTAGTGTTAACGAATCTAGTGTGTGAATGTAATTTATAACCGTGAATGGAGGGGCATATCCCCTAATTACCCCAAAGAAATCGGCTACTTTGGGATGCCAACTATAGACAATCACAATTTTATCTTGTTTCTGTGTTTTTGTGTATTTGGGTTTGTCATTTGTGTTATTTTATCCAGAATTGAGATTGGCGATGATCAATGTAGTTTGCCGGCCTCAAAACTAAGAAAAATACATCTGCAATATTCCATGCTGTATTTCTTATCGTTGATATTTGAAACGAGCTCGTCACAAGGGACGAATAAAAAAACGGTGAATTGCTGGTAGCGAACACTAAGACAATAGGAAAATAAAGGAGATAACGTTTTGTAATAATCTTCATCATTTCGAAGTGGGCATATTTTTCAGTGCTTTTAACTGTCAGATGTCGGAACAATCCAACGCCGATAAGGGTTTATAGGCCGTACGCGAACAAAAATTGCCTGTCAACAGTAATAAACCTGTTGTACAAGATTAAAAAGCAATTTCCCTTCTAAACTTTTCACTGGGCTTATAAACTCCAGAGATGGCAGATATTTTTCACGGTGTGAATTGTCTTGATTTTTCCACAGCGGCCAGTTTTATGATTTCCTGTTAACTATCTTAGCCATCACTTTTCCGACATAATAATGTTTTCTTTAAAGCCACTGTGTCCGACGAATCGGGACTAATGACATCTTACCTACAATAAACAATTATTTTACGCAAATTTTAGTGAGTGGGGTTATTTTTCCTAAATTTAAAAACACATTTTCCGGCCTTCACAAGCATTAGAAGCTTATGGAAGAGTTATACGAGTTAAATTAAGATTTCTCTTTTTATTTATTAGTTATGATAATTCATATAATTGGTTTTGACTCTATCTCCTATTAATATCTAAATGTATTCAAGAGTCGGATGTCAAATTGTTAGATCGTGAAATTAATTTTCTACACCATGTATATCTAATTTAGCAGTTAAATACTTTTTAATATTTTTTAAAATAATTTATTAAAAAAACTAAACCCTCATTTATAAAACCATAACATTTTGGAGAAAATAAATCTTTTGTTAATAACTCTTGTCACTTTGAATGTGTAAAATCTTCATCCATCATGGCCAGAAGACGAAACTTCTTCTTGTGAGGAAGTAAGCCGAATCTTTAGTTTAATCCCATTTCAATTCGTTTTATTATTTTTTATTTGCTACTGGAATGCAAATAAGCCAAATTGTTATTTACAGGAGATGTCAATTTTGTAAATTAGCCGATTCTTAATCGAATTGAACCGAACCGCCGGGCCTATTAAAACGTTTTTAATTTAAAAACGAGTTTTTAATTGAATGTAAATTAGAAAAAGCGATTAATAAAACAAAATGTTGCATACCGCTTTGACAGGGTGAACATAGCAACACGTTTACATCTTCCGGTCTCAAAGAAAACATCTCGATAGCCGGCCAGTCAAATAATGGAAATCGAAACTATATACACTGGCTCGGAATATTTTAGCCTCGGCTTTTACGTCTTTTTATAATATAAGTAATAAATTTCGTTCAGCACATATAATTTGGCCCGACTCCCACAGCGCGGTTACTACTGTCCGTGACAGGTTCTCTGTCGATCATCGTTTTGTTCTTTTTGAAGAAAGGCTATGAACTGGAGCATCTAGGGTCCCCTGACACAAAGGTCTAAAAAACTACCACGACCCGGTCCTCTGACGTTAAAAATGCAATAAAAACTCATTAAAAGAAAGTGAAAGCGTTGGTGAGCCGGATCGGCTGAGAATCTCTCGTGTATCAAGTGCGCTGTCGATAGGTGGCCCGAGGTTAGGGCATGCGAGGTTGATGCATGTATACTTCTTTTGGACCAAAACCGTGTACAGCATGCAGAGAAAGTGGGTCGATGTGTTTCACATACTTGACGCAATTCCTTGGCTTCATATAGAGAGCGTGTAGGAGTGCTATCCGATATCACTGTTGGAGGAAACAGAGCTCCTTTTTTGTATATAGTACTGATATAGTTTAGTGTCACTGGCGGGTATCGGGAGTGAATGTATTTATTGGCGTGTGTGTAGTGGGAGAGGGCTAATGACAGAATATTAAGTACCCCTTCAACCCTCCATGTAATAAGTAGAGGGCATGGAGGCGTATCGAGTACTCAACAACCGTAATTAGAACAACCAAGTACTCAACAACCGGAATGGTATGTAACTAGGAGAAAATGTATATATAATTTATTATTTTTCCATTGCAGACTGTTTTCGTTAAGTGCAGATACTTGTGCAGTATAGTAAGAGTTCAATCAATCAATCAATGTATTTTTATAATCAAAAGAATAAGGAATAGAAAAATCCCTAGGCTCTATATAGGGAGCGCGTAGCCACTCTTGTTAATAGAGTCTTGTTTCCAGATGGAGAATGGGTTGTTTTTATTGTAATAGTAGCAATAGTTTTGTGTCCCTGAATTGTGTTGAATGAATATATTTATTAGCGTGATCATGTAGTGTGAGATGGTCATTGGGGAATATTGACTACCTAATTGAGAATAGTTATATAATAGATATGGAGGGTGATTGAGATATAGCCTAGTTCTCCATTACCCAAACTAAGAGAATAATATAGAAATAATTAAGAATTGGACTGATTTCGTTAGTGGCTGAAAGTGACCTAGGTATGATAAGCCCCTGGAGCCCAACGTTGCCTGCTGCATGGAAAAGTTCTGATTCCCGACTGCCAACACCCGGAATGGAATTGTTGGGGCCGTCAAAAATGGTTAAATAGGTTAAACTACACGCGTAGATCTAAGCTTATATAAATCCAAATCCAAATTTGGTTCACATTGGGCATTATATCGATTTACTAGCATATTCGCTCATTTGCATTTTATACAATTCATTATGCTTATTTAGAACTATAAAATGTGATCATTTTTATTGATTCAAGAATTGTTAATTTAGTAAATTAATTAATAGTATTCCATCTATTTAATAATTCACGGATTAGGTCAGAAAAAAACCAATATCTTATCCAGAAATACAACATAATAAGTAGGATATTGCTTGTTACATAATGGTCAGAATTAGATTCAACGTACGGATCGTGGGACACGCGAGATTTCCATCATCATAAGTCCGCGACGAGAACGATTTGCAATTAAGCATGAGAACCGGGCTATAAAATTTACTAATAACATTAATTTTCGGGTTGTAAATAACAGTTTGTTTGTAGTGATTATTTTGCCGCCGCGAAATTTATTTCAGTATGACATGGCTGCGATTTAAAGAACATGTTCTTTATTGTGTGTTGTTCAGGTCTTAACAGCCGTGAAAATTATTTTCTGTGCACGACTGAAATAGTTTTTTTTTTGTCATTTGTTAGTTTGTTTTCGTTATAATTTCAATCAGTTAAACTTTTGTGTTTTTATTTTTGTCATGTGCACTGTTTAATTAATTCACAAAAAAGTTGAATTCTTTGTACGTAAAAACGACTCATGAATACGATTATTAATTACATGAATACGTTAATTGAATACGAAAAATAAGTCTTCAACAACTTTTTTTATTGCTGATTTTATAAACCCATTAGTAATATTCCTATCATGGTAAATTGTTGTCTGTCTAATTAATTATTGGTGTCAAAACCATTTTTACTGTTACTCTCTATCTTTAGAGATAGACTAAAGACTATCTCTTTAGTCGTGGGATTCATGGGATGCTAATTTTTGGATGTGCTTTTTCCGGTTGTTGGAAAAGTTTTGTTAAATTTGTAATGGAACGTGAGCTGTGTACACCTAGTATAGTGTGGGTGCAGAACGCTACTCTCAGGAACACCAGCATGGAAAGGGAAATTGACATAGAGGGAATTGCCTTCGATAACTCCGAAGGACCAGACAGAGAAATAACTGCAGTATGAGATAATAGGTGGAGTGAAGAATGTTCATGTGCTTGTCAAGTAACCCCGGGTGCTAAACTCCATCAAAAGGCTTTCGTCAAGAAAGGCTTCCGAACAGAACTGCCTTATCTCGAGGAATGAGGGTATATAGGATACTACTATGCGATGGCACTGTTTTACTGCTACGTGACCGATGCGAAAGACAAATTGATGATCGGGGATTATATTTTGAGAATTTAGAATTGGAAGTTATTTTCAATAGGAGCTTTTATAAAATTTAACCCAAAATAGGTTATTTTATTATTGTTTTTAATAATAATAATAATAATATTTGACAGTAAAACATATTTTGGTCGACTGCCTCACTTTACAACCCTTTAGGCAAAGGCTCAACCTTTCGAGCAGTTTACAGGAGTTACTGGGTCCCCAGGGTTCCTTTCGAAGAGCGCTTTTCAGTTTTCTCAAATTTGTTGGAATTTACAATGAAATTTAGGCCTTTTCCCATTTTACCATTGAATGCCTGCTAATGTCTGCATAAGAGTTGTGCGTGCATGATTTCTTTTTTCAGAAGCTTTTGAGGCTGCCGGAGCGGAAAAATAAAATGGAAGACAATAAAAATTGCGGGGTAATACAGTACAATGCCCAATATCGCAATTTAAATAAGAAAAATAGCTCCTTCAAAAAAAAAAAAAAAAAATATATATATATATATTATTGTGTTTTGTTTCTTATTATTGTTATGTAGAATTAGTTATCATACTTGAATGGAAGAATAAAAGGATAAAGATGAGCTAATCACGCTGAGATTGTTGCTAGTCTGACTCCATTATTATTATTATTATTAGCCATACAAGCCTATGGGGAAATTTTAATTTATGAAAAAAAAACTCACAATTTTAATTTAAAAAAAAAAAGTAACAGAAATAAATTTTATAATTTTATTAATTTTATTGTAACTTGGCCTTCCGAATTAAGAATTAAGAAAAGAAAATCAAAGCTTGGATGGCAATAGGATAAATTAGGTTACGAGTGAATGTTTGGAGTCAGAGTTTTATAGCACTCAGAAGAGATATAGCAAACCTAAAATAGAATTTTTGGATGTTAGGGCGTGAAATGACCTTAGCCGTTAAAACGCCCTTAAAAACTAATAATAATAATAATAATAATATATTGGATATACGAGTTAGGATAATACGCAAGCTATAAGGAAGTAGGTTGTACGAAAATATTATAGCCTTTTTGGAAAGGTGTTGGAGAATGTTTGGGGCAATAATGTGCAAACCTGGATGCAATCGGGGAATGTAAACATGCTTTGATAAGTTGTGAAATACGTATGGTCTATGATGGTGGCATATGAGGTGGACGTTGTGGTCTGATTGGATAAATTATTTGTATCGACCAGAAAATGTATCCAATTTACTTTCTTTTATTCTTCAAAAACCAATCCAGACGTCATTTGTGCTATGGTCGCTAACCATTAACTCTCTGTTTAAGTACAAGTAATAAATTGGTTAAAAAATACAATGTTTTATTCAAAATATTTACCTTTTTTTCAACACGCTATTGTTAACTGGCTACTGTTAGTTGTTTTTAGCTACTAACACTTATTCGACCCTCACGAAAAAATTTGTTCCCATGATAACCCTCCGACTCTTCCACATTTTTCTACTCCAGCAAACACTGAACATTTGAAGAGTTTTTAAATGGACAGTTTGAACAATTAAATTATTTTAAAATTCTAAAATATTCCATAAAGCAAAAAAATTTAAAAAAGTCGACACCGCCCTGCCCGGAAATAATTAAAATCCAGACCTAATAGAACAGCAGTCTTTTGGACTAATACTTAAAAAAAGGGGTTATGTTTGTACCCACTGTCAGGTTTGCTCAGAAAGCAGTCTTTTGGACTAATACTTAAAAAAAGGGGTTATGTTTGTACCCACTGTCAGGTTTGCTCAGAAAAGATAGTGTATAACATGATATTTGAAGGCGTAGACAGACTCGGGCACTGGAGCCTCCCCCATTAGCCTTTATCGCGCCATGATTTATTAACAGACTTAACAATAATCTCTTACCTAATGGGCCCAGCTTATGAGATCTTGAGCTCTATTACGCTGCTAGGCACACACGAGAAGTGCCCGCCGAAGAATCCGAGATTACCTCCAGTTTATGAGTCACACTAATTAACATGAGTCGTCTGGGGAGTGACTCCTTCCGAGATGACGCTCATGCCGACCCGAATTCCACGGACTGTCTTACTAATTGTTATCGAAGATTACACTTAACAAATGTGTAACTTTATCCGTTTACTTTGACCTGTTTGGGATTACGGAAAAAAGAAAATTCGGCAGGTTAATGTTTGAGTCAAAGCTCTTTGTACTAAGATTCGGCTTTCCGCATTCATGTAACATGTAAAGTATAATAATCAACTCAAATTAAAATAATAATAATTATTATTATTATAAACTCATAACCAAATAATTGTGAGATGCGAGAGAGAAAACGTTTTGCTAAAACCTACATCACACCAGACCGCAGCTCACGATTTCTGAATAACCATCGACTAAATGTAATATATACTGCTACCACTAATTTGTTTAAATCTGTTTTTTGTTAATTTTTGTAATGTATAAAACTTGTGAGCTCACTATTCAAGCACAAGTGTAACTTACTGAGCAGGCTTTTAATTTTACTTTTTTTTCATAATAATGTATTCAAGGTACGGAAGATAAATCCATTTTTGTCTTTGTCTTTATGGTTGAACTAGGATCGGTAGGTGGTCCCCTACGGATGGTGCAACGCTCCCTATTCTGAACTAGGTTCGAATTATGACCGACGTTTCTGTGAACCCGGATTTAGTCGTGACTGGTGCAACGGGCCCTAAACATTTTCGTCATTTATATTTTAAATTTTCTTCAGCCGTGATAAAAATATATTTCAATGCTGATTTTCGACATTTGCCAGGAGGCAGATCTGTTTAATCCATTTGATAGGGATACAGAGGACGGTCGGAACGATCAAACTACAGATTATTGATATGTTACAATCAAACTCTTTTTTTTTCTTCTTTTTTTAATATTACTTTGTATCATCATAACATAATACGTTTCTGTGGGAAAGTAGGATTTATTTTTCTTACGACTCTGGCGGGAGAAACAGTTGTAATTTCCAATTACTCGGCGGACTAATAATTATTTAAATTCCGTTCCTAAGTCGCCATCACGTTCGTCCGGACACGAAATACATTAAAAGGAATTAATACCGGGCGCGTGGGTGTTGCTTTATAAGATATTAAAACATTAAATGATCTCCGAGATACGCTATTAGCAGAGGCCTTCCTTCTTCAACTTTCTATCTGGCTCGGTTATTAATTTAATAAATTAAGTCGGGGCCGAGGATGGGCGGTGCCGCGAGAGGCTGTGTAATGTGGTTGTAACTTGTTTAGATTGATCAGCGCGAGAGCGAGAGAGCCGAGGTTCCCCTGTTGTAGAAGCAAATTAACAGGCTACCGTCTCACTGATCAATCAACTGATAGCCCCTTAACTAACCAATCAATCATCCCTAGTTATTGATACTTAGGCACCGTTCGCCACCTCCTCAGCCCAGGCCCAAAAACCTCGTTCCCAACCAACAACTAACCGTATTCGGATTCTGCACTGCCATGAGTCCAACAAAATTGTGGGGATATGACAGAGTAATTTTAACCTTTTACCCTTATTATTTCAAGCTTTGAATAATTATAAATATCAAATAATTAGTACGGGAACTTGAAATATAAAAATTCTGCAAGTCTTGTCTGTATTTGCTGAATGCCAATGGCACCTCAACGGAGGATGATTTATAGGCTTTCTCTCGGTCGATAAATCATCAGAGTTGTGTTTATAGAAAACAAAGGAGCTCAGGTTAGAACGGAAATGTGATTGAAAATAGTACTTACATAACATAATAATCAGTGATACTCGCGCAAATCCATTGTAGATTAATTTAATTTTTATTTTTATTTTTGTCCCAGATTCGTCAGCTAGCAGTCCTGAAGTAGAGTGCGACCCTGAAGTGGCGGAAAGGGGGATGGAAGGCGGAATGTCCGGGGTCGGACGGGAGTCGCCGAGCAGCGACCAGGAAGACTCGGCGCCCAAAAGGAAACAGAGGCGCTATCGGACAACGTTCACCTCCTTCCAGCTGGAAGAACTGGAAAAAGCCTTCTCCCGAACTCATTATCCAGACGTATTCACAAGGTATTTTATTATTGCGCATTTGGGCTTGTTCAGCTCGTATTATTTTCAAAAAGTTCATTGAAACCTTGTTTTGTGGAAAACTTGAGATCATTCATGCACAAAAAAAGCATACTACAGGGCGGACTACAATGGTACTATATAATCCGACGGTGACCGATCATCATTCACCCAAAAAACTATACCCTAAAACATGATGCACACGTAAATTATCGATTTCGGAGATAAATGCAGTTATTCATAAATCTTTCGCGCTAATGTATACATACTACACTAATTATAATCGAAAAGATAGGTGGCCATCTGGGTACTCAATATTCTTCCAATGGACACGCCTCATTCATACCAAATTAATGCCCTTTTTTTAAAACTAGAAATTTCATGTATAAATCTCATATTAGATAATACTTATGAAAGGTATTGGTTGGTATAAAAAAGTCACTTTCACGAGTGGGATTCGAACCCACGACCTTAGGCCTCATTTGTCACCGGCAATCAAATAGGTTACATGGCATTTGAAAAATGGCAAAAAAGGAGTGGAAATTCAAGAGATGCGGTTGAGGTGGGAAGTTAGTGTCCGAGCGGATCGAAGTCACGATAGCTCAAGTGGTAGAGCAGTGGCGTATTTAGCCGAAGGTCGTGGGTTCGAATCCTACTGGTGGCACTGGCTTTTTTTTTATCTCAACCAATACCTTTCACAAATATTATTTAATTGAAAATAGTCAATTGGTCTGACCACGAACTGTAATGAATTTTATATTAGAATTGCTTAAAATGTGTACAAAGATAAATTTGGAAGATTCATTTCTATTACGAACGCAAAACAATGTTAATTATGTAAAATTAATTATTTAAGTCATGTTGTTTTTACTTAACCGTTACTTTGGCTCAGCGTGTTAAGGTTGCGTGTCGAATGTGCGTTTTGGGAAAAATGTTATCCCGGTTTACCATAGAATAATTAATCATGTTTAACCAAATAATGTAAAATATACACTTCTTCAACGTCCTACCAATATTTTATTCTTGGAGTATTGACGAAGAATTGGCGCCCTTGTTACGACACGAAAATTTTTCAGCAAAGTGTATAAAGGTCACATAACATTTATCGCCTTTTTTCCCGCGTGTTTTTGTTTTTATATTTCCACACATCGTTATAGTAGTAGCACTATTATCATTAAATAATACAAAATCCATTAATAGAGACTTTATATTATGAATGTACTTATGTTTAATATCATTTTACCTAATATGTCAAGTTAATATTTATGCCATAAGAAGGCATGATGAATCGCCTGGGGTATGAGATATGAAAAAGTAACAGAAAACGAAACTGTTTTTGACACTTGTACCGGAATTAAGAAATTATTGCAAAGCATCTATATGAAAATTAGTAAATTTTTATTGCCAGGTATTATGTTGAAATTATGTATGCACCATCTAATGAGCAAGATATAATTAAAATAAATTTATCTCATTTGCACTTCATTTGGCCAGAGTTGTTAAAACCAAATGAGGTATGCTAAAATCGTCTTCCTACGAGAAAAACAACATATGTTAGTAAACAATTTATCCCGAAGGAAATAGCTGAGGGAAAAACAATCAAATTCTAACGAAGCTCCAGGATTAGACCTGTTAATAGGAGAAATTTAGGAGAAAAAACTAATAAAAGGAAGTTTAATATTGATGAATGTTTAGGACATTGGTGGCGGCAATGGTTTAGGCTTTGACATGGCGCTCATCACTGTAAGGTAAAGGTCCCAGGTTCGAATCCAGCGGCCCTGCATTCGTGCACGACATACTTTCAAATGGGATTTTTTTTAAATAACACCGGTACCCGAGGGTTGATATAACCTCTGCTGTTGCGAACCATTGTAAAAAAATGCTGAATTTATTTAACGCAGCAATAAAACGGGGGTGTATCCCTACTGTCTGTAAAGTCGGTTTGATAATCGTTATAGTGAAACCAGGTAAACCGCCACATCCTACCGTTCACCCCAAAGCTTTCAGTTACTTCAAAAGTTTTCCAAAAAGTTTTGCTAAAATGGCTGACTCCCTGACCGATAACACCTGCACTCTCAGTCGAGAAAATCCAAGACGTTTTTACAATATTTTTACCATGTTAATCGCTTTCTGCACTCTTGGGAAAGCCCTGATTATGCTTGCCAAAAGCTCGGTGAACCCAACAATTAGTCTTTTCCTTTCTTCACCTGTCTAATGACTTCTTACTTACCATTTTCGAAGCCATAACATTATCAACTAAAAATAGATTATTTGTTAAAAAGTGAATACAAATTTAGAAATAAAGTACTTCATCATACCAACTAAAAGAATGATTTTCTACTATTTTATACTATAGAGCCATTATTATTCTATAACTTTTTTTTAATGTAACGATTTTACAAAAAAATTCATAAAACATTTACTGTGTGAGATTTCTAGGGAAGTCTGGGAGTGATGGGCCAGTAGCGTGATCGACTCCGTCGTCTCGCTGCCTTTGCCTATCAAAGCGATCCACGACGAACAACCTATAAATATTTTTTGTTCGAAGGAAAAAAAATCAATTGTCTGTTGACGCATAAATTTCCATGCAAATGAAAAAAAAATTGTGATCGACTTGGAATAAATTAAGACAAGAGAAAATGATATGCATATATATTGCAAATGAACGTTTCCATTTAGCTTCAGGAATTTATCAAATTAGGCGTTTTTATATTATTAAATTTTATGATTTACGATCACTTGACGTGTCGATTAATTGAATTTAGAATTGAGGAAAGCTTTAAAATTTTAATTACATTTAATTGAGTGGTTTTCGTCACTGTTTCAACTTTTATTTTAAATTAGTAGAAAATTATGTATAAGCAACTGAAAGTCCATTTGGAAATTCTAAATCATTTTGTCCTGGAAAATAGCAATCAGAAAGGACGATATAACTATAATCTAAGTTGGGTTTCTTTACGTCCATCTTTTAGGGCTGTGATACGTTATGCCGCGCAGGTTTGGAGTCTTTTGGAGAGGTGGAAGCAATGAAGAAATTATTTTTCTTGCCATAAAATAGTCTTAAGTACGTTTGATTAAATTTCAAAATACTACCGGTGGATCGAGGAGGTTGGTACAGTATGTATTAGATAAGAAGTGATATTAATATAAAAAAATGGTGGTCTATGTTTAAAAAATATAATATGAAGGAGTTTAAATTTAATAAGGATTATAGGAATCGGCTTAAGTTAATAACGGATTTATGGTGTAAAAAAATTAGAACAGAATACAAAGTAAACCAAATAAATAAAAACTGACGAAGTTTCATAAACTTTATAAAAAACTGTCCATGAATGATACCCAAAAGTATACGTATAGTGCCAATGAACTCCACTTCACAGTGTAATTATGAAAGCCAGAAGGTAAACTTCTGGCTCAAAATTTCTCTTTTCAACGTTAGAGGTATCGACCACTTTTTCTCTTACGAACACTCTGGATCAAGGTGTAAATTGAAGAAAGCAAAGTCAGTTGTTACTGCCAAGCTTTTGACCTATTTTAAAATCATCATCGGGCAAAACAATCCTAACGTCGCCAAGGACTGTAACAGTTTTCAAGGAACTTGCTTGGCAGTAACAACTGACTTGGATTTTTTCTTCAAGACCATATCCTGATCCAGTGTTCTCAATTTATGGCAATGCAGAACAAAGAGCAGCTCTGTGTAATTTAAATGAGGTAGAAGGCACTCTCCATTTTATAGCGGTATGTCCAGAATTAAGAGATTTAAGGATTAATCAAAATCCCAGGACGAAAAATACATTGATTTCACTATAATCCTGCGACCGTTGATCTTGATTTTCAGTCAACAAACCTATGGATGTTCCTATCGTGACACCATTTCAAACATCGGATAAAATTTTAACCTGATCAAGCCGCGTGGAGTTTTATAACGATAAGTGCCGACGACGATCTAAGTCGGTTTGCAGATCTTTTTCTGATAACGCCATACCAGGAGAAACGTTTTATGTACACAATCAATGATAAATGCATGGTGAAAACTGGGAATGATTGTTTGGCTATATGTTGAAAGCCATTAATTTCGGGCAAGGATTAATAAATCAATATAACTCGTGGAATGTTGAAATAAAAAAAAGCCGTATACATGGTGCATCAACTTCTATACCTATTTATTTCGGAAACGATTGAGCAAAAATTAGTCTTATGCAAACCCCAAGTTCATTAACTGTAGCTAGGAATCCAGAGTTTGTGACAGATATAACATTCTCCACTAAATTTGTAATTTTAAATGGGAATTCCATATTTTTACTGTACAATTCAATTCCAGAGCTTATTTTTTGCCACTTTTACTGAAAGGAAAATTTTGATATGATCGACCCTTTCTGAGTTATGCCCGACAGAGGACGCCTGAGAGGAGTATGCTTTTTGTATATCAAGATGGCCCTCCCCGTTTATTTCGAAAACGTTTAGCAATAGCAAATAATGGTCTTATTATATGGTACGTAATGATAACAGATTTTAAAAAAATCTGTTTTAAATTTTATTTTAAATCTGTTATAACCACGCGATCCCTAGACAAAATTAACTTGGGTTAAACCGTTCCGGCCACTGACGCCCCTATTGTTATTATATTTTGCATATTATCATTTATGTATATCATTTTTATAAATGATATATACCTAAAACAAATTATCTATCCATCCATTGATCAATATTGAAATTTATCGATTGTTCCCTTTGATTCCTTTGATTCGTCCTATCCAGAATTAAAACAAAATCTAGTTACAATTAATTAAGGTTTTTAGTTGGGATGAAAAAAAGTCAATGACACGAGAGGGATTCGAATCCATGACCTTCGGCTAGATACGCCGCTGCTCTTCCACCTGAGCTATCGTGACGTCGATCCACTTGGACATCAAATCAACTTCCCATCTCAACCCCGAGAAGCGTCGTATCTAGCCGAGGTCGTGGGTTCGAATCCCTCTCGTGCCATTGACATTTTTTCATCTCAACTAAAAACTTTAATTAATTGTCATATATTAAGTGATCAAGCGGACCACGAAAGTAGTGACCAAAATCTAGTTAGCCAAATAGGTAAACATTTTGCCTGGATGCCCTGTCTTAACTGAACACTTAATAACAATAATATTTTTAAAAAATCCTTTGAATTTCCAGACAGTCGGTTTTGCCACGAGCCCTAGAATTAGCATTAATCTCAAATACATTGTACCTCTTTTCCGTTTGACGTTTTATGATAAGAAATAAAATCCGCACTATTTGAATTTATTATTGGTATAACGGCGAAACTTGTTGTAAAACCTTGTAGGGTCTAGAAAATCGGTGGGAGGAGACGCTGATAGTAAAATTGAATTTTACTATCTGAACAAAGTCGCTGTCTTGGAGTCTTTCCAAATCCACTTGCACTGTCTCGAACCGAAGCTTATGCTAAATAGATTTGACAAAGACACTATATATTTTTATGCTTATGAATGAGACCTAAGTACCTCGAGGTAATATTTTGACCAACCGTTAGTAAATTAGTGATTAGTTTTGTTCCGAAATTCACATCAATGCATTATCGCATCATTTTACGCCGTTGTGTATGGATTTTATTTTTAAAATACTACACTCCATCCAGAGGATTATATTGGGGGGGGGATTTTTGTTGTCAAATGCTCACTAGAAAGATATCCATGTGTAAGACGAGGCTGGCACACACTTATTAAGCCTATAACTCTTTCCTTTCCTCAATATTTGTTCAAGTTTTTATTAATGAAAATTGTCGCTTATCACACATTTTAAAATGTTTGGTTTAAATTAAAGTTAACCATTTTGTATTATTTTAACACTGTAATACTTATGTCATCATTGTATGGGATTATCAGACCTGCGTTTCGGAGTTAAAAAACTAAACAAATAACGATTATCACTTTTATTTTAATTATTAAATCGCTGGTTAATTATACGTCACGAATTTCTTATGGTCTGCTTGGAAAGTATTTTTTGAAATGTATAGTATTTGTTGTACTTAGATTATGTTGCTTTCTTTAGAAACAGTCTTGTTCTCTGTATACCAAAACTAATACCTAATTATGTATATAATTAAAGACTCGATAACTGGAAATAATCGGCCATATGTTTACCCCTTGAATCTGATGATGGTTAATGAATACTGATCTAATGACGGAACATGTGTTGCAGGGAGGAGCTGGCGATGAAGATAGGATTAACGGAAGCCAGGATCCAGGTACGTGTACAATGCCACAATCACCGGTCAATAGGATTATTTATTTATGAATGAGCAATCAGTTAGATTCGTATAAGGAAGAACATGTAATCAACGGACTTTGTACCCTCAGGCGCTGTCTTTACAAGAATTTATACGTATGAATTATCTAAAACACATACACACACACACACACACACATACACTTCATATGTGCCGAGGATATCTGTAATATTATAAAACTTTTGAAAGGAGAAATCAGAGATAAGGCGAATTTGAAAGAAAGGAAAAACTGACAGATTCTTCGTCGAGCTTTCCAGAAATGTATCGCCTTCGTCTGAATTTTCCTCTAGAATGTCTATCTTCAAAACGGTGACGAAAATATCCTCGGAGGCGTTACAATCCAGACTATCAAACGGGAAGGAATAAAACGGATTCTATTGGATGCGCATGGCGGATTTGGAAAAGGCTTGTAAACAATTTTTAAAACAATAATTAACTGGTGTTGATTAACAATGAAACATTTTGAACATCTGGTATGATTAAATTGAAGACGAGACGACAAAAGGGGAATTGTATTGTTTTTTTGTCAATCTAAAATTCGCTTTTGACCGTATTGGACCAGTTACTTGTGCTTTATAGGCTGAGCTCCTCTAAATTATTTGAAAAATTAAAACGATTTTATATCCACAACTTTGGAAAGTACGAGCCTCTCTACATAAAATAGCAATTGGAATGAGCGTGAGGCAAGGGTGAATTTTCAGCCCGTTACTCAGTCTCATCCAGTCTCTTTATCAATGGCTCATTGAGTAATTTTAGAGCACGAGTTTTGTAACAAAATAATGATTATTGTACGCGGATAATCTAGTGATAATTGTAGAAAGTGAGCCTTGCAGTAACGTAAGTCCTAAATCATGGTGATTCATAAATGAGGGAAATTGAGGAAAAGCGACAATTTGAGGGGGGGAATTGAAATCACTAATAGATAAATTTATTTAGGAGTTTGGCTTTCTCCACAAATTAAGTTTCAAATACCATTGTACATAGAAATTGTCCACTATAAAGTCCGCTATCAACACAATTTGAAGCTTAAGCTTATATTTAAAAAAAATCTTAAATTTAAATACAGGGTCTTTGAGGACGATTTTATGTTACGCTATGTGGGAAAGAAACGGAAATGAGGAGACAGAAAAAGGGCTGTGTTCCTTTCTTAAGCCGGGTACACATTTACCTGATGCAATGTTATGTGGCCCTACTCGACCTGACGCAAAACCAAATTCAGATTTTCCATAAGGTTGCATTACCCCCATTCACATCTACTCGATGCCATGCAACGCTACCCTACTCTACGACCTACGCTCTGCGATCCCCACCGCCCAGCCTTTCGTCGGGTAGCATCGAGTACAGTCGAGGACAAAAGAACCACATACTCAATTTTTATTCAAACTATATGTATTATTGCCATTATATTAATTACAGCATACTTATTTTAGTATAAGCCTAATTAACTGAAGATCGATAACGCATTAGTTAAAAACAAAATTAACAGAGATCAAAAATTCATTAGTTTTTATCCTTAAAAATTAATTTTAATGGTTTGGTAGAAAATTGATTAAAACACCAGTATACGATTTTTGATATAATGAATTTAGCTAACAATTTATCACACAATTTTGCTCATAAAATTTATTTCTTGGTTTTGCCACACTCATATTATTTTATAATTTATTTCAAACTACGTATATGCAATTTTGTCGGCATTACATTCCTATTTTAATGTAAGCGAAATTAAACGGGATCAAAAATTCACAATTTTTTAGAAAAATTATTTAATTATGATGGTTAGGCAGAAACTTTATCAAAACACCGGAGTAACTTAAAACAATTAAATTTAACTATCAATTTATTGCATGGCTGTGCTCATAAAATCTAACTAGCAATTTATTACATGGTTTTGCCCAAAATAATGCATTAAGAACAAAACAGGCGTTGCGATTGTGATATACGCTGTGACTGTGCCGTGCGCTTGACGTCGCATAGATGTCCACACCCCACCTAAAGGTGACAAAGCGTCGCATAGCGTTGCATCGGGTAAGTGTGTCTCAGGCTTGAAAAAAGGGAATGCCGCAGGGCTGTGGCTCTTGACCAATACTCACTGCAAATGTTCCTACTATAACTACCCTCCTTGAATATTTTGCTGGTGACACAGCTGCACTACACTGCAGTTGCTTAGGAAGATCTGCAGAGACATATGAACGAAAAATGAAAACAAGTGCCATATTATCCAACGTCTACGATTTTTTCAGTCTAAAGTCCTCAGATCCATTATAAATGTTCTCTATTATGATGTTATTCCTACAACTGCCTTAAAATTCCGCAAAAGTTTATCAAGTCCACCATAAACACTCCCATTACTCCAATAGTGATGCACAATCCTGTTACCAAAAACCGTCACTACATTCCAATAAGGTGTCTCAAGAGGAAATGTCTCACGACCTCATTATTCGAGCCCCTCACGGCAGATGTGTGCACAGTTGAAAATATATATATTTATTGTTGTATCAGAAATTGCAGATTGTAATAAAAACCTTTAAAAAATGCTTTTCTCACTCCCGAGACTGGTAGAAGTATTTTATTTCGATACACAACAAAAATGCACCTTCTGTATATTACTTAAGCAAGGTTCCCAAACCTCCCAGCAAGAGGGCGTCTTTAGAATAACGACTTTTCTGCGTGATTTAAAGAACGTTTTGGGAAACTAGAGAAATAAATGATCAAAACGTGGACTATATAGTACAAAGCATTGACGGAGTCCTGAAACATTCTTTTGTAGAACAAAAACCGGAAAAACCAAATGCCATACCCTCAATTAATAACTAAAACAGAGAAGTTACATCTCGTACGCAAATGATGACAAAACAAACCAGTTATGAAAGTTTAATTTTTAAAACCCGCTGCAAGCTTTTCAACCTGAATTTGAAATCGTGGTGAGATAGGTTTTCTCACAGAAGCATACAGTTAGTAAAAGAAACGAACTGTCTTTTACAGTTTCTTTTATGTCTCTTAGGTTTTTATTTACTTTCTTTTAAATTTATTATTTATGCTTTAGTGTGAGGCCTAGCAGACGAATAAAACGTTCATGTGTGTACTTGATTTATTTGATATTTACAACTGCTACTATAGTACTCAATAAATATTTTCATATGAGCTCAATGTCGTTTGAGTCACTCGTAAGAGAAGTTGCCCAGTGGCACTAACAACAAAGTGACAATGAAACCTCGTCAATCTTCACTCAATAAGCTCTCGAGGCCACTTTCCCTTGAATCGTCTTGGAGGATTTTCGGGTAGGGTTGAAAGTGATTACTGTTTTTCTTGCTAGGTTATTTTGAACGTTCAGTGATTGATGAAATTTTTTATAGCGTGTTTTTATAAGGTCATCTTTAAACGGGATGTGAAGGTCGTAATGAATACCATGATTTGAAACGTAAAAAGGAGCATTTACGATTTGACGAAGAATTTTCAGCTGGATTGGACACCTTGGGAATTTTAATCTTCGGTTGAGCCCCACTCATCACAACCCCCAAAGGGGTCTTATTTTTTTGTCAATTAAAAGTTTGTTTTTTATGTCTGATTATAAGTTTGATCGAGAGTCTTATCCATGAAAAGTCCAAAATAACGCAAAAGGCGAGTTTCCTTTATACTCATAGGAGGACTTATACTTTTTCCAAAACTTATCTGTACGTTTTTCGTTAGGTTTATTTTCATTTATTCATGTATTCAGGTGTTTATTGTGAGTGTCCGAGTTTTTATGGTTAAAATTACACCCAAGAATCGTTGAATCCTGATGTGTTCAAATATTAACGTGTGTAGGAATATAAGAAGTGTACATCGAAAATAGAAATAGGCCAAGTATGCTTCCCTGACGAACCCCGCCCTAAGTGTAATAACAGAAGCAAATTTATTTTGAATCATTCTGTAAATAAAATACTATTATCTGCCTATATAATAATCACAAGGTTAATAATTAAAATATTTAATGACGGTGGTTCGAACCCAGCAACCCTGCATTTGAACCCAGCATACTTAGAAATGAACTTTTCAAAATCCCCTAGATTGGTATGATCTCTGTTGCGAACCCTGTAGGGAGAAAAATAGATTTCGAGATAATTTAATGGCCTTCTGGCGTATAATTGAGAAACGTACGAAGATTTATTCATGTTTGCCGGAGACGTTTCTTCCTATAATAATGAATTATTTATGCATGTTTTAGGGAAAAAGTTGGAAAAGTAAAAACGCCGGTCGGCCGGCAAACCGCCCCATTAACAAATCCTGAATTCAATTATCCGAAGAAAAAAAACTGCCCCTAATTTGTAGTGAATTAGTAATAGTAGTATAGTGAATAGGTAAAAATGCAATTACGCTTATCCCACTCATCCCTCCATTAAGGCCAAAAATAACCACATAAAGTGGCGTAATAATGAGACCTCGCTGAACACCTGCCCTGGAAATTAACGAAAAAACACTCATACACACAGAGGTTCACAAAACCCCCTGCGTGATGAAGCGGCTACCGAATTACACGACCAATTCAAATATAAGGCCTTAACCCCATAATTTGGTTTTTCAGACCGGCCTAAGTTTAAACTCCATTCATATTTTTAAATTCTACAGAAAATGTTTCAATAAAACTGAAATAGTTGATGTTGCCCTGTAAAATTTACGGTCCCTGGTTCCTCTTTCTGGACGTATTCATAGTTATTCTCGTGTACCGTTCACGTGATACGCTTACTTATGCAAAATTATCTCTCTAATTGTCGAATACGAATCTTAACATATCACTACAATGCAGAGATATTTATCGTTGACTGTTCTGTAAGACTATCACAAACTGCGCACTGGGAGAATGTCTGTATAAACAATATATAATCAATTATTGTATTATCCGGAAAGAGGAAAGATACATAGAGGTATGCACACTTTGACTCGTAGGTCCGAGGCTTAATAACTTAAACGTACATTCAGAATTAACATTGGGAATGAAAGTTTAAGTGTTTTTTCAATAATTTTATCTTAAGCTCTTAACCAGCGAGTAGAAATTATGAATGGAAACGTTGAAGTACTTAGGAGAATGAAAATGAACTAAACTATTAAGGTTATTGTTATCTTTGATTTAAAACCTCGAAGTTTCGAAACTATGCACATTCTCGATTAAAAACAAATATAAAATGTATATCAGCACATGGTGTAAAACCAGTTATTAACGAAGCAGGTAGCAGGATGTAACAATGGCTGCTGAGCAGATTGATAGCTCCGGACCTTGTCCTCGGTTCCATTTAGGATGATGAACGACGCGGATCATCAATATTCATTATTGCCTCATGCTGTTCACTATTTGTTAAACTCGTACAATTAGGCCATTTACGGTAACAGCACGTCATGACGAAAACAACAAGTAGCCTGGCGGCGCCCCATCTTTGAACAATGAAAAATTTAGCTTCTTCTTCTTGGCTAATGGCATTCCTCCGTGTTTTGCCCGGTCCTCATTTATCAGAGGTATCGATGGCCAGCTGGCCCTCACCCTCAAACCAAATATGATATTTTGTGCATGTACTTGTTTCATTGGACGTTTGCACTTTACTTTGGCGAGTAATTTCATTTAAACTTCAGGTTAGTATCAATTTAATTCTTCCAGTCCATTTGCGGGCGTTCCTCGTTTCTAAGTACAAACTCAGCTTTTATCTCGGCTTTAAGCGCAACAAATTGATTTTCTGGAGTCAGTGTTGCCTACAGTGTACCCCGAAACAAGGATGGAGGGAAAAGTAGTGTTGTATGTTTAACAACTCACGTTGAAGTAGGCACATAAAGGTAGAGGGTACTGTCAAGTTTTGACATCTAAGAGTTGAGTCTTTCACTTCTCGCAGTCCGATACTTCCAGCTTTGGTAATTTACAATAAATCCCTGGCAGTCCAGGGAAGATGGATTGACAAGCACGTTCTACCCTTTGCCGCAGTTCTTCAAGTTAGCTGGGTTATGATTGGCATACAACACTGTTTTTTAATGTCCCCGCCGAAAATAGTCAAGTAAATCGGGTGGCCGAGGAGGCCAACAGATTGGGCCATTAGGTCCTATCTATCATTGGCAGAAGTAACAATACAAATAACGTCTCTCCTATAGAAAACTGTGTGCAGGACAACGATCAAGCACTCGTTCGAAAGTTCCAACGGTTTAGCATACCATTAGAGGTGAACTTGGATTCATCAGTCCATTGGGGGTATGGAAGAACGTTTTCTTAAGCCTCCCAAATCCATATTTGTGCAAGAAACTTAGACGCTTGTCCTAATCTCATAATCAGAGTTCGGAAGTACCTGGACAGGATAATAGCAGTACGGTTTAAAATTGTAAGTCCGGAGTACATCTCCAACCTAAAACCCTTTTTTTTTGGAGAGAGGAATTCGAATTGAAATATTCAGCTCCTCGACGAAATTACGCTGCCGGTTTCTTGGTGATGGAACAACGACTGTACCTCCTCATATTGCGAGCAACCCGACCAAACGTTTTGTAACTCTGGGCTGATCAGGAAACGTTGGGAGTATATAATAATACTACTACTATTACTATAGTAATACTACTACTATTCAATAAAGTAGTCGTACATTTCATTTTGAATGAATATTGAATGTAACGAATTATTATTGCTGTATACTACAATTACTATATACAACTACTATTATATTATTTGTAGTATAAGCATTTATTATTTCCAGGAATCAAGATTTGCTCTCGTAATCCGAGTTTGACAAACAATGACAGAATGTATGTCATAACTTTATTACTTTAGTGAAGAAGAACAACGAAATGAGTTTGGTCAAACTTAACAAAAATTCCTTTAAAATGATGTGACATGATGTATAGGGTCGTGTTTGAAATTTTAAAATTGAACTGGGCCTGCATATTTTTCGAAAAAAAAGTAAAAAATTGAAAGCACATTAAAAACATTGAACACGTATTTTTGTTTTTTGATAACGTCATTGGTTCAAGCCGGTCCGTCAAAAAAGGACACCGTGTGTATTGAGCGACGATGTAGCACCCTCCAATTATTTGATACACATAGAGCAAGCAACCTTTCCCTGCAGTCTGCGTTTTCTTGAAGTGTATAGTTATTATTATTGTGATTATGATTATTATGATTTCGCCCAATTAGTTGGTTATTTATAATCATCTGGGAATATAATTGGCATTCCATCAAGTCTGGCTGCACCAATAATTTGCACCGCCAAAGACGTCGTTTAAAATTTCGATATTTCACCATCTTCAGTGATAACTGTTGTTATTTTTTTAAGGTGATTTGTAACTTAGATTTTGTACGGATTGGTAGAATCATTAAAAACTGGTTATTCCTGTGAAACGGCAAAGTTAATGCATTTCCAAATGTTTGCCGTATTTTTTTATGTAAACTATTTTACAAGAGGTGGAGTGAGATGCTGAAATAACGTGTAAAACCGAGAACATAACATTGCCAGTCGTGAGGTTCGATGGAATACCATATCTCAAAAGTCGTGACGTCCGTCGTTTTTCATTCCCAACAAATGTAAAAACAAAATCAAAGGCCAATTTTACTCCCGGAGAAGAGGCGAGCGAGGCAATTTATTAATATTACAGTTGTTTGCCGACTTCCTCGAAGGAGTTGGGCAACGTCGCCCCACGGTAATGAGGGGAACATGGGCATTAGGATGGAATTAGACGGGAAGAGGTGCAAACCAAGGGTGCCGCTCCTCCCGGTCCACCCGGGCGTAATCACCACTTCCTGCTGCCACCCACACGACCAGGTACCCTTATTAACCGCTTGTACCGATGTCTGAACGGCAGATGAGACAGTTAAAATATTCATGGCTCCAAGCATGGCCATTTTCCATCAAGTGATTCGTGAACAAACAGATGTAACAATTTGCTCCTAAAGAAAACTCTTGAAATGACTTTTTGTCTTTAAAAAATCCAATTACTTACTATCTCAATCAATACTTTATCACATGTCTTTTCAACATTTCAACCTATTTCCATCTCTTAAATGTTGTGCATAAAATTGTAGCATAGAAATTGAGTTATTAACTCAAAAATTGACAGTCATTATAAGATTTTTTACCTTTCCAGTGATTGCCTCATGTAACCGCTAACTGTGTTTTCATGTATTACCACTTAACTAAACGATGATCATCATTAGAACGGAAATATTTAAAACGCTATAGGATTCGGTCATCACTCACCTACAACATTTATGATTGCACGTGCAGTCGTCCCATCTGGACTTCCCCGGCTTCAATTTTTTTTACAATTCTTACAGCATTGTTAGGGTGTAGTATCCCCCATGTCTCATGTGTATTTTGCCCACCGCACAGAAATATCCCGTAGTTTTGTTTTGAATTAATATTTGATCAATATTTTACCAATTTTGAGGTACAACATTAATTTATGAGGTATTTATACAGAATATGTAAAATTAATAAGGTAGGCACAGATGGCTTCCGTACCTCAGGCCTACAGGGATTTGTAAATACGATTTATGTTGTGTTTATGTTAATTTATTAGAATGAATGTAATTTTTTAGCGTCAAAGAAACATTTAACCCCAAACGAAGAATGGCGAATATTCTGGAGAGTACACCCCAGGAAGTTGATGTCCCTGTAGATCGAGGTCACGATAGATCAAGTGGTAGAGCAGCGGCGTATCTAGTCTAAGATCGTGTGTCCTAATCATGACATTAACTTTTTTCATCTCAACTAAAAACTTTAATTAATTGCCATGTATTAATTGGTCAAGCTGACCACGAAAGTAGTGAAGAAATTTTATAGAGTGAAAGGAAGGAGTTGTGGAATATCTAGTATTCTGGGTAGTGAATGTGATCAGACTTCTTTGTTTGTATCGTGCGTTGTGTTTTTGCTAGTTTATTGGAATGAATGTAATTTATTAGCGTGAAAGGAAGGAGATGTTTAATCTCGTCCCGTGGAATAGCGAATGCTCTGGGTAGTGAATGTGACCAGACATCTATGTTTGAATAGGGTGCTGATATATTATATGAAATAAACGTTTTGTGTCTGTTCTGTAATAGTCAACCTGCGATAAACATGACAGATAACGGCGAAGTATGTAGTATAAGTATAAATACTAGAGATTCAGTAACAGGACGTGTATTCAACACGTTGAAAAATACCAAAGGCCAAAAGCCAAAAAAGAAGAAAAACACGCTGATGGCCGGCCGGCGATGTCCTCAGCTGTTTATCGACCCAACAATTTCCCACATTTATTATAATTAATAATATTTTTAAACACCTTTTTGAAAATCGATACTTATTTTTATTATTGAAATGTTTGCTGGCTATGAGGAGGAAGGAAATTTGTTCTCTAATCCTTGGTCTTTGCACTGGGAACGCAACTCGGAACTTCACGTGCAGCACCTGTCTCATCAATTATACTTTTTCCCTTTCATTCCATGAAATCCAACGGCTAGTGTTTTTGGAATGTGACACCATGGTGCTGACTGGAAGTTTGTCCCAAACAAAACGCGTGTATAGTAGAAACTTTCGCAAAATGTGTTTGAAACTCGAAGCTCCAAATCCGGCGTGTGTGTTTTCACTATCTGCTCCTGATCTAATCCCGGTAGTGAATAATTACGCGAATTAGAAAAAGCAAGCGTATAAATCAACGTGTTAATTAATCGCATTAGCATGATGCAAAACAAACGATAGTTTAATTACTATCTTTCCTCTCTGGCTAATCATTTCGGGAACCCTGCCCTAATGTCGGTAGGGCCGTACTTACCTTCTTGTTTGTACTTCGTTTCACTGTTATTCTCTGTGTAATAATTATGGAGGTCAGAAATTTAAAATTGGTCTGTATGCACTTATTATAACTTGTCGGTCTTTATACAGTTCTGAAAATAATTTTAGGTAACTGCTTGAAGGTTGATTTTATAAGATTTGGATGTACGATATATTAACGAAACAAATCAAATAAGTAATTATTCAGAAATCGTGAGATGCGGTCTGGTGGGATGTAGGTTTTAGAAAAACATTTTCTTTATCGTGCCAACGTTCAAACTTTATTGAGATCCTCTTCAGGGCCTATTTTCCACATCCTACATCTATTTGTTAAATTTAAATAGTGTTTATAAATCCCAGGCCTTGAAGGTGATCTCAATAAAGATCGAAACGTTAGCACGATAAGGAAAACGTTTTTCTGCAACCTACATCACACCTGACCGCATCTCACCTTAGCCGAATAATCATTTTATTAAAAGCTTATCTCACATTGTATTTTTTTCTTCGTTTATTTTTATTTTGTATTAAATTTCTAATTCATTCATATCCACATTGTATTTTAAAAGACATGACCATTTGGTATCAATAATTTAAATTGATTTACGTACATGTTGGTAATATTTAAAAAAAAAACTTACTTGCCAACAGGCCTCATCGCTTTTTTATGTTAAAATTAAATTCATTCATTAAATTATTTCTTGTAAATCAAGCTGCTCTGGTGTACTCCACATAAAGTCCTTTATCTACAAAACACAAGTTTACAATTCTGAACGTACTGAACATTTTGAAATTTTTCAAACAGACCTCCCCCCCCAAAAAAAACATGCTTTGTCGGCGATATCTTATAAATAAACCGTTTAACGGCAGGAAAAGGGCATAATCGTAACTAAAATGATTTAATCTTAAATACCAATAACGACAGTAACCGGGTTTTAACAGTAATTGGGTCTTTCTAATTTGTGAATCACTAATCGTTAGCTGTGTGATGATGGATGATCATTTCTGGGTTTAATTGGAAGATAGGATCTAGAATGTCGGCAAGCGGGTTTCCCGTTTGCATCATTTAGTAGATTTAATTGCAAATTGAAAAAGAGGAAAAATGATGAAAAATGAAAAAGAACATTAGGTAAATGTATGTGATTTACAGGCATTAGAGAAGGAATCCCATGAAGAAGGGCAATTACTATTGTGGAGGAGGTTGGGTTTGATGAAACATCATAATCGGAGAGGCTTATCTCTCTGGAAGGACAATTAAAGTAATTTTTGATAGGGAAATCTATTAAAGAATGAATTACACCATTGTGCAACTCTCAAATTGGTCAAGGGACTGAAAAAAATGATTTTTAAACGCTTTCATTTCCTTTTCGTACTCGAGATACATGGCTTTTTGAGACGTTTCTGTTTCATCCCGCTTTCGGCAATGTGATAAACACAGCCATAATGCATAAATGACTTACTAATTTCAACAAACATTTTCATTCTGATTTAAACCTTGTTTGTCTTGTTGACCATGATCAGTAATGGGTGGTATAATAGAGACAATCACAATAATCTGTTGTTAACTGACTATATTATTTCATACCTTTAGTATTGTTTTCTGACAGCTTATCAAGTTGAAAAAACTTATTAATTTGGTTTGTTATACCACATGGTTAAGGGTTTGTAAATGAACAGGCCCATGTGTTTTTTGAGTATGGATAAAAAGTTTGGTCTTTTTTTATCATCTTGGTCTGTAAAATGCGTTCCGGCTTCAGGAGTGAAGGTTTAGCTCGAATATTCTAGGGAATGAATGTGACTAGTCTTCTGTGTTTGTAACAGCTGTTCTGCTTATTAATTTATTGAATAAATGGCATTTATTAGCGTAAAAAAAGGGGTTGCTTACCCTCTGCCCCAGGAATATTAAGTACTCTGGAGTAGTGTTAACGAATCTTGTATGTGATTGTAATTTATAAGCGTGAATGGAGAGGCATATCCCTTAATTACCCCAAGAATATCGACCACTCTGGGATGCCAACCAGACAATCATGGGCATGTGACCAAACTTGTATGTTTGTATCAGCTGTTGTGATTATTGTTTTATTAGATGGGCGATAATGTATTGTCGTAAAGTGAAGGGGTTACTCAACCCCGTCCCAAGGAATATAGAGTAATCTGGGGAGGGCATGTGGTTAGAATTCTATGTTTGTTTTGGCTGTTCTGTTTATTTTAATGCATTAGAATGAATGTAATTTATTAGCATGAAAGGTAATGATTGCTTGATTGCGCCGGGAGGAATATCGATTCAGGATTGTAAAGAAGAGAGTACTTCGGGGAGTGAATGTACATCATTTACGGAAAAACAATCAACATAATGAAAATAAGCGAAAACGAGCGGTTTTATTTTTGCCGTTTAATTATGGTAGTGTAGATCACTTGAACAAATTTAATAGATGAAAAGAAATCTCATTCATAATACTGTTACGCGCGTATGTTTGCTGAAAGGCGCGGATTCATCATCAGGCTTTTTTTTCTGAGTTTGTCTAATGTTTTCCGTTTCGTTTCAGGTTTGGTTCCAGAACAGGAGGGCGAAATGGCGAAAACAAGAGAAGGTCGGCCCTCAAGCCCATCCTTACAGCCCTTACGTCGGTGCTCCTGCGATGGCCCCCTCGCTCCCCAACCCTTTCATGGGCCTGCGGAAGCCGATCGACTGGAGACCGCCCATGTTCCTCCATCGGCCACCGCTCCTCCCGATTTTCCCCGGACCTCCTTTTCCAAACCTGTTGATGCCGAGGCCCAAGATGGAAATGGATCCGCCACCGGAGGTCGACATGCGCACCCACTCCATCGCCGCCCTCAGACTCAAAGCCAGGGAGCACATGGAGCTTTTAGGCGCTTCCGATCTCGTCAGTTAACCTGTACATATCCAACTTATAAATACCTATATAAATAAACGAGATTCTATATAAATTGTAAATAACGGTGCCTGAGAGACAGTAAGACGAAATATCTCCTTCGGTCGTTAACATATCCGTCCTTTTAAATTATAGTGATAAGACAAACAACGCTTTTAATAGTGCCTTTACTCAAGAAAAATTGACAAATTCACTGTTTAAGACTGATTTACAATCTGCCACATTTATACGATAGTCGGTTCTACTTTTTGTTTAACTAGCGTTCTTCACTGGAATACCGAAGTAGTAACCGTTTGCCCAGTTCTAGACCGAAAGAAATAGGCTATCACGTCATAACGTAACTTTCAAAATCAATAGTCAACAATCAACATCATATTTACAATCATTTTCAACGTAACTAAGTACTGCTGTAAATATTGCTGATATTTCTTCTACTGGGAATAATTTAAGTTTCGGGTTGAATATTTATATGTCCATAAAAGATGAAAGTTTCTTAGTTTTGTTTCTAACGTAAGATTCTGAAGATATACATTAAAGCGCTTGTAAATCAGCCTTAACTGAGAAATTTGAAATATTGGTGGCTTACAAAGCCCTCTACTCTCTTTTAAAGAGGAATATTATTTATATATTGCTATCGTCGAAGATATTTCTTCAAGACAAATTGGTGTCTTTCTTCTTGTAAATAAATATTAATTTCAACAAAAGATATGCCTTCATAGCTTATTTCACTATATTTATTAAGTAGTTTCAACTTGTGCAATTTCAACAACAATGCAAAATATATATATGCAATAGATTTACAATTTTTTGTGATAGTAATCTATAAAAAGTTATATACATATATGTGTCGATTATGTGGGTTAAACATTCCGTCCAATTACATGATTTATGTATTTTGTATTAATTTTATATAATATACTTTTATTTGTTCTAGTTAATCTTTGTGTTGTTCCTTTCCAATTTTCTCCAGTTTTCACATGTGTCACAATGTTCTGCTGAAAGTGAAATCATGACTTGAATTTGAGGAATAAAAATCGTTCCTAAGAGAAAATTTTAAAAACGTCTGATAATTGTGTTTTGAATCAAAACTCACGAACAAGTTGCTGGAAACCTCTCTCGCTCATTTACTTTACTCACTCACTCCACTTACTGATCCACTTGCTCGCTTTACTCAGTTACTTACTGCACTCATTCACTACACTCGCACACTTCTCTCACTCATTCACTTTACTCACTTACTCATTCGCTGATTCACTCGTTCACTCCACTCACCATATTCGCACACTTCTCTCACTCATTCATTCATTTCACTCACTCACTCCTCTCACTCAGTCCATTCATTCGCTCACTTTACTCAATCACATCACCCACTCCACTCACGTAAATTACGTTTTGCGTTTCAGAAACAGAAGACTTGCACCTCATTAATATTGGACGCGCCTCATTTATTTAGAAAGAAAGATAAACAAAATTTTGTATGATTCGGATGGTTTGGCTTTATAAAATTATCAATTTTTGTTAATGTTTGATGATACCGTCAACTTAAAAATTGATGCCTAGCCTGATTCGCCTGAGAGAATACATTATATAAAGAATGTCATAAGAATAATTAATAAAATTATAAAGCATATATTTTCCTTATAAAGTAATTGATGGATACTGGTAATAAGAATGATAATTAATCTTTAAGGCAATTTCATTCAAATACTCTAAGGACGGAATAACGGACGGTTTCCTGGGGTCGACAGTTGTTTCCAGCCGAAACAAATCAAGCCACGACGCACCCACAAGGCAGAACATTTGTTCAATATGTAATATTGACTGTATAATTAATAATAGGTTACAAGATCATTAAAAAGATAACTGATTTAAAAGCAATAAAAGTTTTGGATCAATTTAGTGGAACATCATACCAAAATCATCAGGATCGCCGAAATGATCAGGGTTCCCAGGTTCTTCAACAATTTCAGGTTTAACTCTCACTTGCTAACAATTACATGAAAAATACTCTTTCATATACATATAATTCAGAAATACATATAACTCCTTCAAGCCAAACTATTTCTTCAGTGTTTTGTAAATAAAGGGCTTTATGTGGAGTACACCAGAGCAACTTGATTTACAGGAAATAATTTAATGAATGAATTTAATTTAAATATAAAAAAGCGATGAGGCCTGTTGGCAAGTAAATTTTTTTTTAATATATTACTTACAAATAGTACAAACATGTACGTAAATCAATTTAAATTATTGATACCAAATGGTCATGTCTTTTAAAATACAATGTGGGCATGAATGAATTAGAAATTTAATACAAAATAAAAATAAACGAAGAAAAAAATACAATGTGAGATAAGCTTTTAATAAAATTATTACCCGGCTAAGGTGAGATGCGGCCTGGTGTCACGACGGTTTAGAAAAATATTTTCTTTATCGTGCCAACGTTTCCATCTTTATTGAGATCATATTCAGAGCCTGGAATTTATAAACATTATTTAAATTTTAAAAATACATATAAGATGCGGAAAAATTAATTTATAAGAAATTTTGGACTGGAAATCAAAGTATTTGCTCTCAACAGAAGAGTTTGTTTTCTATATAGACGTGTCATTATTGAGTGTCGTGTTGAGAGGGCCAGAGAGATATCGATATTTTATGTTTACAAACATCGAATTTTCAAGTCGTGTCCTTTGATTATTAATTATAACAAACTCATTTTAATATAAACCAAATTAACCCAGCTCAAACAGTTGTTACTTTTTATTTAAAATTGTTTGGTATGTTGAATTTAACAAACAATTTATTACAAGATTTTCCTCTTAAAATTTAATTAACTATTTATTTCATGGTTTTGCTCAATCAATTACAACATTTTCGTCGAGTAACGACAAAACAAGATACTCATATTTTTTTTTGTAGTTTATTTAAAACTATGCGTATGTAATTTTGTCGTTATTTTAATTACAGCAAAGTATTATTAATGTAAAGAAAATTAACAGAGATCACAAATTCGTTAGTTTTTATCTTTAAAAATGAATTTTAATGGTTTGGTAGAAAATTTGTCAAAACAATGAAATACCTTTCTTTGATATAACGAACTTAACAAACAATTTATTTGATTGTTTTCCTCATAAAATTTAATTAACAATTCATTTCATGGTTTTGTCCATATAATTACAACATTTTCCTCGAGTAGCGTCAAAATAAGACACTCATATTTTTGTACTTTATTTCAAATTAAGTATATGTAATTTTGTCGTTCGTATCAGTTACAACATTCCCATTTTAATGTAAACCGATTTAAACGAGATCGAAAATTCACAATTATTTCGAAAAATTATTTAATGTCCGAATTTTCGTCGGGTAGCATCTAGTACAGTCGAAGACAAAAGAACCGGACACTCATGTTTTTATTCAAACTTCATGTATTATTGTCGATATATTAATTACGCCATGCTTATTTTAATTTAAGCTAAATTAACCGATATCAAAAATTCATTATTTTTATTTAAAAAAATCAATTTTAATGGTTTGGTAGAAAATTGATCAAAACTGCGGAATATCGTTTTTTAATATAGTGAATTTATATAACAATTTATTACACGCTTTCGTTCATAAAATTTAAGTAACAATTTATTTCATAGTTTTGCTCATAAAATTACACCGTTTTCATCGAATAGCATCAGAACATCATATTTTTTGTAGTTTATTTCAAACTATGTTTTATTTAATTTAGTCGCTATATTGTTTACATCAATGCATATTTAATGTAAAGCAAATACACCTAGTTCAAAAATTCATTAGTTTTTATAAATATTATATAATTAGGATGGTTAGGCAGAGTATTTAAAATAATTAAGCTTAACAAACAATTTATTACAAGTTTGCTCCCAATATAGTGCATTAGAACAAAATTCATTTTAATTCTTCATTTTATATAAACCCAAATAAATTAAATCAAAATTTCATGAGTTTTTATCAAAATTATTTAATTATGATGGTTAGGCAGAAACTGTATCAAAACAACGGAATATCATTTTTTGATACCATGAATTTAACTAACAATTTATTATACATAAAATGCAACTAATAATTGATGGCATGCTTTTGCTCATGGAACTGCACCATTTTCGTCAAGTAGCGACAGAACAGAAAGTTTCTTTTGGTTTATTTCAAAGTAAGTATAAGTAATTTTAATGAAAACCAAATTAAACGAGATCATGAGTTAAAAAAAATTCAAAAACTTATGAGTCATTGAATAACTTTATTTAAAACAATTAAATTTAACTAAATATTACATATATATATTTAATGCAATTAATTACGGTTTTTAGTTGAGATGAAAAAAAGTTAATGGCACGAGAAGGATTCGAACCCACGACCTTCGGCTAGATACGCCGCTGCTCTACCACCTGAGTGATCGTGACTTCGATCCACTCGGACATCAACTCCCCATCTCAATCTCACCTTACGGATTTTCTCTCCTTTTGCCATATTTAGCATTATTTATATATATATAATAGTGAATTATATATAACATTATAACCATGTGGTTGAGGTCATTAAAATTTAACTAACAATTTATTACATAGTTTTGCTCATTACGAACAAAAGAGGCGTTGCGATAGTGATTATTGTGAACAAGCTGTGTGACTGTACGTGGCGTGCGCTGAGGTCGCATAGATGTGCACACCCTACCAAAACGTGACAAGGCATCAGTTAGCGTCGCATAGGTACGTCAGGTAGTAAATGTTCCCGGCTTAATTCGTCGCCCGATAACTCTCTTGGCCCCGAAATTGTAGCTCGTACGAGGGGCGGACTGGCCGATATTTCATGGACTATAATAACAATTAATGGCTTGTCGCTTTTGTATAGGTGCACAATAAAGAAGTCGATTCATTAACGATGGCCACGGGTACGTGATTTGGCCGTAATCAGATCCTCTATTGTTCTTTTACTGGCTGAGACCTATTTTATTACGGAACGGGGTATTTGTACACGTCAAACCTTCCTAATTGGACGACATCTGTCTATAATGAATCACAGTTATTACTTAGCAATATGTAAATGCGTCGAGGCTAATAGCCAGTAGCCGCTCTTGCCACCGAGGCATCAATCAATCTCAAACCGATTTCCATATTTCATTTACCAGCGGACCCTCTGTCTGCCCGCTCGTACCTAATAGTGCACCCTCTCGTTATTATGTTAATCTAAATGTTAATGCCGGGAATTGAGCAAGATGAGTGATTTCTCCTGAGCCACGACTTACCGGCTCCTTCGACATCTTACTGTGTAGTTCCGAAATACGAACTGACGAAGAATGAGCCGACATCGTCCGCCTTGGAAAACTCGTTCATGAGACCTACAATCACGGCCGGAATAAATGTGCAGCCATCAATTATCAAATTGTTGATTAGACGATTTTTCAACAACACGTTTATTTTCACAGCAAGCAAGTACTTTCTATGTAAAAAGGTTCTTTAAATATTTCTTTTTTTTACGCTTAATATTCAAGTTTAACATTTTATGACAGTAATAAATCTTCTGGAAGAATACTGTGAAAAGTGGAACCCTTCGGTCAATCTAAAAAGACTAAAAAAATAAGCCTTCAAAAAAGGAAGTAAAACCCGTTTTATATAAAAATAGTTGTTTAGAGGAGAAATGATAGGCATAATTAACTGAATATAGGTATACGGTAATATATTCACTCCTATTTATCATAGTTTCTATACTTTAAATTAAAAGATTCCATTGCTTAAATAGTTTTAAACAAAGCTTGGTCACGCCTGATTTTCACAAGATGTCCGCCTTGGTAGTAAGGATAGTAGGACGAGGCGTTTGTGCTCCCCAGGCACTGCAGTCTTCTAGTTTATTGTACCTTCCTAGTTCTTTACTTCAGTGCAACAGACTCAATACCTCCTTAGAAGTATCAGGTCAATGATTGTCGTTGCTACAATTTGATTCCCTAAATTTTTTTCCCGTACGTTACCTTAAATCTCCATTGAGCTGTTGCTTCGCATACGAAGATGATGTTGGCTGTTTCCTCCTCCTCATTACATAATCTGCAGATCGGATATGCCCATGTTGTGTAGATGTTTTCTCACATACCAGTGTCATCCACCTTAAAACTTTGTAAGGATAAATTGTGTAGGGTATCTGACTTAGGGCTTTCAACCGATAGAGATATTGGAAAAAGTGCAAAGATATTTTATTAGTAATTGTAAAAGATTTTAATTGTAAAAGAAGAGGCCAGGCCTGTCCATGGGCTTCTCCTCCACCTTAGACATACTACATAGATGCCCTTTAATGCTGCGGATAGGTATCAGTAAAGCACATATTAGTAAAATGCTAGAAATTAGCGCCACAAAGAGCACCTGAAGCAGATACGTAATTTCACTAGTTCAAAATAATATCTTAATTTCAATGAATTTATTTATTAACGTGAAAGTTACAGTATGGGATGAGTTTGTGCTGGGATATCGTATATTTGCAGTGTGATACGAGGGTAGTCACTAGCGTAATATCAAAAACTTTGGTGAAGTCCCGATTGGGTGAATGTATTTATTTGCGAGAACGGCCTGTGTAGATTATTGAATACCAACAGACCTGTCGAAGAAATTGAGTTTACTTAGGAGTGTGAATAATTTTTGGAGTTTACACCATCAAGACGATTTTCCATCTGTTATCCTAACGGCGTTGTGATAAGCTACAAAATCAAAACCGACTTTTTCTCTTGTTTGTTTTCATCAGTGAATGAATGTATAACAAACTGTTTAATTTACAACATAAACCAAAATACAATTGAGAGAAAAACAACATAACAGTAAATAGACAATGGATCGAAAAATCCGTCTGCCGCTGGCTCACAAACCCAATCAAACGCCCAGATCTTGAACCCTCCAAGAAACCCAGAATTTCACTTCTTGACAGAATGAAGCAACCTAGGTGAAGCAAGCGGATCTTACCCAGAATTGAACTCTCTGCCAAGAAATGAAAAACAGTGTCGAGGGCATGCGAATTGTAAAGCAAACAGAAGCCATGCACCCCTATTCACCACTATTCCACACGGCCGAGTTCAGCCGAAGAAGCTGGCACACTTTAGAAAGTGTGGTGATTAGTGACCGTTAGTCGATGATTATTCGAAAATCGTGAGATGCGGTCTGGTGAGCTGTAGGTTTCAGCAAAACATGTTCTTTATCGGGCCAACGTTTCGATCTTTATTGAGATCATCTTCAGGGCCTGGGATTTACAAACATTGTTTAAAGTAGCGTAAGTGCGTACGCCGACGTTTTTGTTTTTTCCTTTCTTCGGATGTTTTCACCTCAAAGAAGCCGACTCCTTATACAAAAATGTCTTTCAGTACCGAATTTCTTCCCCACCCATTCAAAATCCAACGAATATAAATATAAAACAGCAACATCTCCCTGGCACTTTCAACCCGACACACAAAAATGGCACAATTACTCAGTAAACCAACACTTTGAGAGAGTAGAAATATCATGAATATAAAAAATATTTTTTGCATTGTATAAATTCACTTTTCTCCACATCCAACATGTATTGTATTTGTTAAATATAAACAATATTTATAAATCCCAGGTCCTGAAGATGATCTCAATAAAGATCGAAACGTTGACACGATAAAGAAAGTGTTTTTTTCGGACACCTACATCTCACCAAACCGCATCTCACGATTTTCGAGTGATCATTAAACTTCACATTGATTGGGATCGTGTTATGGGCCATAATAGTCAACCGGGTTTGATCCAATGCTTCCATAATTGTAAATGATCTAAGACTCACTTTTTGAAACGAAATTGTTCTTTAGCAAAATAAAAAAGTAAAGTTGACCAAATCGTTAGATTTGGGAGTTTGAATGCTTTTGGGTCGGGATAAAATGAGTTTTATTTACAAAAAAATTGTTAATATTTTTCTCTGAAAGGGTTTTATTTCCTCAGTATATCCTAATTTCCCATTTTAACGTGGTATGCTATAGTACAATCTACTTCTATGTTAAGGATATTTATATTTATATTTATATTTATGCAAGATTATCCGCTTGGCATGTTTAAAAAAATTTGTAAGGTGTATTTTAAGGATTGTTGTGTTTGATTCCATCAAATTTTTATTTACACTCAGTGATGGTTGCTTACTCGCACAGTAGCAGAATTTAAATCTAATCGGAAAATTTCTTTTGTAGTGCACAATGTAGTGACAAGCATCGATTTTCGATTAATCCCGCCTTTTTTTAACTGTTGAAACTGAAACAATTTGTTGAGATTGGGGCAATTGGCAGTGGCAGTGTCGCGTGCTTGACAATTACTTTGCCTCTAACGTTGCCCACTTTCCGTGTTGCGATTAAATCGAGACTTTGTTGCCGGAAAATTACGTTCCGACTCCTTATTTGGCAGAATAAAAGGAAAACGGCTGATTAAAAGGCAAATAACTGTTATACGGTTATTGGAAATTAGAAGGCAAACTCTACAGCACCGATGAGTCCAAATCTGGACGGGTGAACTAGGCTAGTAATTTACTCTAATTTCCATGCCGCGTTCGTTTTCTTTCTTTAGGAACGGGCTTGTATTGTTTCAAGTCGAATCTTAATTGAAAAGTATTCGCCATCTGAAATCGATTTTTGACAAAACGTCAAGAGTATCAAGTCAGCAACTTTATAACAAATTGATTTGGACTACCACGCTTAATTAATTTGAAAATAATATACGTTAAAGTATACTTACATGGAAAAAAGTTGTGTCTATATTTTCAACTGTACTATTTAAGATGTAATATCAAAATTAACAATTAGTTAGTATTTATGAAAGGTATTTATCGAGATAAAAAAGCCAGCTTCACGAGCGGGATTCGAACCCACGATCGCTAAATAGAACATTCCTCAGTAGTGTGATATCATCACATGCCTGAACGAAATGATTTTTTGTTAGTTTTGCTATGGAAACTTTACTTTACTTGAGAATAACACAAATATCTATCATCAGACCTTCCACAGTTTTGGGTTCAACCACCACTGGGTTTACTACTGAACTGTACAACTTCTCCTTAAGGAATCCCAACGTAGAATTTCATGCCATAAAGATCGGGGGAACGAGATGGCCACGGGATGACTCCTCTTCGACCAATCCACGTGGGATATTGCTGATTTAACAAGGCCCATGCTAACTTCATGGGTGTAGGTATAGGGACGTGGGAAGTTATTACAAATAAGATGTACTATCAACCAAAAGTTTTTGTCACACTTTGTTTAGGATACCATGTTTATATAATATAAGAAGTTAGCATTGATTGTCATTGACTAGGTCTGTCGTTACCAACTATATCTGAATTTTCTTTGTGAGTCGGTTATCCTTCATTGACGGTTGCTTCCCATTGACGATGTGGCTGTTTTATCCTCCCCAGTGCTTAACATAGAAATGGGATCATCACTAATTATGCCCAGATTGTACAAATGTTTTCTAAGATGCCAGTGACCGGGAAATTGTTTTGTCACTCTTTTGAGTTAACTCTTCCTAACTGAAGTAATGAGTTCTTGGTGAGGATTGTTCTAACATAGACTTTAGAGTTTATCCGCTTCCTTTTGCGTTTTTTAGGATGGAGGTGTTTGTTTTTGTCGTCCCAAGAAAAGGTTATATGGTTTATGTATAGTCTTTCTTATCCTCCTCTGACCTTTATGTTTGCGTTTTCCCTACCCGAAATTCCCTTGGGTCCTGGTACCCATGGTAGATTAGGTTGTTTTTAGCCCAGAATTTGGAGGTTTTAGATACATTTGTTGTCTAACGTTATTCACTACATTCTTGTCATATTTAAAATCATAACAAGTAAAACAGTTTAAACATGTGAATAAATGTACGAGAAAATGCAAATGTGTCCTTATTACCAATTTGTATTTTACGAGATGACGATGTAAATGATTGCATAATTTTAATTCCATAGGCTGTAAAATTAGAAATATAAGCGCCTCCCTCGATTCCAGTTCTTTCGAATCGGTAGTATTTCAGGTTTTTAAAAGTCAGGGAGTCGATAATATTTTTCCAGGAGAGAGCTAGGTTAATGTCGCCTTTTGTCTCGGCCGAACCAATAAACTCGTTTTTGATAGAGCCCATTTTTATGCGGTGCCATTTGTAAAGATGAGCTCGACTCCGAGGAACAGTTGATACAGCGATCAAATAATTGAATTACCTTTGTCCCTTCTTTGTTCGTCGTAAATAACTGTATTAAGTGGCACATTCGTTAGTGGCGTAGGGCGGACAGGGGCGCGGGATCCACGGTCCTGCATTGTTATGATTTGTTTCAAATTTTATGCCTGACTTTTAGAGTCTTGTTATGTAAATAGAGAGCGGGTGATTCCGTCCCCTGTCGGCATATATCACCGTGGGGCAGCCAGGCGGGGTGCCACTTCTCGCCAATTAACAACAAATAGCCACCGGCTTAATCCCGACTATAAATACACACCCGTTACATCTGATAAGCACTTCTCATCATCGACGCTACGCCATATTTTCCACCCACGCCCACTCATAACCCATTATCACCGGATGAATCTATTACTTTCATAGTAATTATTATTAAACCACCTTTTTATAACAATGATTTAAAATCTCCTTCCTAACCCTCAAATTTAGAAAATCACTTTCGGAATAATCGACCACGCCTGTTTTCACCGCGTCCAACATATTTTGTTGAAGTAAAATGAAACGGTTATCTTCAAAAACTGGATCGGAACAAACAAAACGGTAGGCTGAGTAAGAAGTATCGAAAAAAAAACTCTATTGAAATTAATTGCCATTATGTTTCGACTACCAAAGAGGTGCATTTTGAGTTGGTTCATAATTTACCCGTCTCTCATCAAACTAAATTAATACTAGACAGCGTTCATTTGGACAATTTCAATACTAATCATTACATCAGATGCCGTCAAGGTTTTAAGGATTTTTCCCAATACAACCAAAATCATTCTTTGAATCCCTCAATTTCTGTGTTCCTGTGCTGTTTTCAACCATGGTTTGGTCTACCACTTCTTCATTTGACCTCGCAAGGGCCGATCTCCTCGGCGATTCTTTTCTTTTTCGCACGTCCAACCTTTACTTTTTTCTCGCTCACTTTACATTTTTTTAGTTCCTCGTTCCTTCTCCCACTCCCTTAATTTTTTTTAAAAGTTCCATCTAGTTGTTCCTACTTTTCGCACATCTCTATTCAAGAGAACAATACAGACGACTGGGACTTCTGTAAAGACAAATAGAACTTAGAAAAACAAAGTAAATTGTCGTAAAATAAACGTATTGATAAATTAAATCAGAATCCTAAAACCCTCAAAAATCTTTGCATCTTCTCATCTTCCCCTTTCGGAGATTCTTGTAAACACTTATAAAAATACGTGACATTTCTCCATGCGGTGGCGAGGTGAAGAACTTGTATTCCGGTTGTTACCGTTCATTTCGTGTATACTAAAGTGAAGATAGCTGAAGATGGTGATAGATTCTGATGTGAACGAAGACACGAACAATAACTACACAATAGCCATTAAATTAATTAAGGTTTTTAGTTGAAAATAAAAATTCAGTGTCACGTCATTTCGATCTAATCGGACAATAACTTCCCATCACAACCCCATCTTTTGAATTGTCCCTCCTTTTTGCAAAATTCAAAAACTGGGGCTGAGATGGGAAATCACGATAACTCAAGTGGTAGAGTAGTGGTGTATCGAGCTGAAGATCGTGGGTTCGAATCCCGCTCGCGACACTGACTATTTTATCTCAACTAAAAACCTTAATTAAATGCATGATATTAATTGGTCAAGTGGACAAAAAAAGTGAATGTACACAATAAAGTTGATAACCTTTTAGTAAAATAGGTACCAATTCCGATATCAAAAGTTTAACAGCAAGCTTCGATCTTTGACCCTTTCCTTCATCTCAATTAATCTCTGTACTTGCAGGTTGAAACGACATTGGCCAAGATCTTTGTAAATAGCACAAAATTAGGGAAAGGCGACGAACTGAAAACATAAAAAGTAAAATTGAGTACATAACCTATCTGAACAAGATTAATAAAACAGTTTTGTTGTTGCATTCAAGATTAAAGAAGAAAGAATAATAAAGAAAATAATTTAACAGTAAAATAATTAGAGGCAATGTAGTTTTGCAGTTGATTCTCTACTAATACACTAACTGCTTGATGCTTATTGTATTTGGTATGCCTTATGTGGTATGTGTCTATTTATTTTGTGTGAGTGCATGTATTTATTAGCGTGAATGGCGAGGAGTGAGGGTGAATATATCGTCATCATCGTCCCTCGAACGATGAAAGCGAATGATTGTGTGTTCGGAGTCTCGATGGTAGAATATTTATAAAAGTACTCCATCGACCCCAATCTAGTTTAGTTTAAGTATAGTTAGGAGCAGGAATATCAAGTACTCCACCTACCAAATGGAATGAGTGTACGAGTTAGGATGTATTTAAGTGTATGAATGTATTTATTTGTATGAATGTTGTGTTTGATCGGGTATAGAATATAGACTTAGCGGGGGCTAAAATGACCTAGATGTCGGAAGCCCCCCCCCCAAATAAAAACCCTGCTTGATCAAAGTGCTATTCTAGACCTTTTATCACTGCCCGGCATACCTTTAAGTACTATTGGGGCATGGGGCTGGACTTAATAATCGCTACACGATTTCAGGAATGAACCTTACAAAATAATTACAATCCAGTTAAAATCGATCCTACATATATACGTTATCTTTGTTTCCTTCGATTCCTTAAATAAGGCTAATGCATTAAAGAAAACATTAATGTTGTAACTACATAAATGTCGGGTTTTAACGGTGAAAACGAGTTGCTAGGCTATTGGGCGATTGGTTGGTTATGATAGATGTCATTAGATTGTTAGAAAAGGGTGAGAAGGAAATGAAGGGTATCGTCGCAACCCACCGCTGGGGGTTAACAACCGATGTACAAACCCCCGTCTTCACGCCGCATCTTAAATAAATCCGATTCACCGGCTATTAATTAGTATTTCTATTAATTACCAATAACAAATCTCTAGCCCACTTCGTACCTAATAGTAATTAAAAACTAATTTATTTCTCCTCTCTCTCACTCGCTCACTCTTTCTCTCTTTGCCCCACCTCGACGGCCTCGCCAATATACATAACTCTTAAGATCCTATTATGAGTTAAAAGTCTCTATAACAGTAATATAGTTAGCGCATTCTCACAAGCCCTTTTAGATTGGAGATATCTCAGACCTTGTAAATTGATCAATAAGTGACACATCTGTATTAATCACCGCCACGGCCCACTCAATTTCCTATCCACTGAATTAATACGGGTAATATATTTAAATTTTAAATATATAAACGGGTCTGTAACTTTGATTTATACAATAGAAATTAAATAGCGTTTAACTTTAGTTATGGGAAAACATTTGCGCTTTTAAATTGACGCTGATCGAGGTTGACTTATTTTATATTTACGAGCATTTATTGAACATTTGGTTGCCTCTTCATTCGACATTTCAAACAGAAATTGGTAGCAGTTATCGTCTATGGATATTTGAAAGGGATTCGACCAAATTCGAGGCAGGGTGACGGTCCATCCAAAGATCAAGAGTTTGCCCCTACTTCTTGACGGCCAACTGACAGCAGTTCGATAAAAAAGTCATCAATGACCATCTAAAAATTAATTTAATTTCACTTGACGGCCGATCATTCTCTCTTACCATTGATATTAATTTATTAGCATAGTTTCGTCAATGTACTAATTTCCGGTATAGATTAAGGAAGCGCTCCGGGCAGCGTTTTTGTGCCCTGGGATCGACAGGTGTATAGGTGGATTTCTGTGCGGACCGAACATTATTTCTTCCCCGTTTTTTGTTCTGTCCCGAGCAAGGATGAGACTGGTAATTTACTGCTCGGTTGAAATCGAGGAAGCCCCTGGGCGTGGCCGCGCCTAATTGGATGACGCCTGATTCTGAGCAAATATTTATTACACTGCCTCCCTGATGTTTTAACAAAATTCATAATTACATTACTGGCCCCTGACGGTTGGCCGTTTTGAGATGAAATACGGTAGGCTTGAAGAGCATAGAAGGACAAAAGACAATTTCCGCCCGTATTTCAATATCTGTCCCACTGCGTGACTGGGAACGCGCACCTTTCGACACAGCACCGCTCTTCATCCAAACTAAAAAAAATTATCGTGTTTCTGTAGAATTTACAATGCGCACTACACAGGGGAGAAAAAACACGATAGACTGCCTATCGAACAATAAGACTTTACGAAGAAATGCCGCCAAATTTAAGAAAATGGTTCTTGGGCACAGTAGCCGGTATCTGGGTTGCATGCTCCGCTTTTTGACGGAATGATTTTTTAAAATATGTATAGATCTGTTTTATATATTTTGTGGTTATGTGCTTTGTTTGAGTACGTATTTATTAGTATTAATATTGAAATGTAGAGTCACGATCGTACTCGGGCAGTGATTTATTTAGGTAATATTTACGCGGGCGCCGGTGGCCGCAAGGTTTCGCCTTTGACACGGCGATCATCACTGTAAGGTCCCGGGTTCGAACCTTACATACTTACAAATGTTTTTTTCTTTCAAAAACACCGGCCCTCGTAAAAAAAATTACGAAAGTACTCCATGTACCCAAATTTAGGTTAAATTGTTAATACTCTATGTAGGTCGATGCAGGAATATCGCGTACTCCACCAACTAATCTGAACGATTAAATTTACAAGGTGTGAATGCATTTATTTGTGTGGAAGTTAGTAGGTGATTACATATGGCATGCCTTGGTGGCTGAAATGGCCTAGATTTCGAAAGAGCCCCCGTTGGAGCCTAACCCGTTGGATGAGAAACGACGATTTCCAGGGCATCTGGCTTGAGGGGATACTAGCGACCCAGCCGCAAATCTAGGTTGGTCAAGTCCCCTGTGTTATAGACCTAGGGTCAGCACATCGGGGTGAAATTCCATTTCAGGTAAAATTCTAGGAAAACACGTTTAATTTCAAGTTCTTTACATTGGGTTGCAAGAATGGTAAATAAAGAATAGTTCCTAACATTATTTTCAAAATTAAGAAAAATTGTACAAACAAATAAATGTATTAACCAGCCAGTACAAAAAATAAATGCAAAACTTTAAATTTTTAGTTCCGCCCGTTTTGTTAAACAGTAAAAAGCTTGGAACAATGATGATTTTGGTTGAATTTTAAAGAGGTAGAATACACATTACGAAACAAAAAAAAATCATAGACTGCTGCCTACAACACTATCTTAACTTCTAGAGGATTGCGGTGGTTGAACGGTTTAGGGCGTCGAACTCATACTCACATACTAGCGGTCTTGGGTTCGAATCTCTGCCTATGGTCTTTTAATCGAAAATGGTGTTAAAAATGTATTGTAAAACGGTATGACCCCCCCTTGTCCGCGTAACCCAATAGGTTGGGCGTTAAGCACTCCTGCATGGGCAATTACTTTATTATATCTACTGCCATGACTCCATGGAAAACACCGTGGTTAATTTAAAGAAAAATTATGTTGAGTTATGGAAAAATACAACTTTATATACCTATAAACCTAATTGAGGCTCGATGGAATAGTCAATAATTATTCAGATATCGTTATATGCAGTCTGGTGTGATGTAGGTTTCAGAAAAATATTTTCTTTATCGTGTCAACGTTTCGATCCTTGAGATTTATTGAGATTTGAGATCATCTTCAGGGCCTGGGATTTACAAACATTGTTTGCATTTAAAAAATACATATAGGATATGGAAAAGTGAATTTATACAGTACAAAATATATTTTTTATTTATTTCATATTTTGCAAAACATTTCTTATTATCGATTATTGTTATTATTATCTTCTGATTATCGATTAACGGTCACTAATCTATACACGGGAATATTCAATATTTTACCATCAGCCCTTTTACACTAACATTCACGCCAATAAATACATTCTTTTTCAACACCCGCGAGACAACCAATAAAACCGGGCCTATTAATCAAGTTCCTTGACGAACTAGGACTCACCGATGTGCTTTGAGCAGAGAACGGGGGATACAATAGCTCTTAAAGGGCGCAGTATATACACCCTGAAAACCTTCAATCAATCAATCAATCAACACCCGCGAGGTACACAAAACGATCTATGTGTTTTCTTCAAAAATCGGCACAGGGGATTATTGCAAAATTTTATTTTTTCAAGAACTTTTTTATCTAAAACATTTTCTTAAACTTTTCTTCTGTTCAAATATGGTGGAAATATAGAAAAATTTATTTATATACACTATTTTTCATGGTCCGCTTGACAATATCATTCGATGAATTAAGGTTTTTAGTTGAGATAAAAAAGTCAGTGTTTTGAGCGGGATTTGAACCCCTGTCCCATGTCAAGCCCACCGTTTTGAATTTTCCCGAGGCCCGAGTGGATCGAATTCACGATAGTTCAAGTGGTAGAGTAGCGGCGTATCAAGCCTAAGGTCGTGGGTTCAAATCCCGCTCGTGACGCTAACGTTTTTCTCAACAAATTCAACTCAACAAATTAATTATTTGTATAGAAAAAGCTATTTCTTTATTAGAAACTATTTCATTAGGAATCATACTTACGTAGTTTTTTGTTAAACACTGAAAATAAATTATACATTGGCAAACAGTAAAACGAATTATTACAAATAAATAATGTGAATTTCACAATTGTATTATGAGTTTTAAATACCCATGTTATCCGTGAGATAACGATTTGTTATCGATCCAGATTTTCATAGAAGAAAGAAATTCTTCAGGATTGCCACGCAAAGGAAAGAGGACGGAGTCCCCCCTCACCGTAACATACAACTAAACGGATTTTTATCGGTGCTTAAGTTCAAAATTACAAGAGCCCCCCTGTAGCTCACAAGGCACGGCGTGGGACTTCCAAACCGGACGACAGCTATTTGGGAGTCGGTCATCTCCTATAAAATTCTTCATACTATCCTAACACAATCATTCCATGTCGTACCTAACAAATATTACACAAACACCTCGTACTTATGTACAATATCCGCTAAACAATCATAAAATTGATATTCAATAATACCCTGTTTTAATTTTTTTTATATATAGTCCAGTTTATTTCTGATGAAATTTTTCGGCAGATTTTTCGTATTGTCTTATTTTTTATAATAAAGGCCTCTTTTGTGCTTTTTTAAATAGAAATGCATGCAGTAAAATGTACTTGTAATTAAGAAAATATTCTTTTATCTTTTTCGGAAAGCAAGGGAAGAAATAAAAATGAAAAACTACGAACTATTTTAACATTCGTTCTCATTTAGTATAATTATAAAATTATAACCTCAAAACGAATCTTTTTAAATGGAAATTAGGTTAAAAATAGTTTATTTCTGTAACTATTGACAATTGCTTTGTAATGACTTTTTTCCTTTTCACAAATTAATTTATTATTCCGTTATTCCTATTTCTTTTCCTATAAGGTTTTAGGTTGAGATGAAAAATCCCGCCCGTGCCACTAATTTTTCATCTCAGCCAAAAACCTTTGATCCAAAGAAGAATTCATGGGAATAATTAATATGGTCTGTTGTGGCAATCAAAATATGGATTAACCGTTATGCTGAAATATTAACAAAAATTCGTTTGTTTTGATCACTTCAGACATCGATCTTGATGAAATCCAAAATAAACGTAGAACCATACCTATATTAATATAAAGGTAATAATTAATATATAAATAATAAAAATCACGGTTTGTATGAGTATTACTTAAGGTACAAGACGAAATGTGCACTTGTGGTAGCATAGAAACATTGGAACATATAATCATGATGTGTCCATTCTACGAAGAAAAACTTAGCAAGATGCTAAGTGCTATAAAAAAAAGTAATGGGAAATATGATAGGATAATCAAATATAATAAGTTCCTGTTCTAGCAAGGTGAACTCTGCGGTAGAAGACTTCTTGAAGAAACAAAAGATCATGACTATATTAAAATAAGGGTTGTACCAATAGTTGTAATTAACATATTTATTTATTTGTTATTGTTGTTTTTAACTGTTTTTTTAACAAATTTAATATTACATATGATGTTGGAAGTGGCTCTGGCACCAGCTGATGCAAAAGAAAATCATTGGAGGGTTTCCACGTTGAACTCCGATAGACTACATGCATATATTGCATATTCCATAGTTTTAGTTAGTTTCTCTTATCCTTTGTTGAGTTTAGTTTGGAATGAACTTAACAATCAAATAGATCGAAAGAGGGAACGTACGTCACGATGCATGCCAATGTGAATGTTGGGCCGGTGAATTCGAACCCGGAACACTTACCTTACAGTGATGAGCGCCGTGTCAAGGACGAAACCTTGCGGCCACCGACGCCCCATGTCAAGTATTATTGCTGGAGTAACTTGTAAAATTAAGAATTATGCAATAATTTACCTTCTGTTTTTGGAATATTTTATGTATTACGTTATTATTACATTCTTATTTATTATCTAATTTTAATTTGTATTTTATTGTAAATACTGACTTTTAAGCTGCTTTGAATCCGGGAAATTATAGCAATAGTACAGATAGAAGGATGTTTCACTTAAACAAGGGATGCGAGTGATTAAAGAGGAGAAACATAAATCATAGAACACCTCTAATTGAGAACTTCATGCTTTGTCTCGGTGTTTGGAAACGGCTCTGAGGAAGAATTCCATCAGTATTCTCAATATTAGTAGTGCTTAAAATGTGCATCGTTCCTTGTATGCAGGGCGAACCTTTTAGAAAAAAGTCTAATAGAATTCTATGGTTTACTCCGATTCAGATAGATGGAAAAAAAGAGAAACACACTTCTATTATCCACTAGTTTTATTGTTTTCTTATATAACGCATACATAAAAATCGTGTGTAAAAGGAAGCGATAATGTAACAGAACTCGTTTCGTTCTGGCAATTTCTCTTTCCGACCACCGGCAACTTGAAAATCTTCTTACGAATTATTTACAAGGGGATTGTTTTGAAAAGAGCCCGGCTCCGGAATGAAAATGGGCTTGATTTTATTGTCGGCCTACAGATTTAAATTGTTTCGCTTCTATGTTCTAAGTCATTAGCATAAATACAAAACGTTCGAGACCTCCTATGATTCTGTTTGTTTGTAGCCGTTAAATTAAATAGGGGAACGGGAGACCCCGTAGTGTTAGGGACGTAATCATTCTCATGATTTCGCGAACGGTTCGATCCAGTTTATTGCCTCCCCTATTACTCAGAGCCCGTATAAAACGGGCAATTTCTATCTTAAGCCATTTCGATTCGTTTCTGCACGAGCCGTTGTCATTTACTCCTGCATCCTCAAAGTGGAATAGTAACGTGATTATTGGAAAGGAGCATGGAATTTATGGGCTGCTCTAATGGACTTGTAGGCTGCTCGGCTCGTCCATAATTGGGGTAGCTCATGGTGAGATTCGATTCCGAATACCAACATCCAATTACATTAGCAAACAACGTTCTTGTTCTCAATACATAATTTTGCCCGAAATCAGAAACATTCAATTTTTCGGCTGATCCAGTTTCTGTGTGATTTACAGCTTAATTTTTTAAAATTAATTGCTCTGTTGTTGTAATGTATTTTGTTTTGTAGTGATTAATAAAATATATGCCAGGAACTTGTGAGACGGGGATGGTGAAGAGGAGTCGGCCATTGCTGGAACTCACAGCGTTTAAGGTTGTCAGTAGTGTAGCGTTAGGTCTTAAGGCTGGAACACACTTACTCGATGAATGTGATACGACGCTACTCGACGCAAATCCTAACTCCGATTTTCCATAAGGTTGCATTACCTCCGTGCACTCTACGCTCTGCGATCCCACCGCCCACATTTTCGTCGGGTATCATCGAGTAAAGTCAAAGACAAAAAACCGGACACTCGTATTTTTATCCAAACTACATGTCCTAACGTAATAGTTTTTATTTTGTAAAGTAAATAAATAATAAGTAGCAGAACAGGCATTCATATTTTTTGTAGTTTATTTCACACTAAGTGCATGTAATTTTGTCGTTTTTTTAATTACACCATTGTTATTTTAAAATAAACCAAAGTAAACGAAATCAAAAATTCATGAGTTTTATAAAAATTATTTAATTATGTAGGCAAAAAAATTATCATTTCAGATGGGGATAGCTTTATTTAAAACAATTAAATTAAACTAACAGTTTGTTACATGGACGAGCTAATTAAAACATTATTTATAATTAAATTAAAATAAATAATTAATTAAATAAAATAATTTATTTATAATTAATTAAATTTATTTCACGGTTTTACTCACGAAATTTAACTAACAATTTGTTTCATGGTTCTACTCATACAATTACACCATTTTCGTCGCGTAGCGTCAGTACTGGCATTCATATTTTTTGCAGTTTATTTTACACTTTGTATATAAATATATATCTAATTTTGTCGTTATATTAATTACATTATTTTTACACAAACCAAATTAAGGGAGATCAAAAATTCATGATTTTTTATAAAAATTAGTTAATTGTGGCTAGGCAAAATATTTATCAAATCAACGGAATAGCTTTATTTAAAACAATTAAATTAAACTCACAATTTATTAAATGATTGATCTCATTAAAATTTAACTAACAATTGTTAACTATTACATTAGTTTTGCTCAACACTATGAAGAAAAGAGGCGTTGCGATTGTGATAATGATTATTGTGATACATACTGTATGACTGTACGTGGTGTGCGCTTGACGTCGCATAAATGTGCAGACCCTACGAGAGTAAGAGTGTTCCCGACTTTTAATTTTAGGCGACGTGGGGGATTGATAGGGGGTGTTGAAGAGAGGCTGGTTGGTGTGAAAAGATTGAAGTGCAAGTTTTATGAACGTTTTTCAAGTACCCACGCCATGAATGGGATATCTATGTACTTTGTACATAGTTTGGTTAGTGACTTAGAAGGGAGCGTTGAGGATGTGACGGAAGACTTTTGATTAAAAGGATTGGATTCTTTGGATAACTTTTGTTTTCAGTACTCATTGTTATTAGTATTCTAATTGTATTTATTATTCTCCATTTATTTTTGTAATTATTACTTTTTCTCGAAGTTCGCCGCGGATCCTCCAAGCTAGGTCAGTACACCCTCACAAGCGGTCCAAGGACGACAGTTTGAGGAGCCCAGTGGTAAAACGTCTGGGATCACAAAGAAGTTAACTTTATAATCCTTTAAAAATTAAAATAGAAATTACTCTTAAAGACGGAATTGACCAAGTAAATAATGAAAATTAGACAACGGTACTTCAGTTCTAATTATTCCCTATGTTCCTTGTTTCTGCATTAATATTTAACAATGAATTTCTTTTATAAACTGGTGATCCCACTGGTGCAACAATGACAATCTGTTTTATGGGCCGAATTTAACTCCAAGATTTTTGTTCTTTCAGCAGAGTTTATCGATTATTCAACAACAGGTTCGGTAACGGGGTGTAATCACAGAACTTACACTATATGCACATTACAAAAATTATGATAACTAATTAATCAGAGAAGGTCGGGGAGTCTAAGCTTTTAATTGACAGGGGAAGAGAACAGGTAAAAACAAGGCTCCCCGCTGTGCTGAATCACCTCGTAAAACTGAAAAAAAAGCAACACAGTCCCGGGGGAACAGGGATAGAATAAATATGAAAATCAATTTAATATAACACGCATTAAATTTTCGGACGACGGGGGTGTGTGTAAATCAAGTGGGAATAATGATTGAGACGTCCATTTAAGGCAGGGACATAAATTTTACTCTGGCGCTGGTGCCGTATGAAAAACCCCCGGCTAACAACCGACAATGTTACAACAGTTTGTACACGCCTTATGTTTCTGACGTTTGTTGACGTGAGAACAATTTTATGTGGTTACGTTCATTTTATGGAATTGTGAGAATTTCTACCTTTAACGAATTTCTAAAAGTTTAAACAGAAATCACGCGGATGCACAGTTGAAAATGCTAGAAGAGAGTTGATGCCGTACGATAGACAAAACAGCAAGGACAGACTAACATTACACATCTTATGTTCTGAAAATGCCTTCAAAATCTCCGAGTTGTAATTTTTAAAAAAATAAGAATTTCTATTTTTATAAAATGAAAAGACTCTAATACAACTTGCATTGTTCATACCTTCTCTTTTAGATTGTAATCTATTTTGTATTAACCATATTTGCATGGCCAATAAAAGCAACTAATCAAAACAGTCGTTAGTAAAAACGACGTTGGCTGCAGAACAATCCATTATTACTTTTGCTTGATTTAATGCTTATCTACTAATAAAAAGCTACAATTAAGATAAAAACGTTAAGATATTAACTCTAGAAAGGTTGGCAATGAAGAAAAAATATTTAAAATTACATAATAAAAGTGTACACTGCGGGAAAACCAACAAATAAAAATATTCATCAAACCTACATGAATTAACTAGTTGAAATAGACTTTGCTGATTGTGTCTTTTAAGGTATAAACTTTATGACGACTCAGTAAAAAAATATAATAAAACGTACTTTCACCTATCTGTGGGTTCATCGGGTATGGTATGGTAGAAAAGGATACTAGGAAGCGATGTTTGTATTCCTCAGGCGCTGCAGCCTTCCGGCTTATTGTACCTTCCTAGTTCCACAGTTCAGTCAACAGACCCAATCCTTCTTCTCTGAAGTATGAGGTCATTGATTGTCGCTGCTACAATTTGATTCCGTACGTTTTTACCATATCTTACGTTAAATCTCCACTGAGCTGTTGCTTCGCATTCGAAGATGATGTTGGTGGCGGTATGAGGATTTTTAATCTCTTATAAAATTTTCCAGGGCACAAGTATTGATGGCATGTACTTCCGCTTGAAAGACCGATGTGTTCTTCCCTAATGAGTTTGATTGCTCATGTTTTGGCTTGTACAGAAAAGGCCTGATCCGGTTCCTTCCTTTGTTTTGGACCCTCCGTGTACCATATCACTGTATCTGATGCTCTCATATATTCTTCCTCTCCTTTATTGTCCATTGAGACTTTATAAGAAGTTGTGAAGATTGTTTCTGGGATCATGTAATCATTCCCCATTTCTAATAATGGGTGTCTGGTGTTGATGGGGGTACTCAACATTTCATCTCATATCACACTAATAAATACATTCACTCTCAACACACGCTAGGTACACAAAAAATGTATCATTATTTTATTAAAAAAATAAACTGTTTGCTCCAAAAACTGGAATAGGGGACTCGTTGCTGTGCTCAAGCACGATTCTCGTATTGGGTGCATTCCTACATGCCCTCTATACGGAGGCAAGGAATTGCAACTCTCAACCAAGTATCGTGCAAGCTTTCTTTAAATAGCGGGCTTTGTCCCAAAAGTGTCAGGAACCACCGGACAGTATTCTTGATCCATGAGAGCTTCTCTACCGACCCGTCCCACCGACACTGCCACCTTCTTTGAATCATATTTTTACTACCATTTTTAACGTGAGAGGGCCTGATCGCGGGGTTTAAGTCCTGTGGTTGGGACGTGCCTTCGGACCTACGTATCCAGTCACCCAGGCAACAACCACCTTTTTGCCGAGACGCTCCAGGTCGTGGTATCTCTCCGACGAAAGCACTACGAGAGGTCGATCTATAACTTCTCATGGATTAACCCACCTCAGTCCGCAAGATGGACGTACACGGTTTCACATATTATTATTATAACTATACAGTTAGATTCTATATATATTCTCTTTTCTGTCAGATACTGTTTCATCATATTCCTGAACTTTAAAATTCATAAAGGACATTTTGAAAACTAGGTCTCACGCTTTAATTTTAGGGGTTTCATCATTCATCTTTGAGTGTACTACCTGCGTTCTTTGAGGCCCACTTTGTGTTAAGGCATTTCCTCGTAATTGACCTTTTATGTTTTATGAAACGAAAAGAAACCTAATTTTTGGACAAGTCTTCGTGTTTTAGTGCTTTTTGTACCATGAAAAACGGTTCATGCAGGCCCGAAATATCGTTCAAAACATTTTTGAGCAATCGTAGTGTTTGACTTACGAACCACTTAGTACTTATAGCTGTTAATTGAAATGTTTTTACAATTTTAATTTACCATTTTTACCCAGATTAAATATGGTTCTGCCCGGTATATGTTTTATGGAACAACTAAGAAATTTCTGGAATATCATACAAGAATACATTATCTTGTTACTAGCATAAAATCAAATGAAACCTTTTTATAGTTTTTTGATGAAATATTAAATGTTTGAGATAATAAATGTAAGATTATAATAAAAAATATTTTATTTTATGAACCGTTTTGAAGGCTAAACGAGAGTAGCTCAGGTTCGGGCGGTTTATAAATATTTTTATTTGGCATAACAGGGCGTGAAAAGTGTAATAACATAACAGGTATATACAAAGAGGAAGCCGTTGGACTTGTTCCACTCGGAAGGAATGCGGCCTAATTAACTGATCAATCAATTCAAATCAAGTCGCAACTTACAAACCGATAGGGTAAACGTGTTAGAGATCGCAAAAGCCGCGCTTAAATTGCTATGATTTATTAGTTTAGATGCTGAGCTGTGTTTTTCCTCGTCAGATTATGTCGTTTGAACCTTTTCGACCCCGCCCATAATGAACTAATTATAAAAATAATGGACGTAACTAGAAACGCGAGGCGGTTAAACACGTAACTCCTTCAGTTCATGTATAAGCTGTGTACTCTTGCATATATGAATATTTAATGCTTAGTAATAATAGTACTTAACTCTATAATAAAATACTTATTTATTAACAATGATTTATTATGTTATTTATGTTAAAAGTAAGCCCGGCACAATTAAAAGCGGGAGACGTGTAATTCATCATCGTGTAATTTTTGAAGCTTCCTGCTGTATAAAAAAACTCGTAAGGTCTCACGTCGTTCGGCTTGGAATTTTACCTTATAAACTGTGAATTTGCGTATTAACTTCGAATAAGTTAAGGTACAGTGTACAGATAGGGATAAAAGAAATTTCCACATATCTACTTCACCTCGACTTTTGACTAATTATATATATATAGTTTGTTAATAACCTGCATATACTTGCCAGTGGCTCCTGTATATTGCTCGGGGCTTTTTCTCTCCTAGTTGCAAGAATCTACACCTTCAACCTTCACAAAAACATAAAATGTGTTTTGCCGCCTCTTCTTCGTCCTAGCAGTATTTGCATAGTGTTTCTTCTGCCTATGCTCTATCATGTGCCTTCCTTTGCAAGCAGCGCCCTTCAGGAGTGCAACCAGAATTCATGTTCAGTTTCCGTTACTATCAATAGTTCCTTTGTAAGTCTTCCGGAGATCCTTCCATGAATCACTCCGCGTGACTCATACCTGGGATGTGCTCAACCAGGTTTTGAACTCATTAAGTATCTATTTTTAAATGCATCCTTTTTTATGGCAAGATGCTAGGTCACAGTAGGGTTCAGGGCTTAGAGGGTTCATATTGGTTCGATTATTGGCCACCTAGTGAGGCACTCGAGGTGATGGCAGAAGTGGGTTGGCTTCTATGGGCGCCCTTCTATGACTATCTTCGCGTGCCTTACCCCTGTAGTATTGTTCCAGGTTTTGAACTCATTAAGGATCTATTTCTGGACGTAACCATTGTTTTTTCAAGGTGGCCACAATAGAATTTGATGGCTAAATAATTCATATTAACTCCTTTTTTGGCCAACATATCCGCACATTGCCCAGGGACCCATGCTAGGGTCAGGTCATTGGGGGCCACTGACTTCTCACAGGGATTCCATATATTCCATACCTCTTTTCCCTTAACCTTGCAAGAAACTAAGGCCTTATACCACCTGACTTTTGGAAAAAAAATAGCTATGTTTCTAGCCTTTTTAGTACTCAGTCGCACTGTTTAATAGATATGATTTAGAGTGGAAAACTGTAGCGTATTTACCTTTGTTTAAAGACAGTTCGGTCTCCGGATTCATCCTGAGGTCCGTGCTTCTATCCATTTGTGATTTATGTTGGAGATGCTTTATTAACTTAATTATACATTACATCGAGTGTACACCTTTGTTATTTATTAGAGTACGAAAGGCAACGAGGCATTGTAACCTTCAGAGAGTTATTATTCTCGGGTTATTAAATTAGCGAGGAAAAATAAAAATATGTTCACAGAGAAACTATCTCGGTTGGAATCCTGGCATAGCCCTTGGCGTTTTAATAAAACCTTATAAACTTTCCTTTTTTTACGCTTCATCTATCCACAAACAATATACAAGCTTGGCACGGAATGTAATGCTGTTCGATTTCGACTTTCATGAAGCACTCGGCAAGAAGCATGTCACAACGGAGATAATCTCAAAGTTAGAAAAGACATAATAAAATAGGCTTCTATTTAATGATTAAAACGGAAATATTACATCCGTCTCATAATTTTTTTGTCAATTTGATTTCATTCTTGAGGAGAGTTAGTAAATAATTTAGCAATCTTTTTCCCAATTGTTATAATACACTTTTTGCTTTTTTAATTCATCGACTAGATCTATTTTATGCTATTTACAATGGATTCTTGGCCCACGCTTTTTCCATTTTATAGTGCTGAATCCATTGGGCAGTTTAGAAGAAAAAAGTTTTAAAAAATAGAAGAACAGAAAGGCTAATATGATAAAAGTGAAGAGCAGATTTTGAAAACCCGTGGAATGTTAAAGGTCAGGTATGTTGGCGGGAGGCGGACTTAGTATATAAATAAAGTATATTAACAAGGCAAGGCCCGGGCTAATTCGGAGGCTTCTTTCTAATTGCCCACTCTCATAATTCTACTGTCAGCATCATAATTGGGTATTAAGACTCCCTCTGATGAATTTTACATGACGGGCCCCCACCACCGCCTGGGAGGACAGAAAACTTTAATTAATGCCTAATTGTAATAGCCAGAAATTAACATAATCTCATTACGGGAAACATGACAAGTAGACAATGCCGCGGGCTTTGAATCCTCTATTAATTGAAAACGCCAATCATCCAACGTCCGCGTCGTGTTTGCTCCGTTGGCGCCCACCCGAAATATACTCCGACTAATGAACCATCTTCCAACTTCACCTTTATCTAATATTTCCTTTTTTATGTAGAGCGTGCTTGATTATGTAACAGAATTGTTTTCGCTAAACTGTATTTGTCAACATCACAACAATGGGAAAGTCAGTTTCAAAGAGTGACCCTAAAGGTGTTACGCTTTTGTCTCAAGATGTTTCAGCTTCCGAACTGAAGATGGGCACCTCCAAGATTTACACGTAGTTCCGTATCACTTGCTTAATAATTTCGTCTATTGAGAAGTATTTCCGATATCTTTTGTTTTGGTTTTTAATCAGTATTTTACCTGTTCGCAATCTGTTCACCTTCAATATACTTCTTTCCATCGTTCTTTCTTTGCATTGCCTTTTGTTTTTTTTACTCCATACATTAATGTTAGAGTTAGATCCGAAAACAATTTCGTTTTTGAAGGAGCGCGCGTAGTTTTTGAAAGCGTTTTTTGCATTGTGATAGAACTCTGAATCGGAACATACCACTTTTACCATCATCCCAGCTTTGAATTTCTGACACATCTTCTTCAGAGAGTGGCTAATGGTGGGAGAAACTATGAAAAAGCTTTCTCGTAGTCAATAACAGCCATCCTCCTTCTATGAATTGATTGATCCGTTGTTGAGAAAGCTTTTCGAAATCCAAGTTGTTGCGTGTCTAGTTTTTCCTTTATTCACCCCAAAATTGATTTTGATCGCAGTATGAATCAGACTTCGTTCTGCAGTTTTATCGTAACTCCGGGTAAAATCAAACGTGGATTACTTTTGAAAACGTCTTTGCTGATGAGGTGAACATTGAGGTATCAAGGTCTGTACTGTTAACCCACCATTTCAAATTAACGTGTTTTTTACGAACACTCTCAAAGTATGATCTTGAAGGAAAAAATCAAATACAATTGTTAATCATTTTGAAGCAAAAGTAAATACTATTGATACTATCAATCTTTCAACCTATTTTAAGGTCTTCGGTCATGTCAAGCTGATCCCCTATTTGAAATTGTTTTGCACTTATGACCTTAAAATAAGTCGAAAGCTTGACAGTGCCAACTAAATTTGCTTTTTCTTCCAGACCATATCAAGAGTGTTCGTAAGAAAAAAGTACATACTTCTATGAATGAACACTGTTAGTTTCTCAGATATGGCTTTCGCAAGAATCCACTTGCGCTTCATATTTTCTTTTCATCAAGACAGCGTAAATTATTATTGGCTAATGTTTAAAACTATATACGGGAAACTGATAGAAAATAATACTCTCCCCGACAGTTTAATAATGCCACCAAATAGGAAAATTCTTCTTGAGCATGGCGGCGAGTATAATGATGCCATATATGATTCTCGAATAAAACTGTCATTTTTTATATATTGATAAGATTTTTGTGCCCAAAGAGGGGTTTGAAACTATTTATTGACGTAATGTCGGAGATGGTTCCTCACCTGATTAAGGATAGGCCATGCGAGGTTGACACACGGGTCCTAACCTTTAAGGCAAATCCCGCATAATTAGAGAAAGTTTGTATGATATGTTCCACTTGGTTGAGGGATGGCTTGGATCCGTAAGATTGCATGTAGGAATGCCACCCGATATGTGAATTGTGCTTGAGCATAGAAGCGAGTCCCCTATTCCAGTTTTTGGAACAGTTTCTTTTTTATATAATAATGATAGTGTATCTATTGTGTATTGAGAATGAATGTATTTATTAGTGTGATGTGAGATGAAATATTGAGTACTCCATCGCTTAGTTAGGTTAGTTAGATATTATGGTGTAAATGATGCCAACCGACCAATGAACACCATGACCCTCCCCTAACGAAACTCTCCCAATCTATCTATAGAAAAGTGAATATTCGTATGTGCGTTAGTGATAAAAACGAAAACTACGGAACCGATTTTGATGAAACTTTCATACTTCGTGTTAGTGTTGGGCAGGTTTAGAGAACATAAATTGGGCAAGTAATAGTGGGCGTCAGGATTTACAAAAAAAAAAGATTTTTTAGGAATTTGTGGCGTCCATTTTCACACCTGTCAACCGACCAGATTGGCCATCGGCTCCCAGTAAGGTGTACGTTTACCACTTCTTTCAAATTCTGATTTGGAGGCGCTAACAATCAATAGACTCAAAAACTACGATAATACTCCATAGTCGCACAAATTACTGACTCGTTATAATTGCAAAACTGCTGAGACATTATGGTCGCCAAAACCACAGAATTCGATTCACTGTTGTAAAGATAGGAAAATACAAACCTCATCGTTGTATCTTTATTACAAGCAGCAGTGGAGGAAAAGCAACTGCCGGGGACATACAAGCATAACCAACGACCGTTCTACTAAGCCAAATCATAAGAGCTGAGCAAAGTGCTTCAAGAGAACGTTTATTTAGTGTAAACAGATAAAGGCCACAGAAACCGAATTTGTTTTACAAGTTAAAACAATTATAAATTATCTAATATATTAATAACATTGTTTGACCGAACTCGGCCTGTTTAAATTGCGCTGTTTTGCCAATTGGATTTATTAACATTCTGAATCTTATAAATTGTGAGGTTGAAATTGAAATTGAATTTCCGTAATATTGCGTTTTTCAGTGTTGTGTAAATAATTGAAATAACTTTGTAGTATTAGGGATTACAGTCTTTTTGACATACTTGGCTGTTGGAATTTCATTTTGCTGTTGTTTAAACAGCCACGAACAAGTCATTAATATTGCCAAGAGAATCCTGTATGAAAGGCAAAATGAAATCGAAGTAGAAAGAGCGCAATGAAATGAACAAAATAGATTTCATATGTCACACTCACGTGCTACTAAATCATTACAACGTCACGAAGCACGAAACCGAGCCGAGTAAGAATTAGAGAATTAACACAACCTTTGCCCTATTGCGTTCCAAAGGAACAGCGTGACAATAGTCGATTACACATGCTAATGAATCGATTAAATCAATTGGTAAAACTCGATCAATTGCATTTCGGTATAACTCAGATTTTGCCCTCGATGCTCGTCGGTAATTTACTGTAAATTATAAACTGGAATTGCTGGTGGACTGCGAGAGGTGATAGGCTCAACTCTGCACATGTCTGAGTTTATGCACAAACATCAGCGTATGAGCTTATGCAAATCAACAATCAGATATTACAGATCAAGATGAAATAGAATAGCTGGGTAAGTTTTAGTGTTCATTTTAGTTATATAAGATTTTACTGTCCGGTATTAATTGTGATAATTTTGCTGTATGAATTGTGTTACTTTTTGACTTTCTGATATAGACTTGCATTTTTCTGTTGTTTAAAATGCCACCAAAACGACAATATATTGTTTGTAGAATAATATTAATATTCTCGCTAAAATTCAAAGTTGAGGATGTGTTTGCTAATAAAACATATGCCAATGATACGAACGGAAGTGCCTTTCCAATTCATAATTATTGCAATTGCTAATTAAACTTGGTTTTTCAATAACGATAACCAAATCACAAGGTCAATCATTGCTATCATGTGGATTGAATTTGGGGAAGATTTTCTCATGCTTGATTTGTTGTTAGCGTATGTACCAAATGGAACCACCAAAAACATTGTGTAACCAAGATTATTGCAATGAATATAATGCTGAATACAGTATAAGTAGTTACAATTGATAAAATTTTCAGTTGAGATAAATTGTAAGATATTAAATTAGCAAGACCACAAAACTAGTGAATTTATGAAGTAATTACAATAAATCAGCTTGTTTAATTAAGGTTTTTAGTAGCGTTAGGTTTAGTTGAAAAACGGCAATAAGGAGGGAAAATTCAAAAGGTGGGGTTGAGATGGGGTGTTGGTATCCCAGTGGATCGAGGTCACGATAATTGAAGTGATAGAGTAGCGGCGTATCTAGCCGAAGGTCGTGGGTTCGAATTCCGCTCGTGACACTGCTTTTTTATCTAAAAAAAACCTTATCTATATATTTCAATTTAATTAACAATTCATCTATTAAAAATATGTTGAAAAGTTCGGTTCTGAACCTTGATTCTTCTCACAGCGTTTTCCATACTAATCTTAATACTGGGATTCTTGACGGTTGTTAGTGAGCTATTTAAATTGATTTTCAACTCTATTATTTACTGAATCTATTAATATATAAATTTCTAATCCTCTTCCTGTTTTGGTTGTCTTGTCTTCGTCGATAGATTCGGACAAAAAACTAGTGAACTCCTTCAACATAGGTGTCCCATCAGTTTAGGGTGGAGGCTGATTTATTCGACTACAAACTAAAATTACAGTATTTCTTGGTTTTTACTGTTTTAAAAAAAAGCTTAAGTTGGTCTTGTTCTAAGGATTAAATTGAAGGGTCAGGAGGAATAAAAAATATGGTTATAAATATGGAAATGGTTTGAAAAGCAGAGAGAATGGAGTTAATGTGCTTTAACCTTGTTAAAACATAGTTCTTACCCACAGTCTGATGTTAAGATAAGAAATTCTTTAAAAAAAAAAAAGACACAAGTGATAGAGCTGCGGTGTATCTAGCAGAAGGTCGAGGGTTCGAATCCCGCTCCTGACACTGACTTATTTACCTCAACTAAAAACCTTAATTAATTGAAAGTAATTAATTAAACATTCGGTTGTGTTCATTTAATGTTAAGCCCCTACATAGAATAACGATTTTTATTAACCCCCTGGGCATCGCCGCTTTATAAAGCTAGTTATATATGAACCCTACTCGGATAAAGTGACAACAGTTTCTCACTGAAGAGGACGCAAAGCCGAAACGCTTTGAATAACTCAAAACACCACGAGTGGGGACGGACCCAGTAACTGACTCTATGTCGGTTCAGCAATAAAAACAACATAATGTTTGGCGTTTAAATAATTTATTGATTAAACATTTATCAGGGTTTTGATTAATCTTTTGTCTAAGATTATTGCACAAAATTACATTTTTCCCCCTTAATATTGAAGTGATTAAAGTAGTTGTGTTTTCTATAAAAATGGCTGACCTTGGGTTTCCAATTCAATTCTAATTTCAACACTACAAATATCCGGTAAAAATTAATCACTTTGATCACCTTTGATCATGTTCTCTCTCTCTCTCTCTCTCTCTCTCTCTCTCTCTCTCTCTCTCTCTCTCTCTCCCTCTCCCTCTCCCTCTCCCTCACCTACTATTTCTGTGTGAGTGTGCTTTTATTGGCTATTTATCGGATATCATATCAGCAATGATTAACTTCCTCAAGCTTTGTTTTCCTAATAGCTTCACAAATGAGAAAAAGGAAGAGTTGCCAGAGCATAAAATCTCCAACCTGTAATTGCCAGGGGGAAACAAGAGTAAATAAATATGAATTTGCCCGAGGACGTTTTTACAGCTTTTTAACGGCCGCAATGAGGTTATTACCGTTTTTTCTTGTTATTCAATAGTGAGAATTAAAGTGAACTCGCCAGGGAAACAATTATGCGTGCTGCGAAAATGAAATACCCGGTTGCCCACGGCCCTCGTAAAACCCGGCGGCAGGGAGCAATTTGAATTTGTAAAGCAAAGAAAACGGTAGCACTTTTGTCATAAATGCTAAGAGTTTATGTTAAAGTTAATGAATTTCGCTGGCTCGATGAGCGGCCGAGTTTCTAAAGTATAATAACACGCAAAAGGATAAGATGTGGTTTTAGACCGATGTCGGCCGGTTACTGTAAAATCAGATCTCTTCAGATAACTAGAGATTCATATTTATTCGTGCAATTCAGGTGAAAGGGTTACTGTCTTTCATTTAAGTACCAGATACTTTCTTAAGTAATCAGTTCAGCCTTATTTCAAAATATAAACTGCAGAAATGTCCAATTACCCTCCGTAACTTACTACACAATTCTCGTTTCTATCACCCTTACAAAAACTCAATGGTTTCAAATTGAAAATATAGAGAATGTTAAAAGTCCACAAACATCATAATTTCAACGTACTATTATTAGAAGAGAAGAACTTAATGCGTTTATAATATGGAATTAATTCAATCGGGGCTCGATCATAAATTCAGTCAGCAAAACATTCACAAAATTCGGAATATTGTAATATATTATAATAAATTAAAACTTTTACAAGCTAATATTATTTTTAATTTTTTTCCAAGGGTGTTTGTCTCTTCCATCTTATTTCCGAGTGGATCGAAGTCACGATAGCTCAACTGGTAGAGCAGCGTGGTATCTAGCCGAAGATCTTGGGTTCGAATCCCGCTCGTGACGCTTTTTTTTTATTTCAACCAGTACCTTAAATACAGATCAATTAAGTGAAACATATTTGGTCAAGCGGACCACGAAAAAGATTAAATTATATATATATATAAGTGTGGCATGGCAAAATGAACAACATTATTGATAGGATATTTTTTCTTGTTTAGTTCTCCTTGAGGTGTGCGGGGTGATAAATCCTTCCTAGCCCGTTTCACAGACCTGAATGACGTAAAGAATGAACGTATATGATATCATCCCCACATAGACATTTCTCATTCATATGTAAAAGGATGTCTGGTTATTATCCAGTTTCAAAGAATATACATTTCAACACGTTATGAAACAACAGGTCACTAAGAAGCACATATACATATATTGTTATTATTGTCACTGAACAAATAATTAGTTTTTTTTAAATAACGATTTTATTTATAAAAGAAAAGCCGTGATCGATGGATATAAAATGTTTTATCACAAATTTCTGTAAATGTAAAACTTCTTTATTTATAACAATTAGTTAATTAACCCCTATTTTGAAGAACAGAATGTAAGTATTTTATACTTCTACTAAATTGTATTAATTACTTTCTTGCAAAGCCAATAAATAAATAACCGCAGCTTTACATAAAATAACGAATGTTTACCTTCCATTTACAAAAACCAGAAAGTGAAAAGCAATATTTATCTTACATGTTATCAAATTGTCTTGTTGATTACGTGAACGGTATTACATTTACGTGACCAGTGGATATTGCCGAAGGAAGAAGCCTCAGAATGAAATGGTGAAACTAGCCTCAAAACTTGAAATCAGATCGCTTAAGTTCTTGGCAGTTTGAATGGAATCTTATTTCAAATCCTTCCTCTTTAGGCCGGTTGTTAAAAGGATATCCATCGAGGGCTGTGGTAAGCATCGAAGCGGGGGCAGCGTCTGCGTGGGCCAGCTTTCTGTATTATGTATTCTCATGCTAGAAGACTAAACGATGCCGGCCCGTCTAATCGTGGAGCGACTATCAATTAAGAATATGTCGGCCGGATTATTACGAAGAGGAGTCGAAGGTGTGCCCCGGCCACTTTGAAGCTAATTGAACACCCCTCGCCGTTCTAACAATGGGCGACAACGCCTTCGCCCCGTTTTAATAAGCCTAGTTACACACAGTTGACATCTGGCCTCGAATGTTTCGGCAAGATGAAATAAAATGCAAAACGTGTGTTTTCAACATAGCATTATCCTCAACTCGACCATCACTCACCCAAGAGGACGGATCATGTAAAACTGTCAATTTCCAAAAGTAGAATTTTTGATAGAAGTCCGTTTTCAAGAACATCAATGTACGTGAAACTCGTTACCAAGTGCAACCGCCACCGATACAAACAATAACGGCACGGTCGTCCTTTTCCCCTCGCTTGTGCTTCAGACGCATTTTTTATCCACTTTTATTGTTTGTTATACGGGTTGGAGAAAAACCATTTCCACTGCTATTTTGAGGTTGATGGTTTTGAGTTGAAATGTTTTTCCGTGTGAGTTTCATCGTCTATTTTCTCATGCGCGAGAGTCCGCATGCTTTTTTATCCATTGCTCGTTGTACCTTGACTTCTACTTCTCGAAATATCAACACATAGTATTGGCACGACCTAAAAACAAATTGTTGGACCATTACAAAAAAAAAAAAAAAAAAAATTAAAATTAAAAAAACTGAGCCAAGAACAGTTTAATATATATTTTCAAATTTGGACTTATCATTATTATTCTTGTTTTTATTATATTATTGTTTAGGCAAATTCAAAAACCTTTTAGTTTCATTGGATTTAATTTATTTATGGAAGACGCCTTTCACTCCCCTTGTGAGCATCATCAGTCCTTCGTTACAGCAAAACAAGAAATAATACGAACTTTTTTAAAGTATCATTACTAAGAAAAAAACTTACTACTACGCTCGTTTTTATCTTATTTCTAATTTTGAATATTAATTATTGTATTAAATAAATAAAAAAAAAGGACAATGAATAGGATTACATATATTTTTGAAACGGTAATGTCTATACCGATTTTTTTACAAGGGTTCGCCGGTATTTTTGAAAAAAAAAGTTTGTAAGTATGTCGTGTTCGAATGCAGGACCGCTGGATTCGAACCCGGGACCTTTACCATACAGCGATGAGCGCCGTGTGAAAGACTGAACCTTGCGGCCACCGACGCCCCTGTACCGATTATTATATGTTAATAAATTTTCTTAGTTTCCTACGATTAGCGATAGTGCGTGGTCTGTACACACCTTTTCAACCGTGCTGATTTATCGATATCAATTGTGATAGAAAGTAAAAATAAAAATGCTAGTCAATAAGTATTCAGAAATCGTGGGATCTCACCTCAAAGAAGTCGACACCTTATACAAAAATGTCTTTTCTATACCGACTTCCTTTCCCACCCCTTCAAAATCCAACATATGTAAACATAAAACAGCAATATCTCACTGGCACTTTCAACACGACACGCAAGAAATGGCACAATTACACAGAAGACAAACACTTTGAGTGAGCAGAAATACTTTGATTGAATATAAATAATATATTTATATTCACTTTTTTCCATACATGTCTTTGTTAAATGTAAGTAATGTTTGTAAATACCAAGCCCTGAAAATGATCTCAATAAAGATCAAAACGTTGGCGCGATAAAGAAAATGATTTTGGCATTTCCATCTTGGCAAAAAAGGGAACTTTTCCTACTTAATTTATTTTCAACTATAATATACTTAGTAGTACATATATAATATATTTCAATATGGTATAACGGGTGTAACAGGGTTAAATGTCCATATTGCCATGATGAATTCACAAAATATATGACGTAGCTTCTTTCTTTTCTGATATAATAATATTTTTGTGATTTCAGTTGAACATCAATTTTGTTCACGTAAGATAGTAATTTCTCAATTTTGCATCCTTAAACTACAAATCTGACCTTTATTTTGCAAACTACATTAATTTTCCACGAGATAACATTCCCGTTGGAAAATTTGCGATTACGAGTACACAGTATCAGCTGGAAGAATAACAAATGGCGAAACCCATGTTTTTTAAAATTCTCTTTGCGGTTCATGTACTTTTCGATCAAAATTTTCAGACATTTCACCAAAGTTGTCTTATTTTATATGTATTCTTATATGTACTCACTACTTTGTACTTTTCGTAGTGAAATCTCCATGCACGATTGAACAACGTCAAATCAAATTTTAAAAAAATCAAAGCATACGTATTTTTAATGAAATGAACATTAGTTGATATGCAAAATAAGAACTATTGAATTTTTTTCAAATTTTGCATTGAAAACTTGAAATCTTTGGCCGATCCATTAGATAGAGTGAATGTGTGTAGGTCAAAAGTATTGATTTTAATGTTAACTTTGATTATCGATTAGTAGGTAAAAAGCATTTTAAATTACTTGTCGGTATTTGTAATTGTGTTTTTGTGGATTCCAAGTTATTATTTTACAAAGTCCTAATTAGTTAACTTTGTCGGATTGGGGAACATTGTATAAATACATGCGAGGGCAAGTCTCATAGCGGGGAGTAAAGATGATTTGATGTGATTTTTATGTGATAAACTTTATTTTCCTATTTTCCAACATTGCTCCATTTTCCGTTTGTAGACGTGCGGTTTGCTAACATAAATTAAGCTTGTGTAGTAGAGGGATGACTTACGTTCTATGGACACAACATGGCACGAGCAGGTTCTTCTTCTACAAGGAAGCAGAAACAACAAACCTACTACCAAACGGAAGAAGTGTTCTGTGATGTACAACGTAACCAAAAAAAAAAAAAAAAAATCAACCGCTCAAACCGGACTTAATAATTAAATACCTTGATGAACTAGGACGCGCCGATATCTCTTAACAACAGAACTGGGGTAAATTTGAAAAGGCTATACTGCGCCTTTTTATTACACCTAAAACCTTAATTAATTGTAATATTTTAATTGGTCAAACGGACCACGAAATTAGTAAATTTAACTATATCCTAATACTGACGATATTTAAAATCTTATTAGTTGTAGTTTTTTTTACCAATGGCAGGCAAATCAATAAGTATATCGTACTACCTGGCTCGTCAAATAGCATTAGGATGCATAAAGTTCTTTAATAAATGCAATTAGTGGTTTAATACGTCTCGGGAAGTTTAATATTCCTGTTATAAACATTTTTGATATACGACGATGTACGCGATTAAATTAAGATGTTTGAAGGGTTTAACTTTTTGCCTCCTCTCTTGCACAGGGAGAAATGGAAATAATTTACGATTCCTATCGTAAACGTCCCGAGTCCACAATGGCCAATCGTTCGATCTTATTTCATGAAGTTTTCATGCAACAAACTCCTTTACACGATTTTTATTTGTCTTTTTTACTAGTCATTTGTTTGTGTTAGTTATGGTTTAATTCTGCTTTCATGGCCAGAACGAAATCGCAGTGGATTATGTTTTCCCTCGCAGCACTGAATATTGCAAGCGTCTAGAGTGAATTTTTCTATTAATTTGTCTATTAAGTCGTCCTTGAGAACATGTAGAAATGAAATATTTAAACGTTTTAATTGTTTCACTTTTGTCATAATAGTTCCGCCATTACTACTCCCAGCATATTCCCATAAATCATTTGCTCGAAAAAAGAGAAACGTACAGTGATTAGTGACCGTTAGTCGAAGATTATTCGAAAATAGTATGCGGTCTGGTGAGATGTACGTTTCAGAAAAAGGTTTTCTTTATCGTGCCAACGTTTCGATCTTTATTGAGATCATCTTCAGAGTCTGGGATTTACAAATATTGTTTACATTTAACAAATACATGTAGGGTGTGGAAAAAAGTCAATTTGTACAATGCAAAAAAAACTTTTTAGATTCAATCAAAGGAATAAAAGGAAGTGTTTGTTTTCTGCGTAATTGTACCTTTCTTGCGTGTCGTGTTGACAGTGCCAGTGAGTTATTCCTGTTTTATGTTTATATACGTTGAATTTTGAAGGGGTGGGGAAGGAAGTCGGTATAGACAGTTTTTACCTACATCACACCAGACCGCATCACGCGATTTCTGAATACCTTTTTTACATTTACCTATTTTAAGGTCAAACTGTAGATCAGAGCAGGAAAAATTTTATATGCATGGTCTTAAAGTTGCTCAGATTCCTCCACCAGCGTTTAAGACTTACTGTACAACGACCCTAATTGCGGGTCGATGGGGTCTCAATGTTCACCCGTCAACCCTTTCACACTACACATTCGCACTAATAAATACATTCATTCTCAACAAACACTAGAGTACACAACAATATCAACACTATATAAATAAAACAGCCTTGCTTCCTCTGAAAATCAGAATAGGGGATGGACATGCTTAAGAACAACTCTCGTACCGAGCGGCATCCCTACAGTCCACACATAGTATTGACATTTTTTAAAGTTTCATTTAACGGCCCGTTGAAGAACCACTTCTCATTTATGGCGCGTTTACTACCCCTTCTTTTAGAAAATTTTTGATTTGTCTAGATTTACCTCTAGTCTCCATTCTTTACATAATCATTGAGAGAAGGATAATCATTAGCTGAACAGAGTCAGCAATAAGGACGACATCATAAGAATATTTTTTTTTACATTGTACTAGCGTACAACAGTTGTTCGTTACTTGGTGCTGACCGTCAGACCAGCTAGGTCGGAAGGACATCCGGGCTGTCCGCTTAAAACTGTGTCGTACTACTTTTTTAAAACTGATTGCGCCCGATGGCGGTGGATAGAAAGTATTTGGTACGGTGTTCCCTTGGAAAAGTCCACCCCCATTCCGCAATCAGGGGTATAACTTACAGTCATACGACTTATTAGCTTATGAATAGGAAAGAAATATCAATTCTATTCATTCGATACCGTCATTATTCTGAATTGAATAGAACAGTTTAGACATCGCATTACCTCGTAAGTGATTAATTAAAAGAAATATTTGCTCAATCAGTCAATTATAAAAACACCGGATGTTGCAAGTTGTCTAAACTTTTTTGAAAATTGACTACTTGTAAAAATGCTTATTGTTATTAAAAGCATTGTATTTTTTGTGACGATGGGACCTCGGTCGGATAGAAATGAATTTCGCGACTAATTACACCCACCAACTAGTTAACCGGCTATAAAAGGTGGCCAGAGAATAAGCAATAAAAATAACAACCCAGCCTGGAAAAAACGAAATATACAATCGACCTCGGAGAAAAAAAAAACCAAATTGATTTCCAGAATAGCCGTAATTGCCCATATATTGTTGTAGGCCTCGTTAGTCGGAAAGAAATAACTTCATTAATAGAAGGGCGACTATAACTCTGCCTTAGGAAAGAAGAAAAGAAGGGGATGAGGGGCTAATTGGCTAAACAAACAAAATCACAATAAAACATCCACGGTGCCATAATTGATTTACGGTCCATAGACTAACGAAGCTCCACCGTGGCTCTCGCTTGTCAATTAAGGTACCCCGAGGTACACGGGGGCTTTGTCGGCCTCGGTCCGTGTACCTCACGAAACCCATTGCCCAGTCATGAATATGGTCCCGAGACTAATCAAATCCATAGCCCTGAGCGCCACCTTCGCATTTGTTGTAAACGATCACGCCGACTTTTAAATCTCGCGTTATTTATTTATTTTTATTTGACGCTTATAATGGACAACAAGGGGCTACACGATCATCCTATTCGGCTCCACCTCAGGATACTAACGTACATTATTTTTAACTAAATTATTTACACACGTCTTTATCTATTTTATAGCTTCCGTTAAAATTCCTCTCCGAACCCCCCCCCCCCCAAAAAAAAAACCCGGCTATCTTAATTCTTAAGATTTGTTTTGAATAAAGAAAAGTCAATGGCATTTAGTGATAATGATAGAAAATAGATAACGTAACAGTTATTGTCATATTGGAAGTTGATATACACTGGCAGGCAAAAATTCCGTCCAATTGATTTTTCATTTTCTCGATAAAAGAAAATTCTACCCATAATTTGTTTCATTGTTTTCTTCAAATTGGGAATTACAGGTAAACAACTACAAAACAAGGATAAAGAATTTTACAATGTTTACTTTTTACGGAATTTAAAATGTTTATTCAGTCTCATTTGAAGTCTGAGCAATAAACTGTTTAGTTGTCAACTTGTTTTCTTGATTTCAATTTTTAAACTTAAAAAAGCCACTTAGTGCTGAGGATGTTGCGCGAAGTGCGTCACTTATGATGATGGACGTTCCATCAGGTATACGGCTATTGCTATCGCAGGTCCCTACGGAACTCTGCGAGAAGCTGTTAGACGTTTTATAACAACTGGGTTTTGGACACCCAAGGTTTTTTACGAGAATTTTGCGAAACTGGCACTTTACAGTTGTTCAAGTGATCCATCACCTCCAAAATTTCTAAACGCACTGCTTGAAGAAGATTAAATTAGTATGGCCTGATGGCTTTTCGTCCCCGTAAGAGGGCCAGAATTGACCAGAACACACACAGTTGCACGGCTCCATTTGCTCAAGAACACAGCCGTTAGTATTTGAACGACTTTGTGCAGATGAGTGCAGATTTGCTCTACAATCTCCAGATGTAGATGGAACGAAGCTTATTGACTTCACCCTCATAGCTGATGTACATGTCAAATCGTTTGGGAGTACTGCTGAAGATAGGCAAATAAGTCCTAAACATAAAAAAATAGGTATTTATATCACGAAACTCTCGGGTGTTCTTTTCTCCACCACCCATCTAAATAAAAAAGGTAAATATTTAATGACTTGGAATATACTACATGACTATTATTTAGAAATCGTGAGATGCGGTCTGGTGTGAAGTGTGGGCTTCAGAAAAACATTTTATTTATCGTGCCGACGTTTCGATCTTTATTGAGATTATCTTCAGGGTTCAAAGTGAATGTCTTCTGTGCAATTGTGCCATTCTTGCGTGCCGTGTTGAGGTGACTCTCACAAACACTTTGAGCCCTGAAGATGATCCCAATAAAGATCGAAACGTCGGCACGATAAAGAAAATGTTTTTCTGAAACTTACACTGCACCATCTCACGATTTCTAAATAATTATCGATTAACGCTAATCACCCCACAATTCTACAGGCCTTTGCTTAAATAATTACCCTGCACCATCGTTTGGTCGCGAGTAGCTATGAATTTCAATGCTGTTTAGTGTATTTTTCGCTCAACCATTCGTCGATCTAGCAAAAAAGAATGGGATATGACATAATCCCCTGTTAAATCCGTCTGAATAAAAGAGAGTAGGCGGATCGGGATGATCATGAATGAACACGTTAAGGACATCTAGATCATAAAATTATCATTAGAAACTCCTATAATTACAGTTTTTCTTTTGTTCTTGTATTATTCGTAAAAACTATACTATCTTGACTCTATTGTGTAGGTTATTATTAAAAACCATTTATTCATATGTTGGCTGGAACGAAACCCCGATATCCGTCATGTGATCCATACAATACGAATCAGTACAATCCCATTGACTTAGTTTATTAATTTTAAAATAATTAATGTGTTTAGAACAATATAATAATCATAATAATAAAATGTTGATGATGAGTTATTATGGATGTATTAATAAGTCTACTACATGAATGAAGGATTTTCGACGCCAGGTTGGGTTTTGGGCTGTGCCTGTGCTTCCCCTTTCGTCCCGACTCGGGGCTTGTTGCATAAAATCCTTATCTTCCTGAGGCAATCCATCGCTTCCTTCTTCACATCTTTGTCGGCCCACCTCTTCGAGGAATGGAATCCGTTTTCGCACCACTTTTTCGCCTCCGTGTACAAACCCTTGTGCATATAAATGAGACCTATTTTGTTGAAGTATGCGTTAAGCTCAGAGCTGTTGACAGCCCTTCCGATGACGACGGCGTTCAGAAGGTATCTGAGGGCTTCGTCGTAATTGTCCATTTCGAACGCCAGCTCTCCCAAATTGTAAAGCATCACCATCACCTGAAATATAATGCCGTCGATGTAAAAGTATAAATAAATTGTCAGTATCTCTGGTAAATTTGCCTGCTTGGAATCTATCTTGGAGACGTTAGCACTGAGGGTGTAGGCATTTAGGAAGCAATGCGAAGCTTCTTGGTGCCTCCCCATTAGTTTCAGATATTGTCCGTACCAGAACAAAACGTTGATCCATAATTTTATCGTCTCTTCGTCTCTCTTGCCGATATCGTATTTCTTTTTTTGAACAACCAGGCAATTTCTAAAACAAAAGAACGAACACGGTAAAAATTAAATTCAGCTTTTGTTCGAAAACCATACTTGAAAGTGTTCTCGGCTTGATTGTAGTCGCCTCTCGCCTGATGGAGCCTTGCCAGTTTCAGGTTGAAGTCGATGATTGAATTATCGTCTTGAGGTACATTGTTTTTTTTTAATTTTGAAATCGCATTGTTGATTATATTTGCCGCTTTTGAGGCGTCGCCTTGCTTGAAAGCGAGAGTGGCAAGCATGTCGTAAACACAAGAAACGCCCACTGTAGAGGTACTGTCACATACATCCAGGGCACTGTTAAGATAACACTCAGCTTGCGATAAATCTCCTTTCTAAAAGCGACAGGCCAGAAATTATGGTAAAGTGGAAAAAGAAGATAAATCGGAAAATAAGACAACTCACAGCTATGGCCTCCTCGGCAAGGGCGATATAATAACTTATGCTATTCCTCTTGCTATAAGGGTTCTGTCTGTCATCGCTCCGCAAAAAGGAAGAAATGAAACACAAGATCTGAGGAATCGGTAGCTTTCTAATCTGTCCATTCCCATGCGTTATCATGGTCCTTTGATTTGGAAGAGAGGCGAAATAAGAAAATCTCAACCGTTGAAACTGTTTAAAAATCAAGGCGCGAAATTTTTTTGTGGCGAAGCATAAATTCATTGTTCATGTTAGTGTAAATTGTGTGGTCAATTTTGTTTCGTGTTACTTTAACCTACTACATAATAAAGTTACAACGCAGCTGAGAGGTCATTTGCTTATTTTTCTTGTTATACAACTTTTCCACATTGATAACACATGTTTTAATAATAAATAAAACGACCAAAATACAAAAATTATAGTTTTATTTTATTAAACATTACAATATTATGTTCTAATCTTTACAAAGTTACACATAAAAATGAAAAGTAATATATTACAGTATTGTGTGGTGATTAGTGAACGATAATCGATAATTATTCAGAAATCGTGAGATGCGGTCTGGTGTGATGTGGGTTTGAGAAAAACATTTTTTTTATCGTGCCAACGTTTTGATCTTTATGTATGCTCAAAGAATGTATTCTGTGTAATTGTATTCTCATCACGACACGCAAGAATGGCACAATTACGCAGACGACAAACACTTTGAGCGCTGAAGATGATCCCAATAAAGATCGAACGTTGGCACGATAAAGATAAGTTTTTCTGAAACCTACACCCCACCAGACCGCATCTCACGATTTGTGAGTAATTATACATACAGTATATAGGTACATAGGTACATATTATACATACATAGGTTATAGGTACATACCTATACAGTATATAGGTATATATTGTATAACTAAGAAGACAAATTACTAGACTAAGAGAAATATTCACAAATATGCTCGTAATTATTGGGTTGGTGCACTAGCAGGTTTTAATTTTTTTTCGCAGGTACTCGTTATGCAAACAAAGCTAAAAACTCAAATATAATGTATGGATTATAATAAATACTTTTAGCTGTTATCTTTTACACAAAGCATTTTAGTTTATATTGATTTTTAGAAGAGTGAGAAGAGCGAAATTAAATATGTTCTAAGTAGATTTTCGTCAAATTTACTGTAGAAATTTAAATTGAGCGAAGTGTGGCCCAAACAGTGTAACATCCAATACAGTTTGGGGGATGGAAGCATTAGCGATTGCATGGTGCAGCCGTGGTTTCAGTGAATACGATCTCGAGTGCATGGAAGGTCGCGGTAGGACTTCACTAGGAATTGATAAAATGCACGGGAAACGCCATCTTAGTCCAGCATTGGTAAACCGTAAGGGGCCTACTCTTCTTCACGACAACGCCAGGCCATCATAATCGCAATACCAACCCTGCAGAACCTTAAAGGATATGAAACCCTCCATACTCACCTGACCTCTCGCCTACAGGCTTCCACTTTTTTTAGGCATTTTGACCACTTTTAGAGAATGCGATGAATCTGACCACGCCTTCCAAGACTTCATTGTTTTCGAGAGTTTCATCCCAGTGGAATAAAAGTGCTTATTACACGTAGGCAAAGATTGAGATGAAAAATATTTCGATTAAATTTTCTTTAATTTGGGAAAATTAAAAACAGTTCAAAACTTGCATTATTTTTCCACGCGCCCAATACAGTTTAGGACAGTCACATAGTTCAAGTTGATATGGATTATACCAGGACATTTATTACTTAAAACATAATATTTTTAATAATAATTTAACTTTTAGCAAGAGTTAGGACAGCTAATAAATAACCGAGACTACGAACAACCTATTTAAAATAGATTCAGTTATTCAGAGTCATCAATACATGCTATCATTTGTCATTTATTTATTTTATTAGTACAATTGTTTATGTGAATTCTAAAGCAAAAACAAAATTAGAATATTATCAAATTGCTTAATTTATTTGAAAGTGAAAGATTGGAAAGTCAAAGAATCAATTTTAGTAAAATATTCTTGGGATCCAAATTCGTCAACTATGTTAATAGGTATGGATATGTCCATATTAATAGGTGTCAAGCTTAGATAATCTTGATAATCGCTTATAGCTTAGATCATCTTGAAAGATAAAGATAATCACTTTATAAAAGTGCAAATAGTTATCAAAGCAATCATTTTGATATGCGCCCAACCAGAAACTTGTTGACATAGCATAAATTATATTTTATCATCTTCATTCTATTGAAAAAATTCTGAAAAGTGGAACCATCTTATTTAAAGAAATTGAAATTTATTTTTATTTACAAAATATATACAGTATTTACAAAGAAATTAAAAGACTGGTTTCAGGCTTCCTTCCTGTATACCTGATCTGAAGTAAAAAAGAACTAATTTAAACATATCTCAATATTAACACAGAGGGGGAAAAAATAAAAATTAGAAATTTAAAAATTAACTTACAGGAAAATGTGCTTCACTCTTTTGTACTTAAAGTTTTTGTAAAGTGTCTGGTCGGAGGCAGCTTCATAGTTAACAATATTTCTAATATTAGTGTATTCACTAAGTCCACAAGCTTTGCAAAATCTTGATGCTATGGTATGGACTTGTATTGAGAAACTATCCACCTCCAATACTACAGCATGTAGTCTATTGGCGTCCACCTGTAAAAGGCACCAATTTATTCTATACAACCCTGAACTTGCTGTAGTTGGTGATATAAGTACTAGACCTGACAGGAGCCGCATATGAGCAACAGAATGTCTATTGTAACAGAAATACATTGCAGATCAGAGCCACTCCTCTATCATATACCATGTTAATGTGCTTAATGAATGTGAGCTTTGAGTCCAGCACCAAACCAAGATATTTCACTTCTTTTTTCCATGGAATACACCTTCCATTTATTGTCACAAAACAATCAACATTAGGCTTTCTGCGAGTGAACAGAATCACCTCTGTTTTTGACTCATTGAGTCTGATCTGCCACGTATAAAAGTAATTAAAGGTTTTCTCAAGGGCTGCTTAGAAATGCCTAGCTATTGTCTCTACCCTGAAAGACGAGATCATAAAATCAGTGTCATCAACATATAGGACAACTTTGGCTTAACTTTTAGTTTGGTTATACCATTGATAAATAAATTGTACGACGTGGGCCCAAGGACAGAGCCTTGGGGTACACCAGCAGCAATTGGCCGAAAGTCAGTGCTTATGTTGTTAGCGAGACACAAAATTTTCTGTCTTATTAAATAAGCAATGTATTTGGGAAAGTTATAACTGATTAACTTAAAGACAAGCCCACGCAGTCGAACACTTTTTCATCAACCAGTGCCCTCCCAATGTGCTTGTTCAAATTAAAATTGTGCTCAATAATATCTGTGACCTCACCAATTGTGTTGTGGTGCTGTGATGTGACCCGAACCCAAACTGTTCAGCTGCCAGTAGGTTCTTCTCTTCAATAAACAGGTTGATTCTTCGTTGATATCACACATTCAGTGATTTTGCCAAGACAAGGAAGAAGTGAGATGGGCTGGTAGCTACTCACTTGAATCTTATTTAAAGTCAATTTTTGTTCTATTTGCTGACCTTGTGAGCCAGAGTGAGTGTGATTAAATATTAAACACCGATAGATTCAATGATTTAATAGAAGGATTGGTACCAAATAGTACTTAAGGAGGCTAAATAAATAAGTTTATTCCTCTCAAACTTACTGATTAAAAGAAGGTGGCAGCGTCAGGGGGCTCGGTGAGCAGAAAAGCTTTTATGAATCAAGAGTTGACAGGTGGCCCTCACAGGATCTAAATCATAGAAGGAGAGTCATCCCCACACAATTAAGGATAGATCACGGACAATTTTGGGCCAAGCCTGCATATTTGTCCGGTATGTAGAGAAAGGTTGCTTGATATGTACCACCTAATAGAAGAGTGCACTCTTTGGCTCTATTTAGAGCATGTGTAAGGTTGCCACCAAATCTGCATCCCCTGGTTTTATGTATGTTTGTTTTATTGTACCATGACTGGTAATGATAGTTTTGTGGCCCTAATGTATATTGGGCAGTGGCTGGTGTGTCAGACAGAAGGGTTGCAGGGTGTGTTGGCCCCTGCCCCTCAAGGACATGACTTTTCTATATTAAGTTGTTTCGTGTATATAGTTTTATCGACATTATCTAGAGATGAAATAGAAAAAAAAAAAAAATAGTGCATCTCTCTCTCTTCTCCTTTAGCAACTGTTCGTGGTGCCGGAGTGGTTTGTTCGTCCTCGTTTCTCTGTTCTGTGCTGCTGGTGTCACCATTCTTCCATGGGACATGGGTAAATGTTGACGAGAAAGATTGAACACTCCACCACCCTAATTGAATGGGTGTTATGTAAATAAGAAAGAATGTATTTAAGAATCAATGAGAGTGTGAATGGTTATTGACGGTACCCAGAGCCCATTGTCAGTAGACTGAGGTCAAAAATACAAATTAAAGAGTAAAAACCGAACAACAAAAATGAAAGACATAATTACTAACCAAATAAGGCAGAGGAAACAAAATAAAGCTGAAAGACAATTGAAAATACAATAATTAGGTACATATTTAATGAAAATAATGCTCTTTGTAAATATATTAGTTGAATCAGTAAATGAAACAAATTGAAATAAATTGTGTTCAGTATGAAATATAAAAGCATTCAACTAAGGTTGTAGGATGTTTTTCACAGATTGCACAGAACTATTGAAGAAGTCAATACCATTGCAGATGTTGTTACTATTAATCATCATTCTGTGTAGATGAGAAGAGAGCATGTAGTTAGAGCTTTGGAATTCAATATAAAATAGTTTATAGGTTTTAAGAGAGTACGAAAGGACATGTAGCTTCAGTTGAGAGAGGAGAGAAGGATTATCAATGAGATTGTTTAATAAGTTAAATACAAAAACAATATCAAAGTAATCTCTTCTTAGTGCCAGTTCGAAAAGTTTAAATTCAGAGCGGATTCCAGGGTAGGCAGAGTTCAGAGGAAGATCAAATTTGTAGGAAAGTTTTTAAAAAAATTTGTTTTGTACAGATTGAAGAATTTTCCAGAATCCATATTCTAGTATGGGTTGTACAAAAGCTATATACAGATGGACAAAACGGAGGATTTTTAAATTCATAGGTGTTCCGGATGATGAAACCTAGCATCTTCATAGATGTATGTTTTATTGAAGAAATATGTTCTTTGAACTCAAAAAGTACACCAAGATCTTTTAAGACCTCAACTCGCATTAAAAGAGCATCATGGAGAGTATAGTGATAAATAAAAGGTTGTTTCTTATGAGAGAATGTAATTGTGTTAGCTTTTGGAAATATTAAGAGCAAGTTTGTTATTAGAGCACCAGGCTAGCACATTATTGGCAGAATTTTGTAATCGTAAGCAATCAGAAGGAGAAGCGATTTTGGAATAGATTTTCAGATCAGCGAATAATAAAAATTGAGCAGAAGGGAGAGCAAGGTCGATATCATTAATAAATAAGAAAACTAAATTGGTCCAAGATGAGACCCTTGCGGGACTCCCAAGGAATCCGCAAATGGACATGATTTAAATGATCTTATTTTGACTATTTGTTTTCTGCCGGAGGGAAAGCTGGATAACCAATTCCAGATAGTTCCGGTGAAACCATAACCCACTAGTTTCCTTAACAGTATTGTGTGACTTACTTTATCAAAAGGTTGAGAAACATCAGTATACACTGAGTCACTTGGTGTCCAGAGTTTATTGCATCAAAGATGTCATTTTGAAATGTGAGCAGGTTAGTAACAGCTGATTAGCTAAAAGATTTAATGTCGTTTATAGTTTATTACAAATAATATAATCAAATATCTTGGAGAACGTGGATTTAATAGATATTGGTCTGTAATCAGAAACATTAGACCAAAGTACTTTTCCAAGCATTGAGGAAAATGCCTGTTTTTAACGACTGGTTCAGAATATAGTGTAAAGGAGCAATAAGAGCCGCAGAACAATTTTAAACTAATATAGGGGGTATGCAATCAGGTCCAGAATACTTGTTCACATTGAGTAGTGAGATAGAATTTAGTATTTCATTGTGTGAGTTATAGTAATTAGAGATAGTGTGTGCAGATGGCATAAGGAGAGAGTTTCAGGTAGGCAAGTGGGAAGATCAGAACTATGGTCATAGTCTTGGGAGAAATATTTAGCAAACAGATTAGCAATGTCACGGCCATTAGATGAAGATTAATTTCCGAAATGCATGAAAGTGGCCATGGCCTTAGAAATGTTGACAGAATTCGCATAATTCCAAAACTTTTTAGTATTAGATTGGATTTAGTTTTCTGTCTCAGAAAGATAATTCTTATAGCAGATATTCGACAGTGTTTTACATTGGACTCTAAGAGGTGAAAATTTTGAATTGAAAAATTTGGTTGTACAATGAATGATACATCTTGTTTTGCTTGACTTTTTCAAAAAGTTCTAGACAGAACCATTTCAGATATGGGTAATTATTGCCAGTTTTGGTTTTAGGAACATATTGAAAGAACATGATAAGAATAATTTAAACACTTGTTTACATCTGTAATACTAAATAGAATATTCCGATGGAAGTGGAAAAGATAGTTTTACATGGCATCATAGTCACCCTTGAAAAAATTGTATTCAACATTAGAGAATTTTAATAAATTTATTAAGTTTATCAGATAAATAAATATTTAAGGAAGGATGAAAATCGTCTTCATGAACTATGGGTTGAAAACAATTGGTAAATATTAAATCTAACTTCCCATTCATAACATTAACTTCATTGTTCATCTGCTTTAAAGCGATTATATTTACAAAGGAGACATAGAGTAACTTGGCTGGTAAGGAGCATATCACTTGACTAGAGGAACAATCTTGTCTTGTCCATTGTCCAACCAATGTGGTATATTCAAATCACCACAAAGAAGAATCTGGCAGTTTGGAAATTGTGCACTTACATTCTCTACTTCATCGCACAACTGTGTGTAAATATCACACGTTTGACTATGGCCACCAAATACTTAGTGAAGCCGATGCCAATGAATGTGAAGAGCCGTTCCAGGTTTTGAGAGTTTAGTGGTATACGAACTGATGGATAGCAATTCTTGACTGCAATCAGCCATGGTGCTTCGTGCTGGTTAGAGAATTTCTATCTTGTCTATATACACAATAATTCTTCAAAACAAGTTCAGAGTCTGAGACTCCATGTGAGAGCCATGTTTCAGTAACTAGAATAATATCACAGTCCAAGCTAGGGATTACACTTCTGAAGTTGTGTAGTTTAGTGTTTAAGCCTCTTACATTTTGATAAATTAAGCTGAGAGAATGATTCAATCCATTTATATTTTTTTTGGCTTTTGGTTATTTACTATTTTAGGGGTGCCATTGAAATGATGAATAACCAAGTTCGATTCATCAGAATCCATTCTTTTTTTCAGTTCTTCTCTTAAAGATAAGTAGTAATACTGTTGAATTTTGCTTTTGTCATTAGTAGTTGATATGGAAACAAGGCTTTTTTACCAGCTCTGAAACTATGCTGCAGCGACTGAGCATCTTCTTCATTGGAGCAAATCACCTTAATAGGACGATTTTTGTTTGATATCTGGTGTTTTCTCAGTGTAACCGAAAAGATTTAATGAATGTAGGAGAAACAGTTTTTTTTAGTTAAACTCAAAACTAATTTTTCATCCTGTTTTAACCTTTCTTGAGCATCAACACCGAAAAGTACGATATTCTTCCTTCGTTTATCACAAAAGTGCTCACCTTTTGCAGAATACAGCTTACTCTCCATATCATCTATCTTTTTATTAATGTTCAGTGATTTTTCCCACTGACCAAGATCAATACGATGATTTTTCAATTCGCAAATGTACTGCTTTAATTCCTTTAAGGAATAAAATTCGAGTCTGTATCACAATGAAAACAAAGAAAAGCAATTGTCTCTTGGTCTCCTTCATAGCGTTGAGTTCATCGCAAGTCAAGATCATGCATTTAGTATGAATTGGTAAATTACATTAGAAACATTTGAATGTGTCTGTAGCATCGATGTCTTTTTGACATTTTAAGCACAAAATTACATCTAAAAGCACAATTATTAATTTTACTTTAATACAACCTCTATTTTTTTTAATATTATTTATTTACCGGCCAGCTAGCTGCCTTGGCTATTGCCAGCACCTCACATTTCTTCCATCTTACGTTTTAAGTTTTAACAATTTCGACGCTTTTTCCCTGCATTTTTACCCTCCCCCCCACACGTGGTGAAAAGGTTCTGAAACTAACTCATTCGCTAACATTCAATCCCAGCCTAGCCTATGTGCGGGTTTCAGAGTACTCAATATCCCTATGAAGCCCGCCCTCATTTACACTAATAAATACATCCATACAATTAAAATTACAATTAACCTAACCTATTATACTAGGTGGTGGGTTTATGGGGTACTTGATATTCCACCATAGACCACCCATGCATACACTACTATCGCACTAATAAATACATTCACTCAAGCAGTAACCAATCATTCTGTATTTACAAATAAAAAAAATTAAAAAAATGCAGAGCCACTGGCGCATTTAATATTACAGCAGGGCCTCCGCCCATTCACTCTTAAAGATATAGCCTAATACTAACCTAAATTGATGGGTCTGTGGAGTACTCGATATTCCTCCACAACCCATCCAAACACATTCACTTTCGCACCAGTAAATACATTCATTCTACCCAAAACACCCAAAGAGATATCTATCCTAGTTTGGTGGGTCTGTGCGGTACTCGATATTCCTACCACTACCCACCCGTACACTCACACACTCTCACCAATAAATACACTCACTTCAGGAAGGTAAAACGAAAACACATGTGTGGAGAAACATTAAAGGCGACCATATGCATTTATTTACTTCAGATATTTGATTACTGTCTTGCTGTTGTCATTGCTGTGTTGTAGGACCTCTTTCAAATGCGAGGAAAGGCCACACTTTGTTCTGTACAACCGCTATTGTACGACTGTTTTATATTTTCAAACTCTTTTAATGAACAGTAAGTTGTTTATTATTTTATTATTATTATTACAATTAAGAATTTTAGAGTTTTTAAGGTTCTTATCGTTGACAGCTACAAATAGCATGAATCGCCCCCTGTTAAAAACCACCTATACAATTCTTATATAATAATCAGTAAGCACTCATGACATTTATTCATGAGTGATGCCAAAATGTTATAACTCAAAGGAGTATGATGTTTAATCTATTCCCCTATTTTTATAAAAATAGCCTAAACCAAATAAATCAAAATTTAGTAAACAACAAAAACAATAATGAAGAAATATGGTTTTCCAGTTGATAGTGAAAAACTTTGCCTTTTTCTCGTTTTAAATTTAATTGGGATTAAATATAAAATTCACCAGTTAGACTGCAATTTCTAATTTTGGTGGTAACAGGAACTACAAGCTTCTTATTAAGTCCAACCTCCCTGTGCCTAATAAAGGCAAAGTAAATGAACCAATGAACAAGTGCGCATTTCAAAATAAATGATGTTTTATTGATATTATATATCAATGTATACATAAAACTGGAAAAAAATAAAATTAAAATAAAGTATGACTAAATGCATGGTTTAGTTTCAGACATTGCCATTAGATTGCGTATCCTGCTTGAGTCTGTTTTTAGTCTACAATAGAAAGCTATTTTAAACAGAATGCATACTAAACATTAAATATTTTTAAAAAAATAAACTATTAAAGTAAATTGTGTAGCAATCAAATGAAAAATGTTGAACTATTTCATTAAATTTACTAATTTCGTGGTCCGCTTGACCAATTAATTAAGGTTTTTAGTTGAGATGAAAAAAGTCACGAGCGGGATAAGAACCCACGACCTTCGGCTAGATACGCCGTTGCAAAAAGTTACTAAAGCTCTTATTTGTCGTCGAGAATCCAATCTGATTACACGACATTTGAAAAATGGCAAACATGAGGGAAAACGCAAAAGGTGGGGTTAAGGTAGGAAGTTGATGTCCTAGTGGATAGAGGTCACGATAACTCAAGTGGTAGAGTGGCGGCGTATCTAGCCAAAGGTCTTGGGTTCGAATCCCGCTCATGCCATTGACGTTTTTCGTCTCAACTAGAAACGTTAATTAGTTGAACTATCTGTTGACACAACTATTTTTTAATTTCTACTTTTTCCACTGAGCTTTCCATTGGTTAGCAGTCCATTTTTAAAATCAATTTAATTCTGTATGCAAGTGTGAATATTATTAACAAGACATTCTGATTCATCATCAAAATATATTTACTTTGGATGAATTAGGATATTCTGATGGTGTTTGGCCTTAACTCTTGCAACTTGTTTGTCGGTATTTGACACTATTTTATGTATGTGTTACTTTGTTCAAAGGCAAATTTCATTTCACTCTGTGTGTGTGTGTGTGTGTGTGTGTGTGTGTGTGTGTGTGTGTGTGT
>CM077099.1:19423090-19434726 GCA_039619505.1 Cimex hemipterus | reverse complement strand
TGTGTGTGTGTGTGTGTGTGTGTGTGTGTGTGTGTGTGTGTGTGTGTGTGTGTGCGTGTGTGTGTGTGTAGAATATGGATAATATAATAATGTGGTTAAAAAAAATACAACTGAAAAATGCAAAGCTTTGTATTAAAAATTTATTCAATCAAACCAATGCTTAACGTTAAGGTAAAATTACAATATATATTTTTAACATGAAGAACGTGTATACGAGGTTAAATGTATAATTAAATAACAATAGTTTAAATTTTGAGTTGAAATGTGTTTTAAGCATGTCGTGTGGGAAGGCCGATCAACTCTGCACATTTATATGTGTGTGCAAATTTAAGCTTAATAATTTCAAATCCAACTTTCATTACAGAAAAACTACGGTAATAAAATTTTTTCCAAATACTTCCTGAGAAGAAACATTTTTTAATGCTATTTTTATGTCAATAAGCTTCATTAATATTCAATAATAATATGTACAATAGTATCTTAATCCATCTTGTTGAAAATGTAAATATAAAAGAAAATTGAAACTTAAATAGGGAGAAATGTAGACTTTCACATTGTCCATTAGTACCTGCAGGTTTGGCAGTTTGCTCCAGCTTTACTAATAAGACTCGCAATACGGAAATTGGAAAACATTAACAGATTTGATTTGTTCATCACATTGACAAAAACCTAAATCGTCGTTTCAGCCATGTACTGGCTCGTTTAATCTGATTAAACATCCCTGCACTGACGGGGGACCAGAGCGACCCAGATCAATTAGCAGCATTGGACACCTAAGCTTCCACTGTGGCTAGTTTCCTCCTCACAGAAAACACCGTGTCTATAATTAATGGACTTTGTCGGGCAGACACATTTTTTAAAGTGCATTATTGCAATACGGAAAAATTTGATTGTTTCTTAAGCTGAAATCACATATTGAGGAAGTTTTAAACTTTGTACTTTTATTGCGATGGTCCAAAAAAATACAAGTTTTGTTTTATTTTCGCAGGTAATTGTGGTTGTAAATAAAGCTAAATCCTTAGATCTAATTTATGGATTATAATAAATACTTTTAACTATTATCTTAACAATTAATATTAATTGTAAACATAATTTTTGAATGAAAGAGATCAACTTCTAAAAAAATTTGAGCCAAGTCCCAAACATTTCCAAACCAATAAACTTTCCTAATAAGCAACAATCCATCAGCTTTCAACATAATCTATGGATTTCTAAAGTCAATAAACGTTTCTTTTTGATTATCTTCAACCATGAAAATTTAGAAGATGATGGAGCTGAATGAGTGGGTGCGAGCGCACGTCGGGGACATGGTCCTGGTCGGCCGATCCCACTCGACAGTAAAATGAAAATAGAAAACTTCATGGGTAATATGCCAGCGTAACCCCCCCGCCCCCAAAAAGTAAATCAAATTTTTATGTTATATGGAATTTTATAAAAGTGACAGCGAAATTATATACGTCCAAACTAGATTTTCGTCGAATTTATTCGTGCAAATTTAAACGAGCGTAATACGGCCGCGTAACAAAAATACAGTTTTGGGGAAGGGAAGTATTAGCCAATACACTTTGCAGCGATGGTTCAGAGATTTCATCTTGGAGATCTCATCTCGAAAATCGCAGAAGTTCTTCCGTTGTGGACGATGACTAAAAACATAATGACCAAAACATTGTTTGAAGAAAATTCACATATTCCAACAGGGGAAGTTATGGAAGAGTTTAGCGTTGACCCGTCAACCGTTGTTCGCCATCTGGGGCAAATTGGTATAGTAAAGAAGTTGGTACCGTGTACCGAAGCCCAAAGAAATCGACTCTTTGAAATTTGCAGTCTCTTTTGTTGCGCCATCAAAATGTCCATTTCTCGATCGAATCATCATGTGCGATGAGAAATCGATTCTGTACGATAACTGCATGATGCACTAAAACACCTCCCGAACGAATTCTGCGCCCAAAAGAGTTATGAGCCTGTTTGGTGGTGTACTGCTGGGGTTGTTAAATATTCAATATACCTATATTATGGTAAAACTCTCACAGCAGAGAAATATTACTAAGAAATTGACTGCTAAGCCTTTTTTCCAGCATTGGCCATATTCACTCGACTTCTCGTCTACAGTCTTCCACTTATTTTAAAGGTGTGTTGATCACGTCTTGATGGATGAAATTTTAAGACGAGGTGAAGCCGAAAACGACTTGCAATACTTGACTGCGAGTCGAAATAAAGATTTTTCTTGTCTGTGCGTATTTATTGTGATGTAAAATATTTTGAATAAATTTCTTTATTTTATAAAAATTAAAAATAATTTCGGCTGCCTTATCTTTGCACCAGCGCAATAACAATGAATAACACACAAACCAATGATGGATGATAAAACAACACTACAAGCCAAAAAAAAGTTTGGCTTATTTGAACTTGTTATTTCTAAAAACAACAGTTAAATCTCCAGGGTCCATAAATAAGAGGATTACAGATTTTATCTCCCACCTCCGAAAAAAAGTCACTTTCATCCTCCCGTGCCCTTGCACCTAATTGGAGCTCCATATTTGTTCGTGTTGTCCTCGTAGGATAACTCAATTTGCCGGGGAGCCGAGGTCGATGAGGTTGCCCATTTTCCTCACGCTGTAACGTGCCGGCGCGCTTTCCCAAAGGACCTCTCTCACCGAGGCCCCACCGGCCGTCAAATATACATATTTAACGGATAATTCAATTTTGACAGGGCCTTGCTCAATTTATGCGGTTTAATTTTCGTTCAAATGGTTAATCTCAGGGGAATTAGAATGGCGGTTCTGAAACGACGCTCTCGATACACTCACAAAGAGTCTCTCAGCCTGGCGAGTCTCATTGAAAATGATTGCATCCCATACGAAACTCCCTGCCCTAATTAGTACCAATGTAATTTTACAATTTATTAATAGTGATTTATTCGTCTACCATAAATCATTTTTTTCCAATAACAAAATGCATAGTACATATCGAATGGGTGTGAAAAATAAAGCTCTATTACAATAATAAATGCGAAACGACTTCCTACTAACAATTACTTTAGGAAAATAATACTAAAAAGTAATAAACTATAAAAAAATTATATTTAAAAATTATGCATCAATAAAACTATTTTGAATATAAAGCGAGGTTGTAACCTCCAGGAGAAAAAACCATGACATTAATGCTCATTGGATAAATAACCAGTTTTAAAACTTTGTATTCTCCAGTATCAATAGAATCTCACTAAAGTGTACATAATAGAAAATGTGTAGTATCACAAATTGGCATCAAAAACCAAGAGACACAGATTGCTATCTCAACGTTACATCACAGCATCCCCTTTATAAAATAAAAAACACGGCCAAAGGGCTACTAAGCAGAATTATTACCCTGAGCCACGAATCTTTTCACAACAAAAGCATAAAGATCTCCTACATAACAATGGCTAACCTCAACACATAATCAACAACTACACCATCCTCTATCACTAATAACACTACATCAATCTTATCAAACACAAAAAAAGCAACAGAGATATACATTCTATTCGTTCACGGCTTATCAGACAAATTAAACACATTTCTCTCTTCTGATAACTTTAAAATAGCCTTCAAAAGCTATAAAACTATTCACACTCTTTCTTCGAAAATGAAAGCGCCCATACTTGTAACAAATAAATGCCATAACCATTCGATAACCGTGTGATTTTGAGATACTAAAAAAGATACGACATCTAGGTAAGCAAAATAAACTAGTCACCATAGCTTGGATAAGGGCACATGCAGGTGTAGCGTTTAATGAACGGGCAGATGCACTAGCCAAACAGGCCGCAGAATCGGGGCCGTCGCTTTTTAAAGTTCACCTTGAGGATCTGATCTCAATTAACAGAGAATTCGCCCAGCAAAAATGGCAGATAAGATATCAAGGATCGACGAAAGGTGAATTTTACAAGCAGATTCAACAAAATGTTTGTACAGAAAGTTGGTTCGAAAAGGGCAATGTAGGGAAAGCATTCGGGAAAGGTTAAGGTGTAACCCTGCTGTATGTAAACAATATTTAGCAAAAGTAGGTTTACTTCCATCAGCATTCTGCGAGTATTGCATGGAAGAAGAATCCATGGAGCATATAGTTATGAAATGTGTAAAATACAGACAGACAAGAAATGAATGAGCTAGGGAAAATCGTGGATACGCGTTTTGACTGCAGGGCGTTGTTATATTCAGGGAGTAAAAGTGTATAATTTGTTATTTAAGCATTTAACTAAAATTCATCATAATGTATAAAGTAATGCATTAGGAGAATCGAGTGGTGGTTTTAGCTGGGGCCGGGCGTCGCGGGGGCCGCTGATCTGTGGGAGTCTACTGCTCCGGGCAGTACTTCGGTAACTGCCAGTGGGTTGTGTTTCTACTCCTGAGAGAAGTATGGGAATGGCATGGCACACATGCATATTCTTCGAAAACAGCCAGCCACGGTTTATAGGACAAACAAAATACAGTAAGGAAAAAATAGAGAGAATGCTGGCTTTCATGGGAGTGCAGTGCCGTGGGTGGATGGGCTCCCCCTATTCCGGCGGTTCGCTGGGCGTTAGCTGCGGCATGGTTACATATGGTTTATGACAATAAAGCCAAATACAAAAAAAAAATCCATGTAATTTACAGAATCAACTGTATAAATCATACATCACTTATTCAGAGTACGTTCAATTATGGCTCATGTAATTGTTTTGGGGGAAGAGGAGGGCGTAAGAAAATTTCATGATCGTCGTGAGAATCGAACCTGCTTCCTCGGCGTCTATGGTCGAGTATCTAATGCGCTAATCACTCGACAAACGCGGCCCCCATAATCGAATATATTCTTAATATCAATAAACTTACGTGAATTTTTTATTATAATTAATTCAATCTAATTATATTTTTATAGTTGAGGCAAAATTAACTAATAAAAATTCAACTGTTTTGATTTTATAAAATTCAGTAACTACCGATCTTTCTTTTGTCACCTTTTCTTTAAACAATTTTGCAAATCTCTACTGTAGTTGTAATTTAGCCATTGTCTGATAATAGTTTTCAAAGGAAGAACAAAGTCTGTTGTTTAGTCGACAAGGCAACAATTGTTGCATTTGACCTGGGATTTGCTAACGCACCTTTTTACTTGATTGTTGTGGTTGTCCTACGGAGGTGTAGGTTTTCTGGGCCTTTTACTGACAAAGTACAACTTTTTTGTTCAGAGACACTTTACGGAAAAGATAAGCAAGCGGAGCTTTGCGAATCCAGAAAACCACGGCAATCAAGAGATTAGAATTATAATGGTGCCACTGTAAGAAATAAGACTCTTTCAAAATATTTCACTCGTTTAATTGAGATATGCTTTTAAACTGATATCTTACTTTTTTCATGCTACTCGTCTTTCTGATATCGTGATTAGAATGACGAACGTATCGCCCTTTAGTTCGAAACAAAACAAATAAATTCGTTACTGTATCCTTCATAAAACTCGTTCAAGGGGATAAAAAAAGTATGAAAAGATCTTTTTGAAAATAAAGGGGGATGCTGGATGGGAGTCGGCAGACTGGCGTCCTTTTCTGACGCCAGATCCGGCGTCGCCGAGTCCGGATCAATGAATCCGGGCCAAGGTTTGTCTTGCAAGTTTCCTGTGAAATCTTTCTCCCTTACATATTTTATTAAGAAGTTTTGATAAAAGAAGTGAGAATAAAGATGGAATGGTGGCTACAAATATTTCTCTTCAAATTGATTGATTGTATCACATTTGCCGTTTATTTCAGCACAACTCCTATCAACATTCCACCATTTTATAGAATAAAAATAATTAAATTAAAAGATTATCTCAATGGAAACTATAATCAAGTACAATAATTAAAGCTGCAACATAAAAAGCTAAAAGTACAAGCAAAATTTATTCATTCATTTTATGCACAATTATGCTTTTTTCATGTAACACCATCGGAAAACCGTAGGAAAGTAAGTAGGACTTATCAATGACTTTTTAGGGTATAAAGCTGCTTCTTTGCGTTTGTCGTCGAACCTAGTCTGCCTCTACTCTTGGTTTATGTCTGTCGGACGTATTTTTGTATTTTTCCAATTGCGTAAGTCTTAAGTGATTTTGGCAAAACGAAATTATAAAACGTTTGACAGACCAAAATTGTAAGGATCTACGGACAAAGGAAAAGGTGTAGAACAGGACCTTAACAAGAAATATCACAATAATCGGCAATTTTGTAAGAACTTTTCACTGTATTGGCAGTTATTATTCAATATTGTATAAGGTCTCGTTTACAAATAATTTAAAATTGTGTGGATCACCTGTAGTTATATTTAACTTGAGACGTATCAACATAAATTAAGAACGCTAAATAATCAAACTTACATAAAAATCTTTACCGTACATTCTGTCATTTTTCTTGCTATTTAGAAACTAGAAAACTATAAAAAAATAATAATACACTGTCAGGTAAAAACCTGAATACTCTTGAATTTTTAATAATTTAATTTATTATAATTTTTAGTTTTTATTGTTTGTTAGATATTTTAAAAGAAAAATATAAAATAGCTTAAAAATTAAATAAAAAATTGATTAATTAAGGTTTTTAGTTGAGATAAAAAGGCCAGTCTCACGATAGGGATTCGAACCCAAGACCTTCAGTTCGATACGCCGGTACTCTACCACTTGAGCTAAATCGTGGGTTTGAATCCCGCTCGTGACACTGGCTTTTGAATTCAACTAAAAACCTTAATTAATTGAACCGAAACCGAGCATTCATTCTAAGATGCAAAAATTTTTAGAAACATGGTTAATACACTGTGGTTCGTTAGAATAGCGACTTACAACTTTGACTTGAAAATAACTAATGTCTATGCTAAAATTAAGAAGTTTAATAAACAAACAAAAACCTTTTTTTTAAATTATTTAAATTTATTTTTACCTATTGTGTAGTATCGAAATATGTACACATGATTAATACATCACACAGCACAACACAAGCACAAATGCCAGCACTGCGCGGGTAGAACTTTGAGGTTATAAATGCTAAAGATATTCCTGGATGCTGCAAGTAACGTGGACAGGATTCTAGTTAAAGTTAGAGTCGGTGTCGTCCGCGTAGGTCGCGACAATAGTGTCATGATGCTTGGTAGGTCAGCCGTATAAATAGTATAAAGGATAGGACCACGGATATTCCCTCACGGTACGCCGGACTGTATCAATTTGATTACCGAGAACTCACTGTCTTACTTCACTCTGGAATAGCGATAAGTTACGTAGGATCTCAATAAGAGATAGTAACGAGAAGGTAGGAAGAGCTTAAATTTCAAAAGTATGCCTGAAAGCCAGACCTAGTCGAAAGATATATTGTATATTTTTATCCTGTTTTGATTATAAGTTTTAGAGAAATGCTAAGAACATTTACAATGTGAATGGTAGAAAAAGGTGCTGACAGTAATGGATTGCCAAGTTCAGATAGAGCCTTTTTCAAAGACAATAAGTCAGTCTTCGAAAAGATTTAATCGAAAATAATTCACGGAACGCCGCCAATAGATAGATAGCGAGGACGCAGTATCAAAGATTTAGTTCTCCATTATAGAAACTCGCAGGGTTTGTGTGTCACACTCGTTAACCGGCAGAAATGTAGAGAGAACGGATTTCAGTCGTGATGTGCTTTCAAAGCGCCAAGATAACGATCCGGATCTTAGAAGATTAATGATGTGGGGGTGGGTGAAAAGTGGATTCTGATAACAATACAGAGGAGAAGCGATCGTGGGGGTCGCCAAATGAACCTTTATTAACCAAGTCTGTGGTCAGACGTCATTCAAAGACGATGATCACCCTGCATTGTTTAAAGGAAGAAACTTTGGGTCAACTTATTGGAGTTGGCTATGGAGTAAAAATATATCATAGCAAATATTAATTTTTGACATTATTTCATGAAAACAAACATTGAAAACATTTTGATTAAGTGGCATTTAAACGTTTAAGACAATAAATACAAAATATGAGGATTATAATTATTTTTAACAATCTCAAACACGTGGAATTTATATGATTTTTATGAACATAAGTCCAACAAAATAAATTAAAGTGTAATTTTCAGGCGTTGGTAAATATGTGTAAACTGTAATCATGGATTTTCATTTTGATTGATTGAATGATTGATTTGTATAAGCTCTATTCAGACACACATAGATATAAAAATTGTGCTTATGGTGGGCGGAAGTATGCATGGGCTGTAAACAGCTAGGGCGTTTCATCCTCCAATAACTGAGTGTAGATGGTTAAATATTGAGTATTCACACCACATTTACACTCTATTAAGTACATTTACCCTCAATCTAGATTGTTGATTGTGTCCTGGTTTATTTAACAGTTTTTTTACCTCTTTTAGGACATGATTTATAACTTTCAGCGAGGATGTCCCACCTTCACCTACACCCTCCTGGCTCTTTTACGATGACATGGCTGTATCGTCTTCTGACCCCGATTCAACTGTTTCTTCAGCAGTTCTGGAAACTGTTGTACCCAATGGAATTCTTCGAAGCAAATATCTCCTTGGAATGTAGTTCAACAACGTTTGTATTCCAAAATCTGACTGCGTTCGTTACTTTGAGTTCTATCTACACTCTCACTTAACATGTGATGACATATTCCAGGAAGATATCTACTTTTTTCGACAATCAAGCGACATTTAAGGTCTCAGCCTCATGCGTGGTAAAGGCAAAAAGCGTATGGATACGGAATCTCTGGCAAAAGTCAGTGACACCAATGATTTGACCTTGGTACGGGCTCGTGGGATTCAGGGGATGGAGGCAATGAGAAGGCAGATATGTCGGACCAAAAAGGAGATAAATTCTATATAAATTGTCTAGGCCCCGAACCCTATTATGCTACAAAAAGGATACATCAGAAATGGATCTTTAATGAGTCCAAAACCTAGTGAAACAACCCTTCAGGAATGAGGCATGCGAAGATATTCATACACGGGCACAAGACTTACAAAGAAGTACTGGACGTACCAGCCACAGAACTCTGGTCGGACTAATCACTGGGCATTCTTTCCGGACTCATAGTCAGGATGATATGAGGATCTTTAACGTCCGTACCTAGGCTAAATAGCCCTTACCGGACCGCTCTCCCGCGTACTCACTAGATAGAGATCCTATCTCTCTGAGTGTAGAGGCTCCTCTCCCCCCTACATGCTGTCACCCGACCGCGGACGGGATGGTACGTCACAGATAGAAGACAGCCTCTGCTTAAGTTCCCGCCAGGGGCGTCACCACGAATCCAATCTCGCTTGTGACAGGGCCGAATTTTGGAAACATTTAGTCACCCCGTGGTACAGATGGCCATACACACTCCCCCATCTATACAGATAGGATCTTGTGCACTGGCCCCTCCGTGCCTCTGATAAGGCACTTCGAGTACAGCTTGTGCTTTAGAGAGGTCGCCACGTTCTCTGGTCTGCACCTTTATTTTGGACCCGGACTGGGCTCTGCCGCCTAAGAAGGCACATGCGCTGGATAGAAGTATAGTCAGAAGAAACACTGTGTAAATACTGTCAGGATAAAAGAAGGTCGCAGAATACGTTTTATGCTTGTGTGAGGTCTTTGTGTAGATTAATGTAACTAAAAAGGGACAAATAGCAAACAAGAAACTGCACTAAGGAACTGATGGCTATTGAAGTTGATTAACAACCTGAAGCCAGTCAGTGATTTATAAAATTAAAGAAGCACAGAAGATCTACTCATGTCGAGATTTCAAAATCTGATTGCGTTCGGTACTCTGTCTTCTAAAAGGAACGAAAAAAACGATATGGTCGACTGAACAAATTTGTAGGGCGACAATTCAAGCTAAAAACAAACATACAGTCCACAAAACGCTACACACGTCTGACAGTCCAAAAAAGGGACAGTAGGCAATGATCGAAAAAGATTAAACTAAAATCCTACTTGTAACATATATAAGTTTATTAACAATTTAGTAACTTGTAAGACAATGGTTTCTATATGAATAAATCAAATTTAATATGCAAAAGTTGTTTATAAAATAAATATGAGTTCTAGGTAAGAGATAATTTTGAATAGGTTAATTAATTAATTGTTGGTTATATTGTAAGATTAAATTACTGCGCATTATCATGTTATTTGTTATACGTGGCCGAGGAAAAATAAAACGAAAACCTGAGAAGAGAACTTTGTATAGTTTAATAATTTTCACATTGCGGGAAATGAAGGTAGAGAAACCTTTTTCCAGATGGAGCTGGCTATCCGAAGTAGTCAATAATTCAAAAATAGCATGTTTCTTCAAAATCGCATCTCTCGCCGTCCGTCCAGACGGGCAGTGTTATTAAATTTTAAAAAGAAAATAAAGTATACGGTTTTTGTCTTACAGTATAAACTACGGGATCTTTCACAGGAAAAAAAAATTCTTGATAAAAAAATACAGAGAGAATTTTGTAAATTATTGTGTACTAACAGAAACATAGCATTCACAGCAAACTAAGAGTACAGCTGCCGATCCTTGATAGACCGTTTATATTATTTGAAGATTCACACATTAATTCAATCAAAAAGGAATAACAAATCATTTGTTTTGAAATAAAGAAAATGCTAGAAAAGTTTCGAAGCAAGGAGTGATAAAACAAATTATTTATAATTAATTACACAAGAATTTTCACTTCCTAAACAAAATAAATTAACACAATGTAAATAGCACGTCGATAGGTGGCTCATGGAAGAGGATCATTCTAGTCCGAATAACGATAGGCCATGCGAGGTTGACACACGAACACTTATGTTTGGTCCGAAGCCAGCTTATGTATGCGGCATGCAGAAAAAAGGTTGCTCGATGTGTCCCACCTAATTGTATGGTGCAATTCCTTGGCATCATATAGACTGCGCGTAGTAATGCCTCCCTTCCCCGAATGAAAATTAAGCAGCGAATCCCCGCTCCAATTCATGGAGGAAACAGGGTTGGTTTATTGTATATAGTTTTGTGTACCTAGCGTGTGTTGATAAGGAATGTATATATTAGCTAGAATGTGCAGTGGAAAAGGGCCAATATTGAGTTGGTACTCGACCTTCAATTAGGTCAGTTAGATAAGAGCTGGAAAGTGTGGTGGACGACTCTACAACCAATTGAGTGAATGGTATATAATATAAAATAATGAATTTAAGAATGAGTGAGAAATTTAATAGGTTTGGATGTAGGAAGTGCATGAGCGTTGAGTTGACAGGTCGTGGAGCCCAACCTCGGTGGCTGGACGGTAAGAACCAAGGACTGCTAACACTCGAAGCCTGCCGGTAATTTATTGTAAACTATTGTAAATAAAAAGCTGAATTGCCAACGGACTGCGAGTAGTGATAGGCGCAGGTACATACATGTGTGGTTTTGGTCGTATATAAATTCAAATCCAAGATCCAAATTAACAAAATATGTAAAAGATATGAATGGTACAAAGTGTGTCAGTGTTATATGTTTATTACATGTTATATTTTTTGCTTTGATGAGTTTATTTACATTTTTCCAAAATTCATTTTCAACTACAGTGAAATACATCTAGAAACATAATAATAATTTAAATAATGAGCAGCTCACCATATAATATATATTACGCAGGGTGGGTGACCAGGACCCGAGGGGTTAGAAGC
>CM077099.1:19370870-19418090 GCA_039619505.1 Cimex hemipterus | reverse complement strand
TATATATATATATATATATATATATATTGGGTGGGAAGACCAACTTTTGATTAAAGATGGTCGTAGAAAAATCCAGGTGAGGCCAAACAAATCTGACATTGTTTACTTCAACAATCTGGTTTATGTTTTCTTGCTGTAGGATATGTTAGACCATTGAAAAAGTTTGAGACAAAAATGTAAAAAATGAGGCAGACAAGGACAGCGACGATCAATATGTTGACAAATGTCCAACGACCGCAGACCACCCGAGAAAACTTCACAATTTATAATACTGACAGCCAGGCTATGTTACGAAAAAGGCGAGATTAAGCTGACAAGGGTGTACAGGACGAACATCTTCAGACTATGCAACAAACTTCACTTGAAATGTAAGCAGAATAAATTATATGGTTGAAATGTTTTCGGAATTTAATCGATGAAATAACACTTTGATTTTAAACTTTATAATTATATTTTGTTGTTAGCATGGGAAATAGACTCCTGCCGAATATATAATTTAAACAAGTGCTAGGTCTATAAAATAATATTGGCAGAAAGCACACCATATGATACGCTGAAGAAGAAAGCATTGAAAAGGGACGCTTGATTTCTAGAATATTTGAATTTCTGAAAGTTTTCGGTTTAGGAGACGAAATGTGTGGGGCCGAGTGCTGTGTTGTCGAAACTCGATGTTTATTCATCAAAGCCGAGTTGAGTGCGTTAAAACCTAGTAAGCATGAAGTAATTGCTGCGTCATCTGAATGTTTATCCGGAACGAAGTCATAACAGGGAAAATATCAACATTTGTAATTTTCCGTTGATCACGTCGTCCCGGGTTTGTGAATTAATAAAGCCTGATTACGAATTTTGCTAGATTGTAAATGTACGCTGTGCCTCAGGTAATAAATTCCTTTGAGGAACCGGCAAATTTTCTTTCCCCCTATTCGTTTCAAGTCGACCTCCTGATTTGTCGGATTCCTTTGCTCCACTTATATTGTAACAAGCGAATTACAAATGATTGAATATAATTCGATTCCATGCTAGCCAATTCCTTTCTTTTGGAAAAAATGTTAGCGTAATTATTGCCTAATACTCCCAGAAATTTGACCTACTTCAACGAATCTGTTGAAATAAGCTAACTTTCATGTTTTAGAGGTTTTACACAATTATTACTTTAATATGTTTAGAAAAATTAGTTTATGAGTTTAATAAACATAAATTGTTAAAACATAACCATATTTTTAATGACAAACAAGGAAGAATAATTTCAGTTCTATAGTAGGCAAGTCAAATAATGTATGCAAATCGTATTTTTAAAATAATAACTTTGTTTAAAATTTGCCTTAAAATTTACTAAATATATACCACATGAATTATCATTTTTTAACGCAGTGCTAACGAGTTACGCATTCTGAAAAGGCGAGCGTGGGATTTTGGGATCGGCTTCAAACTCTTTTGATTCTCCAATCTTCTTACGGCATCGGAACCGTCAATATTCTCGTCAGGCTTTGCCTAAGCTTTGTCGAATAATGCCGGGCGGTGGATGGGTGCATTGGCGAGATTCGATGGATTTCCCCTATCCACCTACTCTCTCTCTCTCTCTCTCTCTCTCTCTCTCTCTCTCTCTCTCTCTCGTTTTAATAAATGGAACAAATCATTTTCAGAAATTGGGAAAGAAAAGCCAAATTGACTCATGGTCTCCCGAGTAAGTAGAAATGGGGATTAATGAGAACTGGCTGTTTTATTAACTCCTTTTCTTGGCTGGTCACAAGTGCCTTTTTGCTTTGATAAACATTAATAATGTGAGATATTAAAACTCATATTCATAAAAAAGAAAAAACAGTGGATTGAATATTGTGTGAATGGTTATGAGTTATTGTGCACATTTCTGTTGCTTGTGAAATGAAGGCTTATTTTGAAAACGGTTTAAATAAACAATCTTTTAATATCATGCAGATAAATTAATCTATAAAGCCATTTATTACTTTTGTCTCGGAATGTTTTGCGTAAGTGAACGAGACCTCACTAAAATATGCCTGTTTGTACAGAGAATATGTAAACACGTACATATTTAAAGCAATTGTGCACATCAGAGTTTTATTCTTGAAGGTATGTACACGTCTTTTGATCTGGTTTTAGGCAACGTTTTTATATTTATATCTTACAAATTTATTTTGAAAACGCTAGAGTAAACGAGCAACACTTTGATGCCGTGCAGAAGTGTTGGCCTGTAATGCCGTTCATAACTTTGAATCTATGTGATGGAATATTTTCGATAATTTGAATCATCCTGCATTAAAATATGTAAGTATGTGCATACACATATGTACACACATACATATTTAAAGCAATTTATAAATAACAGCATGTGCACATATTTTAGGTTTCCTTTAGAAAAGCATTTACATTTATATCTTACAGATTTATTTTTAAAAAGATTTTAAAGAATAAACCCGTAATACTTTGCTGTCGTGCAGAAGTGTTAGCCTGTAACTCCGTTTATAATTTGGAATCTTTTTTAATGGAATATTTTCGGTAATTTGAGCCAGCCTGCATTGCGGTAACGCAATATACAAAGAAGATTCTTAAAGCAATTGTGCATATTACAGTGTCATAAAAAACTTCATGCACGTCTTTTAAATTAATTTTAAGAAAAGTTGTTATATTTATATTTTACAAATTTACTTTTAAAACGGTAGAGTAAACCCGCAATACTTCAATGTCGTGCGGTAGTGTTGGCCTGTAATGCAGTTCATAACTTTGAATCTATGTGATGGAATATTTTCGGCAATTTGAACCAGCCTCCATTAAAATATGCAAGTATGTGCATACACTTATGTACGCACATACAAATTTAGATCAGTTGTGCATGCGAGACAAAAATACCAGCATGTTCACTTATTTTGGTTTTACTTCAGAAAAGTATTTCTATTTATACGTACAGATTTATTTTAACCCGATAGATTAAACCCGCAATACTTCGATGTCGTGCAGAAGTGTTGGCCTATAACGCCGTTTATACATTGAATTTGAAGTTTACGAGTGACTGAACTGTTTTACATTTCTTCTTGCACTACTACTATTATTATATTTTGACTGTTCTATTAATGGGCTGCTTCCGTCAGGACGTTAAATGTCAGGATAAATTTTCCAAATTTTCTTCTCTTTTTCTTCTCTAAGTTGGTCTTTGTTTCTATTTTATTACACATTTTATAAATAAGTTACTTTATGTAACAATAACTATAACAAAATACTTAATTACATTTTTTACCCTATTAACACAATACAAACATATTTAATTAATGATTAATCGCGGGGCTTAAAAGGAGGATTAATATTATTTTTTCGTAAAAGGTCTAACACTTCGTTTTTATTTGAATTTGCATTGAATGTAGGAGCTAAAAAAATAGATTATTTCTTTAATAGCGAATTCAGATTCTATTTAAAAACTAAATTAAAGTGTTATTTTGACTGGGAAAACAATTGGGACTACAGTAAATACGTTATAAATAATATGCACGTTCGTTAGTGGGCCCCAGACAATTTCAATTGGTTTTTTTTCCCATGGGATTAATGGAACGGAAGTTCAATAGGCATTGGACGGATTTGGCTGGATGTGTCACAGTGACAACCAATAGATGTCTCCCAGTCCGCAGATTCTTTGAAAGGGAACGTTGACCGGAATAAAGAGAAAGTGTATCCTTTATTCTCCTTCGTTCAAATCGGCCCTTCATCATAGAACGAGATAACAAGGATTTATGTGAAGCCATTTTGTGTTCAGGCCGAAAAAAAAAACTAAGAAAAAACTGGCAGATCGCTGAAGCTGAGATTTTTCGCTCGTTACGGTCTCGCACGTGTCTACGGGTGAGCAACAGGATATTTCCCAGAAAATAAAAATAAACTACTGCCCAGTACCATGAGGCACGAATTTAAATTGAAAAACAAAGCTAATGAATTATTGGATTCTGAATAATTTAACTTATTTGAAAAGATTTTTTCCAGTTACCCAATCTCATTTGAATAACAAGATGAAAGTTGCAATATAAATTGTATTATTTTCCATATAAAATTCTCTTTAATGGTAGTGATCGGAAGTATTAAAAATAAAAATAACCGTATATGAATGAATATTAAAAAAATATCGTGTGGAATATAGGATTTTAAACCGAAGCGAATTGGCTACAGTTAGTCTAGTGTTCAAACAGTATAACATTTATTGATAAGCCTTTTTAAAATAAAAATGAAATGATTATTAAAATGGTTTATTCAATTTATCAATTGAATAACAACTAAATAAATAAAAAACCAGTTATACTATACCATTAACGAACGAAGCAGCAGGCAGGGCGGTCAAAGAAGCAGCCCGAGGACCTCACGACGTTTCCGGACGGATCTCAAGTTATTAATTTCAAATAAAATAAATGAAGAATGGAAAAACCGCTGGGCTCGGTAAAATAGGAATAACCTTGCCAAACTGTGGCAGGTTAAGAAAGACGTCGGTCCCTGGTTCACGGAAAATGGGTCAAACAGGGAAAAGGTCATACTGACAAGACTACGCATAGGTCATACAAGGATTACACACGGGCACCTTCTAGCAGGAAAGCGACCGCAAAGGTGCCCATTATGCAAGGATAAAGTTGAGCACCCTCAATTGTAGAAGGCTCGACGTTTATAGGCAATATTTTGGAATATCATCCGACCTGTGCGTAGTCTTGGGGCACGGCAGCGGGCACAAATCGCTGTACAGCTACCCCAGGGCTATAGGAATTTTCAATTGTATATAGATTATGTGTGTTTGTGCTGTGCTTGTGTTGTGTCTGAAGTTTTTGTGTCGTGTTTGTGTGGTGTTTATGTTAATATATTGGGATGAATGTAATTTATTTGCGTGAAAGAAAGGGGGTCTTTATTACGTATGAAATGAAATATGGCAATAATACACTCAACCATACACACAACACACTCATACTCCGACGTTTACGCTAATAAATATATTCATTCAAAGTAAGAATATTATTTCAACCAATCTATGAAAGGCTCCCTATGTACAACCATATACATTATAAGAATATTCTCCTGGTCAAGGATTTGGACCAAACGTTTTTGGTAATTGTACACTATATGGGGTACACAAAATATGGGACATTATTCTTGGGAATACGTTCTGGTTCATCCAAAAAATTGTGAAAGTTGAAATTTTCTGTGTATGATTATTTGTATTTCCCCTTTTCACTTGCTCAAATGAATTATGTGAATATATCATATTACAGAATTTTTTAAATTGCAATAAAAATAACGTTACTAAAATTTATTAAAAACTAAACAATTTCTTAAAAAGAATGTTTTCAATAAACTAGCTGTACATTTCGTTTCTCGTGTTTGGATTTAAATTAATGTTAAACCAATAAAATTATTCAGAATTTTGGGAAGTAGTTATTGGAATAACAACGAATTAAGATTAAAACAGCTAAAATAATTTTAACTTCAAAAGCAGACCATTTGAAAGAAAAGGATAGTAATCTTTTTACAACGTAAGCACGATTAAAATATAAAATATTTTTATGACATAATGCACTCATTAACGAAATTATCAGAGTTTATTATTTAGAAAGTTTTTTCCGAGACATCACATTTTTCCAGCAGGTTGAATTAATGCGAAACGCTACAAAGCAAATACTGAGTCAGGAGGGGTTTTGCAGTCACAGGAGGGAAGGGCCTGGACATAGAAGGAGGCGGTTGGAAATTAAAAAACATCCATCATTCCAAAGCATGGACAGGCCGAATCCAGGACAAACCACGAGAAGTGAAACGAGACTCGACCGTTTCCTTAGACGGGAAAGTAGCATTTGCCTGGTCAAATAGAATTCCAGATTCGAATACTACAGCTAGAAATCCAGTCGGGATTAATTTTCTTGTTTTAATTAAATGTTCTAACTTCAGACGTGAGATTGCATTCCTAGATAAAGAGATGCGTCGTGCATACAGGATATTTTGTCAATTGTTTTTAGATCAACAGATGGTACGTGTTTAATTTATAAATTCCACCATTATTGTTACGATTGTAGTTATAATTAATGAAACACGCTTTTTTTTTTTAAAAAAAGAGCGGCCTGTTTGGCGAGTCCGATATCTTAATTGCATTAATGGCGAAATTCTTTTTTTTTCATTCGAAACGGGTAAATTTTCCTTTTAACCCTTTTCATTTATTAACACAGAATCAGGAGATAAAATTTTATGTACAATCATCTCGTTGTTATTTCAACAGATTTTCACTTAACTTGCCTCTATAGATTTTCCGGGAGAATGTTTCATTTATTAAATATAAATTTACAAACTTATGAGCAGATGCTTCCTTAGGGTTTACAATTTTAATACAGCATAGAGTATGCTTGGTTCCAGTTGGAGTTTTATGTTTCACCGGTTTTTCAGTTTTCAGAATTTCAAACTGTGTTGAAAATATTTCTTCATCTTTAATACTGTTACTTATAAAATTATTATTGAGAATATTTCTTTTCTTATCAAGAATTCTGGTTTGTACGCAATTACCAAGTTACTTTCATGCTACGAAAAAATCCAAATGAATTCACCATTTTTAATACTCTCAAATGAAGATTTCTGGTTGATATTTTATTAATTGAAGGTTAATAATTAATTTTAAGATCCTTTTGTTTACATAGTAATGACTATTTTTGCAAACACCTTCGATACAGTCAAAAGTTATCCGTCTTAGTCGGAAATAATTTTGGTCAGAAATGGGATTTGGCATGAAGAAAATTGCGTAGAGTGAAGTTATTACCTTACCCCCCCCCCCTAAGAATAATCTTGAACTTGAATGTAATTGCAATTAAAAAGTTTCCACCTCATTTTTTTGCAATTCCTCAAAATGTTTTAGAAGATATCAAATATTTCATTAAACTTTTTTATGAATGAGTAATTTTTTCCTACGCTTGCTATTTAAACCTGCCTTTTTATCAAAGTTCACGTTTCTATTGGGTTGTCCGGAAAATAATGCAGGATTTTAAGTTTTCATTAAAAAAAATCTATATAAAATATTCTGTTTACGTTTACAGGATTACTCATTTGTATGAATGTCAACACTTATTAATCCTCTTCCAAATGATATTGTTTGTTTACCTCTGTAGCATTCCGCTACTTGGAAATAATTCAGTCATCCTTATAATGTCAAAGCGAGAATTTCGTACGATTTTCTTTTACGAGTTTAAACTCGGCCGAAGCGGAGCCCAAACGGCTAGAAACATTAACCAAGTCTGGGGCGAGGGTTGTGTTAATGAGTGCACTGTGCAAAGGTGGTTTAAAAAATTTCGGGAGGGAGATTTCAGCCTTGAAGATGAAGAAGGTCGTGGAAGGCCTTCCTCTCTTAATGATGATGTTCTGCGATCAGTGGTGGAAGAAAACCCCAAAACAACTGTTCGAGAACTTGCAGAGCAACTCAAAGTCAGTAAAACGACCGTCGCTGACCACCTCAAGGCGATTGGAAAAGTGAAAAAACTCGAAAATTGGGTTCCACACTCATTAATCTCACACAAATGCGTCACAAAAATTATTGGAGCTTGGCTATGAAACTTTGCCTCACCCACCCTACTCTCCGGACCTCTCGCCTACTGACTACCATTTTTTTAGACACCTGGACCACTACTTACAACACATAATATTCAAAAATCAAACGGAACTGGAAAATGCATTTATTGACTTTATCAATTCTAAAAATTCTGAATTCTACTCAGACGGAATTAATAAGTTACCAACACGTTGGGAGAAATGTATTGAGAGTATGGGAAATTATTTTGATTAAAGAACATTGCTTTAAAGTAACTAGTTTCTTTTTTTTTGTTTAATACCAAAATCCTGCATTATTTTCCGGACAACCCAATAGCTATTCGAGAAGTCCCTTATAATTTAGATTAGTGAGACAGTTGGTAACAAATATGCAAATTTTGAAATTCTCCCTTTCCAAAAAAAGGCTTAATAGTAAGTAGTTACATTTTTACAATATAAGCGACTTAAGCTTAATTTATTTTTCAAAATTTCAAAAGCTCATATTAAGAGGAAAAATGGCGAGAAAAATCGTGTGAATTGGTCCAGTAAAGATATACATGGCATTTTGCTGGAACTTTGCCAGCGCACTGCCCGCCGAGCGCTCAGAATGTATATTTGTAAAAAAAAACACAAAAAGCCTATTCTGTAAAATGGTTTACAAAGTATACTGATTCCATCAGTTAAGATTAATGATGGAGGAAGGGGAGAAGATTGTTAATGAATCGAGATATCGATTTAGACGTTTTACCCTTTCGTTTTAATTTCAATAGGGGTTAAAATGTTAATCAATAAAGTTTGTTGTCTTTCCGGCCCCAGAGGAAAGTTCGGAATAATTTCCATTTTCCTGAATAAAACAATGGTAATGAAATACATTTCGATCTAATGTAATAAGTGGAATGTGGATGTTTTGACGATTTACGACGGGTTATGGTGTTAGAGCTTTGGATGATTTCAATTTGTGACTGGACGCGATGTATGTGGGCCAGCGAAGGTCCCCCCTATTCCGTATCCTGCGGCAAGGTCGTGAAAATGAAAAAAGTTTTCTCATAGAGATTAATCAAGATTTTAGTTTAGGAAGGGTGTTAAAAATGTCTAGAAACTCCGCTAGAAAAAGAGATAAAACTAAATTAAAAAAGAAAAAACTCCCGAGGACGAGGGGTAGGTAGCGGTGGGGTTGGATTTGGTCCAAGTTGGCAAACGGTTCGATTGCTAATGAGGGCCCAATTATAAAGTGGGGGTCAGTTGGTTGGAGTCCAAACTTCATCAGAACAGGCTCATAACGCGATGTACGGTCCTTCCTCATAATCCTGTCTCAGGTTGCTATATTTCTATATCGTGACAATTAATCCTTATAACAAAGAGTGAAAGAATAGAATCGTTCCAGTGGAAAGGTAACGTTTTATCTCCATACGGAACATGTTGACACTTCACAGACGAATCAACCTGAAACAATGCTTTCATTCAGAGTTACAAAGATTAATACTTTATCACATTCATGCCATTGATTCAATAACAGTGGGAAACAGAAAGAATCTCTCTACTTTGTAACAAAACCCTGGGTATTACGTTTACAAATGAATTAATTTGGTTTATTTGTCCTCAAACGTGATTTTTTTATATTGTTTACTCAAAACTTTATTTTTAATACACGTTTTGTTTACACCATATAACAACCTAAGTCTACCTAAAAGATTATAGTTACATAATTATCCAAACAATATTAATTACTCGTAAAGCGCTAAAAAATCGAATGGATATAAGCACATGCATGTGCACATGTACATACAAGACCAGAGTTGAAGCCTACTACTTATCGAAGTCCACCGGCCATTTCAGCTTTTGTAATTTACAATGAGAATCACCCACCCAAGGTGTTGACAATCCGAGGGCAGACCTCGGTTTTATCCGTCCAGCCAATGGATTTAGCTTCAGGGAGGATGCTCCCAACAGCTAGGTCAATTTAGCATCCAATGCATGCAGTGTCAAACGCTTTCGCGTTCGTTCTTAAATGCATTCTCTCCTTTTTACATACCATTCATTCAATTAGGGAAGTGGAGTTCTCTATATACCTAACCTAGTTGAGGGTGGATGAACACTCGATATTCTAAGTCGGCCCTTTTTCAATACACATTCGCGCTAATATATAAATTCATTATCAACGCATGCTAGACCATATACAATTAATCAACCCTGTTTGCTCAAAAATTCGGAACAGTGGACTAAGTTACTGGCTGCCGTAGTCAAGCACGATAGGCATGGGGTGGCAACACATCTAGCCGAGGAATTGCACCTCCCAACTAGTTGGGACACATAAAGCAACCTTTATCTTCTTACCTTTCTTCTTCTCTTACCTTTCTCCACCCGCTCGTCGTATCTTCCCTTAGACATCCCTTCTTCGATTATAGTTGTTTGGCATACGGCGGTCTCTCGGAGAGGGAGATCGCGCGATTGAAGCGTATTTTGAATTGCTGCGTAAGATTTGTGTACGGCACTCCCCGGGAATCCCGGATGTCGGGGTTGTATTTCCAACTTTCAGGCTATTCCCCTCCTTCCGTGCACAGTATTTCCTAGGTTACTTTCTTTTCCGGTCCATCCACACTTGTAAGACTCGCTCATCCTCAATCGACCTTGTCCTTCCGCAATATACAACCCATACCTTGGAAAGATCCTTTCCTATCCGAGCGCCTAAATTCTGGAACTCCCTTCCCCTTTCTATTTGTCACGCTGCCTCCTTTCCCTCCTTTAAAGCCATCTTTATAATCACCTCCTCTCCCTCCAAGCAGAGATCTCACGATAATATTTGTTATTTTTATATAATATTCTCGTAATTTTCTCTTGCAGGGTACATTGTACCAAGTTTTTTTTAATGTGTAACTTCATAGAAGACACTTCCTTTATTTTGTCTCATATATATTATTCTTAGGGGACATCAGTCCCGGAATAAATTTATTTTTATTCTTCTTTATCTACATGCCGGGCATGCTTTGGTTCAAAAGTAAGTGCCTTAATATGTAAAGAAAACGTGAATTGCTAATTAAATTGCATTGAATTATTAGAAAATACATTCCACCGTAATATTGAAACGAGCCTAGCACGGGTTTAGGATACTAAAGAGTTGTGCGAAGAAACTGACATATCAACCGATTAAAAGTAATATCCCACTAGGATAATGGATTGAGGATTTCAATAAAAATTACCCTATCATTAATTATACCGATATTTCTACAGGACCCTAACAGTCTTATGGGCGTTTAAATGGGATAAAAAACTTATATTGTAAGGAGATAGAAACAAGTTTTGTCAAAATTCCATATTGGACGTCAACAAATATACCGGATAACTTACACTGACTTAAATAGCTAGTAAGCGCGACACCTTTATTGTTTTACAGAAAGTAGTAATTAATTGGTGCCTTAAAGTACTTTCATTTCCTCCAGAAATCATAATTCAAAAATCTTATCCTTCTGTTAGTAATGTAGACCTATTGCAGAAAGAAAATAAATAACTGGCTCTGTCAACTCGATTTCCCCCCACTTTTTGTGACCCTAGATCCCCTGGAATAAATTTGCTGTAAGAGTTTAGATTTTACAAATTACGTAAACACTCAGACAAGAAATGTAACTTTGCAATAAATTATTTCCTTTTCTTCTATATTCGTAAACAGTTATAAAAACAATATGGCCTGATTAACGGTTTGAAACATAAGGTTCAAAAATTAGTATATTAACAACACGGAAGGGATAAGAACATTTATTAGACAGGTTTTCCGTAATGTTCAAGGTCCCCGTTATATTTAGCGGCTTTCAAATAGTGCTAAAGCTATTTGAAGATTTTTTGCATAACGGATTTTGCCGCTCAGACTAAACTTTCCTGAGGGATTATAAAAGTTTAGGTTATAGACATATATTGTAATTTTGTATAAAAAAAGCACCGCTCGCGGATTTTACGGATTTTCTCTTGACTGCAGACAATAGTTAGGCATATACTGACCTGATAGTTTGGCTCTAACTTACACCGGGCGATTGAGACAAGCTGAGTTAAAATGAAATTAAGGACGAAAAGTGTCTCAACCTCTTAAGGAAACTTAACTTCAGTGATTTTAAGAAAAAATAAAATATCACATTGCAGTTCGTTAATCATATACATTCCCATTATAATCACAGTCCATACCTGTCTCTCTGAATTTTAGCTTTTAAATTTTATTTACCCCGTCCAGCCAAATGGTCTGTTTTACACAAATGCTGTGGTTTTATTGAAAGAGTGATGTGTAAGGTCGCTGAATTTCATTTTGCATGTAAATGAAATAGCTAAATATTGTAATGTTTGAACGCCAAATATACATACATTCTTATGAGTCGAAATTCATGACAATTTGCACAAAAATAATATTGCTGTTTTTATTTATACAGTCTCCACAACAAAAAACTACTTTGTTGACTTTACCTTCACTCGTTAGAAAGCACGTTATTCCAAGTCAAATAAGATAATAACGCTATTTCAGATAACGTTTCGTTAAATCTGCGCGTGAGTACTTTAATCAATTTATCGTTACCGTTCACGCTAATGTTATGCCATCTTTCTTCAATATGGGAAAGTCTTTAGGCTTTTTTGCTTTGTAGTTATATAGTGGTTGCTCGGATTTAGATTACGGGGAAACCTGGAGAGCAGCGTGCTTAGTTAAATTGATTGACTTTTTATTGAAAACGATATATATGTATGCCTTTGATGACGGTAATGTCTAAAGCTGATTTGATTTTTAGAAATTATAATTTAGATATACCAAAACATATTTAATACAAATTAAACTCATAAAGTAATTAGTCGCGTAAGTCAATGCAATGAATAAAACATACAATATTGTATCAAGTTAAATATTTTTATAACATTTTTTATTTTGTTTCTAAGAGAAAGAGATATTAAAAAAAATAAAGAATCGGTGAGAAAGGAAACAGCTATAAATCATACGCTGATATGCCCAATCAAACCCTTGGAATTAAGGACAGTCACATTTCATTCAGTGATGAATGCTCTCGGGTCAGCCGATTCGAAATTTGGCCGATTGTTTTCCACCCTGCTCCTATTCTTCTCTCTTCGGGGGCAATTCTATCTGGGCTTTAAAATTCTAAGCTTTAAATAATTTGAAACAAGGGGCATTCATTTTGATGGAACCTCGTGTATTTTATCAATTTGGGGTCAAAAATACGACTCCCTTGAATTTTATGATCACCATGGATAATCGTTCTATGTTACAATAATATAACTCATTCTATGCAGTGCTGAACAATTAAACAAAAAATATTTCAGACTTTTCATAATGGACATTTTTTAATACAAATCGATGCTCTTCAAACCTGTTCAGATACTAATGGCTAAGAATGTTATTTGTTCAATTTATCAACTTTATAAAAGCGTCCTTGAGCTGATGACTTTTGCTAAATCATTTTTGTCTTTATTTAAATGAATGTTTTTACTGGAACGAATTAGTACTTTTCAAGTTAATATTAGTTTACAAATGTATTTTTCCTTTTGGAATCTATTTATTTATTGATATGATTTGGTTAAATCCCGTTATTGCGTTTTTATGTATGAATGCGACTTTACTGTCAATTAAGAATGTAATTTTAATGAATCATTATGCAAGCGCATAGTTAAGTCAAAGTGTTCAGACAGCCAATGATTACAACATAAATATTATGCAATTTATAATAACGGATTTGATGTAGTGTGTATAAAGACCTGCACGGCTATTTGTTAAATTACAACCTGTGTACGTTCGGATATACGCATTGATCTAACGGATGTGGAACAAATTTGGAAGCCGGTCTGAATCAAGTTATAAAACATTCAAAACGGAAAAGACCCTTAAGATTCATCGACCCCTTGAGAAAAGACACACCTTACCCTCATTTAAAGAATAATTTTATATCATTAATTAATAAAATAGTGAATAGTTTAATATAAATTTCTCATAAGGAAATTTTAATCTGTATATTTAAAATCAAGTTATAAAACATTCTAAACGGAAAAGACCCTTAAGATTCATCGACCCTTTGAGGAAAGACCCACCTTACCCTAAGTTAAAAAATAATTTTATTTCATTAATTAATAAAATAGTGAATAGAAAATAAATTTCTCGTAAGGAAATTTTAATCTGTATATTTAAAAAGGACAATTCAAGAGGTTTCCTTTAAAAATCAATGAAGGTGATGAACCTGTAGAGGGAAACCTTGGCAAAAATGTAGAATAATATTTGTTAAACACGTATTAATAATATACTAAACTGTTTAATATTTAAAAGAAAACAAAATATAGTTTTCAACTTTTTAAGAAGGACAATAAGTTTTGATAACATGTACATACATAAGTATCTATTTATGGTTGTAAGAAATTGAAATATATTTTTTTCTGATTTCTTTTTATGAAAATGCTTGGCTACGACAAAATTACAGAATTGTCGCCTAATATATCAAAACGTAATGCTAAGTATAGTTTCTCAATCCATTTTTTCAACACCTTTTTTACAGCCTTAATCATTTGCAACGCTGTCCAGCTTTTCAACAAATGGAATAATGTGTAGTCTTTTGTGACCGTTAATTAATGATTATTTAGAGTTCGTGAGATGCGGTCTTACATGATGTAGGTTTAGAAAAACCTTTTCTTTTGATAGATATATATAGCTTTATTTACATTAAAGAGAAGCGCTACATAATTTTACAGTATGTATGGTTGTCCGTCTGCCGGGGCTGGCTTTCATTTCAGGCGTGCGAAAAAATAAAAAATAAAAATAAACTATAATACTAGTAATAGTATAAAACTATAAATAAAAATTAAATTATAAAAACTAGCTGATTTTAGGTAAAACAATTATAACTGGGTATTGTATTAGTACCTATGCCAGGCATGGCGTGCATAGTGTGGGCCTTTTTACCTGTCAATATCCACGATATTTAATGCCGAATAAACTAATTTGACGTTATGTTGAGGCCTATTGAATGGGTTTGCCCGGTTTTCGTAAAAGGATAGTGTTCGAACATTTTCAGAATAAAGAAAAATGGCAGAATATAAAAGAAATATAACGGCTTTTTGTGGAAGTTATTGGACAATTTAGGATGTAATAGTTGCAAGCAAAAGCATATATTAACTTTCGGAAGACTAATTACTAAAATTAAAGTGTACTATTACGTTTGATTGAGCAGTTTGCAAATTTTTCAACACTCGACGAAAGTTTCCGACCATCTTGTCTAATCTCGCTGTTTATTTACACGAAATAAATTTTTCTTATCTTTAGCTTTAAAAAAGGAAAAAGCGTTGAAAGATCGATATAGTTTTTGGTGGAATGGTTGCTTTTTTTTTTTTTTGTTGGAGTCTGTAAGCCAATTGTATTCCAGCTGACATATCCCTACAAATCAGGTTCCCAAGCAAAGAAAACCAACTAGGTTCTGGTTCCCTATTGTCGTCGTTGCCCTACTTCTATTACAATTGTTAAACCGATTGTCAATTTCTAGACGCCCTTAACGACAGTGAAGTCCTTCTCAAGTAGAAAGTGAGACGTTCAAGGGTGATCAGATGATTAAAAAGGCCGACAACAATACAACCACTCTCAGATCGCACTCCCCAACCACATCTTTTGTAAAAGTTCATAATATTGGACGATTCCAATTAGCCGGTGTATTCAGGTGAATTCAGAGAGAATTTTGAACTTATATTATTAAACTGGTTGTGAGATCTGCGTCAGATCATGTTGTAATTATTGCGCGTATATGCGGCATATTCGAGTCCCTTTGAAAGCGCGCAACTCACCTGAGGGCCGGCTAATATGAACCAAGTGGTTAAACATACCTCGCCAAAGCGAATTCCCAAAATTGTAATTTACTTTATTAGAGCTAGACTACTATTTCTAGCAATGATCGAAATACCTGTTTATATCTATTTAATCAAAAGTAATTAACTATATTTATAAATTCACTATTTTCGTGGTCCGCTCGACCAATTAGTATATCACAATTAATTACGGTTTTTAATTGAGATGAAAAAAGTTAATTGCACGAGAGGGATTCGAACCCACGACCTTCGGGTAGATACGCCGCTGCTCTTCCACCTGAGCTATCGTGACCTCGATCCACTCGGACATCAATTCCCTATCTCAATATGATATATTTATAAATTTGTGAGCACGTACCAAGATATTGTTTGAGAATTACCTGTCAGCTCGGTCTACATATTCTCGCTCTTTTTTTGCTTCATGTCGCTTTCAGCATTTTGCTATCCTCAGTATTTGGGCGAGTTTGTGAAGTGAAATTTTAGTTACGATGGCTTAGGAGGGCTGCATAGGCATTTGTATTGTTTGTCAGTGTGTTTGATGAATTAAGTTTCCTTTTTAATTTGTGTAATGTTTTAAATGATGTAAAAGATGTGAGTGATATTAATGTGTGCAATGTTAAGTAGTTATGTTTTTAAGTTTCGTCCACTTTTAGATCTTTTTGTAGATGTTTCTTACTTGCTGTTGATCGTTCGTTGTGTCACTTAATTCGATTTTCTGTCGTTGTCCCTAAATGATTTTATATGTTCTTGGTATCTGCATTTTATTGTCCATCCTCTGGGATGTATTTATCTCTGTTTTATTGTGTTTGTGGTTTTCAGTGTTGGTTTTATGTCTAATGAGTTGAACGATTTAGGTAGTTTGTAGTAGAATGTGAATAAACAAAAGCCTATTGTGTAAAAGACAATTTATTTTCTATCAACCTCCTATGGGGTTCCACAACATTAGGATGGGCACCATCCAAAAATTATCACGATGAAATAAAAAATGAATCCATTTTGTGTCATTGTGATAATATTTGAATAGTGGCTATCCTAATTTTTGTGGAACTTCATAATAAAGTGATAGAAAATAAATTGCCTTTTCTACAATAAGTTTTAGAAGAAAAGACAATTTATATCTTTGAGATAGTTAAGTCTTGGTAGTTTAAGTTGTTTGGGTCTATTTCTGCGATGAATTTTACGTTTTGCGTGATGAGTTTCAGGCCTGTCAATATGAAGTTTATGCCGCTGTTGATGTTAATGTTTACCATAACGAGAATATTGTTTACCTAGTGTGTGATGAAATGTTTTGCTATAATTTCGAAGAATTAATTCTCTTCAAAGTGTTGTATACATATTTCTGCAAGTACGGCTTAATTTGAATTATCATTTGTGTTTTGGTGGGTTTGTTTGTTTGTTGGATGGCAGTCAAAGTTTGTATGAAGCGTATCGGCATTTTGCCATCCTCAGGGTTTGGGGATTGTTAGCAGTTACGAAGTCGTGAATGATGTGGAGTGCCTTTGGTATTAGTGTTGTTTGTCTGCGTATGAACCACCAGAAAACAGCTAGGATAGGCAGACCATGCGATAGGTAACTATCTAACAATAGGTTTATCGTCGCAGACTAGAAGAGAAAATCTCACAACACACCAAAATATATATGACGATCCTCGAACGCCACTTAAAATATTTCTTGCAACAAGTTTGCCCGAGATGTGATATTTTCTTTCTAACTGCTCACTTTTAGTTCTAATCGTAAAAAACAAGTCGCCTTAAAAAATTTTCTAGAAACTTTCATTGTTGGACTTTCATCAATATTGAATAAACCATATTTTAATTTATATTCAATTATTTTTTTCAAGGCTTCTTTTTTTAAGTATTTAGTAATACAATTATTGTAAATATGTCTATGTTCCGAAACAAGAATTCTAGCCCTTAATGCAACAATTTCTTGTACATTATCTTAGTTTGACATGTATGCAGGCTGGTTTAAGGAAATGTGTTTTTTGATGTGAGATGGTGGGTAAAAGTAAATATTCCTTTTCACAGTAGGCTAGGTTTTTGAGATGTTGCAGCGCGCTTAAGAGAAAGTAAAAACAAGAATTGGTAGGACGAATAATTTTTGGAAAATACTGTACTATTCTCATATTTTTAGCGCTAGCTTTGATTGGCGTCTGTTGTTATGGATGTTGAATTAATTGATTGACTGCGATTATACGACTTTTCGAATTGCTCCATCGAAACTTGAAAAAATCTGTCCTGGCATTCAATTGCAGGTGTATAGCCGATAATTGTTCGTTATAACTTGATTTTTACCATTTTTTAAGTATTGTTTGTAAGTCTGGGTTCGATAAAAAAAGGATTCGGCCCCTACAATCCGGCCCATTTGAAAACGCCCACCCCCCCAATCCGTCCTTTACTGCAATTCTTTGCTATCCGTCGATGCTTTCCATTTGTATTGGAAAGCATTATTTGGCATTCTCAAAGGTCGGCGGGCGGGCGAGGGAATCGGACGGGGCCGAGAAGGGCAGTTAGACGCGCGGGGTGTGCCCCATCCCTCTTCTTCTTGATCCCACACGTCTCCCTGCGACTGCGCGATGACAGGGATGCTGGGTGCCCTGGGAGCGTGAACCTCCCAGATCCAGTGCTTCTACAGACGCCGGCTTTATCTGCCCATATACAAAGGTAACAAAGAGACCTTACTTTCTATCTGGTTAACATATTACAATCTACGATATTTTCAAGGTGGGGGAAACACCTATACCACATTACATTTTATACCATGTCTCATTAACGTAATATTTTTTATTGTTTTAATAATTGTAAACATTTAACAAAAGCATAATAACAAAGATAACAATTTTTTTAAATTTTAAAACTTGCTATTCAAATGGTCTTCCAACGGTATAAACCATTAGGAAATTGATTCGTTTCGATTGTCCGGCTTTAAAAAAACCACGTTACGTCCAGCTCAAAGGGGAAACTGCAATGATAATTTATAAGGGTGTATTTTTTTTCTGGCAACTGAAATGTGGGAACAGTTACGCCCAAATGTTTTGGGTGCGGTGCTGACCTAGAATTCCTCTCGGGTTCGAACCTCCGTTTATACCTTGTCGTCATAATAAAATATAACAATATATACGAATTGAAATAATCGAACTTTAACAAAAGGCGGTTTTGTTTAATCGGAACGACCAAACCGTGAATCAAAACATTTGAAATATCAGTTTTCCTCGACATCTTTTAACATGACATTTAAGAATATGGTACCACAGAACTGAATATTCTTAGCTCAAAATTTTTTTTAAAGAATAATGCACATTAGAAAAAAGTTGTATTAATACTGGAGTCTTCTTATTTTTCTTCCTTATGGTTTATTACGATTATTTTTATATTTTCAAGTCAATTTCTAACGTATTTTTTATAGTACAAGACGCCTTTTTGAAATGTTTGTTGTGCATTACACGTGCAGATAAATTTATGTTAACAAAACATTTTCCAGGCTATGTACGGCAAAAAATGTTGATAGGTTACACATAGTTGGTAGTAATTTTACTTACACAACCACAACCCTCACCATCTGAAATCGGCCTAAAACGACGATATAAATATTATTGTTAATTTAAATATTTCGGTAATTTCTTGATACAGGGTTTTAAAATTAAATTATAAACAACTTGTTCTCTTGGAGTATAAGAAATACTCAGTAGTTATAAATTGATTTTTTTTTAACTTTAGGTTTTCTTAGATTATGCTCATATGCGGTTTATTAATATAAGCTTATAAATAAATTTTTAAGGAAACCTTATAGAATTTGGTTTCGCTGATGCATACGGAGTCAGAGGACTTATTGGCTTCACCGAAACTTTGGAAACAAATTTGATTTTTAATATGGTCCACAGCTGGCATCCTTTTTAAAATATGGTAATTTATTTAAGCATAAATCTTTCTACTTGCGGCTTACAATATTTGGTTTTGGGCTCAAAATATTCCAAAACATATTAAAAATAGAAAAATGATCAATAATTGAATTATGACTTATAAATTGAAATAATTTGTTGATTGCAATAACGATAGTCTAATGAAGTTATCAACACAACATTACAAGCGTTCCCGGCACAATTAGCAAGGAAGGAAAATATTTATTCATAAAAACTTCATTTTCGAGTTTCCCAAATGAATTATAAACAGTCTATAAGTCCCCGAGCAGGCAATTTGTATCAACGGCTCTAGCGAAAATTTTCAATATTTTTCTTAATATAAATTGGATTTTTTGTCGGGAATGACGCTGAGAGATTTCAGTTCGGTCCATCGAGTCCGAATCAATTCAACGGGCAAAATTTGAGCCAAGAGTGGGCACTAATAAATAAAGGTGGATGGGGAATTGCTCGTGGGCGAACTGTAAAATTCATACGCAAGTGATTTCCTCTAACTTCTCTCAGGGAATCCTGAATGGAAATAAGTTGAATTAATAGTACACTTCCAATTTTCTTTTTCATTATGGAAATATCAATTGTTCACGAGAAACGAGTGAATTTGGAAAGACGTTTTAATGTTCACAATACTCACCATTGAAAATGGTTTTATTATTAACGTTAAATCAATTTCTTTACTCGATTATATTTGAATGCCAGTTGCCGATCAATTTCGAAAAACAAGTTTTTTTTTTTAAATTCAGGTAAGATTTATTTTTCATTATTGTTACACTTCATTTACGGGATTCGCAAGAGCAAAGGTGACCTCAAGGAGCTAGTGATTAAAAAAAAGAGAAGGTGGAGTCAAATTCAGAGCTGATATTTGAGCCTGTGGCCCTTAAAATGATGAGTATCAACGCCATAACCGTTTAGGTCATCTACTACATAATTATTTAAATATCCATTTTATGCTTCAATTTAACAAGCAAGCAACCCCCCCCCCTACGTTATGTGCGTGCTGTTACTGCAGGGATACCGTTAATCTTTCTTTATGTTTTGTTTTGGACATTTTATTATATACTCGTATTTCGTGAGGATTTGTAAAATCGGGCTCATTTAGCAGAGGGTCCAGGCAGTTTGACTCTTCATAGCATACTTTAACAAATCCGTTCCGAGCTTCAGGGAAAAAAAACTGTCTTTCATATCATTTATAGGCAACTGGGTGAAAATCGTACATGGTGAAAAATCTGTAAATGTGTATAAGTAATAGCGTGATAATAATTGCTTGAAGTACGGAGTTTTGTGCGAGATCAACTTTTACAAAACCAAAGATGAAAATACGTGTTCGTAAAGAGTTAGTTACATTTAGGATTGGTCGAATTAATGGCAAAAAGCAGTTATAAATACATTGAGTATGTAATTTACATGGTTTTAAATATTACAAAGATTATGTTGAACGATAGTGATATATATATAGTTTAAGATCGAGAAATCTACCGTATGTTGGGATATTTTTTTAAGGGAAATGTTTTTCTTACATACAGATATTAAGCATTAAAAAGGTTCATTTTACGTAGAGATAATTTTTATCCAAGTATACGTAAAAAATAGACCAGATGAACAAGAAGTTTGGGAAAAAATTGCACATTGTGAAATACAATCTCTAAATTCCTATAGGCGAGTATATTATTATGTAGGTGGGCATGTAACAGTTATATTTACAAAATAATCCGAATATTTAAATCGATAAATAAAGATTGGTAAATTTTTTGAATAGATATTTTTGTATAATTATTGCAAAATCGAATGTTGAGGTATTTTTTTAAGGGAAATGTTTTCCTTACATACAGACATTAAACATTAAAAAGGTTCATTTTACATAGAGACAATTCTTACATAAAAAATAGACCAGTTGAACAAAAAGTTTGGGAAAAACTGCATATTGTGAAATACAATCTCCAAATTCCTATAGGCGAGTATGTTTATTATTGGATTAAGCGGGTAGACATATACCAGTTATATTTACAAAACAATCATTTTACCAATTTTTTTGAAAAGATATTTTTGCATAATTTTTGTAAAAAGTAGGGAATATTGATTCTTATAATTTTTTTCTGTGGAAAATATGCATATTATTTGAGAATATTTGTGCATAAGAATGATTGATAATATAAAAAATATATTATAATGTGCTAATTATCATACAATTCAATAGATATTGTAGATATTGTTGTTGGGCGGTTCACAGTGTAATTAACTTTTTTTTGGCGGCAATTAGCTTTCAGTATTTTGTAAGCTCACAAACAAGCAGAAACATTTAACGTAACAAGCTCATTATAAAACAAGACATCATAGCAAAGATTTTTTTTTTAACGAGGGTTCGCAACAACAGAGATCATATCATCGGGTGCCGGTGTTTTTGAAAGCCCATTTGTAAGTATGTCGGATTCAACTGTAGGGCCGCTGGATTCGAACCCGGGACCTTTACCTTGGCCACTGACGCCCTCAATTCGGAATTCGGATCCGTATTATATTTGCATGTACAAGGAGCAGCATTGATTTATATCGTTAAGCATAATCTGTTGTTTCCTACAATGATTGAACTATCAGTTTGATTGTAAGCTATAATAGCCATTTTAGCATAATCTATTCTATGGAGGCTTAGTAAGATCAAATTACGCATTGAGAGTTGATCCTCGGCCCGAGCCAGAGAATGGGTGACCTTTTTAAAAAATAATGATAAAAATTTAGTCCTAAAATTGAATATATATATTCGTCTAGTCTGAAAGGTTAGATTAAAGCAAAAGCAGAAATGTATTATAAAAATGCTCAGCAAGAATTAAAGTAAAAACAATACACAGTTAGCCAAAACATTAGCTTATATAAAAAAAGAAGAAAGAATGTTCAACATTCACATTGTTTAATTTAATCATTATTTTTTATAGAAATGTTAACTTCCTTGTTAACAAATTTATTTAATTGAGATATTAAAAATAAGTGAAATATTTTGTTAGATTTATTGTTTTACATGATCATATAGTAATCATGATCCTGGCTATTGTTAATTAATGGATTTTATTACACTGGAACACACATTGAAAATGTTATCTTTACTTACAATTAAAACGTCGTCTTTAAGTTGTACCAATGCCGTTTTCTATTGATTATCTATGATAACAATGGGTATAAATGTTCACCAATGAGTGGGAAACCGTTAAACTCAATACCAGACTACTCATTATCTAGAGTTGGATAATAGAATAGTTGATAATCCCTTTGTCTCACGTACCCGGAGGCTGCAGAAGACGGCTGTTTGCTTACCTTAAACATGACGTCAGTAACATTATAAGGAAACAAACATTCGTTGATGTGTTTTGAATCCGCACATAATATAGTTTTCATCGAAGTCGACCATCTGTTATTAAATTACATAAACTGTGCTTTATTACGTGTGTTCCATGTGCGATTGCGTATTGACGTTCTGTTTTGTGTTATTGGATTGTGTACCAGTAGTAGTTGTAATTTATCAATAAATAAAAAATTGATTAAAGAATATTTTGATCGTTCTAAACTGAAACACAAAAAAATATTTTAAAACAAAAGGAAATTTAGATGCCCGTGCTTTGTACCGTTGATCTTGTATCCTCTTAGAATTTAATTATGTGGATGCGGATGTAGGTTTTAGAATAGCATTTTCTTTATCGTGTCAACGTTTCGATCTTTATTGCGATCATCTTCAGAGCTCAAAGTGTTTGTTTTCTGCGTAATTGTGCCATGCTCACTCAGAGAGTCACTCTCAAAATACGCAAGGATGGCACAATTACGCAGAAAACCAACACGTTGAGCCCAGAAGAGGATTCCAATAAAGATCGAAACGTTGGCACGATAAAGAAAATGTTTTTCTGAAACCTACATCACACAGGCCGCATCTCACTATTTCCAAATAATCATAGACTAAAGGTCACTAATCACCACACATTATAATTCAATAATCTGTACTAGAGCAAATAACTAAAATATACTCAGCGTTTATGGGTTAATAAGAAATTAAAAATAATAGGTATACAAAGTTCAAAAGCTTTCACCTCAAAATGTGTGGAAATAAGTATAACAAGCGACCCCTAATTCATTTTTATAAAAGAATTTCTTTTTTTTTTTGACATTATGTATTTGATAATCAAAAATTTAATTTGTCATTCACTAAACAGTTTGTACTTTAATTATATATTTTTTCTCAGAAAATTATTATATGACATAATTTAATACGTGTGGTATTCTCAACACATTACACAAAAATGACACAGCTACACGGAAAACAAACTCTTCGAGCCCTGAAGATGATCTCAATAAAGATCGAAATGTTGGCACGATAAAGAAAATGTTTTTCTCAAACCTACGTCACACCAGACCGCATCTCACGATCTTCGAATAATAATTTCCGTTTTATCGAATTTCGCTAGACATGAAACCACCAACTATAATAAACGTCCTTTTAAATAATTTTCTATTCGGGATGCCGTTTTACAATTTCCCTGGTGTCCAAGCAATAACCGAAAAAAATCTAAGAACATACCATATAAAAGATTGCTTGAAATGATGTGGTATTTTTTTATTGTACAGAGCTTTTGTGAGGCACTCCATAACGCAGGACATTTCAACTCCTAATCCTTTCTAACATATTTGGGTCGATAGAGAGCATTCATCCTTGGTTTCTTGAGGTCAGGGCAAAGCCGTTTCTTTCATCCGCTCGAACGTGCCGCCAAGTTCTAATTTGTCCTTAACATCTATTAAAACCACAATTTCTGCTTCACGATCGTTTCAAACGCTCCAACAAGTTTGGTCTCGTACAAAGAACTACAGGTATCAAGTTATCAACATTTAAATTGTGATCCACTCTACGATTCAAAACAGGACGTCGTTTCAATTTGTCTCGTTTAACAATTTGAGAATTAGTATTGTAATTTGAATTGGCAACGATGACTCATGTTCCCATCAATACCAATTTTGACGACTCCGGTATCATTATTTCGATGGCACTTAACGTAACGTGATTACTTGATGGAAGATGAAACTGACTGATTATGACATTTTTCGACGTTATCTTCTCTTTGCGAACTCATGTCTTTTTACATCTCGTCAAACAAAAAGTTTGTATGTGTCAATAATATGTTAAATAAATATTATGTTTATATATTTATGTTTATTAATCAAATATTGACCAATTAAAACCCTTGGTGTCAGGAAAATATGTTAGGTTATTATTTAATAATAATTAAATTATAGTTTTAAACTTCTAGGGTTCCGTATTTCGTTTGTCACGGAAGCATAAAACTATTGCGTTTTTCGTTATTACCGTCTAATTTTAAGTACTGGGCACATAAGCGTTTGTCAATAACTTTCTCGCTTATAGAATTATACTGAAAATACAATTGTACTCAAAATTAAACTGAATTAGATGAGAGGTGAAAAAGGTTTTTAATATAAATTAAAAATATTTTTAAAAACAGAGTACTGCTAGATAGCGTGATAAGCCCTAGCCAACAGTTTGGTATGTCTCACGTTGCAAAGGAATGCCTTTTGCCGATGACGTGCTTTCAAAGCAATACATATTTTGAAACCTTAGGGAGATGTTGAAATTGATCTCAACAATATAAAAAATCGAGGTTAACACCGTTTAGTAGTACTTATAGGATAGCGATTTTTTTCTGAAATAGTACGCTATAATATCTGTATCATTGTTCATATTTTAATATAATAGCAATGAAAATCCATTATATTTAGTAGTCTATTGACCAAATTACTTCTTTCAATTAATTAATTTTTTATATAAGGTTTATAACGAACTTGTACTATTGGGAAACTCAATAAATGGCGACGTTAATTTTGTGGATCTTTCCCCGTTTAAAAAATAGTGACAGGGAATTAACAAGAAAAACATAATTTGATTGCAATTGTATTTACAAATGGACTTTTAACAAAATATTTTAAAAAAGGAACAACAACAAAAGAATGGCGGCTCTGCCGTGCTTCAGCACATTAATTTTTAACTGAGAAACAAAATACCAAACTCATTAATTAATAAACAAAATAAAACATAGTCTCACGGGCGTTGAAAAAATGGTATGTTTCGAGACGATATACGGTGGCCTGCGATGTCGATGAACAGCAATTTTCCTCAATTTGTGAATCTTCTGACATCAGGAAGCATCAAAAAGAGATTGCCGTGATTCTCTCCATTCCTAACGTGTTCGGCGCTTCACCCAATCAGATCGATGCATTGTAGTTTTTGGCTGAAATGAAAATTTTAATGCCCCGAGCCGGATTCGAACCCATGTCCTTCGGCTAAGTACACCACTGCTCTACCACTTGAGCCGTGACCTCGAAGGACACACTTTTTCATTTCAGCCAAAACCTACATAAAAAGATTAATGAACTGAAATAATAATTAATTTGTGAGTGGAATAGTAGTAAAATATCAACCTTCCATTGTAGAAGACGATTTCCATTGTTGGCTAGGTTAACAAAATATGTTAACTGTTGTAAAAAGTATGATATTCAGTGTCGTAAGTAATGGAAATTTGAAAAAATTCAGATCCTATTTTATAAGCTAGTTTTCTTAAATTTTAAATTTTTCTTTTATTTTTTTGATATGTTGTAATTTATGTACTCAATATGTTATAAATTTGAAACAGAACCTTTTTCTTCGGCTTCGTTTAACGTAATTTCTTGTCGAGACGATAGATGAATGGCTTTTATTATAATTTCGTAAAAGGATTAGGATAACCGTTGAATATTCGATTTCATAATTAGCCCCCGTTGCTGTGCGACTTTTTTTACGATTGATTTCTCTATATAGACCATTTATATTTAAAAGCTGCCAAGTTTGCGACTTCCAAACGGTTGGATTCGAGAAGAAAACAAGGTTGGGTATATTTACAAAATTTCGAGCACCATTAAAATTTAATTTAGAGGTATACGACCTTCGGACTGTTAATTAACTTATAAATAATTTGTAAGCAATTCCTTTCTCGAAGCTAATTGAAAACCCCACCCCTTGTTCGCGCATACGAATATAAGTACAACGATAATAGCAACTCTGGTAAGTTCCTTTTTTTAAATGTTTCGTTACGTTACTTTTAGAGCAGACTTTTCCGGCACAAATGTATTATTAAAAATAAAATACTTAGTTAATTAAAAAAATATAAAAAGTTAGAAACAGAGTTTGAATATGGTTGCCTATTAAATCACCTTTCAAAATAAGTTTAACGGGAATCGTTTAATTTATTAAATCAGAAATAATAAAATGCTAGTAATAATCAATAATAATTATTCCAAATAATACATTTGTGATTTGTACTAAAAGTTGAGAAAAATTGCACCATAGGAGCACATCTTCAACTGTAGAGAGAGCGTGTAGGATTGCAAACCAAGGATCGTGCATGAGCATGGCAGCAATACCTGGGTCTCCTGCTCCGATTCACGCGGGAATGTGTATTGTATTGCACATGGTTTTGTGTCAGTAGTATGTGTTGAGAGGGAATGTGTTTATTGGTGTGATTGTATAGTGCGATAGGGCCGCTGGCGGAATATTGAATTATCAATTAGGTTAGTTATATTAGTTATAAGTGTAAAAGGTGATTGATGAATATCGAGTACTCAACCAATTGAATGATTTGGTATGTAAATAGGAAAGAATGGATTTAAAAATGAGGGAGAGTGTTAATAGATTTCATCTAGGATTGCGCGTTGGGTGCTGAATGGCTTAGATGTTGGCAGGACTGGAGCCCATCCTGGTGGCTGGACGAGTAAGAACCAAGGTCTGACCTCGAACTGCCGACATCCAAGGTTGATGATTTTCGGGAATGCATTTAAGGTGCAGCGTTATACAAACTTTTGACAGTTTAATGTGACGACATGAACGACAGTTGTATTTATTAATAATGGTGAAGGTAAAGGTAAGTATGTTGTTAAATCTCTTTTGAAAAGTTTGATTTTACTCACAATTTATTCATTTCAACTATCGGGATTTTAAGCTTAAAGCTCATTATCAGATTGAAGCATCATTGGACCTGATGAAGAGATTTAAGCTTTATTTTAAACTATTTGTGTTTTAGTGGTCAATTGACCAAGTTACTTCTTTCAATTAATTATTCTTTCTATATAATGTCTTGGGGAGCCGCGGTAGCCGAGTGGTTAGCGTGAGAGACTCTCGGCTAGTAGACCCCGCGGGCGCGGGTTCGATTCCCGCCGTCGCCACTGGCCCTTTTTTTCACGATACCCTTCCCCCCAACAAACGAATATGCAATAAACAACATAGTCTGGCTAGATATGCAAGTTCATGAGGCAAAAAAAAACCAACTTATATATATAATGTCTTCATTGAGATAAAAAAGTTAGTGTCATGAGCGGGATTCGAACTCACGACCGTCGGCTGTATAGGCCTCTGCCACTTGAGCTATCGTGACTTCGATCATCTCTGGTACATCTCAACCTACAATCGTTCCAATTATCCATCTTTTTTCCACTTTCAGATGTGTAATCAGGATTGGATTCTCAGCGACTTATGAAGTGGCGACGGGAAGCTGTTTAGTGAAGTGATACTTCTTTTATTTACTAAATATCAATCCATTTACGTTTTAGTGGTCAATTGACGATCGATCCTCTCGGTCACCAACTCTCCAACACAACCTACAGCCGTTCGAGCTCAAGTGGTAGAGTAACGGCGTATTTAACCGAAGGTCGTGGGTTCGAATCCCCCTCGTGACACTGACTTTATTTTAAACTTGAAATCCGGACCGTTGAAAACAACAATCTGTTAATAAGATCCAACTTCTCAAAAAAATCTTGTTTATTTGTTTGCTTAGAAAGTTGTATTTAACGGATTGATATTCTTATCTACAAAGCCTTTATTTAAAAAAAATGATTGTTTATCGTGAAATACATTGGATGTTGTAATTTTTAATTCCAGACATTTGATAAAATCTCTCAGAGGAATTAAAATTTGCATGAGCAATGTTACTTTTATTTTGTATTTTCTGAATACACGCTATCAGGAAAGTTGTATCGTCAAAGAACGGTATTAATAACAAAATAGATTAGATAAATTAAAATATGATTTCCCAGGGCGTCTCTTTTAAAAGATATCTCTGCTATTCGGGCCAATTTTCTTTGAGTTTTAACATAAACCCCCGATTTGTTATCATGAAACGTTGATTAATTCCTTGAAGCCCTGTTTTGAGTTTTATTTTAAACTCTCAAAGGCTTTCAGAAATTGCCCGTTACTTACAATATTTTCAATTTATAAAAAGAGGCCTTTTGTGTTAAACTCTGAAAACGAATAAAGAGAAGAGACGTAAAAGAATCGTTATTTCTAATATGCCAACATCAGAAATGAAGTGGCCCCTTTGTCATATCAGCCGAGAAATTTCGATGAATGTGGACGGAGAAATTCTGTCCATTTCCAAATGTTAAAGGATCTCAAAGGTTGGCGCTACCAGACTTTCTATCGTAAATTTAACAATAGATATTGTAGCCGATACCCGTTAAAACTTCATTAATGTTTAAACTAATATGCAAGTAATAAATATAAAAAAATTGGTCGTGATAAATAAGTTATACAACGTCCTTTGCTATTGAACGGAAAATAAGCCAATCGCTACAGAATTTAATGTTTACCTGGGTGGGACCAGCCTTACAGCAATTACAAAAGCTATTTATCTTACTTAATTACAAATTACTACAACTCTCGATCGATTATTTCCTGTTTAACTACTTAACATGATCAAACAGGTATTTGCAATCACGAATTATTAATTCCGTACGCGCTATTCTTCTTGTTATTGTTTACATTATGTTTCGTTGTACGATTGACCGAATAACTTATTTCAATTAATTAATCTATATGTAAGGTATTGGTTGAAATGAGGTTAGTGTCACGAGCGGGATTCGAACCCACGACCTGTCAGAATAGTTCAAGTGGTAGAGTAGCGGTGCATTTAGCCGAAGGTTGCGGTTTCGAATCCCGATTGTGATACTAAATTCTCCAATTCAACCAAAACCATACATAATGTTTAACCAACTAAAATTTGTTATTATATACATAAATTTTATTGACAATATTATACCACATTGTCCAAATTAAAAAAAAATTAAATATACATATAATAAAATTTGGTTCATAAATATACAAACATATTGAAATTCTCATTATAACAGACATAAAAAACACTGAGAAACAATTACAGTGTTTTACAGCTACATTTAGTTTCAGTTTTTAGTAAAATAAATAGTTGTTAAAAGTACATCGTAATAAATTATCACTTTACAAAACGCTCTAATTGCCTTTTTTTAAATTAAAAGTCTTTTTGCACAGAGAAAAAGAATGATAAACGCACGATTTAGTGGCAGAAAGAAGAAAAAGTGCCTCAGTTATTCATGGATATTCCGAGGATTTCCTCGAGTGGGAACTCGTTCCAATATCTCTGCTCCACTTCCTCCGATATTAAACTGCGTGTCGAATTCAGACTGACACTGGTGGATGTCCCTCCGTCCTGCGGTCTCCAGATAGCGTTTTCCACATGAAGGGTTGAAAATTGCTTTATATATTTAAAAGAGGGTGGCGTGAGGTATTCGGAATTAAAATATTCGACTGGTCGCTGAAAAACATTTCTTTCCCATGAATTATAAACGACTTTTGCCTTTTGACTTGGGCAACAATTTTCTCCAAGACTTTTACGTTCAACAGAATTTAAAAATATAACTACGATAAATGACATAAACGTGTGATATTTACTGACCGTTAATTAATTATTATTTGGAGATCGTGAGATGAAATTATACAATGGTAAGAATTATTTTTTTCACATTTTTACATGGATTTGTATAATTTAAACTATGTTTATAAATCCCAGGTCCTGAAGATGATTACAATAAAGATCGAAACGTTGGCACGATAATGAAATGTTTTTCTAAACGTACGTCACATTAGACCGCATCTCACGATCTCGAAATAATAATTAATAAATGATATAAATTTATATGCTAAAAGACCAATTTATCTATGTAACCCTTTTAATTCTAAGTAAATACTTTTTGGTTATTATAATTTCAAAACGTACAAATTTATTGAGCATTATTACCTTTTATAAAAACAGGCTAAATGTAATAATATAAAAAACTTATTATTTCTTATTTGATCCTAAAGAGTTAACTAATTATTGAAGCGCTTTCTGAAAGCTTTTGGAACGATTGCAGGTTGATGATGGAGGATGGAGTACTTTTCAATTTTTCAGAGAAGTTTTCTAATATCTTAGGTCTAATGACATAAATCGACAGCTTTAAAAGAAAATATCTCAAATTGATCAACCTTCATCAACTCCAGCATTCTCCTAGGGTTCAACCCAAGATTCCGTTTTACCTTGTTTTAAACTTTGGCATATTTCTTTTCCAAATCATTTTAAAACTGCATGCATGTCACAATTTGGTATTAGAAGATTTAAATGCGCGAAATTTTTGCCATGTATTGTCTTTTCTACTAATTTCGTAATTGCTCACTCTCGATATGTAGTTCATCTTAAGTCGGCTTTAGTAATGATTGAAACAATGTTATTAAATGGCAGTTCAAATGTAATCTGCTAATCTTCCCTTCAACAATAGACCGATTAAATTTGTATCTATTACCCTTAGTTTGACCTATATTGTTTATAAATTTATAACTAATCAATTTTTGAATTATGTTTGAACATGTTATAATTGATATACCTCTATTAGCAGGAAAAGCAAATGCCATGGCAAAATGTTTTTATTCCTTATTTACCGTTAATGGATTATTATTTAGAAATCGTGAGATGCGGTCTGGTGTGATGAAAGTTTCAGAAAAACATTTTCTTTATTGTGCCGACGTTTTGATATTTTTTGAGATCTGAAGATGATCTAAATAAAGATCGAAATGTCGGCACAATAAAGAAAATGGTTTTCTGACACCTTCATCACACCGGACCGTATCTCACGATTTCTAAATAATAATAGGAAATATTATTGAAGATAGAAAAAGTGTCTGTCTCTGATCGGGTTTGTATGGTTTTATGTGTAATCTACCTAGCTGTTTTTATTATTTATCACATATAGGTGTTATAGAGAGAGAGAGGAATAGCCTGTGAAAATGCAGTCCTAAATCAAATGTTTTGGCGCTAAGGGAGAAAATATTGCTAAAGGCGGAAAATAGTTAGCTCCGTATATGTATTAGTTATCGTTTAGAGTCGAAAAAAGAAATTTGTGTCAACTGCAGTTTCAAGTTTTTGAAAAATACCAAGCGTCTAAAGGCACGCGTGTTCTCTGAATTTATCGATATTGTAGTCATAAAACCCTTATATCGCCAAAATCGATTTACTATCTACTACCTACATATTGAGAGTTCCTTGGCATCAGATTCTAACTAAAATGCTTAGAATTGGTGACGTTTATGGATCAAGATGAACAAAAATCAAAGTCGTGGGGTGTACCACTCGTTTCTTCCAAAATCGTTTCGGGTATAGTCTTGATATTTGGTGGTGTCTATCTCCTTCCAAAATAGTTATGCTGAAATTACATTATCTAAAAATAGCCCTAGTCGTCTACGAAATTACAAATGACTAAAAATAACCGATTTACTTTATGTAAAGTATCAATTAATGTTTGAAAAACAAAACGAATTCTTTACGCTTTTGGAAAACAATGATCTCGTTTATGCCATTCCGTATTAGGTGTTTATCCGGAAATTATTGCACTAAGTTTAGAAGCAGGTGTTGGATCTCGACTACACCTAGGATTATTGGCCGTATCCACAAGGAGGCCAGATAGCATCCCCTTTCCAAAGGTGTTATTGCACAAGTTCCTGAAGGGTGCAAAACATTCTTGTACAAACAATTCAATCACGGCTCTTTCGGCTCACCGTCAGAGAATTTCTTAAGGCATCAGTTAGGTCGAAAGAGAACTTTACTTAATTAAAGTCCGCTTCTATTATTGATTGACCACACCAGACCGCATCTCACGACCTCCAAATAATTAATTTTAAATATTAATGAATTTATATATTTATATTTAAAGTACAGAGCTGGCGAGATGTGTAATTCTTTCGCATCACAGGTGCACGGATCGTCATCTTCAAATGTACAATATTCTCAAGACGACATTTGTGTTCTATTTTCAGGGTGATCCCGCGGGCGAAAATTTAAACGGAAACTTAGCGTTAAAACAAATTCACAAAAATATAAGTTACTCTTAAAGACTAAAATATCGAATTTAATTACTTATCGCAAATCGTCGTGAGAATAAGGAAGCGTCGTTTTCTCTATATATTTCGGGCTAAAAAGGATAACCAAAATCGCCGTTTACAAGAAGAGTTTTATTGTGTGCTAAAGGCTTTGTTGGATTTGGCCGACAAAGCTCATTTGAAATTCAAGCGATCTTGGCAGGAGCTCCCTCTCAAACTGAATTAAACTTAGTTGAACTCAGTCGATTGTTACATTTGAGCCACAAACTACATATCCCTTCCAATCACAATCCTCCTACGCACCGATGAAAAGTTCTTACCACCAATTTTCCAAATTCAACTTTTATATAACACTCGCCCTGTTGAAAAATCGGGTTTTTACATGTACATTTTATCTCTAGGTCTTCCAAGAAATCACGACAGGATTTGTTTTTGATATCATAACTTCTACTTCAAATAAAAATATATGAAGTGCTTCCTAAAATTCGTTTTTAGAAACAAATTTATCGGCTGGGTAGAAAATTAAAATATAACGTAGTTCATAAATTAAATACCGTTTAGTATAAATTACTGATTATTCGGAAATTGTGAAATTCGGTCAGGGCTGACGTAGGTATAGTTAAAAAACATTTAATTTATCGTGCCAAAATTTCGATCTTTATTTGTGCTCATCTTTAGGGACTGGGATTTAAATTTTACAAATACATGTAAGTTGTGGAAAACAAGTATACAACACTAGAAGTTTTAACTTCAATCAAATTATTTCTACTCACATAAAATGTGTGTTTTCTGTATAGAAATGACATTCTTGTCTGTTGTGTTGAGAGTGTCCGTGAGATATTGATGTTTTATGGTTATATACATTGGATTTTTAAGGGGTGTGGAGGGAAGTCGGAAATAGAAAGACTTTATTAGAAATTATAAATGATGGGGTGATTGTGGTGTTCAACACTTTCCAAAAGGATAGTTCCTACTCACAGTAAGTTGTTCTGCAACGAACCGGATTTCGAGCCTTTTAGCTCATCATCAGGTTGAAGAACTTCTACAACCACGTTTCTCGACGTGCATTGCCAAAGTGAAACCCCCGATACCACCGCCAACCCGACGTTCCAATTAACAGCTGATTTTTAATGACGCTCAATTTGAACGTGCGAAACGCGGAATTGATGATGATGAAATAAGAGGCTCGAAATCCGGATCGTTGCAGAACAGCTTACTGTGAGTAGGAACTATCCTTTTGGAAAGTGTAGAAAGACTTTTTCTATGAGGAGTCACCTTCTTCGAGGTGAAAGGAGCCGATAATGTGCAAAAATGGTTAATGGTTCGGCCTGATTATATTTTCTTTTTTTGATTATATAGACGGGGATAATTAGGGAAAGGAAAACCAAATTGTTGAACAATTAGACTATGTAGAAATGTTTGATATGTGGGATATGATGATTGTTTTGCATATTATATGTTTTGTATGATGCGATGATGATTTATATATGGTTTGTATATTAAATATTTCCTTTCCCAACACCAAATACAGGAATGAAACATTTCCACAGAAAACAAACAGTTTGAGTGAGTATAAATACTTCGAAATTTAAAATTTCCAGCATTGTATAAATTCATTTTTTCAACATCCTACAGTATTTGTAAAATTTAAACATAGTTTGTAAATCCCAGGCTCTGAAGATGATCTTAAATAAAGGTCGAAACGTTGACACGTTAAAGAAAATGTTTTTCTAAAACCTACGTCACACCAGACCGCATCTGACGATCTCCGAATTATCATTAACTAACGGTCACTAAACACCACACGTAAATTTTACTTTCCTTCAAAGTCGATTGTATTATTTTTTAACTATCCTAAATTAAATTCAGTAATTTAAATTTCTATCCTGCACCTTATAATGTAGAATTTTTTCCTTTTTAAATACTATCTACGTAGATTTTAAAGACTTTTTTCAATACAGAATACAAAAGCACTATGGTATCAGCATTATACCAAAGTAATAATTTGATTTAAATTGCTATCCCCATAAAAATGTAAGGTTAGTACATTATTTTACAACCATCCTTCCTTAATTTTAATAACAGAAATTTTCCAAATTTTCTTACGGCAATTACGATGTCTCTTTAAGACAATAATTTAACGATCGAGTAAAATTTCTTCCAATATTAGTTTCCAATTTAATTTTTGAAAAAACAATTAAAGAAGATTAGATAAAGCTCTTTGCCCGGGAGATAAATCACGGAGTAAATTGAAAAGGATTTTTCGATCGAACGAAATAACGTTATTTCTAGTAGATAATTTTCTCCCTTCACATAATTAACTTAACGAGACATTACAATCTAATCGGAAGCTATTTGCCGGAAAATTGGTCTCGTTCCAGCAACGGAAACAAAATCTTTCTAAAAAGCAAACTAATTAAGCCGATCTTTTGGAGAAAAAAATAATTAACCGGCTTATACGCATTTCTGCGTTTAAGGAATGCTTTTTATACTAAGAGAGAGACCTGGAGATTTGAAATAATTAAATTTTGAAATTACCAAAAGTACGACAAAACAAATGCACAAGAAGCCACAATACGATCCCACTGGGCGTTAGAGGAAAAAACTCTTATAAAAGTGGTTAGAATTTCAAATGAATCTTCTTATCTGTGTATTTTATGCAAGATTAAAAATTCAGAGAGAAAACAAGAAAAAATTAAACTGACAAGGAGATTGAACTGTACCAGATTCACAATAAAATAATGTTTATAAATCAATAAACCCAAGTTGGAAAAGAGCTCATTTCTATTCTTAAAATATTAATCAGCATTTTTCATTCCCCATCAATGCCCGTAATTGAGTTGTAAACACAAAATCTGGTTCATTCAATAGATAATTACATTTAGTTCTTTAAATGTTTTGGGAATCTTAACAATTGGCAACTGAATTTTTATTTTGCGTGGAGTTTAGTGACCGTTAGCCAATGATTATTTGGTGATGGTGATGTGCGGTCTGGTGTGGAAAAATATCTCACTGGCACTTTCAACATGACAGACAAGAATGACACATCTACACAGAAAAGGAACACTTTGAGTCCTGAAGATGGTCTCAATAAAGGTTGAAACGTTGAAACGTCGTTATGATAAAGAAAATGTTTTTTTAAACTTACGTCACACCAGACCCCCATCTCACGATCTCAAAATAATGATTTTTATTGCTCATATCCGTGGCGTTTATTCCAGATTATTATTATTTCATTATCTTAACACTGGAGTTCAAAAGTAAATTGATAAGTTTAAATCATTTTACCTTCTCTTCCTCCTTCTCCGTAAATAAGCCAATTATTTCTTACAATTATTTAAACATTAATTCTATCTACGATTTTAAATGAACTTTGCATAGGTCAAAAAATCCACGGCCAAGGAAATTCTTCCATCAATGTCTATTAATTTCTTCTTTATTCTCCTAAATTACAAACTGGATAAAATTTATTTATTTGCAAACGTGAGTACATAATAGCGTTAATCGCTTCATCAACGTTCTCGATGATTTATTATTTATATAAACTGATTTGCTCGTTAATATTGTTGTACTAATTAATTATTAATATTAATAAATAATTAGTCTCTGTTTAACATTGATTGAAATTACGCTGTTCTCGGCATTGGTTTGGAATATTTGTTATTTTTAGATGCATTTGTATCAAAGGTTAGATGTTTCATGTAAGAATAGAGAAGCTACGTATTATTCATGTTGTTCCTTTGCAGTTGCAAGCTGAAAATCTTTAAAATCAATGGACATAATTTTTTACGTTTGTCGAAGATGTTCTGGAAATAATATTCTAAGAAACTTCTACTTGACAACTTTGGCTATTTTGGAAGCGATAAAAAACTTCAGATATTCTACAATAATTGAACAGTATCTCCTCGTGAGCTTTTAAAAGAAAATAGTTCTTATTTGTAATACTTCTTTCTAATAATTTAGGAAAAATCAATTCATTTATCGCGATTGTAAAATGCATGAAACAAGCCCTATAGTAAAGTGTTGAAATATGGCTTTGATTTTGTTGGTTTGTAGGGTTTTTGAGTCAAAAAAATCATTTTAAACCTGCCAATTTGTCAACTTAGGGAGACCTGTCCTTGTTTCTTCTGAATATTGTTGTAAGAAAAGCGATATCAAGGCGCATTGAATTGGCTTAGGTATGGGTGCAAAAAGGCCGTCACGTTTGTGGTTATCATCTTCATTTCCTTGTCTGATAAGCGACTCTTCACCGCGTCTCGTTTTACTTCATTCTGAATACAAAATGGCCGTGTAAGAAAGGAAGTACCGCTCATTATACAGGCACTTATACGATACCAATTTGTATAACATTCTACATAGAAGGCGGTGAGAACGTTTTGAGAATTTTTTTCGGTTTTGTGTCTAATTCATTTAATTAATAATTTTTCAGATTCTAAACCTACTACAAATTAACTCGTGTAAAGGTAATCCAATATAAAGATTTATAACCTGAGAAAGGTATGGGATTAGTGACCATTAATCAATAATTATTCAGAAATCGTGAAATGCGGTCTGGTGTGATGTAGATTTAAAAAAAAAAACATTTTCTTTATCCTGCCAACGTTTCGATGTTTACTGAGATCATCTTCAGGGCCTAGGATTTACAAACATTGTTTACATTTAACAAATACACGGTGGATGTGTAAAAAAGAGAATGTATACAATGCGAAATATATTTTTTTATATTCATAATTTCTACTCACTCAAAGTGTTTGGTTCTTTGTAATTGTGCCATTCTTGCGTGTCGTGTTGAGAATGCTTGTGAGATATTTTTTCTAAAACCTACGTCACACCAGATCTGACGATTTCTGAATAATCTCACAAACGGTACGTTAATGAAATCTTCACCCCCTAATTTTCCCATTTTTTTTCTACAGATAATATAAAAATGAAATTACGCTTGTTATAATTATTTTCAATGGTATGTGATATCGAATTGCAGGATAATTTCAGTGTAACAAACAAAACTCACTCTAGAGACGAATTACTTTCGAAATTATTTGGTACTCGAAACGAATCCCTCCGGTTTTTGCCATTCTATGTCCGCTGGAAAATTCGGAAACCGTTTTTAAATCTCTAGAGTGTTTTAATTGGACCCTGCCAGATGAACGATTTCCAGTTTGTTCGACCCTACTGGCGAATTTTTTTTTTCAAAAGGCTAATTTTTCCCAGGAAAACTCTCTTGATTTCGGACTAACAATCGAAGAGCCCATTACAGGGAAAAAACAAGTTTGATATGCAATTTTTTATTATGCGATTCACCGTCTGAAACGAACCACTAGGGGAGTAATTGAATTTCAGATTCTTTTGATTAATTAGGTTTTTTTCCGTCCAAATCATAAACGTTGTTGCATGGTTACGTGACTGGAAATTTTTGTTATTAACAATTATAATACGAGCAAGTTCTGTTTATAAACACAATCATCACGACGCTCCCACATGATATTATTTTTAATTAAAAGTCGTTGTCTTTTCTACGAGTTATTTTTCTTCGAAAGACAAATATCCTTGTCTTAACTCGGTGAACCACCCCGGGCCAAGCTTCTGCATCGTTTACTGCAAGAAGAAGAGAGAAGATTTTTCTTTGTACGTGACTGGTTTATCTCCATCTTGAAAATGGAACTCTGTACACAGCACAAATCTCTCTTATTCTCTATCTTTTCTTAGAAAACAACTGTTATACATGTCACTAACTTACAATTATTATGCATAGCTATTATGCATGTATTATACAATACAACTATTAGGCATAGTGGAATGGATTTAATAAACGCATACTCAATTAGGGTAACCAAAATTCGAACCCAACATCTAAAAAACGTATATAATAATAAAATACTAGACAATTAACGCCCTAAAGCTTTTCGATGAGATTACATTGATATGCTTACGACTCAATCCATTAAACCAAACACTAAAAAAACGATAATCTGTTTTGATTTTCTCATCATTTTTATTTTTTTAAATGAATAAAATCCAATTTTTATTACAATTATAGACTTTTTAGTACTTTCTTTATAAATAAATGTACAAATAAATGTAACTGAATGTCTCACTTTTAAATGTAAAACTATCGTTTTTAATGAACTATAAACATTTAATTTTTTATGTTTAATTTATGGATTTCCTATTATTTCATGGTTTTATCTAGGTTTTAAATGAAATAAATAAGTTCATAAAGCTTTTTCTATCAATATTTTCCTATTTAATATTTAATTATCGGTACACAGAAGCTGATTACGCGACTCGCAATGGAAAGAAGGATTAAATGTTAAATTATTACCGTTTCGAATCAACTTGTGGGACGACAACAGAATTGAGGTTAAATCGATCGGACAGCAACAATGGTTAACCACTTGTTTGTGTGGAGCCAATCCGGATTCCGCTCAATGTTCTTTCAAGGTGGACATCCGACCTTAATATACAAAGAAATTATTCTAATGTGGTATTCTGCATTAGTTTAGGTCTAACTGTACGTATACATACTTGAGGTATACTGGTTAATAGATTATTTCAAAACATAAACAGGGAAAACATATTGTCTATTGTCGTTGAGTATCGGCCTTTATGATAAAAGTTGAAGGAAAGTGATCACGGAAGGAACCCGTGTAAGGGAAAAAACCCAACTTGTTTTTCTGCTGTCGAACTTTCTGCTGTATTTGACTCCTTCCTCAGAACTCTTTTTAATTACAATCATTATTACTTTACAGATTACATCTATACACTATATACTATAATGATAAATAAACAACTTAATTGAAAAACTATTTTTAAAAACTTTATAAATTAAATTGGGCGGATAATTGAACCCAGACCACCAAGAGAGATAACAACATGTTATCAATCTCACACAACAATGATACCAATGGCGTACAAATTGTCCTAAAGTAATTTTCTTTGGTTACAAAGATTTATCACACCAACGATTCCACATATTACCATTACCATTTATAAATAATAACAAATAAATAAATTTCCAATAAACGAACAACTAAATGAAGACAATACAATAAAACAACCAACATGACTATTTTAGTTAACAATAATACTCAAGTTAGAGATATCTGTTCTCAAATTACAAGCTTTATTGTCAGCTTTTAAGTAGATCTATTCTTTAATTAATCTCTTCCCTAGGTTACTCTCGTTATCAACAATCTCCACTTTTGTAAAATCAAATTTATGTTTGAATTTGCGACAATACTGGGATAGAGCTGCTCCCTGTTTATTGATATCCCTACAATCATATTCGTGTTGTCTACATCTGTCCTTTAGTAACTGTTTGGTTTGTCCGTCATGTACCCTTTCACAGTCCTTACAAGTCATTTATAGAAAACGTTACAACATAGGTAGGTACTCAGTCAGTAGGTACTCGGGACGTCAATTTTGAAAATACATGGTTTCTGTGATTGTTCTCGTATTTGAATGTAAATTTAAAATTCAAATTAGACGTTCTAGTACTGACAAAATTTAACAATTTATTTGAAATTGCCTTAACCATAGGTAATTGTTTTATGTATCATTGATGTTTGAACACTATTCCTATCACATTTATAATTAAATACTTCTATCATGTCATAATTTTGTTACTAACGGTACAGGATTATCGTTATGGACTAGAATATTGATCACATCTTTAATTAAATAAAGTCCTGCAGAACACGATAAATACAACGAAAATCTCGCCAGCAGAAAAACAAGTTGTTTTGTCTACCTGCATGGGCTTTATCCCTGATCAATTCAATACATATCGTCCATTGATTTATTTGAAACTATGATTTTGTTAGGACAAACAAATGATTATTTGTGTGAATCTATTTTCTCCAAATTGTATGAGGTATTTCACTATACTTAACGTTATACAATTTAATGCTAATTTCGTATTCGATGTACTACGATAAAATATGCCGTTATTTATTATATAAAGTTTAAAGTTTAATAGCCATATCCGTTTATATTATTGTCATAATAAAACGTTTTTGAATAGTCACTTTATACGAGTCAAAATGCTTGTGATTTGAGATGAAATTACACAACTATTTCTTAGCTTCTTTAGCTAATAATTCATAATAAACAAAGTTCTTCATACAAAGCTAGAAAGATTTAATATAATTTGTTTTCTAATGTTTAAGCAAATTAATTATCGCTCGGAGTTTGTTTTATCCAAGAGTATTAAAGTCTAAAATCCGCCAAAACATATTTTCTCCGTACAAAACCAAGTTTCATCATATAAGCAGGGTGTGGGGAAGCTGTCGTCATGTCGGCTACTGGCGAACAAAGGGGACCTCGATGTTTACATGGCCACAAATGTAATAAAAGAGGGCGAGTTGAAAAAAATAGGAAGTAGAAAAATGTAATTTCCCACCCGCAGAGGCGGTGTGCTCCTAGGGTCCGGCTCAAGCTGTAAAAACCAATCCAATTTATGAACGCGGAACACCTGTAGAGCCCGGTAATCCGTTTTTCCAGGCTCGACACCAAGTCAACGTTCTCTTTGTTTGCTGTACGTTTAAAACCAACATCGGGCTACACGTCTGAGGACCAAAGGTGTTACTTTTCCCACAAAGGAAAAATAAACACCGTGCTGATCAAAACCTTAACCTTCCAAAGACCAAGTATGATCCCATGGTTTCTAGTTCAACAGTCCATTTCAACTACTGTGAGTTGGTGTAAATAATTTACCTTTTTAAAATAAAATTGAGACTGGTAGGCCGCAAAAAATTTAATCCTAATGCGACTGATTTGCTGAAAGGTGGAATAAAGTAGGAAATCAAAATAAAATGCCTTTACAAAACTCTGGCAATTTTACCAACGTGAAACGCTCTTCTAGGAAATCTGGCGTACCGTAAATAAAAAATGTATTCTGGAAACTGAAAAAAATTCTATTGTAGTATGTACGGGAAAAAACTCGTAATGAGATATTTTATTCAATTTTTCATCCCTCTCTCGACTCGAACATGTCGTTAACGTAACGAGGAGCCGCTATTACCGCCAAGGAAGGTTGCCCAGTTCTATGGTACATGTTTCCGGAATATTCCTACCTTTTAACTTCCACCACTTACCTTTGCTCATATTCTTTATTTATGATACAAAATATTACACCTGTTAACTCGTTGTTCGATATTTATTTTTAAACATAAGCTTTGTAATAACATTTTTTTATACAAATTACATTTCAAATACAATGACTTTATGAATGAGAGAAGAAATTGAAAACGGTTAAAGCGAAGATTATGTAGTGCTTTTATGGAGTTCGCACACCAACAAAAGGTTGATGTTTATGAAAGGTTGTTGGGCATGTGACGCTTCTCTTTGGTGGGAACAGCTTTTGTTTACTACCGACCATAAATAGTGCCCGCTTCGTTTCAGCTCAGACGTCACCCCCTTGATTTACAAAGAAACAACATCGAACCAAAAGAATGAATGATTTACTTTTAAAAATTGTTTGCAATTCAAATCAGCATAAAACAAAATTAATTGATTTAAAATGTTTACGAGGTAATGAGTAATTAATTTTGAAAACATTATTTTTTAATATATTAATCTGTTAAATTGAATGCACCAGCTGTGAACGATAACATATTAAAATAATGGTGGATTTAAAATGAAGTTCAATAATATCAGTACATAAACTTGATTGAAATGTACAAATAACACGAATATATTACACTGTGGTATGAATATATATCATATCATACATAACATAATAATAATATATAAAATTATGTTACGAATATTTGTTTCATTTCATTTATGTAAATTATTATTCTCAACAGAATAGACTAAACCTTCAATACCTTGAAGTCGTGCACAAGTGTAGGGCGGTGACGCCGTATCCCGATCCTTGAGGCACAAGTCTCTTTGTTAAACTTGAGTAGGGAACCTTAGTGAACTAATAATAATTAATTAATTTGTTGTAAGGTTGAGTTGATAAATTAAGGTCACGAGCGGGACTCCACGACATCTGGGTTTTTACTTTTAATTCATTGAAAATAAATATAGACCTTAATTAAGATGGCTAACAAATACATACATAAGTATAATTAGTGATAACTGATCCCTGTTGCTAATTCGTGTATCGCTGAGAATCTAGCTATATCCGATTATTGGCGAAAAAAGTCGGGAAAATTTAAATAATTGTATGTTGAGATAAGAACCAATACCTTTCTTAAATATTATTTAATTGGCAAATGTTAATCGGTCAATCGGAAAACGAACTGTGATGGATTTAATAATTAAACCCAAGTATATACCACTTGAGCTCGAACGGTTATAGATTGAGATAGAGAGTTGGTGACCAAGAGGATCGATCGATAATTGACCACTAAAACGTAAATGGATTGATATTTAGTAAATAAAAGAAGTATCACTTCACTAAACAGCTTCCCGTCGTCACTTCATAAGTCGCTGAGACTCCACTCCTGATGACACATCTGAAAATGGCAAAAAGGAGGAAAATTCGAGAGGTGAGGCTGAGATGGAGAGTCCGAATGGATTTTGACTTTGGTCACGATAGCTCAAGTGGTAGGGTAGCGGCGGATTCAGCCAAAGGTCTTGGGTTCGAAACCCGCTCGTCACCCTGACATTTTTATCTTACCTTACCTTTCATAAATATTAATTAATTGAAAACGTTCATTGGTCAATCGGATCACGAACTGTTATGGATTATTTTAAATATAAATATTTATCAATACTTCTTTCATTAAAAAAAATTATATTCATTTAATTAATATTTTGTTACAATACTTTAAAATAGCATAAAACGATATAACAATATAAAATCTCCATTGGACCAATGACCATAACGACTGGAAGTAAGTTTATGCCTAATTTTTATAATAATCTGTGACATATAAGTTATGGCTTTTGGTGTATATTTAAAAAATTTAAATTATTCTATCCAACGTCAAGTTTTAATTCCATATAAGTTTGAGGAAATAAAACTTTTAACATAAAATCCACATATTTTAATATCCATAAAGGGCATAAGAAAAATAGAATTTAAAAAAGGAAACCAAACATATAGGACGCTTATAAATAAGAGAAACGAGTGAAGCATGTATAGTTGATATAGCAATTCGTTCCTCTTGTTATATATTTACATGAAAAGGGTAGCTTTGAACTTGACAAGTGGGCTATAAAGAAGGATTCATTGAGGTTTAGTACGGCGCGCTATCGGCATGCTTTTACTGCCGAGTAGTTGAAGCGGTATTTATATAAATACAGTCCTTTTTTTTCTACACAGAAAGGTCTGGTTATAGTTGATAGACTTGTTTGAGCCGAGAATCGTTCCTTTACTGGTTTAGTGCTTGAAAGCTCTTTTGCCAACCAAGCAATATGTGTTATTACGTCCAATTTAGTAACTCTCTTCTCCTAAACTCACCTAATTTACTCTATTTACGGCAGACTTTTATACCCTAGTAATTTAGGCTATTTCTCTGAGTTTATTGCAGATTTGCTCTACCGACTGAACTGAGAAGTGCTTTTAATAGAAATCTTTTGATAGTTTTGTACCCTACATATTAAAACGAAGCCAAAACCAAACAGAAGATTGAAGGATTTCAACGAAAAACGAAACAGCTTTAATGATTTCACGGAAAAAAAGTAAAATAGTCAAAAAAAGTCAGAGAAAACTGAAAAATCTATAGTGAATAAATAAACTTGAAATTTAGGAATACCTAGTTATATCCGCTAATTGCATGTACATTTAAAAACTATCTGGGTACAATACAAATGTAATAATAATTAATAATAAGACCTTACTGAAAGGACAGAAAGTTTAACGTTTTATTTATCATAGTTCGTTGCTAATTTGTATATTTTATTTATAGAGTAAAATGTTTCAAATAAAAATGTGGTTTAAAACATAGCAAAAATTGAGGTTAAACCAAAAGTTAAAGTTGTTCATGGTTTAGACAAGTTTCACACTTCATAGAATAATTAAAACCAAAGTCATTGGAAATTGTTTATTATATTTATATCATTTGTATAATGTGATAAATACAATTGTATAGTAGTTTCCAGTTTCAAACAAACAAAATTCAACGTGCTATTTGAACTAACAACTAAAAGCAAATGTATGTTGTTAGAACAGCTGAGGCTCAGTTACTTCACTTTCCATAACCTGCTATAGAAAGTGAATAATTAACGTGTATATTTATGACCAATAGTTCGTGGGAAACAAATGTTAAGCAAAATTCAACTACTTTAAGTCTCTCTTTTCTTAGCTAAATAAAACTTACATTAAACTTAAGCTGTGTTTTCGGTTTATAACTTTTCTCTTTTATCGCGATTTAGGTCCACTAATCTCAATAAAATTAGAGCCCGATGTCATGTCATCAAGTAGTAAATTATGCTGTAATTTGCTAATTACAGCGTAATTTACTGCTAAATGGACACGATTGGTTATAAATTAAGACTTTTTATAAATCGTTTGTTTAGTTAGGAAAAATTAGAAAATGACTGTATCGCCACTTATGTGGAGCAAATGGCTCTTCAATAATGACGTGCAAGTGATAATTTCTTTTCAACAATTGTATTAACAGTTTGGTATTTATACAATAGTGCGTGAGTGAATGAGTAATAGATAGAGGTAAAAGATAAAAAGATAAATAAATAGATAGATAAAGAGAGATAGAGATAGATAGAGAGAGAGAGGAGAAAGAAGGACAGAGAGAGAGAGAGAGAGAGAGGGAGAGAAAGAGACAGACAGACAGACAGATTGACAAACGCATTAGTTAACCTTGCCTATTAGTTTGCTTAACATTAATTGTGACATTTTAAATATCATTAAAATCGTTCACTTAATCATTGGGGTGACCTTGCAGCAATCTTTCGTAATATATTTGAAAATAATTACACAATTCAGCCAAATTTAGCCTGTTAAAGAAATCATTCTATCAGATGTTTGGGTCATATTATTAACTTTAATTTACTTTGATTTCTAATTTTTTAACTTCAAAGGGTTGTGTTTTAAATTAAAATTAATTGTTTTTTTAGGTAACAAATTCATTGTAACAACTTTCGTTTTCCTTCTTTTGTTTCTTTGTTTAAGAAAAAAAAACTTTTGTAGTTTATAATAATGAATTTATTTTACCAAAAGAACGTTAGTATTGTAACAGTTGAGTTTCGTAAATCGGCCAACGGGCGTTGCGTAGTTAAAACAAGAGAAAACAAAGACTCAGAATTGGCAGTATTCTTGAAATGAAATCCCTAGAAGCTTTTCGAAGACAAAAGCATCCCCTTTTTATGCCAACTGTTTTGTTTCAAATTCATTAAAACAACTTTGCCTGAGTATGAAATGCTGGAAACTTGGAGTTATTTAACATATGGATTCAGCGGTTTGCGGCCACAACTGGTTGTGCTTTGCAAGTATGCCTTGCACGTGAATAAGTTAAATTGTGTACGAACCTATCAACTCTTTAAATACGAAAACTAAAAAATAAAATAAAATATTAGTTTAATAAGATTGTTTTAAATAATAGAATCAAACAGATGATCTCTTCTCCAAACAGTTTTCATTTCAAAGTATGGTAAACTATGTATAAAACTAGATTTAATTTTAATATCAAAAGTGCTCTCGTTTATTGGAGTATATTCTTTTCCACATATGTAAGACAAATTTGTTTAAAATCTCCGGCATTTTGCTTTGAGTTTGCATTAACTTTGCCGAATTAATTGTATTGTCTTGTTTGAATTGGTTTTGTATTTTTTTCATGTCTTCCAGCAATAAACTAATTATTATTATTTAAAACCTTATTAATAGAACTGTACTTATTAAAATGTTCTAAAATATGCGAAGTTAATGAAAAATAAAGAAAGAAAGTAGTGTAATATCAATAGAAGAAATATTATTATAAAGAAATTATGAAGGTTGGTGAGTAGGTAGATTAACTTTTTGTTATTTAAGTTAAAGTTACTTATTTTCAATATATGAGTAGGACCTTCATTTACAAAAAGGGAAATATAATAGTGTTTATTTTGAACGTTGCATAACTGTTTTGTATGATATTCCCAAGTTTCGTGTTGGATGAGTCTATTTTTCTTTAGGCAATCGCAAACAGCTAAGTTCAACACACACAAAGCGTTTCGAAGTGTAACATTAGTCTAAGCTCAGTAAGCAGAGGACGTGTTCTGCAAGGCTAAAATAACATTTAATCACGTACTTCTTTATTAATATAGTACGGATTTAAGAAAATAATAAATTAAACAAAGAAATATTTTTAATAAGTTGAATAAATAATATTCTCGTTTGCATAAAAAGATTGTAATTTTAGAACTTAATTTTGTTAATCTATTCTGATTAGAATGTACGGGTTTTGAACCAATCATTATTTAATTAAAACCACAAACATTGTTATATAATTGAATTCTCTCATTTCAACTCTTGGGATATCCAATTTTGCTGATTATATTGCCTTATTCATACAGCATTATTTGATTATTTTATTTTATTATAAATTGTTATTTCATTAATTTCTCTATCATACTTACTAATACTCTTATTTTAAATTTAATAATGACAATAGCTTTTGGTGGTTATGTCGCATTTAAGCAAACTAAAAATGCTTACGCCTACTTATTTTTTTAACTTTTTCTATCAACCCTAGGCCCGTTTAGCTAAACAATGAATAACATTACAATAAAGTAATATATATATATATATATATATTCTTATATATATATATATATA
>CM077099.1:19320190-19355278 GCA_039619505.1 Cimex hemipterus | reverse complement strand
AAAAATTAGCCCAAACATTTTGCCACCGTCATCTTCTTATTGAAAAATTAACGGGAATTTCAACGGTGCTATTAGATTTTCAGAGAAATGTTTATATTAAAAGATATCACGATTTTCCGACCCCAGGACGTGATATCTTTCAAAATCGATAAAAAGCGAAATTACTCTGAAATGGTTGAGAATCGGACCATGGACAATATGAACTTTTTTGTTCATTTTAGGGTGAAGAATCTTCTGGAGAAGTTTGTAGCACGAGTAGCAATTCACCCTGTATATTACGCAGGGCGGGCGACCAGGACCCGAGTGGTTAGAAGCCTGGGTTGGCCCGTACCCCATACCCACTTCATATGTGGGAGGACATAACTGGGCCTGTCACTCTCTGGGAAAAGGTTATACATGCTACTGAATACTATTTCTATTATGATTATTATTTTTTAAACCCGCTAGAATCTTTTGATTACCTGGTATAATGAACCATTTTCAACCATACATACAAAACTAGTTAAAATTAGGATAAAATAACTTTATATTAGTAATGTCCGATAATTTTGTCGGTTGATCCACGAGGGAAGTAGCACTTTCGATATTAACTGACAAAAAAATTGACAAATGGAGATTTCAAAGTACTTAGACGTTAGAGACGTTGAAGCCAAGTTTCAAAAAACGAAGTTCTTTCAGTTTTAATGACTCAGTTATACATATTTTTCCATTAAATTGTTAATTAGGATGTTTAAATTTTATGTTAAAAACTAAAGTCTAAAGTATAATAACTAAATAAACTGGCAGAACAACATTGTTTTAACTTAATAATTAATTCTTTTCAATTAATTAAGGCTTCGGTTGAAATAAAAAAGTCAGTGTCACGAGCGCGATTCGAACAAATTGAAAAATGGCAAAAAGGATGGACAATTCAAAAGGTGGGGTTGAGATAGGAAGTGGTGTCCAAGTGGATCGAAGTCACGATAGCCCAAGTGATAGAGCAGCGGCATATTTAGCCGAAGGTCGTGGGTTCGAATCCCGTTCATTTCACTGATTTTTTTATCTCAACCAAAACCTTAATTAATTGAAAATGATTTATTCAGCCAATCGGACCACAAAGCCTAATAAATATAATTCGTAATCAATTATATTTCAGTGTGGCCATTTAGGGTTCTTAACATAATCAGTAGTAAGTGCCGAGCAAAAAGGTTGAAAACGAAGAAAGGACAAGGTCCTCACCATAGAGAAAAATCTACATTTTTTTTTTTTGCTTTTCTATGAATTGAATAAGTTATGTTTCTGTATGTTTCAATATTGTTTAACACCAAGTCCAGCAGCCCTGCATTGGAACCCGACGTACTACAAATGGGCTTTATATGACCTCTGCTGTTGCGAACCCTCGTAAAAAAATTTAAAAAAAGTAACCTTGCTTCAAAAGGGAGAGAAAGGGTTTTAGGGTGTTGTATCGACCCGTCCGTACAGCTCCGATTCTGCTCCAGACAGAAATTGACAAAATAACAGGGTAATCGAAATCACAAATATGATAGGATGCTTTTCCCTCCTCGACCCCTCGACGCCACAACAACGGAGTCAAAGCCCTTTATACCTCCTATTGTGTATTCCTGGCCTTTTGTTCGAACCACTATTCCTACCCTGTCCAACAACCAGCAATTAAACCCTTCACTCATTTCTCCCACACCACCAGTTGTTCCCTGGTATTCCTACAAATCCACGCGACCGAAAAACAAACCGTCGACAGAGCTGCATTTTCAACGACAATTTATTCAGTTCTTTAGAAATAGGACGCTCGCATTTTGAACATCTGATTTCATTTTACATTACTTCATGCACAAATCAGCTATATTATTTTATATAATATAATTTATAATTTTATACAATTAATCCCTTAATTTAAAATAAATATAAGTACCAAGATGAAAATATCCGATGTAAAGAATGAACTTGGAGAAAAAGCGTACAAAAAGCAACTATTTAGGTGCAAAAATTTATAACTATGTTATTAAAACAGATACCTCAGCTGCCATGTCTCATAATTTGTTCGTAAATAAAAGTTAAATACTGTCTTTTGAAATGTTAAAGGGTTTTATTTCTCTATTTAGCCTATCGAGTATTTCAAGTAATAAGTATTGAGTATACTTAATTTTCGGCTTGCGTGTAGTACATCCAACATCGCATTTAACAAACTTAATTTGTTTGCTAAATTATGATTATATTTTATTATGTACTATGTAGTGTGAATGATTATTTGAAGATCGTGAGATGCGGTCTGGTGTGATGTCGGTTTTAGAAAACATTTTCTTTGTCATACCAACGTTTCGATCTTTATTCAGATCATCTTCAGGGCTCAAAGTGTTTGTTTTCTGCGTAGAGTGTCATTCTTGTGTGTCGTGTTCTTAGATAGATTGTTCTTTTCTAATGTAAATGAATTAATTATCAAAGACTGGTTTTTATGGTTTTAGGTAAGAAACACTAGTACAGATAATATGACCTACAGAGTACAAGTTTCCATTTCATTGGTAGTTTTTACACTTAATCAAGACAGGCTGTGTTAAAATACTGGCACTTCATCAAAAGAGTTGTCACTCCCAGATGTGTTAACTTTAGTAATATAAGTATCTCCTTCAAGTCAGATCCACAGGAGATCGCTGCTTCCCAACCGTCTGGGTTAGTCTCCAACGTGGGGTGGGCTTTCGACAGGTAGGTCCGATGGAAACACGTAACACATGTAAAATTTAATCTAGCCTAACACAACACTCGTTTTGATAAGTTGGTGGGATACTCGATATTCCTCCATCGACCTACACACAATATCAATAATATAATTTAAATTAGGGTCGATGAGGTACATTCAAAAATATCGCCATTGCCCTAAACTCACACAACTTGAGGAGCAATGGCTACGCTATATTTCACCATTCACCATCACCCCTCGCAAGGCACACTTATAAATATAAACATCTTAACAAATCATAACCACAAAACTCAAAAACTTATCCATATGCAAAAAAAATCAAGATAATGCTTTGGCCCAGGAGTAGGAGTCCGTATGACCTATTCCTAATCGTTAAGTACGATTCCTCGTTTAAGGATCAGGTTCTCCGAAAGATAGTGCAATTATAATGATATAAGTACATAGTTTCAAATAAGCCTATATTTTTCAAACGTAAATTAAATTGTAATATTATAGTTTTTTTTATCGATGGTTAACTAATGAATGTCTACTCATGGATAGATAGAATTATTTTATTTTACAATTTTGAGCACATCATGAAATATATAACTAAATGTATATACAACATGGAATTAATTCCGTCTGTCATGGGAGAATGTTGTAAACTTGAAAAATTAAACATAAAACTCTGTATACACATACATTAATGGAACAACATAAAAATAATAGAAATAAATGCGTAGAAAAGTGATGACTTTTTCATCCAGTTTATTAACTTTTTTTATAATTGTGGTATTTAATGCAGGAAAGGTGTATACGAAATTTACAATTAAATTCCTAGACTAAATGGTAGCTTTACTTCCAGGCGTGGCGAGCAATCCTTTGGAGAGCCTGGGGATCCGAACCATTCAACAGCTCAATGAGTTGGGCACTTGAGATAGTGAAGGACCCGAGGTAGAAGAGACGAATCTCTCCTACAATCGAACACCTAGGAAGTGAAGAATTGTCTTAATTGACCGCGAGTTGCACAGATAACAGATTTCATCCCTCACTCTTATCCAAAGACATATTTCGAATGGTTTGAATTCAATTCTCGCAACGAAGTTTTAGCAGCTAACGCAACTCAGATAGATTTAGACCGAACTTGTAAATTAAATAAACTACGTGAAAGATTTAGGTCTTTAAACAGCAAGAAATTATCTGAAGATTGAGCATGGCGAGATCTGGCCATTTATCAAGGTTAAGAAGGGCTGGGCTGGTTAGGGAGGTTAATGATCGAACAGACATAGCCAATGTGCATATCAGAAATTCTTCGACCGTATGATTTCTAACGCTGTTATTTTTATAAGCCTGAAATCTGAAAGATGTATGGTTTTAAGAATGAATGAGAAGTGTAGCCGTCAGTTGGGTATGTTTAATGGAGTCTCTACTCATACATAATTAACTAATTGAATAATTGAATCAAACATATACATACTGAAACGTAAACTACAAAATATTCAAGTCTTCAAATGTGTTTAAAATAAGTACAAAATCTAGCTTTTTCAAACGTACAGTTTTTCTATTTTAGTTGTACGACGCTACAGCATGGTCGTTTCTCATTTTGCACTTTCTACCCTTACTGTTTTGTTTGGTTTGACAGATGCATTTTGGCATTCCAAGACAAAATGATCTGACAGTTTTACAAAGTTGAAAGATTTAAACAAAATTTTAAATTATGCCAAACCCGTTTTAATTTTAACGTTATTTCGGACAGGGTGTCCTCGGACGAGCGGTTCGTGACCACTGGCTCGTCTGCATGTATAAGAAAACCTCTTGAATATCCAAGAAAAATCCAACCTTCAGCTTGAATAATGAAAGTACGAAGATACACGTTTCAAAAATGCACGGTTTCGTGTAGTGAAAGCCGAGAGAAGAGGGCGCTTAACGGGTTTCCCTGTTTGGAAAATAAATTATGCATCTCACCCCCCTTGCAGGTTATACGGCAGAGGTCTTATTTTAATATTTGCATAAGTATTAAGTCGAGAATCTAAGTTTTCATAAGGGTGCCTCCTTCACACATCCCTAATATCATAGGATGAAATTTTCTTTGTTATTTTTCCACCACCTTTCCTGAATGGAATAAGAGAATAAAAGTCAACGTGGACCACACTCGGGGAATGAGGATTGTCGAGAAGAGATAACTGACCTTTTGTAAGCGTCTCTCATACCTCTATTCTTTATTGTTTATTATACCGAAATCTGTTAGTTGGGAGATGGAGAGTAATGGAATAGAAAACAATTTCTTTTGCGAAACTTTCCCAACACTTCGAATTTTTCCGTTCTTCTGTTTATCTTCAATTTCCCCTCACAGTTCTATGTTTATTGTTTTATAACTTAGTCGTAATATAAAATTACTTTATTTCTTCGTAATTTGTTAACTTTAGAAGCGTCGAAATAGTCCTTTCTACGTTTATTTCGATTTTTATGAACATTTAAAATTATTTTTTCTTGAAACATTTCTTGAATTGTGAGATTTTCTGATGGAGCCTGCGGGTGATGAACATTGAGCTATGCGTTTCCTATCAATTGAATATTACCGGCGCATTTCGCCTTTTCGCCATCATTTTGAGTTACTCGTTACGATTAAATTAAATCACAAAACAAAATATTTTGGTTTAAGTTATAACTTATCGTTGATTTCCGCTATATACCTGAAAGCACAGGTTTAAGCTGTTAGATTCGGAAGAAAATTCCTTCCTTTGGAAATGGAGCTACATATGATAGTGGCATGATAACAACTGCCGAATGGTTTATAAATCAGGCACGCTTTTTTAATAATCTTTGTTTTATATTAGAGTTCACATTGATGCTTGAAATAAAAAGTAATACAAAACTCACCTATGAGCTGAACTTCGTATTTATTCTGAGCAGATGTCACAGCAGCTTCAATCTCTTCAGTCCTTATTATTTGAAAAACAATCTCTTTACATTGTTTAATAACATTTATAGCAAAAATAAAATTTTCTTAAAATCTTACAGTTATTATAATTTATAAGTTTTTTTTTAAGCAGCCGCTTAGACGTTTGCAGAGTTGGTTGCAACTTAAAGGAAAACTAAAAATTCAAAGTAAAGTAGCAAAACTAAAAAGTAAAAGTGTTCGTAATTAAATAATATACCCAGATGGGTTGAATTTTTGAAAATTTATTATACATAAACAGCAAAATCATCAGGGAATATTTAAAATAAAGACGATGCAAGTAAGCTTACTATCACTCAAACCTCACTCTCCAGCCGTGTCGGACGTATCTAATTAACAGACGAACATCTGTGCGTCAAGTTAGAAACAGAAGAAGAATATCTTCCCTCAGAAGGTTTTCTGGCCTAATTAAGAGACTTTTACCTCCCTGAGTTGTGGATATACACCTAAGAAATTATAAGAATTCCCTTGTACATTTAAATTACAGAGCGAGCAAATGTCGATATTCGACTCCTTTTCTAACTTTAGCTTGTGGAATTTTTTTTAGCATTTTGTATTTGATCAAATATTTACATACGTACAGTTTGCAACCTGACTCTTTTTACAATTAGAAGTGCGAAAGACACTGGGCTCTATGACCTTCTACAATTTTAGTGTTATAATCATTTTTTGTTGTTTATCCTGTTTCTGGGTTTAGCGGGGAAAACTTATAAAAACCCGCTGTCATTTTTGATTCATAGTAATGATTTAAATTATGTGAACAATTTAACTGAGATAATAAGTTAACAAATAAATTGTTAATACATTTGATAATAAATAACTATGTACATATATACATACATAACTAGGTGATTGCATACTTATACACATGAACTCACTTGTGTCCACACTAGAGGAATGAAAAAATAAATAATTAAATAAACAGCTAAATAGATAATTAAATAAATAGCTGAATAAATAATTAAATAGTTAGGGAAATGTAACGTGTGGGCATGTGTGTTCCAGTGTACAAGCGTCTGTTCTATAGGAATATTTAAATAAACATATATAAATACATAAATAGATGGGTAAGTGTGGATGTACAAATTAATTAGTGTAGTATCGATTTCAATCCTTTGTGCTTCCAAGGAATCAGGGTGTCGTAATTTCCTATCAATCTGCATAGGCCGTTCTTGTGCGTGGCGAGTTTAGAGTGAAAATTTAAGGTTTGTGCCTTAACCGCGCCGTGAATCCAAAATAAGCCAGTTTCACTTTGGAGACGATCTAGCCTGGTCCGTCTGCTAGATGATGTGACTAGTCTAAGGAATTTTTTTGCATCCTTTGTATTTTTAGTAGATTCGACTTGCAAGTGAGACTCCATGCTGGACAGGCGTAGAGCAGCATGGGTTTGATAACCGCCTTGTATATAAGTCGCTTGTTGTGCATTGACATTCCTGATTCCTTAGCCAATAGTGGGAATAGTATTCTAATGGCTAATTTGGCTTTTGCTATTCTGCTCGTTATGTGAGGGCCAAAGTGAAATTTTTTAATCTAATATTAAGCCTAGGTAGGTTACCTTATCTGACCATGGGATGACAGTTCCATTGATACTAACTGTTGCGCTTATTGTGGGGCGCCTCATTGTGAATAGGATTGCTTCGCATTTTGGAACGTTAATCAAAAGTTTCCACCTTACGCAGAAGCGATTTATTATTTTTTTAAATTCGCTGTTCAGTCTGTTTGTAATGGCGCTTGGTCTCCAGGAGGATGATTGAAGCGCTAAGGCTTGTAATTCAGTAAGAGTAAGAGTCCCTAAGTTTATAAAGCTTTTTTAATACAACTAGATTCAGGTTCTCTTGTAACATGGTTTGATGCATTTAATAATCTGTAATAATTATCTCATACAGTGAAAACCAAACAGGAGTTGTTGCACACTGCATAAACTCTTCGTGATAATTTATCATCTCATAGAGAGACATATGTTCTCAATTTAAATTAAAAATTACGAGAATGTTTTTCGGACAGTGAGATCTATTATTTGAACCAGAAGATTTTCTTTTCTAGTAGTCGAAGCGCAGTAATTTTGCTGTAGGAAATAGCAACCATAAACAGTCATTTGTATGAGTGAGAGATTAATTGAAAATGAGATGACATTGGTGTTTCAATGGTACGGCAAGGAATGTTTTTATAAAAGAAAATCGCTTAAATTTTTCAAATATCTCATATTGCCGGAAACCCAGGATTTGACTCCCCTGACGGCTGAGCGAAAGTCATATTTTAATTTGTCATTGCATGGAACAACTTTCTTAATCACTTTTGATTAAATTACATTTAAACAATTTTTCCGAGGTTTTTCGATTAATAATATGAGATACAAAAAAAGAAAAAAAAGGAAGTGAAGACAATTGATAGATTCTTATTTCTATTTTTTCACCTTTTAAAAATCATTAATTTTGGCTTGTTAAGTTAATCAATAGATTTCATTGGAGGGCTTAAATAACCGTTAGGTTTGATAGTCGTCAGAAAAAGATTTCACTGTTGAAAATAAGCATTAATCCTACTGATTTTTTCTGCAGCACAAGCTGAGGTTTGTGATAATCACAATGTCATCAGCGTAAAATAATATTTATTTTTATTCTACCAACAAGAACAATATCCTTTATAAGAGAGGTAACATCGTCAAAAATAACGAAAAAGTAATGAACTTAAGACACAACCCTGTCTTACACCCAGAAAAAAATCCAGACGTCTCCCAGACCATGAAACGCAGAAACTGCAGAACAATACAATGTGTTTATGATATTACAAATTTTGACGAAATTCCTTTACTGAAGAACTTTAGGTATCATGCATAAGAAGGAAGGCGGTTTCAAATCAATTAAGAAACAATATAACGTATTGCCTTTTTCGTGCAGTTTCAGATTAACATTTATATTTTTCAAACTTATTTTTATTATTATTATCATCAACAAACTTAATGTTGAATAAGTTTCGAATTAAAATTCACAAGTTTATAACTGAAAGAGTTGAATTTATGCGTGCAAAAGTGTTATTTTAAAAGCTCATTTTATTTTCAATTATACATTTACTCCGAATATAAAGTATTGCAGTGATAAATTACACATTTTATCCTCTTTATTTCAGAATTCGCCTTTTGTTTGGGACAGACTTGACGGGATTTTGCAATTTCCATACCTGACTGTATGCAAATTTGCACAGGGCTGCAACAATGCAGGGAGGATTTAACGGTGATTAAATAAAGATTAAACATTTATAATGGAGGTCAATAATAGCTTATGACGAGGCGAGAGGTCAACGGAAACGGGGAAAATGATAATTACAGCTAGGCCATTTCCATGATCCCGTTAATCATGGAAGGCAATCAGTTGCCAATACTGATGGGTTTTCAATTCCCATCGTCATTCCCGAAACGACTGAAAATGCAAACGGGAAATGCGTTAGCTGGCCACACTACCGATTGCAGATAGTCAACAGATTTTGCGGTGAAAAGTAAAATTAAAACAACAACCTAGAAACACTTTCTTTTTGTAAAAACATTCCTAATATAAAATAAATAAATATATAAACGCTGACAAAAAATAATGATATTTCAATTACAGTAAATTGTTTATATTTATAAATCTTAATTAAACTAGTAGGCTTATCGTTTTACTTATTGCTTGCTTAATTATCTTAATTTTTCTACTAGTTCATGATTAATGTAAAAACTAATGTGTTCACAGTTAGTTGCAAAAGTTAAAGGTAAAAACGAAACTGCATACGACCATAAGTTAGCTCTGTTAACGTCGACAAAAGCATACCAAACGAGTAAAAAAAACCTCCACCTACCGATAACGTCCAACTGTAACGACCCTGAGGAAGGACAAAAGAGCCAGATGTTTCAAAGGCAACGATCATGAAATTCCGTTATGGAAGTAAGTCGAAGGCCAAAGCCAAGCTAACGAAGGGGATTCGAACCCACGACCTTCGGCCAAATTCGCCGCTGCTATACCACGTGAGCTATCATGATTTCAAAGAAGAAGTTATCGTTAGTTTCTATAACCCATCAACCTATCATAATTAACAAGTACTACGCTATTTTGCAGAGCTTCTTTGGCCTATGTCATTCTCACCCTACAGGATATTCCATCTACTAATATTGTCTATCAGCATTTTGTTTTTCAGCGACTTTCTGTGGGATTCGGTATGGAATAGTTACGATACCTTCCCGATACATTCCGCGTTCGCAGACCGGAGGTTTTCATGGCCATTGAGAAACTAAGCGAGCCAAAGGATAAGCTTTATTCACAAGGATGATATTAGTTCTTCTATTGTTGAAAAGTGCTCAATAGTGGTTCTGCTACTTGTGTTATGACCCCATCGATTCTCCCGATTGTCGAGGACTAGTGAGCTTGGCTTTTGGCCTTCGATTATTGCTTCCATGCCTGAATTTCTCGACCGTTGTTTTGCGACAGCTGCCCCTTTTTTTCTTCCTCAGGGTCGTTACAATTAGCTGTTATCTAGGTGGATTTTTTTTACTCGTGTGATAAGCTTTGGTTGATTTTAACCGAGCTAACTTATCTTTGTGTGCAGTTCTGCTTTTACCTTTAACATTTTGCAACTCAACAACAAACAACAACAACAGAGAACTAATACTTGTATGCGTTGGTCACGAACTAGTACAAAAATGAAGATAATCAAGAAAGCAATGAGTAAAAGTCATAGTGACACTGATTTTTTTTATCTCGACCAATACCTTAAATATATATTAAATAATTGAAATAAATCGTATTGTTTTTCTCTCGCTAGACAGGCGATTTGTTTGAAACTTGACAAAAATTGGTTCCAACTCAAATGTTTTATGTTGGATCCCTCATCCTACTATTGACAACTCTCTTGTTAAAATAAAAGAACAGAAAATCAAGAATTTTCCTTGGGAAAAACCTTTATTCGCATTTTATTTAATTAGCAAACGGGCAATTATTAAAAAGTGGATGTTGAAGGAATGTTCACAATTTATTCGGAAACAGGGCTGTTAACGCTGAACGAGCAATAAACGATTCAAGGTGTAGAATAGGGTGCCTTGGAATGGGTATCTTCGCCAATTCCGACCGGCGATAATTTTATGCTAATGTTCGTTAGGCAAGGCCCATCCCTTGCCTTTTCCACCCCCTAAGGCCCCAGATACGATTGAATTCTGTTGTTAGGGGTATTCTCGGCACGAATTCGACGCCGGGAAAATTTTGTAATTGTAATTTACCCGCCAATGAATCTCCTGCGAGAAGGAGTAACTTTGAATAATTGTCTAGTGTCTCATAAAAATATCTGTGCCATCGGTCGTAAAGAATTGCCACTAAAATTGATTTTCTGTTTAGGTGGATGGTGACCTAGCGTCAGCATAGAAATGGGACCACTGGTAAGTCATTATTTGACTCAATTCAGATATTCTTCATTCAATTATTAATACATTAATAACAAAAAAGAAGGCAATGTTCAATACTGTATTATAAAGAGTGACATAATGTTGATATATGACTACTAGAAAGAAACTGTGACTACCAGGCCGTTTTAGAATATTAGGTCAGATACAAAACTTAATAAATTTTCTTTTCTAAATCAGGTCATATAAGGTTATTACGGAAATAAGCAACAATAGAAATGTTTTTTACGATCGCGTGGGGCTTGACTTTTAAAGCCTATTACAATCAGGACGCGTTCCTCAAACAAATTATATTACTATACTTATTGTCAGTTTTTTTAACCATTTGTAAGTATGTCGGGTTGGAATTTGGGGGTTTCGAAGGCGGGACCTTTACCCAAAAGTGATGATCGGTCACCGACGCACCCCTTTGTTTGTTAACACTATAACATAATTTTTTTTTCACTATGAAAAATTCTCGATGTATTTTTCTTAACGTTCTATATTAATGCAAGTTGATACGTATCCTAAAAGATTCTACATTTTGTTAAAATTGACATTATACCTTTTTAGACGAGAAGAACATTTGTAAATAACAAAAAGCATGAATAACTAGGCCCTTTTGAAACATTAGATCGAACGAGCTCGCAATTTGTTTAAACCGGCGGCAGTCAATTTAATGGCCTCTTAAACTAAAGTGTAAAAGAAGAAAGAGAAGTAGACAGTTGGGAGGCAGATTCTCTTTTACTGCCGGCTCGTTTAATTGCTCTGAGATTTTGTTGGGAGAGACTTATTGAAGGGAGGAGGGTGTCCTCGATGGGCGGAGGCGGAGGCTTGCTTCACGAGCACGCCAATATTGAAGAGCTTTGGAGTTAATCTGATCGCTTCCTTGGGAGTTACCAAAATCAATTAAACCCTTCCCCGAAAGATGGAATTTTGTAAACGGAGCTTATTAAATTATACTAGCATTTGCTCTAGCGGTATTGGGTAACTACAGAAATTATACAGCGATTGCTATTCTGATCTCGTATAACTGCTATGGGATCTGGTATCCATCTAAAGCAAAATTATGGATAAAATAAGACGTTTTAAGAGCAAAAAGTGCATAAAAAGTGACTTGATATTAAAATAAATTGATCATCTTCCGGAATATAAATACATACACTAATTTCACGTCGATCATCGATAGTACAAGTCGCAACAACAAGATGTATGAAACTATCAAAGTTGTCAATACACAGCATTAATTTCCATGAAGCTAAAAGGGGCGTCGGTGAAGGCAACGGTTTAGGGGTTGACACGGCGCTCATCACTTTTGGGTAAAGGCCTTGGGTTCGAATCCAGCGGCTTTGCATTCGAACCTGACATGGACGTTTTTTCAAACACACCGGCATCCTGAGGTTTTATATGACTTCCGCTGTTGCGAGCCCTCATTAAAAAAAATAAATAAATAAAAAACTAAAAATACAAATAACAATTTTATTTAAAAAATTATATTTAACTAATCATATTAGTTAAAAAAAAAAGCAAAAACTAACGGTATAATCTACAAAAAAATTATTTACCGATCAAATTAGCCATGGAAAAATAAAATTACCTGCAGCTATCGGGTAATCATTTTTTAATTTTGTTTATACAATACAATACTTTATATTCTACATTATTACTAAAGAAACAATTTAATTTTAGGCTTTTAAAAACCTATGAGTTGTTGAAATTCGGCCTAGAGCACAAAGCGATAGTGTAGCCTAATTGCGAGATTTTATGACAAGTGTTCTGCTTGTCCGTATGAATATATTGCTAATTGGTTTAGCATCCACGAGAAGGATTTAAAATATCCTAAATATAAATACGAAAGGATGATACTGATAATGCTTGTCGTTGATTTTAGTATGGTAATCTTATCTAATCACACTATCTTTTATCTATTCATAAAATACTAAAGTATCATATATTGAAAATATTGTTATTTTATTCTGTAGGATGTTGCTAAAATCTTTTATCTATTTTGTTTTATTTCTTATTTAAACGTATTATTTATTTATTCAATTGTTAGTTAATTATTAATTTAATCTTAATGTTAATTTACACTTCATAAATTTAGTGTTAATTTGCAAATAGTCTGTTTGAATTTTGGTTGTTTTTCTCTTTTGTCCTTATATCTTTTGTTTATTGTTAGATCTGCATTATTGTTTACAAGTTGTGTTATGCTGGGCGAGATAGGTGAGATTGGGTCTGCAGCGTAATGACAAGACAGACATGGGATGTATAAGTATGAAATAAAATCTATCTATCTAAGCAATAAGGGTGATACGATGCCATGAAATGACAGACTACGCAGTATATACACCTAAAAAGGCGGATGCTCGATTTAAAGCTGATATTTATTTTTTTTAAATATCGTCTAATTTTTATGACTAAACTCGGAGGTTTTACGGGTTGCGCATTGTTCGACGGTTAAAACAGTTACCACTTAGTAATATAGACTTCCACCTCTATGCAGCTCATTTTTGGCGGAAGTTATTTCTATCTAGAAAGCGGTGAAGTAGGTTTCTAATATAACTTCCATAAAAATTGGAATCTTTACAGTCTGTACCAGCACTGTGATTCAACTTTCAAATTTTAACCATAACAATAGAATGTTAACACTAACAGAAAAAGTAAAAACTAGAAATTCATAATACAGGCATTAAACATAATGAAATGATAGTTGTTTTGGCCAAAGAGGCAATCACCAATGGTGCCATGTTGGGGACTCGAACTTTTTAAAAAGGGAAATATCACAAAATGGCAAGGTATACACGAAGCATATTCAGCAGCTCTTTTTCCCAGAGTTCCAAATAAACCATGGTTTCCAGGTGGAGGAAAGGTAAAATTATTTATTCTCAACGATACCATACTTAACGACCTGCCAGGGCATTTTTGAATTCTATTTGTATAAAATTAGTCTGAGAGCTGCCTCTAATTGTGAAAGATGTAGAGCAGCGGAGAATCGTAACTATTTGTTATCCTCTTGAGAAAAAATAAATGGAAAGAAACTGGTTCATAAGATCCAGCCGGGCAAGGACAAACATCAACCTTTTTTCAATTTATGTTCCTTACTAGTTCGGGCAGCAGGGAAACATATGGTTGGTTAAACGAATTCCCCAAGGACTACAACATTTGAATGCAGCAATGTGCGTGTCCTGTTATTTATTTTTCCTAGTTCTGAATTCACTTATTGAGTAGTTACTTGCAACCGAATGGTTGTTTGGTCTCAATTTATAATGTTATGTATATTTAGGACCTTGCCAACAAAAAGGCTACAACAAAATGTTTTTAAGAAATGGTAACTGTAGCAAAAAATAAAGGATGTACGAAAGCGGGAAACAAAGACGTACGTGACACTCGGCAGCAAGAGTGCAAGTTACGGCAGGAGCCAAACTAAGAGGGAAGCAGTACTTTATCGGCACATTTAGGGAACTATGAACCTTTATGCCAATTACATTGACTTAAACGCACGTATGCAAAAGGGGGAAATGGCAATAATCAATACTGATTATTTAGAGATCGTGACATGCGGTCTGGTGTTATGTACGTTTCGAAAAACATTTTGTATATCGTGCTAACGTTTCGATCTTTATTGAGATCATCTTCAGGTTTTCTGCGTGTCATTGCTATTAATCGTGTTACCCCAATTTAGTTTAATTTCAATTTCATTTAAAAAATGACAACACCTTGTTATTGGGCGCGGGAGAAAGACGGGGTTTGCGTGTTACGTCTACGTTGTCGGGAACATTCATCTTCGCAGAAGGCAATGCTGAGACCGAAACGAACGCCCAATCGTTTCGTCAAAATTTGAAAAACAAAAATCGACAAGGAAAAGACACCTTACCCCTAACTTCTCGTCATCAAAACCTCCTAAAGTTATGCCAAGCGTCTTTTCTCAATATATATTTTTTTTTTAATATCACACAAATTTTAGAGTTAGAATGCCTAAAGTCAGCTCTGGGCAAGGCAGATGAAGACATATTTTGATATTTGATTAAATTTTTCATAATTAAATATTGTTTTTTTTTAAACTTCTTAGAGACTATATGTTCATCGTAGAACAAGTTGAAAACAATCGAGATAATGTTATAATCAACTCGTAGGAAGTCGAAAATTTTCTTGCGCAATGTTTGGTTGGCCCTTTCTGGATAAATGACCCATATATAAACAAAAAATATTAATTATTGTCTTATTTTATATAAACAAATTGGTCCGAATTGCTGTAGTTTGAAAAGATGACCACACTATAAGGTTTCTATAAGGTTTCCAAATACAATGTGTTCACACAAACAACATTTAATTCCTAGTGTCTGTTTGGTGAGAGCAAGGTTTATTTCGTTTTCGTTTTAGGCAAGTCGGTGTACAGTAGCATGGAGTAATCATGGAAAGGAGGGTTTTTGTTCTAATAGGGTCCGAATGCAAATACATCTCCTCCCGTTCCATCAGGACAGATTGACATCCATGTAAATTATAACATCGCCAGCTCTGGCTCTGGCCTTCCCTCCCAATCTAATTTATGTCGAATTTAAATTTCAAATGTAATCCAGCTGAAAAGGCAACGGCGTCGACCATTTACGTAGTATGTTTTCTTGTCTTATCGACGGCTTGTATACATGTAAAACAAATGACGTTCTCAAAGGAGCTGCTGGGGTAGGAAAAACCTCCGGCCTTCGACAAAGGAGATATAGGCCAGATTACGGTATTTCCATTTAGACAAGAAATTATATCGGCTCTGCTTCCGTCGAAAGGGATAAACAGAAAAAGAAAAAGAAAACCAGAAACAGGGTAGAGCTTGGAACAAAACTTCTTCAAACGTTTAGGCATTGGGGCGAATTACGATCGACACTTCCTCAGATTGTTTGTTGATCGTGTTACATAACGAATGATTACCCCCAAAATGTTAATAATTGATACCAGTTCAACTACCTTACTGTTACTGCAAATTAAAAAATTTACACAATTCAAGGAAGGGTCTTCCAAAAGGTAGTTGATACCTGTAGACAAATCAATCGACTTGAAAAATTAGAATTTTACAAAAAATATAAACGCCTATATTTATTATTTTTCAGCTGTTTATTAAGTAATCCATGAACATCCACGCACGAAATGATATAAATGAGACAGAACTTTCCCGGACTCATAGACGGGCTGACATGAGGATCTTTAATGTCCGTACCTAAGCTATAGAGCTCTTACCGGACAGTCCGATTCTCAAAGTGAGAGCTGACACACCGTCGCCTAAGCGATGATGTAGAGGTTTCACACCCCGAAGGGCTGCTACTGCCACGCTCCCACCTCGTCAGAATGGTTAATGCCGCACGCAAGACCAACTGACTGAAATGCATCGGCCAGCTCACCCCCTAGATAGAGAAGGCGACTCTATCTCTCTGAGTCTAGAGGCTACTCTAGCGTAGAAACTTCCGGGAACGCCCCGGCAACGGTTTCGGATTTAAGTGAGATTGCTACCCACCCCCTAAGTGAGCACTGTCTACGGTCAAAGGTCTTGCACCGCGTTAAGCCTACACCTGCTACACGCATTCGTGGGACGCGCCAAGCCTAAGTGGTCCGATCCTTCCCTTCCCCAAGGGTACCACGCCGGTCTATATGAGACAGAACTATCAATTTTTATTTATTCTTTTTAACGAGGGTTTGCAACAGCAGAGGTCATATAAACCCTAAGGGTGACGGTGTTTTTGAAAAACGCCAATTTCTAAGTATATCGGGTTTGAATGGTTTCGAACAACCTTTACCCTAAAGAGATGAGCACCATGTCAACGCCTAAACCGATGCGGCTACCGACGCCAAATCTTTCTGTTGATTTTTAAGCATGAACAATGACAGAATAATAGGTGAAATTGGTTAATTTTATTTTAGTAAAATTCCTAATTGTTGTCTTTATATTTATTGCATTACATAGACAGTAGCAACCAAAATCAAATTATAAACAAATTGAGAAATTATAATCATCTTAGAAGAACCTTCTCTTCTGTATAAGTAGCTCACATTAAACTTGTTTTGGGTTTTTGTTATATTAATTTTTAATTTATATCCGTTTAAGTACATCCTAATGATCAAGTAATTTTATGAAAAATCTTTTGAAATTGTTTTATTACAGCATAAGGTTTTTCTATACTTTACACATTAAATAGGCAAGTTTTTAATAATTTACGATTACGGCTAGATTGCATTACAATGGAATGGAAAATGGAAAATTTCTAAAACGGAAATACAAAAGGAAGGAAAAAGATATAAATTGTGCTAAGCTGAGTATAAAGAAGTTTCTCCTGTGGTGTAGGTCGAAGGAAAACAATCACATTACTCCTCGGCCAGGGGTCTAAAAAAGACGAGAAAAGTAGGTCGGTGAGGGAAGTTTGAGGGGTTTTGCTCTCTTGTAGAATGTATTGGGCATAGTTTCGGGGAGGAAGATGTAATTGAAGGTAACAGCTGTTAGGTTGTCTCAGACGGTTTAACTTATTCAAGAGTTGCTCGGAACGAGTTTGACAGTCGTGATCGTCGTATTGGGTCAGAAGCGGTCTGGAAACCCATTCCGAACGGTATACCCTTGGGAAGTATACACAGACCCCGTCAACTGAAAAAGGAAACTTTTCTATTTTACGCCCACAAGAAATTGGAAAACTGGACATACAATGGGGAAAAAATCGAACGACCAGAGACCACAGTAATCACCGAAACTTTTATGAATCTTCTATAGCTTGGAAATTGAAGTTCAAAACTTATTACCTTACATTAATAGCCCAGTAAAATGCAATATCTCTTTTAACAATATGTTGTGAACATAATAAAGGTACAAAAAAACTAAAGTATTATTTGGCAATATTCACAGAAATTATTTACAGATAAAATCCATGTTTCAGATCAATATGGTTCTAATAGGTGTCACAGTATAAGAAACACATAAACAACAATTTTCATGTAACATATCGTCTCCTTTTACATATTAATTCTCAATATCTTCACTAAATACCGCTCTACTTTAACAATCTTTTACCTTTACCAGTTTTACCATCAGCACAGATTGAAAGTGGTAATCACAATGTCATCTACACAGATTTTTCTAAAGCATTTCATAGGGTCGAACACAAGCTTCTTTTTTTTTCTACTAGATCATTTCAGCCCACAACTAAGTCTATATTCGATTTACACTTCCAAACACTATACTCATACACATAAATACATCCATACAATACACTCATTCCGTATGGTCCATGAAGTATTTGATATTCCCCCTCCGACCAATACTCAAACCAATCTAGATTGGGGTCGATGGAGTACTTTTATAAATATTCCGCCATCGACCCCGAACACACACTCTTACGCTCTCAATGTTCGAGGGGCAATGATGACGTTATACTTCACCCTCGCCCCTCACCACTCACGCTAATAAATACTTGCACTCAGACAGCACACAAGACATATTATATACAATAAAAAAACCTAAAAACCGAAACAGCAACCTTTCTCTGCATTAGGGCTTTGGCTTAAGAGCAGGTGTCGTCCATGTGTCAATCGCGTATGGCCTATTCTTAATCGCGTAAAGATGATTCCTTGTTTCTGGCTCATGTTCTCGTGGGACCATCTAGGAATCGTGCTCATGACGCTCAAAAGCCTCTCCGGCCCACACACGCTGCCATCTTTCTTTTATCATGATGATGATGATCTTTACTGCTAGCTTGGCTTCAGAGGGCCAGGTCGCGATGGTCCGGTGTGGAGCGTTGCCAGCCACAAGCTGTCATTAGTAAAAATAAATCAGTTGGTATTTCTGAACGAGTTTTGTTCTGTATTTCTAGTTATCTACTTGACCGTGAAGAAATTGTTTACAAGATAGCTGGGGGTGTTAACCAAGGTGCTCAACTCTCTCCACTCTTATTTAATATTTTCATCAATGCCCATTCTGAAATACTCAACTCCTCTTCTCATTACTGGCGAATTAAAATTTTTCATGTCTCTTACCTCTCAAAAAATTTGCTTACTCCTGTAATCTGACTTGAATGTTCTATATAACTGGTCTTAAAAGACCAACTGTTTCTTAATATTGAAAAACACTATTCTATTAGTTTTTACCGGATTAAAGCTAATTATACCTTCACTTGCTCTATTAATAATACTGTTATTTCTTCTAAAACTACTACTAAAGACCAGTGTATTATCGTTGACCACAAATTAATTTTTATTGCCCACATCGATAATAATAAATCCTCCAGCTTAAAAATGCTGGATTCCTGAACTCGTAACTCTACTGGTTTCAATCTTGTAAGAACTTACTCAAGAAATTACTCTTCTCTCCCTACAGCGCTAAATCTGTTGATAAACTTCAATCTGTACAATTTGAATATCTCGGAATGTTTGCCTATAAAATAGGAATAACTATTGCCGACTAGAGACGATTGGAGCATTACTATAATTTACTTCGCGTAGACTTGCTCTGTTTTACTTAATCTTTTGATCTTTTCAAAATAACCAACTAATATAATTGGCATTCCGATTTTACATAGTTAATTTAACTTTTCTGTACCGAGTTACGTGACCAGGCATAATAGACTTTTTTATGCTTCTTACCGTTCTACTAATTATAGAAAAGGTACTCCCCTTTATAAAATTTTGCCTTCTGCTGATAATTTTCCCCATCATCCTGGTTTCAATTATTCTCTTTTTATATTCTACAAGTTCCTTAGTTCAGTCGGTAGACTCAATCCTTCTTCTTAGAAGTATCAGATCATTCACATGCTGCTGCAATTTGATTACCTTTTCCGTACGTTAGGTTAAACCTCCAATGAGCTATTGCTTCGCATTCGAAGATGATATGAGTGGTAAGTATATTCCTCCAACTCATACATAATCTTCAAATGGGATCATCGCTATATATACCCATATTGTGTATATGTTTTCTCAGATACCAGTGGCCTGATCCCAAGGATACATTCGGGGCCTATATATGGTCTTGCAGATCCTCCTGTGGCCAGTCTCTGTTTTTTCGTTGCCCAAAATTCCCCTGTGCCCTGGCACCCAAGATATCAATAAGTTGTTGTGTTTCCCCAGGTTTTGGAGATTTTTAATGCATTCACGGACTAATTTTTATGTGATTCTTTTACATGCTAATGCTTTAACGGCTTGGCTGTATGATCTTATGGGGATTGTTTTGTCAGTATAACCTCTTTTAAGATTTTCCACAAGCATTGATGGCCAATATCGTAAATGTGTTATAAGTATAAAATTGTTTAACTATTGTGGTTGAAGATAAGTGAAAACCATCCCGGACGGTACTTGTGTTAAAACTTGACTCTCAATTACAAATGTCCTGGAGATTGGGGCGACAAATGCACAAGAACAGTTTTCAAAGCTATCCATTTAGGAAAAATATATTGTGACTGTTCCAAAAATATCACTCACTCGTTCGACTCTGTAAGAAAACAAATCGCCAAATAATGGTTGATCTGATATTAATTGTGTAAATTTTAATAAACATATTTTCCTTGTTCTATACACCATATCCATAAAATATTCACCTTTCATTACGTTTACCCTCTGGCTCTGGCTGAAGCATGTACCAAAGACCCGGGCAACGTTAGAATAAGTAAACTTCTAAGTACTTGCAAAACAAATGAATTTGTAAAACACTGTTTCTCGAGGTAATTTATTCATGGTCGCGTAGCAATTACCTGAATGTTTCGGCCGAAATGGTGATTTTGTAAGTTTTGTAGCATTCTTAAAATTAATTTAACATCGAGAAGAGGCCTTAACTGGGACGAAAGATGTTCCCTTCGTTTAGGCTAAGAAAATTTCGGCTCGTTAGAAAATGTTATGAGCAATAATATTTACTTCATACGTCTGTGTATTTAGCTTTAACATAATTATTTCATCATGATTATTAATATTGATTGAGGTAGAGTGATATTGTCTTTAAGCTGTGACGCTAATTTCAAATAAGTTTGAGGGACAAGATTCTCATAAAAATCAAAGGCCTTCTGATTTCGAGTTGAAGTGTTATTAAAGGTTGTAACTAATCCTCATTGGGGAGTGTTATCTCCCAACTTCCCAAAAGGCAGTTTCATAGCAAGCAATAACCGTCAGGTGCGACATGGGTCACGTAACACAATTACGCGATTCCCTCCGGGTCTTTGTGCGGACAAGTGACAATAGGGATTGTCTTTGACCTCCGAACCAAAATTCAGCAGCCCGCTGTCAGTTTACCGGCTTCAATAATGGTTCGTGCGCTTCAACGTTTTGATCGAATGAGGATTTTACCGTGGTAATTGCTTAAAAGTGTTGTGTTCAGAACGTTCAAATTGATAAAACACGGCTGAGCAATGGGCGAAATATTAAAATGGATCCTTTGACGTTTTGTTGTTGAGAATGTTTCCAGGGTGGTGAACGTTATTAGTGCGCTGGGAGCAATCCATCATCGAAATCACGTGTTCTCAACCTTTAGCCCACACTTCTCCGATTCGTCTTCTATCAAACTCAGAACTCCCATGTAATTCTTAACTCAACAAATTTAAGGTTGGTTTTAAAGTTTCTTTTTTTTTAATCCTGCAGTTAAATTCAAGAAAAACAGCAATTAACTGTGCTACAACTGCAGGTCTTTAAAAATTTTTAGGTAGCTTATTTCCAAAATCTGACCCATGTATGTAATATTTCTCTCGCTCTCTCTCTCACACACACTCTCTCTCACTCTCTCTCTCTCTCTCTCTCTCTCTCTCTCTCTCTCTCTCTCTCTCCTTTTTTTTAACGAGGGTTCGCAATAGCAGAGGTCATATAAACCCTCAGGGTGACGGTGTTTTTGACAACCCCATTTGTAAGTATGTCAGGGCCGCTGTATTCGAACCCGGGACCTCTACCTTACAGTGATGAGCTGTCTGTCAAAGACAAAACCTTGCGGCCACCCATGCCTCTTTACTATCTCTATAATCGACCTTCGTCAGTGTGCTAACAGTAACAGGACAGTAACAAAAGACAAAAGTTTTTTATACTCTTAATTACACTTACCTACTTACATCAAATTTTGTATAAATCTAAATAGTGTTCATGAGAGAAGTCTCTGTATTAAACTATTTTATTTCAAATGAATAATGTAAAGATTATAAATACAGTCTGGTTCAGATGGACTGGAAACGTTATGGCCAGACAAAACAATAAGTAAATGAGAATAAATTAAGAGAGATTAAGAAACCACAAATATGTCTGTGCCGACCAAAACAGGGCAGCTATCATTGCAAACACACATTGCCTTTTGGATGACCATGTAACCTACTATGTAAATTTCAAAACTGCAATGAACCAGTCCTTGGCAGAAGATTAATAAAAGAAACAATTTATGTTCAAAAAAGACATGCATAAAGAAGTAGAAAGCTTGCCCATTTTTAAAATGTACTATCATTGAAATCATCACCACAATCCCAATACTCACATAAAAAATTAACTTCAGTTGGTCAAAATTTGCGGACACAAAATACCATCTACATGTTACGAGCAGTATTTATGTCTAAATAACCAAATTTTACCTATATAGGATTATTTATTTTTATCTATAATTCTCTATGTATAGTAATGTTAATAAATACTACAGAGTGTTGAAAAACTCGCGTTTTATTTTTTTTTTTTTTAATGATGTCCCAAAAAATATTGGATTTGTATGAAATAACAAAAATGCAAATAAATAAATTTAATGTAAACGATTTATTAAAAATAGTTCACTGTTAGGTTAATGCAGCGTGAATTTCCACTCTGAATATTAGACAGTTTTACAATTATCAAATAGGACATTTAACATGACAAAAAATTTACGTTTATTAAACGCCTCACTGGTTAATCACTGTACGATTACATAGAATAGGTTGGTCATGGGTAGCAGTGAAATAGATTTTTCTAAAGATTTCTTCAAATTGAGATAAAATATGTAAAAGAAATCGTAGGCAAAGTCTTTTTGAACTTTAGTCTGTTTGAAAGTACCCACCAAGTGAAAAATTTGTTCAATTGAAAATCCAGATATGCAACAAACAAGATATGTATATGTACTATATATAGATTATTTATCCAATGTTGTTCATTAATTCTTAAATAAAATTGAATTGTAGTGTATATCCTAAGGCAATAAATTTCTGCGCATTTCCAAAAATTATAAACGTTATATCATTGTAAAACAGATTATAAACAGATTGACACGAATAATTTCAGACTGAATCTGAAGTAAACTATACAAAACTCGGTACATTCTAATAAGTATAATATTTTTTGGGTAGAGCACTTAAATAACAAAGCTCTCAAAGAATGCAATAAATTACATAGCTTGAAAATTTAATTAATATATAAGCCATAAAAATCAGAATTCTTATAATAAGGCCTTGTTATTTTCTCTTCTTTTTTTTCGCAGTGTCCTCTTGGGGGATTCCAAACTCTAATAATGATTATGTATTCCATTTTCATTTTTGGCCCGATTAAAGAGACATTTTGTTTTTGATTAATTTACATAAAATGCAATATAAAAATTTTAAAAATTTAATTAATAACGATGGCTAGAAGGGGGAGAGGAATCGGTTGCAGGGAATGTTAAAAGATCGGTATTTGACACGCGATGATTATCCCGGCTTTGGTCTCAATTTTGAAATATTATTTTCTATATTTCATGGCTTAAAGATTTGCAAAGAGGCTCATCTTTTGCGACATCCATCGCATTGGTAATTAGGGGCGTAAATCCTCTTCTTATCAAGAAGGATTAATACTACAGAGCATAGTTAAATATACTTAACATAAATGCATAATATCAGATTACAACAAGATAAGCGTATAACGCTAGAATAGATTGGTCTGTAAAGATCATAAACATTGAAAATGGCCCGGGTGTTTTTCAAAGGGAACAGTGGCACTGGCAAATCGAGGGGGAATCCGACCGCGATCTCCTGCTAAGCAGGTAATGGAATGGGCCATTTTAGTTTCACTCCGTTTCCTTTAAACGAGGGGATCCAGACCATTTCCATATATTTGCTTCCTAATTGAAAGATTATCCCTGGTGCCGGTGTAAGGGGTCCCAGTGAGACGCGACGAGATTATAACCGTTTCTCGGGGAACGATTTGAGGCAAATTGGAATTCCGTCTGAGTTTCAAAATGTACATTCCCAAAGACTTAAAACCGCCGTGCAACACTCCCCGAAAAGCGTGTTAGCGATTTCAATTTCCCTCGGAAAGTGAGAGTTGCCGGCTCATTTATCTTTTAACATTTCTAGATGTGAAGCACAATGAAAAATCTGGCAGTGTCTCGATGAAATATAACCCCATTCTCCTTTTCACATTACCGCTGCAATTCAATTGTATAACAATGGCATGAGGTATGATATGATATACACGAAAGTATAGTAAATGTTTAAAACGATTAAAAATGGCGTAAGTCAAGGTTTAACCATAAAAAATAGATTGGAAGCGCTATTTAATTATTTGACATTTCACTCCTCGTTAAACTGAACGACATATGTACTTGCATAAATAAAAGCAACTTAATTATTAAATTTTGGAAACAAGCATTCTATTGCACCATTTTATATATATTTGTGCACACTTTATTTTCAAATTGTTTCTTTGCTGCTTTTATATCCCATTTAAGAACATTTTATATGTGCTTATCAAGTGGCAAGCCTAATAAAAAACTTAATACTATAGAAATATTGTCGAATCTCTGAAATAAATTAAGCTACTAAGCGCAAACATTTTCTTCTCGATTTGGCATAAACAAGCCCTTTATATGGTTTTTTTTTGTAACTATATAAAATTATAACAGTATGAAAACCTGATTATTAGTGATTTGTACGAAAAATGCATAAAATAGACCTTCTGATGAGTTCAAGGACTAATTACATAAGGTAAACTTCGGTTAAGCTAACATTATCTTGTTGTGCTGGAGTTATTTATTATTCATAGGTCGTGCTCACCTTACAAAAGTTGGATAATGGAGAGAAAATTTTAACACTGAATTTGTTGTTGTACACGATGGCTGATTAGTTCTTTTTTTTAATTCAGCATTTGGCCAAACATTTTTACAAATTAAATCTGTATGCTTTATATCCTACTTACAGCGACTTTATAGTTGCGAGAGTGTTGTACAAAGTAGTAAACACACATTATATCACATGGCACCTTTGTTGGGTATTTCCAGTCTGTCATATATCAATCGTTCTCTTAAAAAAAATATTCGTAGATGTAAATATGTCGATTATGGGGCATAACATTCGGTATAGAAATTATCACATTTTGGTGATATTTTAATTACTCATTTAGAGTACAGTGATTACTATTCACCACCACTCTGCCACATTGATATTACGTACAAAGGAACTCTTGTGATGTTTTTTAAATAAAAGTAGAAAGATTAACCACTGGCTCTACTCCAATGACAATTCAGTACTGTCTATTTTATTGAGACTCGCTATGACTGCATACGAAATCCCACGGCCATCGCCTCCATTTCGGCGAGGAGGGTTGGAAGGCAGTGAGACGTGCGTTTTTGGATTTAAAGCGTAATGTGATTGTGAGGTTTTTGTGAAACTTGTGATAGTGTAGTTTCGTTAGAGATATGAAAAAGAATCAAGTGATTATGGATTAAGCAGTTTGGATGCGGATACTATTGGAATGTTTGAATGAAACACATATTTCCAGCCCTTGGGTCGATATCGGTTACAAAGCAGGGTTTTATTTGAAGTATCGAGAGGTACGATAGAGCGTTTATCATGTAGTCATGCAAATGCTGTATTTCGTTTCATAACTTCTGACGTGTGTGGGGATTCTACGTCAGATGGTTGTCAATCTATAGTCGCAGGCAACGCAACATTTCCGCAGTTTGAAGATAAATATCAGATAATTCTTTGTTTTCCTCCAATTCTATGAACCTGAGTTTATGACGCTGAGTCTTATATATCCCTAACTAGTTTACACTAATAGAATTTTTAAATATAATATCATTTAAAAGCGTCAACTTGCATGTCAGTTTCGTAAAATTCGGTATGGTTTTCAAATATCGAGGGTCATTTGTTTTCTTTTGGTGATCATATGTGAACATCGAGCGTATTCATACAAAACAGAAAATATGTAGTAATATAGTTTTAATTAACTTAAGATGAATCCGAATTAACGCGGGCGGCCCCTGTGGTTCTCATTTCGTCTAGATCCCATTTACTCTTGAGCTCTAATTGGCGCACTTGTTCGAGATTCAGATCAATCCATTCGTCGGCCAAACACCATACTTGCCTCGAAAACTTCAAGAATATATTTTTCTCGATTCCCTGAAGGAAGTTTTCGATGTGAGACTGAAGGCCGAAAACGCTGAAATCGACGGAAACTAGTTTCACGCAAGTCATCAGCGGTGTCGTTGTCTTGATCCAGTCTGCGGCGAGGGGGCCGCGGTTCCGCTTGCGCATCACATACGTCTGTGGGTTGTGGGTTCTGCACTTGGGGAAAGGGTCGTTAGCTATGTCTATCTCCACCACTTCTCTCTCTTTCAAAATTTCCGGCGGGAGCTGGAGAATGTTGTCATCAACCGTCGACCCTTCGACGTGCATGGACTCGATTTGTATGGACAGGTTCCTAAAGCCGTTCGGGTTTGTAATGAGAGTCTTGCAGTAAGGATACGCGTTCCAAGCCTCCTCGACGAACTCCAGGCTTGTCTTAGGTAGCATGAAACGCAATTTGGACGGTATCCTTTGGCTCAGGTGGTACCGTTTTTTCGTGTAATTTCCAGAAGTGTACTTACCACCTAACAGAGGGATGCCTTCAAAAGGCTCGTCGACAAGCACTTCGATGCCCTCACCACCTCCCGTTTCAAGCTTGGACGCTTCAATCGTCGTGTACAGCTGGCCTATCTGATATTCCTGCAGAGTCAAAGGCATCACGATCCTGTATTCCTTGATCAACATTTTTCTGTCGAAGGACGCGTCCCTTTTAACTGTAACGGGAGGAAAATTTAAAAAAGGAAAGAACCTCGACAGCTATTATCCCGCCCCCCACATCTCATATTTTTACTTAATACAAAATAATTTTTATCCAATCTGTTCGTTTTTTATTATTTAAAACTACCACATGGTAAATAAATGTTATTAACCATTTTTTGTTGTCAATAAATTCAAATATTTACTTTTGTATTTTAACTACTTGTTACTTTTCCGTACGCAATGTTTTATATAAACCGATACAGAACGGGAGTTACGATTAATCATGAAGACAAATGGTGGTTTGAACCAAAGTATTGTTTATTTCAAGAACCTATAAATTGTGTTAACGTTAAAGTTCCTGTCCTAAAAAAAGCACTGATAAGATAAGAGATGGTCTGAAAATATGTTAAAGGAAAGACCCAAGAGGAAGCAATATTAAGTTAGTAACTATGGGTGGAGGGGATTTCTTACTAAAGCAGCTTTCTCTATACCGTAGAAGGAAAATTCTATTAAATTAACCTTTCTCTCCGCCACAAAAAAGAAACACACACGTTGCTTTTTTTAGAACGCCGTATTGTATGCAAATGTAGACACGTGAGCGGTTTACACCAGTTAACAGCGTTCAATTTAATTTTTTCAAACACTTTGCTTTTTCTTCTCAAGACGGGAAATCATTGAGGAAAAAAGAGTTTAAACACAATATAAATCAATATATGTTTAGCACTCTAAAGTGGCCGTATTAATTAAACCAATTAGTTATTCACTTTATCTAAGCTCTTAGTTGAAATATGAAAACGGTTCACATAAAATGTATAATTAATTGATGCAATATAAACGTTCAAATCCCAGCTTAGCCCTCTCCTGTAATACAACTATAATCAAGAAAACCCCAGGAACTCAGGGCTATAAATCTTTTAATTATATATAGACCCTCGTATTTTCGTTCACATGGTATGAATTGAAGGTATTGGAACGAATGTATTTATTTGCGTGAATTTATCTACTGATTACCCTAAGGAATATCGAATATTTTGGGGTAGTGTGAATGGACGTGGGAATGTCATTTATTAGTGTGAATATTATCCCCCATTCGCTCCTACGAATACGGAAGGCTGAGCTGCCTCTATACCAATGCTGCAGGAATAACACACTTCTGTCGTATGAGTAGGCGCGTCAGCTCTCATCGTGAAAATCAAAACGTCCGATAAGGCCGTCAGGCTATGTGCGGACGTGAAAGATCCTCATTGTCCTTTTAAAGACGACCGAGTATACGGGAAAGCAATGCACCTGAGTTGCTAGTGGTGAGCTGTTCAGGTCAACGGGGCATACGAGGCCAACTTCCCACAGATTACGAATCATTAGTGTTGATAAAGTCCTCACCATTTGTTTGTTTTTGATTTGTATTTTATATTTTCTATTAAAATTAATGAAGTAAGAATAAATTACAAATATTCATATTCATTTTTGAGCAGTATATTTTTAAAAAATGGTAATTTAAGAATTGAGTTGATAACGTTTAAACAATCAGGATGGCTTTTAAAGAATGTAACTGAAACTGAAGTGTCACTTGTGCTGTATTTTTTAAAGTTCTATGTCGGCTTAGACATCAATTGTTTTTCTGGAACGATTTTTGATCTAGACGTAATTTCAGAATATAATTATTTTGCGATATTTTGAGTAATTTCTCTCAGATTCGTTTATCCATTTCCAAAAATCTAGATTTCACACTTCGACGTCTTTTCGATATTGGTCTGAAATCTGATCCCAGTAATGGCATCTTGCCGAGAAATCCCTAGTAGTTGATTTGCAGAAACGTTGTTGGAATCCACATCTCAGTTATTGGATGGGGCGTTAGTGGAACCGCTTACCATATTTATTAGGTCTCGTGCAGAATTGACTCGATTGACGTCTATAACGGCCCCCGCGGCAAATTGCCGGTTGTTAGCTCCTCATTCCACCTTATAACCTCGTCGCCAATCTTGGTATGGTGAGAAAGAACCGGCGTTTCTTGGCGCAGCCCTTTTTCTTAATGGCACTTTTCTACTCTTCTTCAGTATTTTTTATTTATTTTTTAACTTAAAATTTTAGAAACTTTTATCATGTTAACCATTCCTATCATAAATCAGATTTCCATAAAAATTGCTTCTCTATACAACTACATCATATCTAAAAAATTGTTTGCAAATCCAAAAGTCATATATATTCTTATATACTGATTTCAAACGTTCACTGCCAGTACGTTAATGGAAGAATTTATTTTTTTTAAATATATTCCCTACCTACCATGATTAGAATAATCTTTACGGAACTCATGAGAACGTCATTTATCACAAAATGGGATAAATGTCGTGTGGAGTTACAGAACTACAACGGACTGTAATGCTAAATTGCTTTTCGCTTCTCCCCCGTTACCGTAAAGGATCTGTTATACTGAGACGTGATGTGGATACGATAATCGCAGGTCGTGTCAACGATTGGATAAGAAAAGGCAACGATAGAATATTACCGAGCCGACAGACAACACAAAAGGAAATTGAAGTCAGAATTTTAGAAAATGCTTTGTCATACCTGTGTACAGGTGTAGAACACGACTACTAGGGTTATTTTCCTAAAGATAATTCAGATTTAATAAATAGTAAAATTTTTCGCATTTATTTAATTCTATGTGATTTTGAGGCGCAGAGGCCAAGGTTGTTTACTAAAAATAAGAAAACACTTTGGTGAACTATTTAGTGCCTTTCTCAGGCAACGACTAAAATGGGTGAGTTCACTTTTACAATTCCTATCGGGAGACGTGGTTGAAAATTCCTTCAACCTACTGATGCGCTATAAGCTTGAAATCCGGATCGCTGCAAACTAACTTTGACTAGGAATTTACAAAGATTATTACAAAAGATTGTAAACATTCAAGAAAACGAAATATATTTTTACAACACATTTAATTCACGTTTAATTGGCAAAATTATGCTGTAAGTTTGGTTGTATTTAGTTTCATTAATTATTATATGTGTCCTTTTTAGATGGTCCGAACCAATGACGCTATCGAAAGAACAAAAATCCCCGATTAAAACTTTTTAGCCTACGGTTGAACATTTTTTTAGAAAAAAAATTATTCTGAGTATCTCAGGCCCACTTCAATTTCAAATACCACTCTATACGTCCTGACAAATCATTTTAGAGGAGTTTTATGCTGAAAACTGGTAGAATCGGATTTTAAATTGATTAAAAAATTATAATAAAAGTTATGGCAAAAAGTTTGAAAAACACGTTTTGTTTGTTTCCTACTTAATTCCCGTAGTTCATTTCTTCTTCTGGCGAAAATTTGCTCTTTTCAGCCACACTTCACAATCACCTTTGCCGCAGTTCTTAAACTGAAGTTGCTAGGCTTTGACTGATGTAGACACTGTTTTTAAATGGCCCCAAAGAAAATAGTCAAGTGGAGTTAAATCAGGTGACCAAGAAGGCCAACAGATCTAGCCTTGAGGTCCTATCCACCTGTCCCGGCAATGACTGGCAATCTGGAAAATCATTCTTTGTCGTTGTTGCAGAGGAACATCATCTAATAGTGGTAGTAAAAAAATTGAGGAATTGAGCAACATTTAAATTATTTTCGTAGAAAAAAGACCCAATTTATTTATTTCCGAAAAGTCCACACAGAACGTTGATACTCTGAACCATCTGAGGATTTGAAATTCTCGGATTTTCGTCTGCCCATATTAGAAATTTAGTATACCATTAGAGGTGAACTTGGGTTCATCAGTCCATAGGGATGGTTACGGATGGTTACGATGTATGAAAGGACGTTTTCTTTAGTCTCCCGAATCGAAATTTTTACAAGGAACGTTAGACGACTGTCATAATCAGAGTCCCGAAGTCCCTGGACAATATGAGACCGATAGGGCTTAAAATTTTAAGTTCCGAGTACATCTCTAATTTTATTTTATGAAAACCTTAAACCCTTCCAACATTTCAGAGAGAGAGGACTTAGGATTTTCGCGAACGTACAGTCAAATATTCTTCTCCTCGTCGAAACTGCCAGTTTTTTGATGTTGGGACCGCATCTGATCTCACACCGTGGGCCACACGAATAAACGTTTAGGGCGACCGGGAAATTTCTGCGAGTACAATTCGACTCGCAATACCACCACTATCGATAAATCAGTCGTATACGTCAACTGGCTGTTGATCGCGAAAATGTGCTCTACGGTTAATTTTGAATGGAATATTGAATTTAACGAATAGGTTTGTGTAAAATTTATTTACTTCCAGGAGTTAAGATTTGTTCTCATAATGCGAATTTGACAAGCAATGACAGAATCTAAAACAATAAAGGTAACTAGTGTTTACTTTAAAGAAGAAGCAAATCGTTGGAATGAACATCGAAACAAACGAAATGCGTTTGTTCAAACGTTTTGCTATAACTTTGTAATTTTTGAGCAATTTAAACTCTGATTACAACATGAATTTAATTTAAAAAATCGTTTATAATGATGTGTCAGGATGTATGGGATTGTATTTGAAATTTTGATGTTGAACAGGGCCAGATGTATCCTCCATAATTTTTCGGCAAAAAAGGTAAAAATTTGAAACTAGACTAAAAATATTAAACATATATTTTTTGTTTTTATGATAGCGTCATTGGTTCAAGAAAAATTCAGCCAGGCCATTTAAAAAGGTCAGCCTATATGTGAATTGGATGATATTTACCTGACGGTAAAACGAGCATATATAGCTCTGGATTAATTCAAATTTCGGTTATTTAAAGCTTTAAAACAATATATTCAACATGTTTCAATATATTTTTTTTTTATCAAACGATCTAAAAGCTAAATAATACTTGATAGCAAATACCGTACGTATATAAATGCAAAGCGATTCGCTTCTCGTTCGGCATGGTTCGTCAGGTGCTTTTACATTTCATAATAAAAAAAGCGGTATGAACAATGGTCTGTCCGATTGCCAAGCATTTCAATTTGGTTATTCACTACGTTTAACTTTTGTTGATTTTTTTTCTGTGAACTTTTCTAGCATTGTAAATTTATGTATTTTGTTTCGATATGATTGGGGGAAAGAGTATCCCCTAGAAAGTTTGTTAAACAAAAAAGCTAGTAACAAATTTGCCACATTTTACTAACTAACTACTAATTTAACTACTTTTACTAATTTTAAATTTAGCCAATTTTTTTTTAGATTTAGTGGTGTTCTTTTTCCATAAATTAAATTGAGATTTCTAAGAATTCAACGCTCTTTCAAGGTTTTGTTTTGGTTTTTCTTCCCCCAAAAATGAATAGTTCAATCGCTACGAGTAGTTTTAGGAAAAAAAATCATAAATAGTAGAAAAAACACATAAAACGTAAACTTTAGGAAATGGGAAAATCGGACCGTGGTTCTTACGAACTTATTTGTTCCATTTCAACTAGACAAGCTCCTCATGAACTTTGCCGTACGAGTAGAGAATTACCCTGTAGATTTATGAGTTATAAATTATGTTATAATTAAATATTTATATTATGTTGTACTTAATATAATTTAACTTTACACAAGTAATTTTATTAAATTAATTAATTTTTCAAGATGTAAAGAGAGGCTGAAGAAAATCATTCCTGTTTGAGAATTTTTAATTTTTTCGTAGCTTTATTTTTCTTTATTATGTTTCAGTATTGTATGTTTTTACGTTTGATGACAAAAATTCCAGTACCACCGGTCGAATCGAACCCGGGAGCATATGTGACAACCCGAGAAACGACCCTAACCCACTAGGCTGCCGCTGTTTCACTAACTTTACCTATTTATCATGTTAGTTATGCTAGAGTTTGGAGCGCTGGCTATAAATAGTTTTAGGATCGATCCTAACATTTGCAATACAATTCGAAAAATAATAATAAAAACCTAAGTGAATTCTGTTCTGCAATGTTAAATATAATATTTAATTTTGTTTTATCAATATTCGTCCATTTAAAAATAAAATTTAATAATTAAAAATTAATCTCATTCGGGGCAAACAAATACCGTCGTATTTCGTCGAGGTTGGTTCACGTTTAGCTCATTATTTAAAGTCATTTCTTATCAAGATATTATCGTCCACGAGTTTAATTTGAGTTAAAATGCTGTTGAGATAGATAATTACCGTCTAAAGGTAATTACAACATGAACTCAAGACCACCTATAATAATGGGGATCGAAGATAGTAACCAAGTGTAAAATTTAGGCCCTCGAATATCTATAATTGGCAATGATAATCAACAGGTGACGTTTGCCGTTATAGACGATTTATTTGATGGAATTACCTGGTTATACGTACAAGAATTTAAATTTGATTATGATTAAAAAATCAACAATAACTTTCATTGGGTCAAAAATATATATGGCATTACCAATTTTACAGTTAATGTACTAAAGGAATTTATGTTGTTAATTGGGGTTTTCGAGTTGTTTTCTTTTTGAGTTGATAGTCAAAACAGACGAAGAGACTGGTTTTAATAAACAAAAACAAAAAATAAATAAATAAAGACTTAACAGTTTTCAAATTAAGTTTAAAGTTGAAAATAAGAATGAAAGATATTTTACTTTAAGATCAAATGTATAAAACGTTTTTGTAATACTAGCCTTTATTTTTGATATGTGTCTTCTTGATTGATTTATTATAGCGGGTTGTTTCACATGAAATATCCGATTTTATAGTTTCAGAAATTCAGAGAGGATATTAAGGTTTTTTGTTGGTTACTTTCAACTGTTCACGTATTATAATTAAGCAGTTAATAATCCTCTACCTTTGTTTATAATTATGAGCTCCCTAATCTTACTCATACCCCCATACCTCCAAATATAAACATAGAAACACGCGATTTTTTGTGTAATATTTCTTTACGAATTTCATTCGGATCAAGAAACATCAGTAAGGCTTTTGAGGAAGAGAGTGTGAATAAACAGACCATTCGCCGTTGGTCTGCTCAGCTTTGGAAGGGAATACCAAAGTGGAAAATGAGCCGCCGCGTATGACCTGTGACTTTAATTGACAACGATGTCCTTAAGCTTCAAGTGGAAGAAAGCCACTATCAAACAGTCAGAGGACTCGTAGCACAACTAAATGCAAGTGCAGCTACGGGATCAAGATATTAAGAAACGTAGGAAAGGTCAAAACGCTTGATCTATGGGTCTCTCATGAGCTCACTTAGCGACAGCAGAGCGCCTTGAGACTTGTAGTGCGTTGCTCGCCAGGCAAAACATCGAGCCTTTTCTTGAAAAAAAATAATCACTTGGGATTAAAAATGTTTGGGCAGGTAGGTCAACCATGGAGGAAAGACCAGACACCAATCAAAACCAAATTGACACTTAACAAATTGTTGGTAACCGTATGGCTGCCCACGGCTTGAATTATTCACTACTTCTTTTTTCCTAGAGGAACTATTACCTCCATATCGTACTGAAAGGAAATTAATAAAATGGATAAAAAATTACTCAAAAAACAACCTGCATTGGTAAATCGGAAAGGACCTCCACAAAGCCAGGCCTCATTTTCAAAACAAACTGTAAGCAAATTGAAAGAGCTTACCTACGAATCACTTCGGCATCCACCTTATTCTCCAAAAATGTCTCCAATAGATTTCAACTGTTTAGGAATTTAGACAACATCGTCAAACGAAACATTTTTGAAAATAATGTTAAGTTCAAAAATCGTTTTCAGATTTTGTTTCATTTCAAAGGTTAGAGTTCTTCAGTTCCGACATAAAAAGGTTGGTCACGCATTGGGAAAAAAGTGTAGAAAATGAAGGTAAATACTTCGGACAAAATTATTTAAATTATTTTATGTCAATAAAGTAATTTTAATTTTAAAAAACTTTTACCTAGGAATCGGACCTTTCATATAAAACAGCCCAATACAATTACGTACATTATCTTTCATTATTGCAATGAAGGCACGTTAGTGGCCGCAACTGTTTAAGCGTTAGCACGCACTCATCACTGTAAGCTAAAGGTCCAGAGGCCCTGAATTCGAACCCGACAGACTTACAAATGTTTTTTGTTTTTTCAAAAACACCGGCACCCGGAAGGTATATATATATATATATATATATATATATATATATATACATATATATAC
>CM077099.1:19290356-19319790 GCA_039619505.1 Cimex hemipterus | reverse complement strand
TATATATATATATACATATATATACTCTGCTGAGGTTATACTCTGCTGTTGTGAACCCTCGTAAAAAATTGCAATGAAACAGGTTGATGTGTTTTCGTACTTTATTTATTTCATTTCTAGAATCTTTACTAAAACCACATTTAGCTTTTACCTTAAATGATTTTAACGTGTGTTGTTTTGCTGTAAGATATTGGAGTCGATAGAAAACCTTCTTTTCATGGCTGAGGGACGGTTCATAAAAATGCGTGTGCTCTCTAAAACATTTCACTTCGTCCCGTTAAATTTAAAGGCTTCCAAAACGTTCCGTATCGATTTATCCGGTGCGACTAGTTTTCACTTTTAAAGTTTTCAACCTGACAGGGCCGGAAAAGTCAATGGGCCGTAAGGGCGGCAGCGGCGGTGGAGATATGTCCTGCGGGGAGATACCGCCCGTTGTTTGTCCTGGACAAACTAAATTATCTGCTCCTCCAGCCAAAAAACCCATACACATTTTAATCTTCCTGGCCCCACGCGGCACTTCTACTCTAATATTCTATTACTACTGTTTTTCTGTTTTCCTTGCAATTTTTGTGCGCATTCAGCTAGTTTGTAAATTTTATTTGAAGGCGTTCGGTTTGAATTAAGTAATGGAAAACATTGATTGCTGCAATAATTAATAGGAACCCGCTATATTAAATTAACCGAGACAACAATGTTATTAGATTAATCCATGTCTACTCATCGGGTTATAAGGCCGGAGGTCGTGAGTTCGAATCCCGCTCGTGACCCTAAACTTTCCTCTCAACCACACTTTAAATAAAAATTATAAATCAATTCAAATTACCATTAGAATTTATGTATTTTAATACTAAACAAACATATTGTGCATTTCATTTTATTACGACCATTCTTTAAGAAAATAATCATGAACTTGCATAACATATCAAAGTCAAGAAAAAAAACAAATGAAAGTCTGTTAAGCAAGTTAACACCAATAATAATTTTTGTACGAGAGTATTTCATAAACGAGGTTATTCGTTAATGTCTGGTTCGAATGCAGAGCCGATGGATTCGAACCGGGAATCTTTACCTTACAGTGATGAGCGCTGTGTCAGCCTATTCCGGCCATTGACGCCCCTAAAAAATAATCATTTACAAATATATATCATGCGTATAGAAAAATTATTTTCGAGGTTTGCCTAATCCACGTGTACAAACGAGTTAAGTATAGGTTAGTTTTTTTGTCTTAAGCTCATTTTTTTTGCCAAAATGAGTTTCGGTACCCCAGTTTTTTTTTAATGAGAAAAATGCTTACTAATTTTGCTAATGCTTACTAATAATATTTTGTAGCAGAAATTTTATAAATATGATCCTGTGTGCTTTCTACATTACTATTATAAAAAGGCATAGAAAACTATGGTTTAGGTTTTGACTTTTTTTCCTTTTTTTTTTTTTATCGAAGGAAAAGTATTATAAATGACGGGTGGAATAGTCGTCCGATGCTAGTTGAATAACTTTGGATCTTCGAGATAGCTCTTTCAAACCCCACATCTAAAAGTTGACAGGATCATTTATTTCTAAATATTTGAAATTACTAGGTACTAAGTTCCAAATATTTAAAATTCAAATTTCAAATGATACGGAAAGAGTAAAACGAGAGAGAATGAAAGGAAAAGAGAGATCGACCAATTCATTAAGAAAACAATGAATATAAAAAATATACATATACAAAACATAATTAAAAAGTCCTATTATATATCCTATTATATATATATCCTGCTATCACTGCAGGACTGAAGAAGTAACAATTTTTCAAACAGATCTACATAATACTAATTATGTTTAAGATGACTCCAGCTTAAGAGAGCAATCAGTCTGCTGTTTTAGTGCATTGTTTCTCCTGCTCGAATACGTAAATATTGCATAACATCCATTTAGAAGATTGCATGTCATAAAGATGTATCTCCTGCCGGTTCTGATTAATTGCCATGTTTTCGATGGAACTTCAAAGCCATAATGACGTTCTTTTGATACCTCATCACAATGTCAAATTAAACAGAGCATACTTATCCAGAAATAAAGAAACCTACAACTGCTAAAGCTAACAGAAAAATAAAAAGAGTAAGTATGTATTTAGTAGCAATATATCAATATTAATTATCAATACTTTTTTCGTGTAGCTATCACCTTCGAACGATTTTAAACTCTTATAAAAAAAATAACTGGATATCAAAATGTTGAAGAGGGAATAAATAACAGTCGTCGCGGTTAGGAATGACTTTGTAGTTGCCTTGAAACTACGAAAATATCAAATGGTCTAGAACAATTTTAGCCTGAGGATTATTGAGATCAGGTGAACGTGATGGTTCCAAGTTAGTAGATGTATCAAAACGCTTTTGTCCTGTCAACCAAGAGAGGGAGGGTTGACACAACGCTTCATTACTCCCTTTGATTTAGCTCAGTTTACTCCCTAGACCATCGGTAATGCACACTGAAGTGACCGGAGGTAAAACGCGGCTGTACGAATCTTCCACAACTCTACATACTCCGGTACAGTTTATTTCAGTACGAAAAAAATTGCACAGCTTGTATATCGCACACGTTCATTTTGAAGTATGAATAATAATCTTCTGAAGATGTCGTATCTAACAATTACTAAATTCATTTGTTTTCGTGGTCTGCTTATCTTTCAATTAATTAAGGTTTTTCGGTTGAGAAAAAAAGTCAGAATCACGAGCGGGACCGGATCGATGTCATAATAGCTCAAGTGGTAGAGTAGCGCGCATCTAGCCGAAGATCGTGGGTTCGAATCCCGCTCGTGACAATGACTTTTTTTATATCAACTAAAAACCTTAATTAATTGAAAGATATTAATTGGTTAAGTGGACCACGAAAACTAGTGAATTTAATGAAGTATACCTCCACTAAAGCTCTCCGTAGCCGTTTCATTTGTCGCCGATAATCAAATAGATTACAAGACATTTGAAAAAATGGCAAAAAGGAGGGAAAATTTAAAAAAGGGTGGGTTAAGGGATAATAGGAAATTAGCGTCCGAGTGTATCGAAGTTAGCTCAAATGGTAGAGCAGCGGCGTATCTAGCCGAAGATCGTGGGTTCGAATCCCGCTCGTGACACTGACTCTAATAATTATTTCGAATTCATTGAAATTGTTAATAAAACAGCGAGCGAAGTTATCCCTACGATAAAAAATCTTATAAATATATATGGTGGAACAAAAACACAGCAAATGAAATGATGGAAAGAAAAGACAAGTCCGATATGTACAGGCAAATGCCATCATATGAAAACATTCTAACCTATAAAAAATGTTGGGGGAACATAAGAAAACATAAATCTGGCAAAAAAGAAACTTAGAAAGGGTTTTGTAATCACCTTTTAAAGTTCGGTTACAAATTAATTCTCTTAAAAGTCTACACACAAAAAACAGACAGCCGACTATCTACGATTCCTAGACAGATGAATTCGTTCCATAACTCCAGACTTTGTCCGACAAAACACACACCATGAATGTTACATCGCAAACTCAGAAAATCATGTCTCGACAAACCATTTTACAGTGCAAGAACTGAATGCCTTAAGTAAAAATTCCGATAGCTCGGTTCCAGGTATGGATAAAATTTCTTATGCCATGCTGGTAAACTGACCTCGCGTAAGCAAGATAAAACTGGAGGAAATTTGGTAAATTTCCATCTCAATGGCAAGAGTGTATGGTTATCCTGTTTAACGAACCAAAAAAAGGACCGAACATCTCAACGTCATACCGAGGTATGTATTTAACGTCCTGCGTCATGAAAACAGAAAGAATGATTAAAAAAAACATGTTAAAATGGAGGCTCGAAGCTGAAAACAAATTATCTATTTGTCAATTGGATTTAGAAAAGGCAAATCGGCCATGCATAACATTATTATGTCGATTGTTCACGTGAAAATAGTTTTTATTACAAATGAAACAACGATTGCCGCCTTTCTTGATTTGGTTGGTACATATGATAAAGTCGACCTAGGTATCTTAGCAGGGAAAATGGCAGAAATTGGCTTACATCCTCAGTTTACGAAAAATATTTTAAAGTTAATAGAAAATAGAAAAATAGTAGTAAAAATTGGTGACACCTTAGTGAGTCCTAGGCTGGCTCAAACTGGCCTACTTCAAGAAGGAATCTTGAGCCCGATATTATTTTTGATTTTTACGAAGGATATAAGTGTGAATCTCCCAAAGGGCATAAACATATACGCCGACGATAAGAACTGCAGAGAAAACACATATATAATTTTATTTTTATTTGATGTTAATTTAATCTTTAATTTTTTAACACTGTTAAAATTTTGAGGGACAACGAAACCCATATTTGAGACAGGGCTATGGATAAAAATCCAACGCCAAAAAAAGTATGAATATCACAATTTTTGTGTTAACAGATTTTCCGCACCAGCGCTCTGTGAAAACTGTGTGATTATCAACTATTTTAAAGCGAAACAACAAAATTTCAAAAATGTTACATACATATCTAAAACTTTACAGAAGTAAATTGTATTTTTGGGTAAATTTAACAACTAATTGACGGTTATAAAATATATATAGTAAGATTTCACAAATTCAAAACATGGATGAACTAAAAAGTTTTGGTAATTGGCAACGGAAATATTTTAAACGTGAAAAATTGAAATGAATTGAAAATTATGATTCGCTGCATTACGTCGTGAAAATGTCATGACAGTTCACTTCGTCATGATTACTACTTTTAATGACACTGCCCATAAAACGGACGACATTCCTTCCCCCTTTCCCTTATTCAGCTGTTCCAGTCTAGGTCACACCTCCACACATTCTCCTGGCCGTTCAATAAGTCTTTGTCTCATATACTTTCACCTCTCATATGACCAAACAATTTCCATTTCTTTTTCAATATCTTCATAAATATGTCAGTTGAAGCTTGCTTTTCATTCTAATATATCAAAGAATGTTTTATTAATATTATAGTTACTCTAATATATATTTGTTTCATGAAGATTTTCGAAAAATCATGCAAATTTAAACTTTTTTGTATAATTATATATACAGGGGGTCAGCTCGTTGTCTGAAAATAAAATATTCGGTGATACTCTCTAAAGTGGAGAAAATGCCGTAAACCTCATGGTTTTATTTCAAACGGTTCAAAAGATATAATTTTTTACAGTGTTTGTTTAAGAAAAACAAGTTTCTTTACATAAAACGTGAATTTCTTTCCACTTTACCGTAACTTTTCCCAACTTTAGACTCCATTTTTATATTTAACACCGAATTTCTATTAAATTAGTCTACCCACAGAATAACTCTTTAAACAAACCGTAACTACCTTACATTATATTTCTTATACACTCTTTTATCCCTATGATACGAATTCTAAAGTGAAGCAAATTCGAACTAAATGAAACTTTACTACTAATAGTATTCAACATTATGTTAAAGAATCATTGTCTAAGGTATTGGTTGAAATGAAAAAGACAGTGTCATTAGCGGGATTCGAACCCACGATCCTTGTCTCAGTACGCCGCTGCTCTAGCCACCTGAGCTACTGTGATATCGATCCACTCGGTCACCAACTCCCATCTTAATCTCAACTCTCGAATTTTCCCTCCTTTGCCATTTTTCAAATGTCGTGTAATCAGGATACGATTCTCGGCGACAAATGAAATGGCAACGGAGAGATCTTAGTGAAGGTATACTTTGTTTTACTTATTAATTCCATTATTTTTCGTAGTCCCATTGTCCAAATAACTTCTAGAATAGACTGATTAGGATTGGAAGTTCTACTTTCTTCTCATTTTTAGTGCAAACCCAGTAGGCATGTCGTTTAAAACGATAAATATAAATATTTTAAAACTAGCGGTGAAGAAAAGAAACTCATGAAATTTTCAAGAATTGGGTTCTCTCTTTATTTCTCTTTATATGTTCTGTTTTTAATAAGGAGTTGGAGAACTTGACTTTGTCCGTCTTCGAAGATGCTTTTTACTCTTTTCCCCCTCGAGCCGTTCATTTTTTTCAGGGGCTCTTTTAATCCATCATCGAAACCTGCCCTTACTGTGGAACCACCCGCCCTTTTCTTGAGAAAAAAAACACTACAGTAAAGCCATTTACGGAGGTTTGTGGGTTGACGCTCCTTCCCTTTGCGGTAATGGGTGAACCCTGTAGCCGGTATCACAAAGGCGGCCATTACAAGGCCTACATAACCCTAAACTCATTAGGACGGTTAAATTGCCCTCGAAACTTCTATACACAATGTTTCCTTACAGGCTCACGTCCAACAATAACACCCACTTCCGGCGAAATCTTATTAGACTGACCTGTGGACGATAAATGATCTTTGATAAATTGTTTACTTACAAATAGGTACGAAATTCTACTTTAGAAATGTAATATTAGTTTTGATTTTACGAGACTATAAAATTGTTTACCAATTATATGGCTAAATCAGACATGAAAACAAGTCGATATTGACGGTAGAACTGTAACACCTAATACTCTCCGAGGTGATTTTTTGTTTGCCTTTATTTTGTATAATTATTTTTATCGTTGGGACATTTCCTAATAAAGTCTAATACAAGTGACTCGTTTTGTCTTTTGAAAAGTTTTGTTCCATCTTAGGCGTTTTTTCTTTGTTATTTTGTCAGGCGAATCTCTTTTATACGCTTATAACTAATTGGTTTTGTTCTGTTCTCGACTTGTGATCCCTTCTGTTATTTTGTTTAACTTTATCATTTAAGTTTATAAACATTTATTCATTCACTTGGCATGTTATATGTTATATATTATTATTGCATTGAATAAGTTTTGTCCATATTTAACTTATTATTTAGTATTTTTCTTTTTGACGTCTAGAAAAAATAGTCTGAAATTTTGTTACCTTTTATATTGTGCTCTTCGTACTCATGGCTAATTTAAAAACTTTATCTTTCATTTAATTAAGGTTTTTAGTTGTGATAAAAAGTCAGTGTCAGGAGGGGGATTCGAACTCACGATATTAGGACACCAACGGATGCTGCTCTACCACATGATCAGTCGTGACCTCGATCCACTCAGACACCAACTTCCCATCTCAAATGCTCCTTTTGAATTTTCCCTCCGTTTTGCCATTTTTCAAATGTCGTGTAATCTATTTGATTCTTGGCGACAAATGAAATGGCCACACAGAGTGAAGGCACACTTCATTTTAACTTATTACATTTATTAGGTTTCGTGGTCCGCTTGAACAAATAAATTCTTTTTAACTAATTAATCTTAAATTAAGGTTTTCACTGAGATAAAGAAGTTAATATCACAAGGTGGCGTTAAGATGGGAAGTTGGTGTCCGAGTTGATCCAAGTCCACTATACGTCAAGTGGTCGAGCAGCGGCATAATTAGCCGAAGGTTCCAGTCCTACTGACTTTTTTATCTCAACCAAAACCTTAATTAAAGATTAATTAAATGAAAATAATTTAATGGGCCAAGCGGATCACGAAACCTAACAATTGTTTTTAATAATTTTATACCAAAGTTTGTAATTGTAGCATTGTAAATGCCCCTTACTATGCCTCAAATAATACGCTCGACAACGACTTTAAAATCCAATTAATTCAAAACGTAATTCCCCAAACAATACAAAGTTCCACAACTATTTGTCCCATCACTCCAATCCTCTTTCCCTAGTCTTGTCCAACAGAACATATCCGTCTTATGGGCCTATCAAGAAGAAATTTGGGAGAATAAAATTTATCATTTGTTCCTTTAAATGCAAGTATGTAAATACATAATTGTAAATAATTGTAAATATTCCTATGTATCATCAATTTGTAACCTAAAATTGCAGATTGTAATAAAATATTGGCGTTTCAATATTCAAAAAACATCTAATGGATAGTTTTTGTTTGATATATTTTTCAGTAGTGATTATTATTAATTTAATCATCTTCAACAAAAGTCACAGAACAGACAAAACTATAAGATGTCTCCGTGCGGAGTTATAGTTACCTTTAATTTGATATAAGTCGTCTCGCCGATTTGGTCTCTAAGGGGCGTTTTGACATTTCATCATCATCAGAAGTAGATATTTGCGTGGTGCCTATCTTTTCCCTGCGTGTGACCCTGACCCACCGCTGAAGGTTAAATACCAAATTTATAAAATGACAACTATAATTTAAACATTATTTTGTGTGTATACGAATCGAAGAGAAATGTAAATGCATAAACGGAATAAAAGGATGTAAATATGTGGATTTGTTACTAATAGAAATGATAAATGGTGTAGTGAGTATGTTGTCTAATCTTTTTAAAAAGAGAGTTTCTACTCATAGTTTGTTGCCTTCAACGACCGGATTTCAAGTTTATAGCTCATCATCTGGTTAATATCTGGATCATTGAAAACAACAAACTATCTTTTTATAAAGCTTGGTTGTTTTGTTTAATACATATTTTAATACTGCAACATTTATTTGTTTAATGTAATTTGATTATTCAATAGTAATGCATGATGAGTGACATAAATAGAAAAAAAGTTGAAGTATCTACTGTAAAAACTATTTTAATCAGACAATAAATAATTATTAATTAAATAATCTATTAATTCTACGATTCTTACTTTATTGGAACAACTTTATTGCTTTTATTTATAAATGCTCTAAACTTTGAATTTCATACATTAGTGATTGATTGCAAAAGTTTTCGCCAAACGTCTTAACTGAAAAGCGATCAATCAGCAGTATTCTTATTTTTGTCTATCAATAACAAAAGGCAACGACTAAACCAAACGTCTCGCACTGATATTATATCTGCCGTTATTCACAGTTCTACAAATTGAGCAAAGTTTCATTAATGGTTGAGTTGACGGGGGATCTCAAATCCGAGTTTGAAAGTTTACTCAAGACGGTTTAATTACTGCGACCACCACTGTCCTCAACAATTCCAGATTCTCTGATATAATCTGAAATACATAAGTCCGAGGCGGTAAATCAAATATAATAATCTTTAAATTGTTAATGTTATACAAACTGTCTGTTTCTCTAACAAAACGCCCTAACGGTATGAAAGTATAATGTAATCGTTCCGTCATTTTTTCCATCTATTCTTGATTAATGACCTCTTAAGCACCCATCCCCTTTCCAGTTGATCACTCTGGAAAATTAAATTATAAAAAAACGGAAGAGAAAGGGCAAGCGGTACGTCTTTTCCGATATCGGAAAGTGTTTAAGGTAAACTGGTTGATCTGATGAAACGGTTGGAAGTTTGACAAGAATCGTCTTAACGTTACTTTATTATCAGGTCGTCCGAGTACTTCGTCCCTTAGTACCTTATTCCCTAAAGAGGTCAGTTGCTTCCGAGGCAATTTCTCGAACCTCACCCAACTTTCCTACCCCATCAAAACATCTTGCTGGTTAATTAACCCCTTTTGATAAACTCAAGCCCACCTCTTTGCAGTTGTTTACAAAAGATATTTTGTAAAATATAATATATATTACAAACTACTTTAATTAATATTTTTTTTTAAATATCGATGTTTTTATACATTTAATCAAAACCTCATTTCCCTTTCTCTCTCTCAAAGATCTCAAAATGGATTAATCCGTCCAATTTGATTCAAGAGGGAGTTTTGAACAACAAAACCTGTACTGAATAAATTCCAAATAATAAAACACACTTGAACGCGTAACTTTACTCTGAAGTTATTCACAACGTGTGTGTGGTTGCTTTCGGGAAAGCACGAATGGCTAGAACCTCGGACGCATAAAGGTCATCGGCCACATCGTTGAATTGCTTATTGTCCGAAATCCTACAGTAGAAAATTGCTTTGAAGTTTTGAGATATTTGCCAGTCGATCGATCAAAAAGTGAAGAAGAGTATGAAAAGGAATTTAATGTGGAGTTGTAACTTCGAGAAGTTTAGCCGAGTGGTCTCCTCTTGGTTGAACTCTTCCCAACAGTTTAATCATTTCGTTCCTCGAAGGCATGTTGTTCGACGAACCAAGTGATGTATTCGTCTAAAAAACATTTTAACATTTTTTAAACAAATATACCTTAACATATTCCTGTTTAAACTTTATTTCTCTCGTTGAAAAACATGTAATATAATAAAGAAATATTCAAAAACTACATTCTTTCCCAAATGAAACTAGTGTTTCATGACGTAATCTAATAATTAATTTTGTCATTTGTTTAGATCTATTAAGTGAATGTTGTCGTAAGACTGAAGGATAATAATGTAAGTATTCATTTTATTGTAATACAATTACATATACATAAATAGAAATAACAAAAGTACAGTTTATCTTTCAAGTATATGATGATGTGGAATAGTCAAATAGTTTTTTGCCTGTTTTTCCTCTATTTATACATTGTTTAAACGGAAATTATTATGATTTTTATACATAGTCATGCGACTATAACAATACCGTAATGTGACCAGCAAAATGTAAAGAATCTAATTGAAATGTAATATATTTATATTAAAGATAATATATAATTTATAATTTTTTTGGATTTAAATAAGGTCCAATCTGCACATGTAAGTATATATGCATATAACAGAGTTAAAACAATTCTCGAAGTCCATTCAGTCTTGTTGAAACTTACAATAAATTACCAGCTAGTCCCGAGAATCACTCACCTCGCGTATTGGCATTCCGGGGTCAGACCTCGGTCTTATCCAGTCACCAACGTTGGGCTCCGAGGGCTATCAATACCCAGGTCTTTTCAGACCGTACGCAATCATTTCCTAAACTCCATTCACACACTTACTCGTTCTTAAATACATTTTTTTTACTATTTGATACTTTACTCTTTCAGTTAGGGTAGTGGATTACTCGATATTCGTCCTAATTGACCGCCATTGCGCCTCTAGCACTACACATTCACGCCAATAAATACATCGACTCTAAACACGCACCAAGGAGCAGCAACGCACTATCAGCACTATATACAACAAAAGAATCACATATTGCATAACAAAGCGAATTGTGGTTCGGTAGATTTTCATTATTCACTATCGACCCTCTCACACTACAAATTCACACCAAAGAAATGAATTTACTCTCAAGATCCTCTAGGTACTCAACTATTCAACTATGCACAATAAAACAACCCTGTTTCCTCAATGAATCGGAACAGGGGATTCTGATACTCAATGCCATGCTCAAACGCAATTCCCATATCGGGTGGAATTCCTTTCGCGCTCGCTATTTCATTGGAGACCCTGAGCCTCTGTATGACGGACACATACACGATTTTTGTCCCAAACGTAAGCAATTGTGTGTCAACATCGCATGAGTGAAAATGACACTTTTCCCAAGGCCACCTATCAATCGTGTTCTTGATGAGCGGGTGCTTCTCTACAGATGTTGTCAATTTTTATCACGTTTTTATTGCATTTTTAGCGTCGGAGTGCCGGAATGCGGTGGTCAGGACTTGAGATAGGGGCCCAGCCTTAGCCGCGTCATATAAAATTTTAAAAAGAAATTAAACTATATATTTGTTTATTTAAATTTTCATGTTTAGTCTAATAAATTGTCTTGTAATAGCATGTTCAATATATTTGATATCTCATTAATAATGTAATCGGTAGATAAAAATTGGGCCAATGCTTTACAACATATCCAGTACCGTTTATGGTTAAATGTGAAATTATTTTCATATTTAAAAAAAATATACACACATTTTTTAGTTTACTCTTAAACTATTCATAAATTTGTCGTAAGAGAAATATTATAAAATAGCATTTATATGCGTACTAGTGCACTCTTCACTATGTTTAAAAATGTAACATTTCTTACAAAAATTCTCTAAATGTACAAAGGAAACTGCTCTTAGGAGAAAGCTTTCTGTTATAAAGTGAAAGACTTTTCCAAGATGTGAATTGCATAGCGAGCAGGTCCAAGAAGTCCCTTGCATCCAAATGGTTGAATTTGGCTGCAACATTTCTCATCTTATATACACTGATGGACAAAATAAACGCATCACCCTTAAATTTTAATGTATTTCGGTTTACTCATATTTCCCATACTAAAAATAGGTTTGGATGTAAAAATAAGGCATATAAAAAGAAAAGGTCGGCATATAATCCGATAAAAGGAATTCTTAAGTACCGAATAAAAATAAATAAATAAAAATGTAAAAAAAGTGTGTGGTGGTTGGTTACCGTTAATCAATAATTATTCAGGAATCGTGAGATGCGATCTGGTGTGATGTAGATTTCAGAAAAACATTTTCTTTGTCGTGCCAAAGTTTCGATCTTTATTGATATCATCTTCAGAGTCCAAACAATGTTTACAAATCCCAATTACAAACAAGATCGAAAGGTTGGCAAGATTTCTGAATAATTGTAAAAAAAAAAAAAAGTTATTTTGTCTCATTTAATATGGAGTATTTTCACCTCTGATACGAATCATGTCTGTTAAACGCCTATAAAATCCTGAGGAATTCTTTCCCATTCAACAACAAACTGTCAACTATTCTATGGTGTTAGGACTAGGGATTCGCTATCGTACTCGTCGCTTTCGTTGGTCCCAAATGGGTTCAAATTTGGACTTCAAGCTGGCCAAACCAAGCTTTCAATTCCAACCTCATTTCGGTCTTTCTCGCACAACAACCAATTCTGTGCGAGCGTCTGAGGAAACGCCACCCCAGAACATCAATGACACACCATGAAATGGTATCTAAGGAACCATAAATCATGGGGTGTAAATTCCTCCGGTCTCCATACGAAACTACTCCTAACTGAAGATTTGACGCCAACTCTCACTTCATCTGGAAAGAGAATTCATCTCCAACCTTCCAATGCCCAATTCACCTGTTCCCGTGCGAATTGAAGCCTAGCCATTTTTTGAAGCTGTAGAAAGGATAGGTCCACGAGATGAGCCATGAGGTTTCATTGAGCCTTCTTCTTAAAGTCCTGGAGGAAATCGAAACTTTTCGGTCTTGCCTTATCAGATTTTTTATTTCCTTGGTACCCCTTGGTTTCGTAGAACCTGATGACGATGAACCTATCGTCTATTTAGTCTGCAAATCTAGGTCGACCCGTCTTGAATTTCTAGTGTTAGGCACCAAAGAACCCTTCCTATTGTAGAGTGATTTACACTCAATCTCCTGTGAAGCTAATATCCTCTCTCTAATAATATTATGATCCTGATACTTGTCCTACTCTCTCAAATTCCAGAATGAAAACATCGAAAAAGGTATAAGAATAAAATAGTATCAAATGTGCTCGATGTGTCCCACATAATAGAGGCGGGTCATGTCTTGGCTCCATACAGAGAGCGTGTAGGCATGTCACGGGACTTAAGAACAGTTCTCGAACAAGGTAGAGAGTTTCAGAGGCACCTCTTCGGCTTTTTAGGGGAAATTTGGGTTTTCTATTGTATATAACATGTCTTATTTGTTGTGTCTGTATGTTTTGTCTGAGTGCACGTATTTATTAGCGTGAATAGCGAAGGTTGGGGGTGAAATATAACGTCATCATTGCCCCTCGATTAAAGATTAAAGATTAAAAAGAAAGATACAAATTAATTATATCATCTTAAACATTTAATCAACAAAGAAGGTACTGCTAACAAAAATTGTATTCATAAATTAAAGAGATGATTAAATTATTAGTTTTTAAAAAATGTAAATAAGGTAATTGTATTCTGTAAAAATTAAAAGTAGTTTAAACATTCGAAAGCCGCATAAACTAGCGTTAGATCACAGGGAATATATTTATGGCTCATAATTGCAAAATGTGGTTTATGGTCAGCCCGTAAATTTTGAGGGCGAAGTGTGCTACTAGCTTTGCCGATATGGCCGCGACCTAATTGCCCGTTTTGGCTGAAACCCTCGATGTATCACGGCCAGTGACGCGGAATACAAATAGTGTAGTTGCACAAGGTCTTTTTGCCCAACCCCCGGCACCCGTTATTTCTTATTAAAGCCGGCCCTTTTCAGTGCAAAACGTCCTTTTCTCCACCTGATACGATAATTCTCAATCCGTTTCAACAGATGGAATATTAAAAGACTTATTCAACAAACTCGTATAACAAAGGTTCGGGACTAAGTGGTCGTTAATGTTTTAAACCTGCATTTCTTATTATAAGGGAATAATATTATAAAAGTCAATGTGAAGGCCGGTTGATTTTTATTTTGCAAAAGACTTGGTTTTGATAATTAGAAAATCGTCACACAAATATTGGGACTTCTCCCTCACGCACAGTCTTATTTTCACTAATTCTATTGTTTTAAAACATTTGTTTAGTAAAAAAAATATAACAAAAGGAAAAACAAATTAAACCAGATAAAGCGAAGATTTGCCTCGGAAACATTTTTGCTTTAATTGGAACAATGTAGATGTTTTTTCAACTGTTCATTTTAGAACACAAAATATCATTGTTCCTCTTAACTTTTACTACCAAAAAGCCGAGTTCATTTTTATTTTTCAAAGAATAGGTTTGTTTTTATGTTTCCCAAAGCAAACAGCGTTTTTATTTTATTAAGAAGCGTTTCTTTAAGGTTTTGAACAGAAGATAATTCCGCGCATAAAACGAGTTTTTACACGCGGCTAAACATTTTCTGATTTACAAAACAAAAGATTTCAGCATCAAAAGAACGGCATAGAGTTCACCTGTACACCGAACATTGTCCACTTACGTTTTCCTATCTAAAAACAAAATGAAATATTCTCCCCAAACGTGGATGAGTTTATCTGATTAACCTTTTTCAGCTTTATTATACAAAACAATATTAATTTGTAATGCAACTTAAAAATTATACAGGGTGAATTGCTACTCGTGCTACAAACTTCTCCAGTAGATTCTTCACCCTAAAATGAACAAAAAAGTTCATATTGTCCATGGTCCGATTCTCAACCATTTCAGAGTAATTTCGCTTTTTATCGATTTTGAAAGATATCACGTCCTGGGGTCGGAAAATCGTGATATCTTTTAATCTAAACATTTCTCTGAAAATCTAATAGCACCGTTGAAATTCCCGTTAATTTTTCAATAAGAAGATGACGGTGGCAAAATGTTTGGGCTAATTTTTGGTGTTTTATTTCAGCCAGAACTACAAAATAAGTGTAAAATTGTGTAAATCGGAAAGTGTATAAAGTAATCCAGAGTTTCTAATTTTAGTCTCAGAAGGCAGCAAATTTGAGGAAAACTACCTGATTTAATAACGCTTCCAACGCACTCGTCATTTTCTTATTTAGTGGTTGTGAGACCAAGATGTTGACGACAAAAAGAGAGAAACTGTAAAAACCACAAAAAGTTTTTTCACTTTGTTTTTCTCTCAAAATCATAATTCCATTGAAATTTTTTAATTTAATTTAATGCCCATTTAGTATGTAATGCTTAAGAAGGATCTCCCAGTTCAAGGTGTGTGAAATTTTGAAAAAGGAAAAACTATATCCCTACCACGTTCAAAAGATTCAAGTATTGCATACTGGTGACAATTATCGTAGGAAGGAATTTTGTTGCTGGCTGTACAATCTGACACTGAGGAACATCACTTCTTTCATCGAATTTTGTGGTCAGATGAATCAAATTTCACCCGAGACGGAGTATTTAACACCCATAATCTGCACCAATACTCCCATCAAAACCCACATGCAAGTCGTCAGCAACATTCCCAAAGACGTTTTTCAATCAATGTTTGGGCGGGAGTTATTGGAAATGTCCTCATCGGTCCCTACTTAGATTTTCCGGCAAGATTAACTGGCCCAATTTATTTAAATTTTATCCAAAACATGCTGCCCACCTTGCTGGAGGACCTTCCTTTACAATTGAGACGAAAAAATGTTTAGATTAAAAGATATCACGATTTTCCGACCCCAGGACGTGATATCTTTCAAAATCGATAAAAAGCGAAATTACTCTGAAATGGTTGAGAATCGGACCATGGACAATATGAACTTTTTTGTTCATTTTAGGGTGAAGAATCTACTGGAGAAGTTTGTAGCACGAGTAGCAATTCACCCTGTATAATATATTGATACTGATTTAAATATATTCACACTGCATAATACGTGAAGTAATAATAATAATAATAATAATATGTAGTGTGTATAATACATAATGTATAATAATAATATTTCGAGTGATTTAAAGGAGTTACTAGGTATCCAGTGTTTCTTTCAAAGAGCAATTTTCAGCTTTTTTAAATTGATTGAAATTTATGATGAGATTTCGGATTTTCTTAAATTCTTACACGTTGAATGTTATTCTCTTGTTTGAATGAAAGTTTTGCGCGCAATATTTCTTTCTTTTTTTCCGGAAAATTTGAGGCTGCCGGAGTGTAAAAATGAAATAAAAGGAAATACGGGGGTAGGAAACCCAAATGCCCAAAATTGCAATTTAAATAAGGAAAGATAAAGAAAGAAGAAGATTCCCCTCCAAAAGAAGAAGATTAAGGAAAAGAAGTTTTATTTTTTTTTTATTTTTCTGGGGCTTCCGACATCTAGGTCATTTCAGCCCCAAGCTAAGTCAATACTCTATTTACACTTTCGAACACTACATTCATACACATAAATACTTCCAAACAATACACTCATTCCGTTTGGTCGGTGGAGTACTTGATATTCCTTCACCGACGCACACTCAAACTAATCTAGATTGGGGTCCGACTTTTATAAATATTCCGCCATCGACCCGAACACACACACTCATACGCTCTCAACGTTCGAGGGAGGATGATGATGTTATATTTCACCCTCACTCCTTCCCATTTACGCTAGTAAATACACGCATTCAGACAAAACACATAGGCACACAACACATGAGACATACTATATACAATAAAAAAACCCTAATTTCCCCTAAAAAGCGGAACAGGGGATCCTGAAACTCGCTCCAATGCCCGAGTACCATCTTCAGATTGGATGGCATGCCTACACCCTCCCTGTAATGAGCCAAGGCATGGCAGGTTTCCAGTGATGTGGGACACATCGAGCAACTTTTCTCTGCATAACGGACATCTGCGCGGGCTTTCGTCCAACAGCAGGTGCCCGTGTGTCAACCGTGTAGAAGTGCTATTGCTTTCTTATTATTGTTTAGTATCATTTTTCTATATAGTATTTGAATGGAAGAACGATAATGATGATATTCATGCTAAGACTGTTGCTAGTCTGACTCCATCATTATTATTGGCCATACAAGCCCATGTGAAGTGTTTAAATTGTAAAATAAAAATTCATAATTCCAAGAACTGAAATCAATTTTATGATTTAAAATGGATTTGTGGCCTACATTTCACCTTCCAAATTAAGAACTTTAAAAGGATAAATTAAAGCTTCGGATGGCAATAGGATAGACTAGTTTATGTGTGAATGTTTGGAGTCGGAGCTTTATAGCACTAAGAAGGTATAAATGTTAGGGCGTGAAATGTCCTTAGCCGTTAAAACGCCCTTAAAAATTAATAGTAATGCATAATATATATGATTTAATTTAATCCAAAAACATCCCAAATCTTATAAGTCACCAAACTGAGAAATATAGAACCTTTAGGGTGTATCTATCCGGTATCAGCAATGAAATGCTGGTCAGTTTCGATATATGAAAAACTCACTTGGAATAGACAAATAGCCTACATTCGCGAAAAATTATCTCTGCTAATTAATCTGCTTACCAGATCGGCCGAGTTGTATTGGGGATTGGAGTGTGACGCTCTCGAAATCAATAGCAAAGGAGCGATTCTTCCAATCCTCTCTAACGCGGCCCGCGTTTGGATCAAGGCATTACAAAATCGACCTAGGAGGTAGGAGTACAACGTAAAAAGGAGAGTACAACGTAAAATGCCGCTGACGGTAATAACGGGTTTCTGGACAATTTCATTTTCATTCGAAGACTCAAGCATACTAGCGGCCAGCGGCTTTCTGATGACGTATACATTCCAGAAGTACTAGAGCAAATTAAAATAATGAAACCTTCAACCACACAAGTAGGGCCAAACCTTTAAGTAGACAACAATTTGCCAGTAGATAAATGGCCGCATACGTCAATATTTACATATATTATTACCAAAAATTAAGGAACTTCCGAAGGTGATATTTTTATCATAGTCATATTTTTACTGGCGTGAGTAAAATAAACGGCCGTCGTTTGTGCATATGTTATCTACAAAAGCTTAATGAAAATTCATGAGGAAAAGTACGCTAAAAAACTGGAGTTCAAACAACCTGGCCTAACTACTGGCCATCTCGAAAGCCTAAGACTGGTCAGAAGATTCACCAAAAATTCGGCGGAAGAACAGTCCCATTTTGAATAGACAGTCAAGTTTCTTTGTTTTCAATCCAAGACCACCGAATCCATTCACCGATTGTTGAAAAAAGAAGTCAAAATATTGATTATAGAATCGATAAAAGCTCGTTGAGAAAACATCGGGGAAGAAGATGATACATTACCTAACAAAGTACCAAGTAGTTCAGAAGAAACAAACTTAAATCAAGTACCTTTTAGTTACGTACAGGCAAAGACAAGAGAAGAAAGCTTGAAGTGGGAAAAATATTGGGCGGCAGCAACTAAAGTAAAGCACATTGAAACGTTCTTTCCGACGATAGATGATAGTATGAAATGTGGGTTCAAAATAAATTACAAAGCCACTCAAATACTGGCAGGTCATGGGAAAACCGAGCTTATCTCTATCGATTCCACATTATAACGATTCTAAATGTCTCTGCCAGAAACAGTTGAACAAACATCGGATCACATCCTGAACAACGTTGCTCGAGAAACAGAGATCATCATTTGAGTGACACGTCATAAATTCAGATGAAACAGGCCATCATCACCGGACCGATGCAAATACAATTTTTTTCTTAAGTTCCTCGACTCTATCGATTTTGCCTTAATGTGAAATATAGTGGTACCCAATGTACACTTAATAATGTTTTGATTCAGCATGAAACGTGTAAATAAAGGAAAATATAAAAAACTAAAATATGTAGTTTCAATAAAATCGAAGCACAAAATAATGTCATTTTTCATGAAATTGATGCTAAATTGTAATTTCAGAGTAGAAAAAATACACTTATTGGAAAATGTTAGGCATGGCGTAACATCAATGTAAAATGTCGGGTTAGTTCGAATCTCAGCGGCCCTGAGTTCGTGCCAGACTCCCTTCGGAAATGAACTTTATCAATGAAAACGTCAAGGGCATTAATACTAACGTGCTGTAGCAACCCGCCCCCTAAATGGCATTAAGGTTATGATACGTTTAAAACAGGTGCAATGCTCACGAGGAACCGCCATTACCTACTATCTAAAGGCGGCTTCGGCGTGCAAATTCGGCAAATTTTCGCCGAATCCTGACTAGTGCTCGGCTATTCGTCGAAAACAACATCCGGTGTTCGCCGTGCTCGGCTTTTTGGGCGGTGTTTTCTTGTCCGCTTCAAAGGGCACGAATATTCGTGAAGTAACCGCACTCAAACCAACCACACATTCGGGATCAACTAACTATAACCTTTAGCCTACTATCAACTATTATCAAAATTGTCAGTAAGCGTATACTTCTATTGAATACTATTTATTTTTTATTAATAAATCATTGTTAACTAGTATGTGTGTTTTAATTTACACCATAACAATTGTTTTTTCGTATTTCCGCAACATAGGTTATCAAAACCTGTGTGTATACGTAGGCACGCTATTTAGCGATGCTAAGAAGCTAATCTCGGGAATTGTCAGCATTTCCGGAACATTCGGCGGCAATCGGCATTCGGCGGATACCCGCATGTCTGGAGCCGGCTTAAAATAAAGTAAAAATCACATCAGCACCTCTCCAGCTTTAATTACGTATCGAAAGACACTTTTAATTATTCGTATGTACGTATTTACATTAGAAACTTTAACATATTCTTGTAGAGCGGCAAAACGGCATTGAGAATAGATTGAAACAATATTGAACTTTTATATCATGTTGTGGACGGAGTTTAGATAACAAGGGCGATACTTTGGGGAGAAAGAGGACACGTCCCTTGGAAACTGATATCAAGTATCCCCTTTCGCAGACTTATATATAACAGTTATGCGCCCGTTGACCTCCAGCCCATCTCACATGACCACACTTAAGATAACAACGCCTCCCCCCAACCTAAGCACAAACTAGGGGCTTGTAAAGACATTTTTCTTTCTTTAGAACTGTTCGTAAATCATCTCTTGGGCGAAAGGGGCAATTGAATTTCAAAAAGGCGTATAAATTCGCGGGTTCATCCTACCAATGGAAGCCGAAAGGGTTTTCCAAGACGAAACAATCGCGAGGGAAGAGGAGGAGGTTTCAAAATGTCTGGGCAAAGCTCGCAACCATTTGTCTCCTGAGAGCCGGACAGTTGGACATGATAAACTGCTTTGTTTACCAACAGCCCTTGTTTCCCTTCGAGTCGGCATAGTCCTTGTGATTCTCCCCTCGTCCTAATCCCTCCCTCACGGCATGGCTCACATCCCCGAATTAGGGACGCTAACCGATTATAGAGTTTCAGAAACAAAAACAAGCCCGACCAACTTATTACGGGGATTTGAGAAGGTGTGAGAGCTTGATGAGATCCAAAACCTCAAAACTGAGTTATATCAAACTAAACTTTGAAGTGCCGCCATGGAGTAAATGTCATTTAGTAATAACAGTGGTGTACGTAGCATACCAAAATACAGAAATAACATATCCAAATAAATAGTTAATAATAATCATACATGTATTATTATTATTTGGAACACTCTCAAAAACACTAGTGATCATTTAAGAAATTGCCAGTCCTAAAGATTCCGTTTAAAATTAAATATGATTTCATTTGTAAAAGTCAAGTTGTAAATTTAATATTTTTTGTATGGAGATGGGGAGATGCGGTCTGATTTGACATAGGATTTTATAAAACATTTTTTTATCGTTCCAACGTTTCTATCTTTCTTGAGATCATCTTCAGGGCCTCGGATTTATAAACATTGTTTAAATTTTACAAATGCTTGTAGGATGTGATAAAGTTTTCTGTAGCAGACACATTTACACTCAGTCGTAGGTACGCTAATATCATGAACCAAATTCAATAATAACATATATTATCATCACACAAACCAATAAAACATTTAAAATAATCATTGTATTCCACGTAATCTAATTCTTTAAAACTTTGGATTTCATTCCCATAATTATCCCAGTCTTTATAATCCTGAAAAGATAATCCGGCCGAACCATAACCAAAAATTTTTCCCATTGACTGGTCTTTTCACCTCAAAAAAAGCCGACTCGACATATAAAAATGTCTTTCTATCCCGACTTCCTTCCCCACCCCTTCAAAATCCAAAGAAAATAAACATAAAACATCAATATCTCACTGGCCTTCTCAACACGACACAGAAACATGGCACATCTACACGGAAAACAAACACTGAGTGAGTACAAAAACTAAATTACTCTATAAATACTCTAAAATTCTAGCATTGTATAAATTCATAGTTTTCTTTTTCACGCCCTACATATACATACGTATAATTTAAACAATATTTGTAAATCCAAGGCCCGGAAGATGATCTCAGTAAAGGTCGAAATTCACCAGTTTTCATGGTCCATTGACCTAGTGACCAATTAATAAAGGTTTTTAGTTTAGACATAAAAAAGTCCGTGTCACGAACGGGCTTCGAACCCACGGCCTTCAGCTAATCCACTCAGACACTAACTTCCCAACTCAACCCTCTAAAGCCTTCCGTGGCCATTTCATGTGTGGCCGAGAATCAAGTGGATTACACATTTGAAAAATGCCTAAAAGGAGGGAAAATTCTAATGGTGGGATTGAGAGGGGAAGATAGTATGCGAGCCGTGACACTAACTTTTTATATCAACTACAAATCTTAATTAATTTAAAAAAAATCGAAATGTTGGCAGATAAAAAAAATATTTTTATAAAACGTACGACATACCAGACCATATCTGATAATCATTAACTGACGGTCACTAAACACCACACTTTAATATTTATTTTTCGGTAAGTTATTTTGTACGGTACATGTGTGTGAGAGTTCCTTCAAAATAGTTCAGAATACTGGAAGAAGAATAAATACTAAATATATTAAAGTTAATGGTGGGTCTGCGAGTCACACAGTTCATCACTGAAGATGGCACGAACACCCAAACGCCTTTGAGTAATTGAATAATACTATGAGTGAAGATGGACCCAAAAAGTGATCCTATGCGGATTCAGCATGACGTTATATATTAATAAAGAGTGGAATGAGGGCAACAAACCGAAAAATATTTTCATGCAGAACGAAGGTGTATTATTATTAAATGAACGTACGAAAACACTAAATTTTTAAATTTAATTTAATATAATACAAATCGAGTCGAAAGATATATGAGCAAGTTGAAAAATACGGGTTCTGATGTACAATGCTTGGGACGAGATGGAAGGATATTTGTTATGAAGTCTTAACGAATTAGAAGTCGCCCTCGCAATTTGTAACTCAATTTAGTTTCGAAAAGGAAAAAAATATGGCCAACTCTAGACCGGGATTAGGTCATTTAACAGAAGAAAATAAACCGAGCCATATTTCGCCGGCTTCCATCCGACTCGAAAGGTTTGTTCAGGGAAAAGATTGTCATTCCGGGTTTTTGTTTATAGGAAGGGAGAGAAGGCTGACCTCGCGACAAGAGGAATGGACCTTGTTAAGAGAAATACTTGTGCACTTTGTATCCTACGGAGTCTGGATAAAAGGTAAAGAGGCGAACGGGCATCTCACGCACCCTTAACTCTAGCCTCTCCACTCCCTTCTGTAACCATAACACACAAAAAGCACACCATACCCTCTACGTTTGGTCGTTTTTATCCTTTTTACATAGTTCCAACAATGTTCAACTGAACTCGTCAATAATTTAAAAAATGTGATTATATTATATTTCTTATTTTTCTATTAAAAAACCGGTCAATAATAGACTTCAATATCCCTATTGTTTCAAGACCTTTATTTTTTTTTAAACTTCTATATACATTTAGACATTATCGAAAAGGTGTGGAGTAATAGGGGAGCAGCTTATTTTCCATACAACATTTTAGGAAATTAAACATATCAAAAATATTGAAAAATGTAATAGGGGCCAAGGGAAAAAAATTGCTTCATGTATTTTGCAATATTTAGAAAATAAAATCAATCAAGTTAGACAAAATAAAGAACATCAGAAACCATGAAATATGTGTTCGATTTTTTTATTTGCCTTTATTAAAAAACGTGGGTCAGAAGAAATAAAAATAGAAATAGAAAAGCCTGGTTACATGCACTCCCCAGAGTATTCGACATACCTCGAGGTAAGGTTGAACAACCCCTTCCTTTCACGCTAATAAATTGCATTAATTAACTTAAATTAAGCAGAGACCCTACACAAACAATATATGAATATAAAAATCCCTATTGCCCCGAGCTTGCGGAACAGATCTCTGGCCGCCGCCATGCCCCAATACGACGCACAGATGTGACGATGTGGTAAATTATTGCCTGCATATGTAAGGCTTTCTGAAATTGAAAAGATGCTCGTCCGTTATTGTATCCTTGTATAACGGGCGCCTACGCCATCTTTTTCAGGCGAGAAGAAGGTGCCCGTGAGTTATTGTTGTGTGGCCTATGCGTAATCTTGTCACTAGGGTCTTTTCAAGACAGGTACTTTCTTAGCCTGTCATAGTTTAGCAGGGATTCCATATTTACAAACCCAACAAATTTTTTATTCTCCTTTTACTGTATATAAAATTAATATATCATTAAATGTGCGTTATTGTATTTGGTCCGAAGTCACTTTTTAAAAAATGTACAAGATGTTGGTAAGACAACTAATGAATATTTCATTCTGAATTATTCGTATTGCTATATACTTTTTGAAATATTTTCAAATTAGTAGTAAACCTAGTGTAAAATGTTAACAATTTGATTTAACAATACAATATTATATAAATATAACGTTGAAGTCGGATCGCAGATAATGGCATAAAAATCTATAAAACATTAATTTATTTGTGCAATAATCAGGATATTATTATTTACCTAGAAAAATATCTATAAAATAAATTTGATTTTTGAAAAGTCCTTCGTAATTTTTTCATTAGCTAACCATTCCATCTTTTAATGTTCTATCACGCTGCCTCAACGATTACGGATACGCATTGGCTACGTCGCGATTTTGAACTTCCAAACCCTGGATTCATGTTGATGCATGACAGGAAAACCTTACCTTATCTTCATTTTATAGTTTGTACCTGCATCGGCAGATTCACATATTCATTTTTATAATGGAGTAACCATGATTTAATAAATGTAATTTTTATTAAAATATTCTTTTTTTAAGATGGGCTTAACATGTGTGGTTGTATCTAGGGTGAAAAATCTATTTACAATATTGAAATCGCTAGTAGTCATACTTATTACAATTAATTATTAGAACAAAACGTGTCACACATATCCAATAGAAACGGGTCGTAACTTTGGGGTAGGCTGTTCTTTTGTTTTAGTCATCGATCACGATTTTGGGCTGTCTTCCATCAACTTAGTCCAGCTTACCTTCAAAACATTTATCAACGTTGCGTATACAGCATCCTCTGTTTCATTTTTCCTGCGAACTCCTCGAATCTGAGCTTTTCTCGTCAATTTTCCCATTTTCTATTTTTTTATCGACCACTTTTTTACTCACGGAATTTATCTGGTTCACGGTCTTGGTCTTGATCAAAAATATATGGACTGTTACAGCCATTGACAATGTTGGGACTAAGGCGATCTTCAAAAAAAATTTAAATCTTCTATTAAAAACTTAATTATTTCAATCTGTACACACATTTAAAATTGTTTTTCACTGATGATTACTTTAAATTAGGGAAAACTTGGCACTAAAAATTAAATTTTCTTTTCCATCAAGACCACACCTTGATCCATATTATCCGTGAATTTATGTTTCTTTAATATGTCGAATATTTATCGATTTCAACTCAATAGATTTCCAATAAACTGATTCAATACTGAATATGTATGGTTAATTAATTAATTAGAAGAAAAAATGAACGGGTAAAAACATAACCTCGTTAATTGTAGTTTCTCAGAGGCCTTTGAATCCGCTTTAGGGCTTGTTATCCGTCATCTCTATTAAGAAAATGTATATTATATATCCGCAGCCGGGAGGGAGGCTTTAATAAGATGGATTATGATTGTCGAAAAATGCAGTTAAAAATCTTTGAGAAAAGCGGTTAAACACAATCGAATTATTAAATTTATTAGATTAAAAATGGCAAGGATGAAAATAACATATTTTTATTAAAAATTAAAAGAGCTCGCCTCACAAACCATCCTCAGGTTTTAATGTTTTGTAGCTTCTTGTTTCTTTTTAAGGGGTGTTATTTTTCATGTTGAAATTTTAAAAAATTATCTTCGCACTCTAAATATAAGAAGCTAAACATAAGTTATGATGTTACTGAAGCAAAACACTAGGTGCTAAATTAATGATTGGACCGCAGGTAAAAAAATATGATAAATGGAGTGTGGTCGAGATTGTGCAAAATCCATTATCCCACCCCCCACCCCACAACTTACAGACCCCGCTTCCCCCCTTAGGCCCCGAGGCCACAGGGAAGAAGGGTGTTAAACTACACTTCGAAAGAGAGCCCGAAGGGAGAACGGAGAAAACTTTAGATGTCTTTAATTACCTTTGGGGCTCCCTAATTGCTAAGGATTGTCTTGAGCGTGGGCTGGAATTAGCCAAGAGACATTTCGCAAGAGTAAAAAGTTGCCGCTTCTATTGCAACAAGACCATTGTTGAGGTTAATTGGATATTACTTCTTATTACTTGTCATAAATGCCATTCGCTTTTCTCTCTAAGAAGCCTATTTTACGTCCAAGTAAAGGGGAATTATAAATGACCTAGGTAGAAATTTTAAAATAAAAAACGTCTTATGAAAGACAAGTACAAAACATAAAAAAAGTATACATTTACTGCTTGTATCCAAAAGAAACGCATTTCGAATAAATATTCAATGTTGTATAAAGCAATTAGATTGATAAAATTCATTTTCAAAAACTTTTCCCTATATATAATAAATATTATAATTAAAGTAAAAAAATGTATAATTGAGATATTTCAAAGTTAGAATTTAAGAACAGCGTATAATTTTAGATTATTTTTTTTCGATTATTTAATTAACCTACTGTCCTACAAATTTAAAAATAATTTGCGGCGATTAAATATTTACTGGGACAGCGAAAAACATAGCATGCAGTTAAACATACAAACTACATATGTTTAAACATAAGCGAACGAACGAAAAATTGTTTTAAAATATTTTACCAAAAATACATTTATTTAATTAGGCTAATTGCAAAATAAGCACTTTTCATAACAAAATCATTTATTTCTGAACTGTAGTAAAACAAAGTTTTTTCGTTTGTGTCTTTGTTATTAAAAAACATTCAGAAAACCTCTCCGGTGGTACAAGTTAAGCTGAAAATATATTTCCTAACTTAAAATTGATCATTGCCCTCAATTTTCCACAAACTATCAAAACTCACTCAAGAAGTTTAAAAGGTCCTATTCACGTTTTCTGGCTGCAATCACTTAGAAGTTTTGATCTTTAAATGATGGGGCATCCTTTCAAATATGTTTACAATAAAAATAAAGTACTCCAGGAAATGTGCACATTTTTTATTACATAAAACGTATTAGCTTTCGAAATACCCATTCAGTGACGACATACCGTTTTCTTAGATTGTATGATTTTCATTTTTAATAAGTTGCTGGTTTGGTAACACTTGAACTGTATGAGAAGGGCTTTTCCCCCGAATATGCGTGAAGAAAACAGATACGAGAGTCGTATAATGCGATAAATTACAGTGGAAAGTTGTAAGAAAAATTAATATCTAGCAGGAAGCAAATAACAGCGAGTATTTTATTCTTTTGTAAAACATTTTATCACTTTTGTCCACAGATTGTCAATGATGGAAAATCAAAACATTGTTTGTCAGTTAATTACATAAAATCTGCCGAAATTAAATTAAATACAAAGACGTATATAATTATTTAAATTTTAGACAACAAAATTGTATGAAATTTTATTCGCAAAATCTAAAATGCTTTTAAAAATTCTTAAAGATCTAACTCAAAATTGAATGAGATATACCCATATTAAAGTATTTTCTAGTGAAAATCTCCGTGACCGCAGTTAGACCTATTTACAGGCACGGCGTGGAAAACGTTTTGAACGTATGTTAAACTCTTCTAAAAATATATGGTTATAATTTTAAAAAGCATTTTTTCTTTCCGAAACGTCGCTTATGTTGTGATGTTTATTTATTTTTAAACCTTCATATCTACAACTATCGTCGTTAACTATTTCAACTTTTTGTTTGTAACTGTTCCCTGTAACCTCCAACTCTTCGTGAATTAGTTGATATATGCTTCAAAATCACTTTGTTTTGGAAATGATCTCATGAATTTAAATCAGCTAACGGAGAGGAAATTGGCAATAAGTCTGCTATAAACACTAACTAAGGTTATCTTAATTAACTTTAATTGGCCCTTACAAGGTCCAATATCCACACCCTCTTGACGGGAAATAACTTCCACTTTGCAACGATTCAATTAAGCATAAATTTATCGGAATAACTGAGCTCATTATGATAACGATCATTTACTATCATATGCAAACCGTCATTGAAAGATATAAAAAATTATATAATATTTGCAGAAAGTTATAATTTTTATTGATGACATTCAAACAGATATTTTAATTGTGTTCGACCAATCGACCAATAATGCCGGTAGATTCAATATCTTTACACTTTTGTATTGAACATATTAACATGGACCGAAATAATTCCATTGAAAGTCTTCCTTCTTCTATATTTTTTCTAAATATCCATGGGCGACAAGAATACGCAAAACCGCAACAGGTTGCCGATACCTGAAATTCCAGAGTTGAGAGAATATCCACCACACCTGACCATATAACCATTAGGATGAAAGGAAACATCCCCGGAATGCGAAAGCTGCTCACTTCTAATTAACATCCGATTATCTTCTATGCAATGTTTCTGACGTATCTCTTATTTCGTTTTTGTCCAGCAAATTGTCGTATTTATAACGGGAAGAAAGTGTTCACCAGTTTCAAATGTTAAATTTCATTTTAATTTCCTACTGGTAAAACGGAAAAGTATGGGTTTGCCTTCTCGGAATATACATTTTCAAATACATTTAAAGAATTAAAAAAGTGAGAAAAAAAACAATCTCTACATTGGTTGTATAAATATAATCTTGAAAGTTTAAAAAGACACAAAATTCTATAATCTGTAAGACGAAACTGGAACAACCTCAATATTTTAAGAAAAGAAAACAAAAAATTAAAACAAACAAAAGAATTTTATTAGGAAAACGTTGTAGGTGAGAATATAGGTTCATTAAGATTCCAGGTGTAAAACCAGAGAATATATATTTTTGAATAGTGCTGTGTATCGTTTCATAACTAAATCCGCATCTAAAACTATGACTGTACAAATTTATTGCACGTTCTTTAAATTATTTTGTTTTATGAAATATTTTACTTTTAATTTCAATTCAACATTATTTTTGTATCTTCCAGGGTCGCCCTTAAGGTGAAAATTGTTGATGTTTTCTCCAAAAAATACGTTTGTTTCCTTGATCATTAATCAGTTATTGAGCGTCATCGTAAGATTAAAATACATTTTAAATATACAAAAGTCTATAACCAAAAAATTATTTGCTTAAAACCAATCTACCTTACATTTCGTTTTTACGCATAAATTATATGGTAACATTGTTGTTTAATTTTTCTTTAATGATATTCTGACTATAATATTAATTAAACATCATTATTGATTAAACATTATTGCGAATGAATCAAACCGTCAAAAAAAAAAGTGAGGGGCGTCGGTGGCCGCGAGGTTTCGTACACATACATACTTATAAATGGGCTTTTTTTTTTTCAAAAACACCGGCACCCTGAGGGTTTAGATGACCTCTGCTGTTGCGAACCTTCGTAAAAAAGAAAAAAAAACCGTCAAAATAAAAATAAAATTAGGTATAGGCTAAACCCGCATGACTCGTTGATGTTGCGGTAGTGTAGGTCTTTAACGCCGTTATGCCGTTTGTGTTTTTAATGGGTTATATTTATTATCAGTTTGCTTTTCATGCAAACCTGTGTAATCAATTTAAACTGTTAAATTAAATGTCACATTTTGTTGCTATCTACGAATAGGAACTGATTAAAAATCATTTAAAAGTAGTTTTGGCTTACTTTGGTCAAATCTTTCCTTAATTATACCGGCAAAAATACCTTAATTGAAATTAAACCCGAATGCCTGGTTGGTGTTGCGGTAGTGTTGGTCTTTAACGCCGTAAGACAGCAGTTGTGCCGTTTGTATTTTTAGTGGATTTTGTCTTACATCAATTTATAATTTAAATGTAAAATTATATATATATATATATATATATATATATATATATA
>CM077099.1:19201758-19289956 GCA_039619505.1 Cimex hemipterus | reverse complement strand
AGAGAGAGAGAGAGAGAGAGAGAGAGAGAGAGAGAGAGAGAGAGAGGGAGAAAGAGAGTAAATTGTTGGTGTATGTTAAGATTATTACAAAATATACAATTTCATAGATAACAGCACAAGAAATTAAACAACTCCGTTCATTCCTGCGGACGAAGCGTCTGGTTTACAAGGTAACGACCGTCTGGTGATCTGATGATGGTTGTTGGCAGGCTGGAAGTTCTTCCTCTAATCTAATAACACTTAAGGATAGATCTAGTTTTTGCCCAACCCGAAACTCCGGGCTTTGCCTTCAGGGAAGGAAATTACGATTCTCGGCTTAACTAAAAAGGATTTTCCTTAACTGAAAATGGGCCACTTTTAAGATTTTTACAATATATTAATGTAGATTTCACATTTGAAACATATATTGTTTACTACTTACTTATTCCACAGTAAATCGTAAGTAATCAATAAACTATTCATTACCAAAGTTACGAATACTTTACAGTAAAAATTGGATTGTAAATTTTCCTTGAAGTACGGAAAATAGAATAGTTTTCCATCATCAAAAGGATATTTTATTCCCTTCACATTCTGTTTTATATAAAGGTTTATTTTAGTTAGTGTATACTATACAGATTAATGAGATTAATTATAATAACACATATTAATTACGTATGAGAGTTGTAGAGCAATAAAGAAATCACTAAAAGAAAAAAACATTCTAAATATTTTCTCACCACATATGTTTACAGTTCTATTCAAATTATCATGTTGAAAGTGCTACAATCATTCTTAACATGTGCTTGTAAGAGAAATGAAAACGGTTGGTTGGTTGGACGCTGCTGTCACGGGGTAAAACGAATTCTTTGTCAATTCGTCGACGTCTAGGTAGAAATCTCCCCATTTTTACTCAAGGAAGTCTTAGTCTATTATATTAAGTGAACGAAGCAAACCCCCAGCTTAACCTATTTGCTACATTGTCAATTTAAGTTGTTTTGTTGTACCCATTTTTATAAAAACTAACTATTTATCATAACATTCTGCTTAAATTATTATACAACTGACGCTCTCACATTTACATTTATCCGGTTTATTTACAAGTAGTAATGTAAAGGAAACGGAACTGGATACAAAACGAAAGTGTTTTTATCGGTTTCCATATATTAGGCATTTGTAAAAGATGAAATACGAAACGTGCCTTTTATCGGAAGGTACTCAATACAATTTAGAAGATACATTCAACTTTAATATCCATTCAAAAACAGTTAAACAAAATGTTGGTGTTTTCATCGAAATTGTTAATCAAAATGAAATATTTCTTATTTCAGGTAGCAATTGATTTATATTTTAATTTATATTATTATATTTCAGTAAATTAGGCACTTTTTAATTCATTTCAAAGGTTAATCATTTTATAAAATATGACTTAATTTATTGTGTTATTTTAGTTTTCATACTCTTATAAAAGAAGGCAGTTTTTACGTATGTACAACCCGATCATTGAACAATTTTTAACTGGACAACCACGAGGTTTTTTGATATTAAATGTTTACTGTAACTGTCTATTAAAACAGATTTCAAAAATATCTAGCAGACAGGATAAAATTAAAATGTCATCTTTATCAGTGTGTGCTCACACAGCTGTTTTATAACTACAAGTTTATCTTCTCTTTGCAAAACGTAATAACGAAAGACCGACGCTATTCTTCTACCATATTATTGTTTTTATTTCCTGAACAATTATTCAACAACTAAACCTTCGAACTTTCGGTATATAGTAAAAACAAGATTATACTATATCGTGATTAAAGTGAATTGAATTATTATGAATAATTATACGGTTCTATGGACTTACAAAAAACACAGGTTGCCTTTTTTGGTAAAAAAAATAAGTAAGAGAATTTTATTTATCGTAATTGTATGTTTTTATATTGCTTGAACACGGCAAGGAATATTTGGGCCCCTGTTACGATTCTTGGAGGAAACAGGGTTGTTTTATCGTAATAGTGCTGATAGTTTTGTATCCTTAGCATGTGTTCATGGCGAATGTATTTATTAGCGTGAATATGTCCCATAGATGTCAATTAGGTTCATTACGTAATATGTAAAACCTCTGAAAAAAGTTGTATAGAACAGAGTTATAATGTGAACGGACAGAATAGTTGCATTGCAACAAATAAGGAACATTTATCTCAAAACACATAGCAAAATAATTGAGGATACAAGACAAAAAACTGCAAAAGTTGGCCAAGAAAAAAAGTTAATCAAACTTCATCGGATTAAGGCACACTGATGATTCAAAGGAAATGGAGAGGCTGATAGAGAAGCGAAAGCGGTCACAAAAGATGAAACACGTCCTTATCAAAAATTCCACCGTCATATATCAAACAAAATATGTGGGGCCGAATGGGAAAAAAATGTGACTGAAATAACAAAGGGGTCTCATACCAAATTGTTCTTTCCAAAGATCAAAGCATAGAAAAAAAACTGGATCTCCCAAAAGATTATAAGATAATCCAGCTTTTGAGTGGACGCGGAAAAAATAAAACGTATGTACAACGATTCAAAATTATCAACAATGATAACCGCTGGTATTACGCCAGTTTGGGTACATATCTTTAATGAGGCCGAATCTTTAACAATATTTTGTCCAAAATAATGAAAGTAGGAAGGGAAAAAGCGGTCACTGTCCTTCTGTTACCCTGTTCGGACTTCATAGTAAAGTGTGAGAACTCTGCAGTGAATATTGAGTACCCGATCGGCCCAGAATTAGGTTAGAATGGTAGGTGTAAAAGGTGATACAGGAATATTATTTTGGAATTAATTAATTATTATTTTATATAAGAATATATTTCACTACTTGAATTGAGTGATTGGAATGAACATTGGGAAAGAGAATATTTAAGAGTGAATGAGAGTGTGAATGTGAGATTGATTACATGGCTACTGAAATGACCTAGCCGTTGGTAGTCGCTGGAGCTCGAGTTCTGACCCCGGACTGCCAACACCCAGTGAATCTCGAGACCAGGCGGTAATTTATTGTAAATTACAAAAGCTGTAATTGCCGGTGGACTGCGAGAAGTGATAAGCTCAACCTTGCACATGTGTATATATATTTTTGTACATGTGTAGATTTAACTTACACAAAGCCAAGTCATGCTGCACGGTTTGTTCGCATGTAATGCTTTTGAACTCACAGCTGACGTTTCCTTAAAAAACGATGTGCCAAGCAAAACCTCCAAAGACTTGAAGACATGCAAAATACTGACAAATAAAAATCTAATGTATACATATTATTGCACAATATTATTTACATCGAACGGAATTCCAGTTTATTTTTGATAAATTTGCTTTGCTTATTGAGGCTCGATAGAGGGCAGATTTTAAAAAGCAGGTTACGGACAATTAGATCTGATAAGAGAAAGCGACCTGGATCTGTGCCAGAGCATTTTAACCATCTAACGCGTTAATACGTTAAAATAATAAATTTCATACTCAACGGTCTTACAAGAAATTATATCGGCTCGATACCATCAACTTTTGTTCTTCATTGCTTAGTTATTATATTTCGACAAGCCTTAATGCAGTTTCCTTAAGTAATTGAATTATTACTAGAATAAAATATTCTGCAAAAAACACTCTTGTGAGGATGTTTTGACATACACTGCGGGTTTTTTTAAAACTTAGTAACAAAACATCATTTAATATTAAATTGTTCTATTAAAATTTTATTTTTATCTTTTGTGAACATATATTCAGGCAAATTGAAATAAAATATGTACATGTAGACTCGCGGGTTTTTATAAGGGCAGAAAGGTATGACATTCTGGTGATTTTTTTTCTCACACGGGTGGATAAGCATGCATCTAAGCTGTCACATAATTTCTTGAAAAGTTTCCATTTCCACCGCTCAAAAATTTCCCCTCTTGAATATTATTTATTTCATACCATCGTAAATAGAATTTTATATAATATTCCAATGAAATATTTAGACCTATTATTGTTTTGCATACAAATGATACCTTTCAATCTGTGCCCATATGCACAGTTTTATTTGTTTTTCCCAATGTGCATTAGCCAAATAAAAACTAAAACATATTGAAAAAACATCGGAATGTTATAAGGCAAATAATCTAAATTATTTTATTTATTTCTGTCGTAAAAAACGCACCATTACTCACTAAGCGTCAAAATTAAAAGCCACCAGGTAATTGACATTATTTTGCTTATTTTTTGTTTTCAAATTGTAAATACCATTTGAATCCATTTTTAAGGTCTGCTAGCCATAATAAAATATGACCAATTAAGTAAGTAGATCAGCTATGTTCTTTACACATTTAAAATTTGAAAATGGATTGAAAGGTATTAATAAATATAATTAATTATTTGTTAATGTAATGTACACTGTTTGACAAAATTAAAGCACCATTCAATTGAAGTTTAAAATCAAATTCATTATCTTTCTAAATTAAGTTCAGGTAATTACAAGCTATCGTAGCCAGAATGAACAGTAAATAATGCTTTGTTTACTTCCTTTATTTACTTTTGTACAGATTAATCCTATTTGCACAAAAAGCATTATGCCCTTTCATTCAGCTACACATAAAGATCTCTTTCGATTAATCAGGGCCATAACATTATTAGAGTCAGTGCCAAGTTGCAATCTGGCTGTAAATCATTCTACAATAAGGAATGGTTCTGTGGCTCTCCAGAGAAACAGGGCTTCACAGTAGGAGGCCAGGATGGGTCGACCTAGGTCTATGGACGTGATAGAAGATAGATTCTTCCGTCATCAGACACTACGAAACCGCAGAAATGAGATAGGAAAACTGATAAGTTAAATCCAAAATGTTTCGATTCCCTCCAGGACTGTAAGAAAAAGGTTCAATGAATAATCTCAGGACGAGGTTTTCCGACGACCTTTATATTGCTTTTTTTTCTTTAATCACTCAGATAGCGATGATGAAACGAATCATTCAATGTTTTACTCTTTTATTCAAATATCAAGACAATATTCACTCAAATGGGAGAAAAATTTTATGAAAATCAATTGGATGTTTAATCGAACCGACTGGTATAAAATACCCAGTCGTAAATAGTTGCCTGATAGGGTGAATACCGAGCCAGACATAGGGTCGTTCCCGGTTAAAACCCCACGGACAATAAAACTGTCGATAGCTGCCGACCGAATCGTTTAAACAACGATCCCACATTGACAATAAGCAGAGAAAATGAATTTATAGTCTCCGCCTGTAATTATACCAGCTCAAGTACAGTTGCTCTCGAGGTATTTTGAAATTGAACATCGAAATCTGGGCCAAAAACAGGTCGATAGAAAAAGGGCATGAGGCAAATATAAAAGAAAATAATTTTATTGTAGCAACCATTATTTATTTTTCCTATTCCCAATTCTTGCTGTAAAATGAACTGTATTTAGGTATTCATAGACAGACATAAGCTCTATATTTCATTACACTAAAGTAGGACAAAGTTAAATAAATCCATTTAAATTAAAATGTGATAACACTCGATTACTTGGTGAAATTAAATAGTTAAAAATGATAATTATTTGATTTTTAATGAAAGCTTAACTAACGATTTATGACAGCTTTATATCACCTTTTTTCTAAATTATTGGATGCAATAGGATCATTATATCATCATGATACCTAAAAATATACTCAAGCCCCGATGGCGGGTTTGATAAGTTGATGACTGACATTTACACTATCTTTAATACTTTTCTTGTAAATTATAAACATCTTTACTCAAGCCCTCTTCTTGTTGTACATTTTTTCTTTTAAAACTATACTTTATACTCCAGTGAACATCATATATAAAGGTGTTTCTCCTTATAGCAGAAATTTCATTAAAGATTTTGTTACGAAATTTGTGCAACTTTTTTTCGAAACTTGCACTGAGTATTAGAATATACGCCCAACAGCCTTCCCGGTTTTATACAGTTTCGTTAGGCAACTCAACTCCAGAAAGTTTACTTGACACCATTGCTGGGCAAAGTTAAAAGTGCGCTTCATTACGAAAACCGATTAACTAAGTAATAAAATTAATTAAATTTGGTAAGTAGATTATTCCAAATCAAAGCCTAAATTTTCCTTATCTTAATTCTATTTCTTTTAAATGTGTTTCTTAACCACTCCAGATAAATTAAAAGAAAAACATTATAAGAATTTAAAACATATATTTTCACTTCCCCATATACACTTTTTGCGGCTTGATCGTTTACGATCATTTTGGTCCGCCTATACTCGCTGTTTTGGTCTATCACACTTTTCTCAAAACATTAGGAAACCTTTAAAAATCTTTAATTACCCCAAGCAAAATTAGGAGAAATAAGCCCTCCAAAGGATTGTCTAATCTTAAAATTAGAGTATCCAATATTCAAGTACTTAAACTAAAGTTAAAGTCTGATATAATGTATTATTGATGTTTTTATATCTAAGTTGATTTATTTGAAAGAAGACTAAAAATAAGATAAAACTAAAAGCTAAAAAAGCAACTAATCTAGAAATTTACGACCCGACAGATCTCTGCAGGAAATCTCATAAAATATATGTTTACCTGCCTAAACCTCATTTTTAAAATTAGATTTAAAAATCTAAATCAATTCACCAACAAAATCGAAATTTTTGTACTAAATGTGAATAAATTTTAACTTCTCTAACTTCATTCTCTACTCTACAAAATGTTCATGCTGGTTCTTTGATAATTAACAACTTTTTCAATTTCAATTAACTAAATTTGCAAAGACTGGTTCTATTGTCAGGTGTTTTATTAGACAAAATTGTGTTTTGGTAATTAATTTTAGCTAAAGATTTAAATATATTTCTCAGATGTAGTTGGTAAAACTTGTTTATAGTTAAATATACCCGAATTTGAATCATGAAATTTGGCATAAAAATAATCAGTTTATTAAGTACTGAATGTAAATTAGTGTGGTCACAAGGGTAGTTGGTAAGTCTTTAGGTTTTGGCATTGTAAAACTCCATCTCCTTAAATAATTATGTTTATTGCATTTGTTTAATTTTTACTTTGTTTAAAATCGATTTATATTTAACTTAAAAAGTAATTAGATTATATTATATTATGTGTGTTTTGTTTGAATTGTTTAAATATTTTCTGCGTTTTACTTATTAACTGCATGTGCTAAATGCAAATATAGCCATAAAAATTATTTGTATTTATTTCTAAATATTTGCAAACATTTTCTCTGGGGAAATTTCCAAGTTGTGGCGGTTTATTTAGAACAAACCTCAAAACCAGTCGAGCGCGATTATTTCAAACGGAATTTAATTCACGACCACCCTGTAATTTATTCTGACAAAGAGCCTCGGCCAAGATAATGCGAGAGAGAGATTAACTACCTAAGTGGAAAGGTATTTTTGAATGAGAACGTTCTGAATATTTCCATTTCGTTGAGCAAACCTGGAAAAAAGTCCAACGTCACCGAAGATTTTCGTCTACTAGAAATTCAAATAAATCAGAATCCAGAGCGTTTCCCCCCTTCCTCTAAGCTGTGGGTGAGCATTTATTTATAGGCCGATAACTCGTGATTAAACGCCTCTGCCTCAAATGCCCACCACACACACACAAAGCAAATCGCCCCCTGATAGCTTTTTCATTTTCTGTACAAACAAGGTTTTTACCGTCTGCTTCTACTATCGTGTTGTCTTTTTAATTTTCGTGTCTTTTACTGAAAGCTTACAAATTTTTCTCAAAATTTAATCAATATTTTTGATTTGACAGTCAACATTTAATATAATATCAATTTTATTGCATAAACGTTTATATAATGTAGTCTATGCGAGTTTCCAATGTTAAATTTTTAATATTACTTTCTTTGCTCCAGTTAATTAAATTAATATTTTTCATTTCATCAAACAAGCTACACGATAATAAATTCGTAGACTTAAAAGATTGTTAAATTTTAGGTTTTGATCTGCCAATCTTCGCCAAACGCTTTGGCTTCTAGCCTTCAGTCGTCAGTCAGAGCAATACCGACGTTTATTTTTCATATTTTTGTCGTTTCGTTTTTTTTTCATTCGGCTTGTGTTGTTTCTATTTAAAGTTTGATAATTTTTATAGAAATTTTTTATGTTTATGCAAATCTCTTACTTTTCTACTCATGGAGGTAGTTAAAACTTAACGTCGAAAAATAGGCTTTTTTATCAAATCTACTATTATTTTTACACTCTACTCAAGACACCTCAAGAGAAACCCTAACGAGCAAAAACTATTTGATTCCAGATCAGATTGCGATTATTCCATTAACAAACTACCTCTTAATTAACTACCACAAAACCTCGGCGTGTTGGGAAACGTTTCAACCTCAACAATAAAAATATTGATAGTAGACAAGTAAAAATCACTGATTAAACATGTTTGTTAAAAAATTATCAACTTAAAAATAACATTTAAACACTAATACTAAAAATACTAATATTAAACAAAAATAAATAAAGGGAAACCGTGGTAGCCGCGTCACACCCTCGGCTAGTAGATCCCGCGGTCGTGGGTTCGATCCCCACCGTCCTCTCTAGACTTTTTCTGACGCCTAAGGAGGCCGGTGGCCTCAATTGAAAAGAAATTGACACAGCACTCATCAATGGAAGGAGCGGGATCAGATCTCAGCGATCCTGAATTTGGTCCCAACCCCCTCCAAAATGAGTTTCTTCAATGGAAGAACACCGGCACACCGGCGGCTTAAATTCACACTTGTGCGAGCCCCCAAAAAATGGAACCAGGGATAAATTACAATAAGCTGTACAGCTGCAGAGCTCAGGAAGGAACTCCTCAAGGATTCATTGTAAATAAATAAATAAAAATTTTAAAAACATGTATATGAAACGGTAACGTTTAATTATTTTGTTACGGAGAACATCAATTACTTCGTCAAAAGGTTTTTGTCAACGTCAAAAATAAAAGTTCTCAAAAGGGTTATATTAATTTTAAACGCTTAGCTGCTCTATCGTGTGGAAAGGTTAAAGAAGATAAAATAACAGCAAGAGATAGAAAGTGAAAACAGTGCACACCCTCACTGAAATTTCAGCTTTTCCAGTTAAACAGTTGTTCATTGAACCTGTGAGTGAGGCCGAAATTAGAAACAAAGCTTAAACATAACCTCTGGCTTTTTGCTCTCGGCACGTGTAATTCGAATGTAAATTGGTAGGATAAACCGGGTGGATTTGCCCTTTACGTTTCAGATCCAGTTCCTAATTTAACTTTCCTCTTTTCCTTCCGTATTATTTTTCTTAATTTTATTGGGTGTTATATAAAAATCCAGTTCTTTTAAAACGCCGTAATTCTTTTTTTTATCCCAGGCTCTTATTGGAATTGTGTTTTAAATTGTAAGCATTTATTTAGAACAAAAGAAACTTTTCAAACAAATCTTTTAGGTAATAAATAACATTTAATCGACGAAATTAATATAACTGTTGGAATTACACAACGCCCGAATTGGTCGCGTCATCTAGGGTAAATTTAATCAACCTGTAACTTGAGGTAATAAGGTTTGGTGAATTTCATGCCCCTTCGGAGATTTATATCAGGTTACTGGAATTCTCGGGATCCTTCAGACTCACACGCCCTCGCCATACTGACACGCACTCACCTATTCGCGTTGTACAGTGTCAGGGATAAAATATCAATCACCTTCTTTCCCACTTCGCTCTCCCAACGATGGCGATGGTATATTCAAGTTCCATTCTATAGTGGGAACTGCACTTTTTTCTATTTCCACAAACCGAAGAGATACGAATCCATCAGCGACTTGACGGATTTTTCGTTATCGTTATGTGATTTTTATAGCTTATTTCTTTGTTCGTCTAATATTCAGAATATAATAGTAATGTTTGATTTGAAGGAAATCATAAACCCCATTGACGCAATATAAAAAGTGTCTTGAATGACTTACCCCTACTTTCACACAAAATTCCACCCACTGAGGAAAGCCGTCGGTGTTTGTGATGAAATGGGATTGTCTACGGCTTGGAAACAGATGTCGAAACGATTATTTTTCCCTTTTCTTTCTCCATGTTTTACGGTGTACTTCTGAATTACAGCCAGAAATAAATCTGTTTGACGTTGGGGCCGGCGGCCGTAAACGGAGGCAGGTTCACTTTACGATTTCGTCGCATTGCGCAGAACGCCACTCGCAAGCAGTTAACGACCCAATCTTTTAATTCGATATCTGTTCGAAAAGAGAAATTTTACAATCGCGGTATCTTCATCAATTCCCGATTATATCGATCAAAAGGCTGCCGATGAATTACGATAGCTCTTTGACCAAACATGCGAAGACGTGAAATATAAACACAAAAATAATTAAACATGAGCATTAAAACGTAAAATAACTTTTAAAAGTATATCTACAGTATTCAAAAATTGATAAGCATCAGTCTTGTGTTTTATTTATTAAATATACAGTCGTAGTTTCAATATGGCAGATAAGAAAATAATAAATTTTAAGCCATTATGGCAGTAAAAATATAAATTTTGTTTAAATTGTGAAGTCTCCTGTTCCAGAATCTGCTTGCATAAAAGGAGAGTAAGTCGAAAACCATACGTTTCTGTTTTTTTAATCTTGGATTGCAACTCGATAAGGCTTACAGAACCGGCAAAGGAAAGATAGCTCTATCTTCAGCTGTAACACAATCCCTTAGGAGCGAACTTCCTAAAAAGGAGGAAATCTGGATCAGGGCCCGCTCCGACCTTCTAGCGCGATACAAATTCGACGAAGGAAGACTTATTTTTATAAAACGTTTTTGTGGGTCTGAAAAGATGATGGGCTTTGACCGTAATTGATAATTTAATTGCGACATAAGTTTGTACGGGAGTTCTTATAATTAGTCTTAAAAAAAGTGCCATTAATAACGATTGAGCGATCAGTTTGGTACATCTTATAAGCTAAAGAAAAATTATAATAATGAAACCTTATATCAAGATAATTATTTTCGATAATAATAATAATAATAATATATACGATTATTTGTAGATCGTGAGATGCCGTCTAGTGTGACGTAGGTTTAGAAAAACGTTTTCTTTCTAGTGCCAACGTTTCAATCTTTATTCATATATATCATCTTCAGAGATCGAAGTTTTTTTTTTTTTTTTTTTTTTTTTTTTTTTTTTTTTTTTTTTTTTTATGTGTAGATGAACCATTACGATGTGTCGTATTGAATGCGCCCGCTCACAAAGATCGAAACAATGGCACGATATTGAAAAAGTTTTTCTAAACCCACATCACCACAGATCTCAAAATAATCACTCATTAACGATCACTAATTATCACACATAATATATAACAGCAATAATACGATAATTTATAATAATATGATAATTATAAATAATGAAATAATTAAAAAATTTTACGGAGTAATCCATCTTTAGGTTTTTTCAATGTTTTGCTCGTTGTTAATTGCTCGAATGGTAACTGTAAAATTGTTTATTCATATACAAATTACAATGTACAAGTCCATCTTTCATTATAAAAGTCCGAAAGACATCGGAGCATTATACCCTTCTTCAGCATTTTTTTCGGTCTGGTATGATGTAGGTATCAGAAAAACATTTTCTTTATCATGCCAACGTTTCTATCTTTTATTGAGATCATCTTCAGAGCCTGGGATTTACAAACATAGTTTACATTTAGAAAATACATATAGGATGTGATAAAGTGAATTTATACAATGCAAAATATATTTTATATTCCATCAAAGTATTTCTAAATAAGATTAACATTAAACTGAAATTATATTAAATTTGTATATGCACATATAGAATAAAGTAGGAAAAGAAAAAATATAGAAACAAATGAAATTAAATTTAACTTGTGAGAAGATTCTTTAATCAGAAATTTTTTATGTTGAACATAAAAATGACATTTATTTTGTTTTAGAAGTTTTGTATTATATTACCATTTCTAAGACTGAATACAAGAAATATTTTGATCTAAAAGAAGTCAGGACATGGCGATTAATGAAAAAGTCTTTTAAATAATTAGAAAAGCCTGAGACATAAAGTACCCATTTTATCCAAACTGAACTTGAAAAAAAATTCTGTTAAAATAAGTACCGCTTATCTTTTGTTAGCTATCCGAAGGTATTCAATAAGTCTTAATTTGTTAATATGAATAGTAATTATGAAATGAAATGGCTCTTTTAAATTAAAGTTAGATAAAAAAACAATAATAGGTTTTGATACCCACTGTTCAAGGCAGGTCTAGATCAAGTTGGCTAAATTATTTTTAGATCAATTAATCAAATGTTTGATGAATGAAATATGATTTTTCTTGTAACCTTGTTATGATCAATTATTGGAATTAGCTGGTAAAACTGGAGCATGTTTTGCATGAACTTGAGTGTATAAATGGACAACTAAACATTTTAGTAGTATAGTAGTAGGGATTTTAGTAGCAGTATCAGCAGATTAAATTATGTATATATAATTTAATCTACTGATAACTACTAAAATTTTTAGTTTATATAATACTAATATAAATATATATTATTAAATATATAATATAAAATTTAATTTCTATTTCTATTTAATAAATTAATAATAAAAATAAATTATTTATTAGCCTCACAAGTATTGTTTGTCTCGATTTATTTTTTTGCAATACCTATTTTAAAAGACTATATGCTTTCCACGGAACTAGAATTATAATTTTTTTTAATATGATTTCTAGCCATCATGTATTATTGCGTGTAGAAGTTTTTTATGTGTCTCCATTATTATCTGACTGAGTAAAAACTTATGAAGTTATTTTATATTTGAGATTTGGTCCAATATAGATTCCCACTTCAGAGCAAAATGGCAGAAATAAAGATAAGGTTTTGTTTTTAAGAGTGGTGTGAGAAAAAGAGAGAGGAAGCCGGAAACAGGAAGTAGAAAAAGGGAACGAGGGTGAAGAGCCCCTCCAGCCCTCTCATCATACCACACTGTTTATCTATTGAGGTTCGAAGCGAAACCGATAAAATCTGGTATTCCATTTAGGCCGTGGTGAGAGAAGCCCATCACAAAGTCACCGGTTCGAATCTCATCCTCCTCTAGACACCCAATAACTCTCTTTTATGTACGCCATTCTTTTCTTCGCGGATAAACATTTACTCTGAATAAATCTCGATTCGTCTTTTTGACTTGTGACACCTTTTACGTAAGGATATTCAGAAACAAACTTCCAGGAAAAATGATAAGTTTCTATGTTACAGTTATTTGTTATTTTTTGTTAACACTCCCATTAAAACCTCCCTCATAAATCTAGCTGGCAACAAACATTTTTATAAGGACGTCGTGCTGTTTGAGATGACATTGAGTCATTTAATAACTTCAAGAAAACATTTCCAGACGAAAATAATTCTTCAATTTACTTTTGCTATCCGAAGATGACATCCGTTTTCGATTAATCAATCATGACTTTTCTTTTTTATTCCATGGAATATTTCATTTTCCCCTTTACTCTTTTCAATTATATCGTCATCTTCAGGTGACAAACATCAAGTCGTTCTCCTACTTGCCCAGTCATTTCTATTGGTATTTTCATATAAGGGACTTATTTTTTTTATTTGCATATACCTCAGTTGTTGTGTTAATACTTGGCTTTTTTATTTACTTATATTGATTCATTTTCTTATTCAATCTTCATATAATTTTGTTCATCATTTCATCCAAATACACCGTCTACCATTGATTTCAAATTTTGAAAGTCCGATATCCCTTTTTCCTATTTTACGACCACCTAGTTTTATTACTATCAGACCAATCACTTTACAACCAAGGTAACCCGTAAACCTTTTTTATGATTATGCAGATGTTTTGTCTATAAAAAGCAAGACAAGTGCTTTAAAAGAACTTCTTAGCCAAAATTAATAATATGGGATAAACCCACTCTAGCAATATTTTTGCGCCAAACGTTTTATGACAACTTTTCCTAATAAGGGCCGTTTATTTCCAGCGTCAGAAAGAAAGAGAGTTAAAAAAAACTTAAGTTTATAGAATCTAGATTTTGATGCAACATATATAAAAATTATTTATTTCAGATATAATCAGTAGCTTTACGTAAACCTGGATAAATTAATTATAATGATCATCTCGAATTAAAGAAGCCAATAAAAATGTGCCTTCGAAAATTAGGAATCAACTACAGAAATGAACAAATTGATTAGGTTCGCTCATTCAAACTGCAAGAAAAAAAAAGAATTTTTTTAAATATAAACCCTCAGGAAGCCGGTGTTTTTGAAAAACAGCCCACTTATGCAGGGCCGCTGGATTCGAACCCCGGACCTTTACCTTACAGTGGTGAGCACAATGTCATCGACTAAACCGTTGCGGCCACCGACGCCCCGAATTCTTAATTAGTTTTTCAATTTATCCTGTTATAGTTCAATATAATTCAAATATAAGCTACAATATAATTATTAGTTAATGATATAAAATATTATTAACAATTCAATATCAAACAATTTAAATTTGTGGATTGTGTACGTCAAAAGTTAGGGAATTGAAATTTATCTATAAAAATGATAAATGAAGGCATAAAAATAAAGGAAAACAACGTTTATTTTAAAAAGTTATTATTAATTTTAATTAATTAAACCTTTTATCTAAGGTCTTGGTTGAGTATAAAAAAATTAGTTGAACCCAACTAAGACTTAGATAACAGTATACTTAATTAAAATAATTAATACGAACATTTATGATTACTAACTACATATATGAATTATTATTATTTTAGTTTATTCTCCAAATTATAGAAAAGAAAACGCTGCGTTATATAATTTGTTAATTAGTAATTAAATGTTACGTGTATTTTTAAAACACTTGAGTTGTTCACTTTTGTTTCTAATAAAACTGATGTTGAATAAAATTCTGTTGGTGAGAAAAGCCTTTTAAAAATCTCAGAAAAACTTACATTTACCAATCGACGTCATTTGTAGTATTTTTCAAATAGATAGTTACAATAAGAAAGGAATTCAAATTAGAGGGTAGACAATATAAAAGATTTTCGTTTTTTGAAATGTTAAATTCAGTAAAAAAATGAGGAAAGGCAAGATTTTATTCACACCGCGTGCTAGTGAGAATCCAGCCGTGAAAATTATCTCCATTCGGTTAACTGGGCCTCCTCGAACGTATACCTCATCACGTTCACGTTCTCGCCCTCGTTGTGATGTGGAAAGAAAAGAAAGCCGGATATCCCGCATAGCAACTTAAGTCTTGGAGGTGTTCTGTATTTGGAATTCACAAGGGCCGCGGTCTGAATAAATCCCAGCCCCTGGAGTCATGACTTGTTGATTTATGAATACTAACTCTCACATTTAGAGAGGTGCAGTTTTTTTTACGAAAGGACTGACAGCTTATTTTGAGCAAAAACCGGCGAGAATCGGTAGAAGTGCTTTAAAAATTATTGTAAAATAGAAAGTACTCGACTACCCACGTTTTGAGCGAGAAAGAAGTACGTTGTTACATGATGTGAGTGGAGAATGTACATTTTAAAAAGAAAGAAAAGAAAAGAGGTTATTTTACATCTCCAGATCGTAGTCTGTGATCAGCCTGCACACTAGTAATTATGTAGAAAAGGTCATGGGACAAAGTCAATTAAAGGAAAAACAACACTAGGGTCCTTCGTCGAGCTTTCGAGGACTATATCTTACACATCATATTATATATACTCTTTACTTAAAACATTACTCTTAATAATATTTTTTTTTGACTTCATTTATTTATATCTACAACTGTACATGCATGATATACAACCAGCAGATTGGATTTCAGACTGTGTGTTTGGCATTATGGGCGTTATAGAGAAAGCTACCCACTGGCAGCCGCTCTGGATTAATGAAATGATATTAATCATTTAAGAGGTCTCTTATCCATATTCTTTTCAGACGTTTACGTGGTAATTGTGGGAAATGGAGTGATTGTATTTGTGTGTTGGTGTGATTTTGTAATTTACTATGAAACCGTCTGTAATATGTTTTGATGGATGAAAAAACTGTTGGGATTTGAAGATCTCTGTGAAGTGTATTATTGTTTACATAAAATGGGGCAGAAACAATTAGTCTTAAAATTTTGGATTGAAAACTTTGTAATCTTTGAATATTGGAATACTTGGCCGATCCATATACTTGGCACCCATACATCCAAATTGGTTTGAGTAGGTATATGTATGTCGAAAGTTTTGATTTTAATGGTAATTTTGATTGTCTGTTGAGTAGGTAATAAAGAATTTTAAATCGTTTGTTCAGTGTCTGTTTTTTTAATCGTGTGTGTGGATTCCAAGTTAGTCTTCTATCAAATGTAAGTCCTAAATAGTTAACTTTGTCGGATTGTGGAATAGGTTCATTGTATAAGTATATGCTAGGGCAAGTCTCACGACGGAGTGAGGTGATATGTTGTGACTTTGAGGGATTAAACTTTATTTTCCAAAGATTGCTCCATTTCTCAATTGTTGATATGTGGTTTTGTAACATGAGTGAAGCTTGTGTATAAGAGAGATGGCTTGTTAATATGGCGGTGTCATCTGCGTATGTGGCGGTAAGTGTATTCTCATTTGTGGGCATATCAGAAGTAAAAATTGTGTACAACAGCGGAGCGAGTATTGACCCTTGTGGCACACCCGCAAGTATTTCTTCCATCCCAGAAGTCTCCGTACCCTGGTTTACTGCGAAAAATCTCTCTTTAAGGTATGATTGTATAATGAGATAATATACCTAGGGTAAAAATAATTTTAATTTATATAATAATCCCTCATGCCATACTTTGTCGAAGGCCTGAGAAACATCTAGAAACACTCCAGTCGCGTACAGTTTCTGCTCGAGACACGAAGTAATGAAATCTGTGAAGTTGATGAGTGGTGGAATGATGGGTTCGAAAGCCAAATTGATGGTCTGGTAAGATGTTGTTCGAAGTAGCAATAGAGATAATTCTTTTGTAAATTAATTTTTCGAATAATTTAGAAGGAACGGGTAACAAACTAATAGGACGATAAGATGATGTGGAACTTAAATTTTTATGGGGCTTTGGGATCATTTTAATGTAAGAAAGTTTCCATTGTATGGGGAAGTGTGTAGTCCTCAAAATTGCGTTAAATAAAGAAGTCAGAAAGACGACTGCTTTTTTGGGAAGTTCTTGTAGAACTTCAGCTGTTATCAAATCATGACCAGGTGATTTCTTTTTAGGAAGCTGTCGTATTTCTTGTGATACTTGTTTTGGAGTAATTGGTTTAGGTGGCAGATCTAGGGGCATAGGTGTCTCAAGTGAATCTGTTATAAATTTATCGTGTTCAGTGTTCATTATGTTATGAGGTTTGAATACTTCAGAGAGATGTTTCGCAAATGTTTTGGACTTTTCTTTATCAGGAACGATCCAGGTCCCATCATCATGCCTGAGAGGAGTTGAGACAACGCTATGACGCAGGATACGTTTAGTACTACGCCAGAGGCTCCCATCCTCTGTTGACAAGCTTTTTAAATGTGTTTCGTATGATTGTTGTTTAAATTGTTTTATTTCTTTTTTTAATGTATTCAAAAGTTTGTTGTAATTTTGTTTGTCAATGACTGATCTAGAACGTTGCCAAAGGTTTCTAGCCCTTCTTTTTTCGGATATTAATTGCCTTATGTAGAAAGGATAATTTGGAAGATTTTGTTTTTGAGTGTGAGGCAATGAAGATTCCCACGCTGCATTTTGTATTGTTTTTGTAAATAGATCATACATCATTATACAGTCCTGGTAGGTTGGTATTTTAGTTTAGATTTGTACAGAACACAGTTTTGTACAAGCTATTTTTATACTTAAGAGGTTTAGTTATGCTTAATTCTTGTCATCTATCGTCTAAATAGCACAGCTATTATTTTAATGCTATCATCAACTATAATTTTATTAAATGTTTTATTAGTAGGTACAGCTTTGTCAGGTTCTGTATACACATCAATTCAAGACATCATGGCTATTTGATTGATTAAAACGTTGTTTTTTTTCTTTGCGACATAATTTTAAAACTAATCCAAGTTGGAATTTTGCTGCGAGTTGTACTTCTAGGTGGGAGTACAATCCACTCGTCTTTCTAACTAATGATATTCTGTATTACACTCCAGTGTTTTTGTACGCGCACATCTTTTCCTATTTGGCCTCGTGGAAAGAGGAGCACTTTGCCCTTTACGCTTTATATGTATGATAATGAAACAGAATAGGTTCACGGGGCCCCCTTGAATTATTGCGACCTTCCTTTTCCGCCGTCCGGCCAGATGGCAAACATTCGCTACAACATGGAAACTATAAGATGTTCAAACAACGAAGCAAAATTCCAAGACTCCCAATACATTGGGATCAATTCGAAAATAGTTATGATACAATGCCATTTATTGCTGTATTTAGGACCTCCATGAATTTTATAAGTTACTACATATTTATGAAAAAGTCATATGATTGCAACGTATACCAGCGAATAGACCTAGAATAGCAGACCAGAAATTCGATCACTGATCAGTGTCGATCAGTTCTACATGGCAGGGGGCATCGGAATGCAACCCGAAATGGGAGTTGTTCTTGAGCATCGGACGAGTATATGGGTCTCCTATTCCGATCATTGGAGGAAACAAGGTTGTTTTATTGTATGTAGTGCTAATAGTTTTGTGCTCCTAATGTTTTGAAAGTGAATGTATTTAATAGCGAGAATGTGTAGTGTGAAAAGACAGATGGCGAAATATTTAGTACCCCATTGAACCTCAAATGATAGAGGAATATCAAGTATTTCATCCCCCAAACTGAGTTTATGGCGTGAAATAGGTAAGAAAGTATTTAAGATTGGGTGAGAGTGTGAATAGGAGACAGATCCGTTGGGGCTTGAAATATCCTAGCCGTTGATAGTTCTTGGCGCCCGATGTCTGACACCCTGGATTGGTGATTCTCATGACCTACGAGTTATTTATTATAAATTACGATAGCTGGAATTGCCAGTGGACTGCGAGAAGTGATAAGCTCAAACTCTGTACACGTGTGAACGTGTATGTTCAGAATTCCTCTTATAACAGTAATCAGCTAAATGACCGGATACATTAACTACCAGTGTAATGAATATTAAAGTCTAAAAATATGTTTTACAATTATATATGTTTCTGTACGATTTTTACGCCGAAGTAGTAGGTGCAGTTTTTTGTTTTGTTTTTTAGCGACGTTACGGCAACCTTTGTTATAATAATGTCTAACATGTTTTATTTAAATAAACAGATATTTCTTTTTAAACTATTTTGTTAAACCTAAACAAATAACTTTTTTATAAACGTTATTTTCGTATAAAATGCAATATAATGTAAAATAATAATAAATATGGGGAAGCCCGCGCAGTTGCCCCTTATGCAGAGAAAGGTTGCTCGATATGTCCCACATAATAGAGGCGTGTCATGGCTTGGCTCCAAACAGAGAGCGTGTAGGCATGCCACCGGACTTAAGAAGAGTTCTCGAACAGTGAGTTTCAGAATTCCCTGTTTCGGCATGCGTTGAATCCGTTCAGTGTTAATGTATTTATTAGCATGAGTGGTTATGTACGAGTGAAGGTCGGCAGAGAACTATCGAGTAGTCCGCAGATTTACCAAAACCTTAGATTCATGAGGTTAAGGATTAAGTGGATTCTGATAGAGTGGTGAAACGTTGGGCACTAAAAATGACGGTATCTTGCAAATTTTAATTTTAAATAAAGCATGAATGGTTACTCACAATGAACGTTTTTATTGGCATGAATGACGGTTGGGTTGGTGTGGTCTCCTAGCAGACTCCGAGTTGGTTATAGGCTCTGAGACCTGCCAAACATAACATAGCATGAGTGTGTATGTATGTAATATGATCATTTCTATGTAATATGTGTTCTAGGAATATTGCATGTGGAAGATAGATAAATAAACAAAATACTAATAAACATATGGAACTAGCAAACAAAAGTATATTACAGAAGGTGATGAAAAATGCAGAAAAGAATACAAATTTTCCCAATTATAAAATAACGTGAGAACCGGCAATATCCATAGCAGTTAACCGGCAAAAAATATTAGACGAATTAATCAATAATTAGTACAAGGAGGAATAGTAAAAAAAATCCACAGAATAAATTATGTACTTTACGCGTTTTAATTCATTAAGGAAAATATTGTTTTAAGTAAGCATTTAGCTTGCCCGGGCTATAAAGAATTGAGAAAGGGGCTTAAAGTTACTTAAAAGGATGTTTACTTTCAGAAAGGCAGAGTATATTAATCAATCATGTTAAAAAGGGCTTGAGAATTGAATGATTGGCGGCAACAATTTCTTACAATTGTATATTTTTAAACAATATAAATGATGCACAAGGTCACAATTACGCTAAATATGAAATACCAGTATTAACATAATATTACAAGTCAATAACTTACTTCGTGTCAAAATGTACAGCGCGAAGTGTTTCACGTCGTGATTTTATTAAGCACGTACATCATTCATATCACGCGATGCAATTCGGATGGTAAATTGAATCATCAATTATGGCTGTTGTTAAACTGACAAATTGTAGTTAATGTGCAGTACGTGGGCTGACACTACTGTCATATAATGTTATTCTAAATCTCTTCATAGGTTTTGTTTAGTGATTATCTTTGTTTGTAATGATTGAATGTAAAATGTTAAGACTAACAAGACGGATTATTGTTAAAAACATGAAAGTAAACCAATTACATCTACGCATGTAACATTTCAAAACACCCAACCGTCTGTTCTATGCCCAACCTTTTTAACATCTTTATAAATGACCTTATGCTTATGTAGCTAAAAACTACAGGTAAACTGTCTTTTTTGTTGACGATAATGATTTTATAAGTCTCCTTTCGTAAGAGGGATGATTCTATCTGCAGAGAATTATTACTAAATCCACCAATGGAGAATCAGACCTAATAGTAGAAACTGACTTACTGTAGTAGTTTTTGTAAATGTTTACTCGACGCAGACCAACCATTGTCGTCATGTCAAAATAAATAACTCCCCAATACCATGGGCTATAAATGGAAAACACCTAGGAATATATCCGGATTCGAGACTTAATTTTAATTACCACATTAAAAATAAAAGCTCAAAAGCATGGACTATCTTAAAGGTCCTTTACCTGATATTTAACAAGCGTTCCTGTATGGACAGTAAAAAATAGAAAACTTATTTATGAACTAAAATATTTCTATCAATAACTTACGGAGGATATGTCTAAATCCAATTTTGCTATGCTCCCGGTAGTTCAACATACTGTTCTAAAAATTATTAGAGGGTTTTCACTTTGGGCTACGATGCAGGTAGACGCAAACATACCAAGCTTAAGAACTCACATCTACAGACTGTATAGAGCAATTGTAATTTTTATAATTGATGCATCAATAAATATTTTTAAAAATATTTATTTATGATAGAAAAGATTTCCACTATCATAAATATAAGCATAAAAAACGTAAGCACAATTGGAAAATAATGAACACAATGTTAAGAAGAAAAGTCTATCTTCCAATGTGCCTGTTTTATTTTATATATTTACAGCCCAAACAAGTCAAGTACCCAAGTATAGGACATCAAATTTTTTTAACCAATAGTAGTGATACAAAATGTATAAATAGATGTTAAGTTCTTTATATGAAATGCATATGAGTAAGATGTGCATTAGGAAATAAAGAAGACATCAATTTAAACCAACCACCTGACGAAGTTGCCAGCTAATAACAAAACAAACTGATTGAATTGAACAGTAAGAAACTGACATGAAACTCAAGAGCCAGATGGATTTCCTGTAAAAAAATTGACGTGTCTCACTTCATTGACACCAGTTTTATTGAACAAAATTTAAAAAAATGGGGCTTCCAGAAGGGCAAATCAAAAGGCTAAGTATACCCCTGGAAGCTGATTGAATATAGAGATTTGTGGGAATTTTCAAAGCTCCAGGATTTTGTAGTTATTAACAGTTACCTATCCAATGATTTAAAAAAATTCCAAATTCCAACATTTCTGGGTTTTTTCTGAATTTTTCCTGCAGAATTTTGTTATCGATTCTGTTAGATTTCCTTAACAAGACACAAACGATTTTTCGACTGTCAGTAATTCTGAAGTTTATAAGCCATTTAGTGGACCTAAGACCAAAAAGAAAAAAACCCAATACCTGAAATTACTTCTTTGGGCAGGAGTTTATGAAAGTTTTTGTTGCATATAGTGAGAAACACCTCCTGAAATTTTGAAACATATCACCAGTCACCCCTCATATATATAATATATATTATTAGTTTATATTTTATTTATTATATGATATATATACTTATATCTTATTAATTATTTATTGAACTCATGGACATATCTATAGTTATTTAATATTTTTATTGTTTTGCGTAATGCTTGGGTGTTTTAAAATACGGTTTTTCCCCAAACTACTTTACGATAAACTGTTCCTTATATTAGGTGAAAAAACTGAAATAATGCCCTGGAACTAACTGAATACTTTGTAAACAAAAATTGTAAATACAAAAATTATATGCTATAATATTCATACATACACACAAATTTAAACTAATTGACTACAATTTAAACAAAATGCTCCATTAACAATTCATTATTTTTATAAATGATTTTGTCGCTATGGAAATAGCTTCTAGAATGAATTGCGAATCCCTGAACGTGGGTTTTAAAAGGTATTAAACCATCCTAAATAAGAACCTTCTCAAACATTATTGAAAGGATTAGTGTGGATCTTTGTCCGAACCTATGTCAATTTGGACGAGTCTTAAAATAAACATTTCAACAGAGTAAGGAAGAAAAAACTTTTCGCCTTCCATCAAACTCATAATTCCTCCATCAATTTACATTATTAAATTGGCTTGTTCAATAAATTAGATTACTACATGCAAAAAAAACAGCAAGATTTAGTACTCTGACTACACACTCAGTCTTAGGCGATAACAGCATTCATATGAAAAATCAATATTTGGCATTAATTTACAAAAGAAAATAATTTATCGTATGGTGTTACACGTAATGCAAGTTACCGTTTTCGAGCGGAAAGTATCGTACGTAATGAAGAAATCTAATTGTAACATCTACCACAATTCCCAACTCTCAATTTCCACCATTATAGATAAAACCAGTGAAAGGTGAAACCAGGTTAAAAAAATGGTTTCCAGGCGTCTACACAACCTAAATTGTTAGAGGTTTCTGCTTCTCTCAGGCTCGAATATCTGACAGTTCTATTATTATTGTATGTGTTGTTATGCAACCTGATGTGCGAAGTTTCGAGAGCCTAACTTTTATCTGATCTTCGTATTCTTTGTGCACGTAAGGCATTCTTGGACATTAACGCATGAACAAACTGTTCTCCGGTTCGGCGTAATCTAATTACAAGTTTCCATGCTTTACTGTCTCATATCAATTCTCCACAATCCTTACCGAAATCTCACAAAACTCCATTGCTACCTTGGATAATTCAAATCAGATGCTACTTGCTTAACATAAAAACAATTGGTATGAAACCAACCAGTTCTGACAGGGTGTTACATTATTCACCTGTTCATTTATTCCAAATGAAAATCAATATTGCCCACTACCCGAAAGATAGGGCATTAAAACCTAAAATTTATAGATAATTGTTTCTATATGGAAAACAAAATAAAGGTAAAATTTATGCTGTTTATTATGGTCAAACCAATTAGAATCTGAACGTGTGAGGCAACATTAAAGTGATTTTAATGATGATTAAAGGCCAGGAACTGCATTATCAAATCGTAAGCATGGTACTTGTCCCAACTTCGATTTTGACAAAATCGAAATGATGACTACGGAACATAACACACGTTGTAAGGTTCTAAAACAAATTATGTAAATTCATCATGAAAATATGGTTCGTAATCTAAAACCGGCCCTAAACGATCTGTTATTTCTAGTGCGATTTTGGAACATGACAAACCCTCCTGCTAAAAATCTAACCATACAAATATGTAAAAAAGTGAAAATTGTTTATCTATTTATTTATTTATCAAAAACAGGCTCTGATAGTCTGATAGAACAGTAATATTTAAAAAGACAGAGGGGAATCCGTTGTGGCTTGGTGCAATCTCCCAAAAGGGAAAATCTAATTTTGTTCTAGTCATCCCTCATATGATATATCTGTACCTGTCAAATGTGTGTTTTGTTATTGGAGTTCAGTTGAAAAAATATATTTAAAAATAGTAGGAAAGATGGAGTTTTTTTATATATTTATACCACATATTCATACTTGTCATTACATTTTGACTACGAGCCTGAAAGTTGTCTAAGAATATGTAATATGTATATGTGAATGTAAAATAAATTAAAATTGTTCCCTGAAGACTAAAAAAGACGAAATATCTCATCGAAATCTACAAAAGCTTTATTTGTTCTTCTGACACCCTAATTCACGAGTCTTTAGTACATAAAAAATATTGAACTTTTTAAACATAATTAATTGATATGACGTTCATACTCAACTATATTATATTTTATATTTCTATTTACATCTGTTATTATTATTGTTTTGAATAGCTCTAACTTATGATATGAAAATTTAATTAAAACTGGTATTTACGACCACTTTTGATACTTTATTCAAACAAGATATTTTCGTAGGATCATAATCCTATTCGTTAATATTTCAATGATATACAATTTAGCTATGCAATGCATATGTTACAGCCTTCATTTAAATTTAAGGGATTAAGCATGCACTTAAATCTTGCATTTCCCATGAAAAAAATGTTTTTAGATTAAATAACTTTGAATGGTGTATTTTTCATTTTAATTTAACGTTTTAAAATTCTCGTTTTATTGCAGAATTTGATTAGTTGTTTCATGCATTTTACCATTCCCTCAATGGGTTTACGTGCGCTATTAAAATCAAAACGTTCCGAAAGCAACCCTTTTCAGCCTGCAAACATTCACGCAACGTTTGAGTCAGATTTGAGGGAATAGAACAGCAGTCTATTCCAGTCGTTACCAAGCGCATAAAATTTGTGATTAGGTTGAACTCGGCCCATTCGACCCCATTTACAAGTGTTTTTAATGCTGATTTTAGCTAGTAATGGTTTAACTTTAACTACTGTAACGAGATTTTCATTAAACATTTAAACAAAAGCAATCTTTAAGAAAAAAAACTCACGGATTTTAAAGAAGCCTGTATGTTCAATCCTCATTATTTATATAAAGAAAGCATTATTGCAAATTCGTAAATAATTGATACAAATTGGTACATTCCTAGTCTCATAATCCTCAATTTATATTTTAAAAGACCACCGTTTTTAGGCCGTTGTGGTAATTTTATCCTTTAAATCCGCAAAGATAAAATATGTCTTATATTTAAATAATGTAGACGGCTTTAATATTTCGAGATTAAATTAAAAAGGGGTCGATTAATAAAACTAGATTAAAGATTTTATGAATGGAATACTACCATTAATACTAAAGCAATACTATTATTAATATGGATTAGTTCTTTCTTTGATTATTATTTAATAGAGCCAGCAATAGTTAAAAAGTCAGATCGTATTTCATACGACTAATTATTCATTATACAATAATAAGACTATATGAATGTATTATAAATCTACGCTACAAGTCCGGGCGCTACCAGAGAAATGCCTCTACTAAGTTAAATGATTTATTACATTAACAACAAATGAAAATGAACAAATTTATGAAAATGTAGAATTTAAAAAAATGTAAATGAACGTAATGAAATAGAAAACAAAATTGAACACGCCATTTTTGTTTCTCCCTCTTAGATATTAAATGTAAAACTGATTTTGATGCAAATGTATTACTGAAAATGGTTGAATGGATCAAATTACTTTATATCAATAGATCACTGAAATAAATCGATAATGACTGAAAAGGTGAGACCAGAAGGTACCACTGTGCGTACTGGCAACTGACAAAGAAGTGCCGACTGACGTCTCTTCCTTCCTCCAGTCTATTCTTATCTGATATTCAAAATTTCTGCTTATAACGAATAATTTTAGGATGCTTCCAGTAGAAAAGGAAAATAAACGATCAAAACTTATTGTGCCAAACTATGGTAAATAAAATTATTTTCATTGGCATAAACAAAGATTTTCTGAACATTTATTGTATGAACGTTGTAATAGTAACAAAAACATAAAGTGTAAATTTTTTTACAAAATCATTTCTTTACCTTTTTTCTATCATATCCATTAGATAGTAGATTTTTGAACCAAAATAAAGATTTCAGTTTGTATTTTTAGTGAAACTTCTGCATCTTTTATGCTTTTCAAAAACTTTATGTTAGTTAAAAATATGATATTGAATATAAAACATATCATTATTAAAGCACATGTTTACAATACATATAATACCTAACCGAATATTTTAGCTTTTAAACACCTACACCACTTGAATCTGCAATAATTGGAGTAAATTTGAAACTATAACTTTCATTTATTTATAACACAACGAAAATTAAATGGGTAAAATCATGCTCAAAATCATCCGCAATGCTTAAAATGATTGCAAATATTCTTAGAAAAATGCATACGAAGGAAATCTTTGCCTATGCACACCGTATCATATTGATATAATTTAGTTACAGGCCTTGGTAATGTTGAAATTGTGTCTTCAAAGTAGTAGTAGAACTTGTCGTACTATTGAGAAACTGAATAAATTACGACCTAAATTTTATGGATCTTTCCCCGTCTAAAAAATAGGGACAATGAATCAACAAGAAATAAATTATTTGATTATAATTGTACATAAAAAGGACTTTAATAAAAATATTTTAAAAAAAGGAACAACAAACATTAATTTTTAACTGGAAAACAAAATACCAAACTCATTCATTAATAAAAAACAAAAATAAAACATAGGCTCACTTTATGTTGATGATGCGAGACGATATGATATGCCCTGGGAAGACGATGTACCACAATTTTCCTCAATTTTTGAATCTTCTGACCTCAGGAAGCATCAAAGAGAGACTGCCCTGGTTCTCTCCATTCCTGACGTGTTCGGCGCTTCACCCAATCAGATCAATGCATTATAAAAGAAATTTGAAAAGATCGATTAAAAACTTAATGACGTCTATTTGTAGATACCTTTAAGATTGTGATGATGACCTCAAAACAGGTAATTAAATTATTTTCTCTATGTAGACCCACTGAGATCCAATTGCATATTGATACAGATATCAACACAAATCGTACTTCATTCCTGGTTTGTAATTGCTCCGAAAGCGTCGAATAAAAAAATGAAAATACAAATTTTTCAATTACTTAATCTTTTAATATAAGGTTTTGGTTGAAACGAAAAATTTAGTGTCACGAGCGTGATTCGAACCCACGGCCTTCGGCTAAATACGCCGCTGTTGTAACAACTTGAGCTATCGTGACTTTGATCCACTCGAACACCAACTCCGTCTCAACCTACAACCTTTTGAATTTTCCCTCTTTTTGCCATTTTTTTTTCCTTTTTTTTAGCTCAAGTTGTTAGATCAGTGGCGTATTTAGCCAAAGTTCGTGGGTTCGATTAAATTATTGAAAAAAATAATTTGGTCAATACTACGAAATATAAATGGATGAAAATACTCTTTTGCCGATGAGAAGTAAAATTAATAATCTTCTAATAGTTAGTAATCTTCAATGTTTCTTGACTCAGGTCTCATTTTACATTTTGTTTCATTCCATTGAGTAGTAGGTAACATAGGATCAGGATGAGTTTTATGTAAACAATATATTGAAATGTCTACTCATTAAAGTGTTTTACTGAGTTAAATGAAGTGAAAAATGACAAGTATTGAACCTAGTAATTAAAAGTCAAGCTTTCAGCAATTAGGTGTATACTAATAACAAATACTGCTTTGACATCAATAAATGTCAATCAAATAACCCTTCACTTGCTTAAGCAGTGACCGATTTAGGTCAGCACCCATTTAGGTTTGATGAAGGCTAACATTGGTACTCCGATAATAATTATTGCTTTACTAGTTCCCTGGATGTTTCATACGTTCAGAAAAACCTTTTTATTTTTGGGCATTTTGAATAGCGGAATGTAATTCGTTCTTACAACTTAAAGAAAGAGGACAAGAGATATTAGGTGCTAAACGAATGCTCGGGTTGGGGTAAGAGAAAGATTGCGCGAACTGACGCCTCTAGCTTCTTTAATAGCTCGCTAATTACTTAATATTTAATTACTCTCATTGCTTCTCTAATTGTAACGTCTTGTCCTCCTAAAAGGGTCTTCAACCACTGACAATCCGTTTATGTATTTCATTTATAACTCGAGACGGTCGCAGGGGCTTCCTTTTAGTCGCGATACTGTCTTTCTTTTTGTCAAGGTTAATGTTCACATCAGTTACTTTACTCACAAACCCCTTGAGCTTCAAGAAAACGTTTCAAAAGTAATTACTTTAAATATTTTATCAAGAATATTCTTTGTGACGTGAGAGAGAAGAAAGCCTATGGAAAGATAAAAGAGATCGGAATTGAAAGAATGCCCTGAGGTGCTTTCAAGGCGTATTTTGTTTACACATAAGGAAGGTTATTGTTTTGAATGTAGAGACTATATTATTTCTAAATATTTACTAAGCTCTAGAACCGATCCTGTACAATTTATTTCTTCGATTTCATACATCCTGTCGTCTTTTTTATTTGAATAAAATAAAGTATATAACGTACTAAATGTTTCCAATCAAATTACCATGAAACGTATAACCAAATATACATGATGTGCGTTTTATCTACGGAAGCCATCTCGTCTTGTTGAATTTCTCTCGAAGATAATAGAACTTATCGAAAAACCAAAAATAAATATTAACATCGTTCATTTTAAATTTTTACCGCTTTTTTTTACAAATATCTGCTATCAGACAACTCGACAGACTGCTTCACAGCCAATACAACTTTAAAATTTTAAATAAGAACGTATAAATTTTACCGCTCTTTTAACCGATTGTTACGCTGCCAAGGACGGCGCAATCAGAATTTAAATTGGTTAAAGAATATCAAAGTCATGACCTAGGATGTAAAAAAATTATCTTAATTTCGTTTTTATTATTAAGTATTTTTATTTGCTGTTTGGTGTTAATCTTCGTGTTTTCATAAATCTCTTTTGAAGGTATTAATTTCTGTGTTCTTGTTTGTTATCCTTGATGCCGGTAATGCCAATTTAATTACTTGCCACGATTTGTGCCGAGCTTTTGAAAAACACAAAGAACATTTTGTCAGAACTATGAAATAATAATAAAAACCTTTATTATAAGTGCAATATAATACACTTGTATTACGCTTTTCTTTATTCCATAAGGTAGTCATATTCACAACCACTGAAGCTATCTGAGATGTTTTCTTAAACATAACACAATATCGCTCGTGGTACGGTGTTAAAAAATTTGGAACAAAAAGTTTGGAAGGAAACACAATTTTATTATTAAATATTATTTGATTAAAGTTAGGCAGAGTAAATCTTTTCTTTTTTCTTTAAAATATTGTTCTATTGACAGGGTTGGAGTTAAAGTAATGCCCAAGCATTTAAATTTATTAGCAATTGGTAATAATGTCATAATTCTTTTTTGGAAAACTATCTTTCTTGTTTAATATGTCTTCTCTCGTTCCAGAACACTACAATTTTCGACTTACCCCGGTTTACCTCCAATTCCAGGTATCGCAATAAGTTTCTAAGAAAGTAATCATTTTTTGGAGAGTAATTTAGAACAGATAACCGCATACCCTGACATGTTAATCCAATTACTCCCTGTGATAATTCCATCATCCAAACACCCTTGTAGATCATTAATAAAAATCGCAACAAGTAGCGCGCTTAATAGTAGTGCCAAATGGTTCACTTGGCACATATGGCATCACACGGAGACGAAGGTTCCAGTATACAAATATTTTAGGCAATTGACCATTTTAGTGCAAATCCCTAATTCATATAACTTTAAATATAATTTTGTCATCCAAAACAATTAGCAAATAATTTATAGGTAAATATGGACATCTATTTCCAAGTATAAAAATTGTGGTTCCGATTAAGTAAGTAAATTAAAAATTGAAAATTACATAATCAAATCAAAGTTGAGCAGAATGCTTGTTAACACAAATGTCACCTATAGATATAGATATATAAATACAGAAATAAAAAGACTCATAAAAAATGAGGAATAGGAACAAAAACAAAAATAAGATTCCAGACAAATTTTACATAGAGTAAAAAATGTGTAAGAAAAACATAGAGTTTGTGTGCGTGTGTATGTTCAAAGGTGGGGAAAAAATAGAACGAAAATATAGTTTAAAAAAGGGATAATTAAGATGGGCCCAAGAGAATTAATATGTACCGATTCAATGTAGGTACTAGTTTTAATAAAAAAATATTTCGTTCTTATCTATTTCTCTCGTATTTAAAAAGAACGGTCAATTAATAGAATGCATCGCCCGTTTTGAAACTTTAAAAGGAAGTCACAAGCAGAAACCTGTCGCTTAACGAGTGTGCTACCCTAGTTTAGAGACAGCTTACATACCCAAGTTTCTGTAAATGGGAAATTACGCGGTGAACATCACCGCTATCTCTGGAGTGGTATAATGTGTATTAACTTCGATTATGCCTTTGAGTTGGTCTGTCTAACTATTCTCACCATACTAGAAAGTTTCTTTTTAAAATACATCAATTTCAACACCACAACCGCTCGCTAACAGCATTTTCAACAGATAATGCGGTTTGAAAAGTTCTAACTTATCCGCTATTATTTAAAAACGCCAATTTAATTTGCTGTCGTTTATGCAATCATAATACATAAATGAATGAAATGAGTTTAAATGTGTTTATGTACGTATTGTATCCTGATTGCTTAGTTGATCGTATAAATGGAATCTATAATAATTTGAGTTGAATTTTGAATAATACTTATTTATTTTTGATAATTGAAATAATAATGGATTTTGTTTATCTTTCAGATAATGCAGATAATATGCATGACGTGATTTTACGGAACTCATAAACATGGAGGTACGTAAACCATAATAAATGCTAACCGGAATGTCGTTTATCACCTGAAAGGTGGAATTTGAGATGAGGTCTTTTAGCCGTGCGATCAATGATCGTCGATTCTTGAACCCTTGAAGTAACTTACAATTAACCACGTTCCGACGAATCCTTTGACCATTTAAACTTTACTTGCCTTGGACGAAAAGTTGCTAACACTTGATTAGTGCAGGACTAGAAAATTCATCGGTAGTATTTCCGCTCTTTACTGTAACATAATGTCGACACTTCTTTTCGGTTGTCAATTCTGATGTTTCCATATGATTTTATAAGCGAGTTATTACATAGAAATGACTTACTTGTACCGATATTCCTGGCAGCACGGTAATCGTAATTTTGTTTTACAATTCATAAATAGACTTTATTAATTTGACACCTTTTTTTATTATATTTATAATATAAACATAAATTAAATTTCAATTAAGTCAAAAAATTCTTTAAGATGTTTAGCTTATTTATAAGATAGACTAAACCCGCACGAGTTGTATGCGTTGCGTAAGTGTTGGTCTTTCAAGCCGTTCGATAACTGTTTGTGCCAAATTTGTACTTGCAACTACAAACAAATGTATTGTGTTATTTAACAAAACTGATATCGAGAAAAATCACGTACATAAATTTATAACGTTAAAAATTCAAATGGCGTAAAAGCTTGAAAAGGTAAGTCCAATGATGACCTAACCTAGTAGTTATTATGTCAAGAAAAGTTCAATTTACTTAGGAAGTACTTTGTAAATAACTGTCCAACAAAACAGTGGCTTTGCTATTCGCTACATCGAGGCACTCTTTAAAACAAATAAGTTTTATGTACAGAAGTGATTCTATAGGATTTGTAACGAATTTTAATTACCCGGTTGTTCCGTTTTCATCTTCAGGTAAATTCTCACAAGCCAGTGGGAAAATACTACAGCGTTCCATTCTATGGGGGTTATAAAATCGTTTAAAACTGATAATTGTGATTCATAGTGCATTTGACTCTATGTCGGAAAGTGTGCTGTATACCTATTTAGGCACTTAAATACAGTACTGAAATTGAAAGAGAACAGCTGAATTTCTTTAAACAATTTCAACCCCCCCCCCCATCGTGTAAAAACGTAAAAGAGTCCATCCAAAATTTAAAGTGTTTAAAAGTATTCTTGGTTGTCCTAATCAATTTTGTTAATGCTGAACCATCACTTGACTAACCAAATTGTCTAAATTTGTTTGAATTAATTGATAATAAACTTATCTTTCAATTGGACAGATATTTCAGAAATTATCTCTTCTTTCAATTTTAATGGGCCACAATACATATTAATATTCACATTATCAAATTAAGACCCATTGCACAGCTTCGTTTAGCTAACAAAAGATACGCAGAATTTAATTTACCAGAAAGAAATTTTACTTTGATTTGAATAAAATGTGTTCTTTATGTGCCTCTCAGGCTCCTAATGACTTTTCAGATCAACGTTTTTATCGAAACGTTTCCTCCATTCAGGCTTAGAAAAAATTAAATTATTACTAGACTTAAATTCCACTGGCTTGAAAAACAGAATGAATGACATTTTTATATTCCGTATGAAAGTCTCGCGGCAGGATTAAATATTATTTGATTTATTATTATATTTTTGCGCAGTTCTGAATAAATATGATTTTTAAAAAATTATAAAAAATGAAAGATTGAAAATATAATTATAAGGAAAAAAGAAATGAATGAATGTAATTAAATCCGGAGAAAAAAAAACAGAGAGGGAAAAATGTGAAATGACTTAAAAACTCTAATAATAATATTACCGAACAAATTTCTTTATTAAATCTATAAAATGTGCATTAAAGCCGCAAGATTAGCCGTTCAATACATATTTTCGTAAGTAGGAAAAGTTTGTTTTTTCAAGAATATTTCTAAAAAAACCTACTATTGTTGTACGTTGTAAGAATCCTAATTTCGTTCTAATCTTCCTTGGTTATTTCTTAAAGAAGGCAAATATTGTTACGATTTGTTAATTTTAATTAAAAATTAATTAAGCCTCGTCTGGCCAATAAGATGGTTTTGCACCAGCTGGGCATTTGGCAGATTTGCTCAGTGTTAGCCGGTGTGAGTTATTGTTGTATAATTTTTTGCAGATTTGCCAATATGTTTGTGGGGTATGTTTTCAGAAAATATAATTGTTTGCTTGTATTAAGTATATTTGTTTGTGTTTTATTTTTGTTATTACGTATATAATACAATACGTAAACACCGTTCAATACGACTCATTCTTTTCATTAAGATTGAATTTCAATCATGATTATAAGATACCAATTGTCTTGTTCGACAAAAATAAACATATTTTAGTGTAAGTGCTAATACACTAGCTATACTGAATCTTTCTATTCGTAAAATATTACATGTGTGGAGTTATCTCAGCTAGTGCACAAGCGGAATCTAAGAAGAAGTTCGATAAACTTTTATAACGGTACCACTTGAGGTGTATGCCGTTCACGTCGTAACGAGCCAACTCGCTCAAAAGCACTTCCATAATAAAAAGCAAGTAGGCCAAACTGAAGAGTATGCTTTGTTTATGTTTTAATGTCTTATATTACGTTTAGGCAACAAACGTAACAATGCTTTTTTCCCCAATCCGAGAAAGTTTCCTCCCGGACGACTGACTGCTAGGGTCATTTTCGGCTTCTCGGGTATTTTCCATCTTGCGTTTTCCTTATTACGAGTACTATCTAGTATATTGTGCTTTTTTCTTTCGCTAATATTTAACTTTTCCACAGGTCCTAATTATTAGGTACAGTTATACAATCACTCATCATCATACATCAGTCATTCAATTACAAAAAATAACTAATCAATGTTTGATGCGACCAAATACTACTAAGGACCCACCTCTAAATAATAATATTAATAAATAAACTACAGTTGGAAGGACAGCAGGTTTTTCATAATCTCGACGTCCTCTTTTTACGCTTAAAATGGGGATAGTCACTGGGTTTTTTTATATAACGCTGGTTTCCTACCCCTAATTTTTCCATTATTCCCAATTTCATTGACCAATATGGTCGCCAATGTGTCCCTTAAAGATATTTTTCTTTAATTCAAAACTGAATCAATCTATTAATAAATAAAAAATATTTTTTTGATTATTGAAAGGATTGTCTGTTAACTGAACTGATTTGAAAAACATAATTTTGGCAATTTTAGCACAATTTTTAATAATAATAGATCAATTTACTAATTAAAATAATTTTAAACAACTATCTTACAACTTCAAGTAACCACTTACAACAAGGTTTTACCAATACCAATGTTTAAACACATTCTATTAATCTGCGTCCCGTTATTGTTATTATTCTGTAATGTGATATAACAATAATTTTTACAGTATTCTGCATACGTAGTAATCTTCCAAAATGTGGAAGACCCAAATATGTTAAGCTCCAAATGCCATTGATTAAAAAGCTCGTATAGCTATTTGCATGACTAAAATTCCAACCGATCTTGATTGAAATACCTATAGAAAAAATTAAATAAAACAACAAAATCATGGACTTGTGAATTTATTAAAATTAACAAAAGGACAATAAAACCAATTAAAAAGTTTTAATGAAATATTGATTCAAACAATAAAACCAAACAAGAATCTTTACTTTTCAATCATGTCATCTGTCGTTTGTATGTTTTCCGTTTTCAATAATTGTATTATTGTATCTTTGATAATTTACCAACAAGAAGGAAATACTTTATGTATTATTATGGTAAATGGACTAACCCACTAATTTAAACAGCAAAATTGTATTAATTTAATCCCATTTTTGCCACTCTTCTAAAAGTACTTCACATTTGAATTGATCTGCTTCTAACAATAAGTAGAATATACAAAATTCTTTTAACGTAGGACATACATACAAATGATATATGAGTGTATTATATAAAGTATATATGAGTCAAATATAAAGTTCCTGAGGGCTATAGGGCTTCTTAGATGTATATAATACGTATGTTTAACTTAATTTAATGTAATGTACTAGCGTAAAAAAACTCGTGATTAACCCCGCCTCGTGGAATATCGAATACTCGGGGGGGGGGGGTAACCAGACCTTTTATTGATATGATGGTTTTTTTAAGATATCAGCGGCTTAGTTTCCATCCAAAATATCTCATATGTCTGCAGGCTGAAAAATAAACCAGAAAAGAAGTAATTACAATAGAGAGTCGGCGATGACTCCAGCTGTTTGTCGGTCTCTTAACTACCTTCATTGTAATTAGTCAAATATAAGAGTTCTTTTGTAATATTTACAATAAGCCAATAAAAACATATTAAATTTTTCCGGAAATTGTGGGGGAACTGGTGTTTTAACAATTTAGATTAGTACTGATCCGCAGTTATTCTGTTTTAACCTTATAATAGTATCGAACTCGGTTGACACATGGGCACCTGCTTATGGGCCAAAGTCAGCGCAGGTGCCTCATATGCAGAGAAAGGTTACTCGATATGTCCCACATAATAGAGGCATGTCATGCCTTGGCTCCATACAGAGAGCGTGTAGGCATGCCGCCGAATTTAAGAAGAGTCTTCAAGCTCGGTAGCGAGTTTCAGAGTGCCCTGTTCCGCTTTTTAGGGGAAATTGGGTTTTTTTAATGTATATAGTATGACTTATGTGTTATGTGTCTATATGTTTTGTATGAGTGCATGCATAGCGTGAATCGCGAGGGGTGAGGGTGAATATAACGTCATCATCGCCCCTCGAACGATGAAAGCGAGTGATTCTAGATTTTTTTTTTTTCTAGACCCCAATCTAGATTAGTTTAGGTATAGGTCGGTGGAGGAATATCAAGTACTGTATGAACGTATTTAAGTGTATGGATGTATTTATTTGTATGAATGTTGTGTCAGAACGGGTATAGGATATAGACTCAGTGGGGGCTGAAATGACCCTGATATCGGAAGCCCCAGTAAAAAAAAATAGTATCGAAGATGTAAATCACATTTTTCATTATTTGGAGATCGTGAGATGCGGTCAGATGTCACGCTTGTTTTAGAAAAATATTTTCTTTGAGCCCTGATGATGATCTTGATTAAGATAGAAACGTTTGGGACGATAAAGAAAATCTTTTTTTTAAACGTACGTCGCACCAGACCGCATCTCACGACTAATCATTAACCGTCACTAAACAACACACATTACATTTTTCATTTATGCTAATTCAAGTTTTTGGAAGATTAATTTTTTAAATATTTCAGCGATGTTTTTGGGTCTGATTACTGTTTCCATTGTTTTACTTCAAATATGAAAAAATTAATGTAATAGATAAGTGCTATTATTTCAATGTTTTGTTCTTTTTATATTGGTTTACAAAAAAGGGCCTAACTCGGCGCAAGCTATTGTCTCATCCGGCTCGATTCACCCATTCCCAATAAATATGCAAACTACGAAAGCCAAATTGTTTTAACCGAGTTTAACATTTAAACGACCCGTGTGGGCGTTTCTTTACAGCGCTTTTCTCGCTTCCGGCCCTCTAATGAATCGCTTGCCAGAGAGAATTAAGCGTTCCAAGAAAATAATTGTGTAAACCGAACATGTACAAATTCAGCCCTCTCTGATTAAATAATTAATTAATGTCGAGTAGGTTATTTCCTGTAAAATTGATTTAATTGTTACTAAGCACTAGTATTTAATTGTAATTTAATCATATTCAATTGGATAAAAGGTGTGGATGAAAACAAGGAAGGCGTACTGTTTTGAAAATGAACACTTTGTTGTACGCATTAATTAGTTGATATAAATTAATCAATTGCAATTTATTTTACCCCAAAATAAGTAAAATCAGATTAAAAGGTAAATTTTTATTCAAATAATTTCTTAAATCGATAAAGCTAAGATTTTTTTCAATTCTATGGTCTTACTTAAAAGATTAATCAAGAATAATTTTATTTTTTATTTATTATTATATTTATATATTATTGATTATTTAAGAACGTTGGTTGGAACGTGGAACAAAAGAATCTCGAGTCTATATATTTTGAACCAATCACTTGTTCATATTTCCCATAAATAATAATTTAACATTTTTGCTCATTTTACTAATCCTTTGTAATAAAAAAATGTAAAAACAGTTTAATACATAAACATTTTCATTCCAAAAGAATGAACCAAGAAGGAGACTTCTTCATCTTCAAAATTGTAAACCTAGACGGGCGAGCCCGAAAACTCTTAAGTACCCAAACTTCCCTCGAAGCCAAGTTTATAATAAAATCAATAAAGTGGTTTACGAAGGAAGGGGTCACTACGCGGCTACCGGTATAAATTAAAGCAGTTAAAAAAGTTTTAATGGCCGTTAAGTTATGCATGCCTCCCTGGGGAATTTCTGGGTCTTAATCTTTCACTTTTGACCACTGGCCTTAATACGTTGCTTTCTTACTTTCTAAATCTGCACCCTTCATTTTTATACTCTATGCAAATAATATTAAAGGTATAATTCTTTTTAATGTTTGTTAAAAGTTTTTAATATAAATATATATTTAACACCAGTCCCAATGAATTTTATAATTTATTTATGACACGAAAACAAAACCTTTCTTTTTTTAACTTAGTATAAGTTAGAATCAAATGATTTTTTTCAGTTTATGTTAATTTATGATAAAATGTTTAATTATATTATAAAAGTTTAATTTTTTATAGGTTTTTAGATTAGAAAGTTTTACAGACTTAAAACCCTTTGAACATTGAAGTATTGAATTGCAAAATTTTTTGAAGAAATATTTTGATAGAACTTTGAATTAGAACACAAAGGCATTGAATTTCTGTTTCCCCCTTCGTTCTTTTATTACAAGTAATTTTTTATTTTTGCCTAGTTTCCTGTGATTCAAAACGTTTTGACCTAGTTCTTCAGAGTAACGGGATATTGAAAGGAATTGAAATATTTTGAGTAGCAAGATACTTATCAATAATTTTGTTTGAAGTTTATTAGGAGGGGGGTTTGTTCACCAAGCACTTAGACTTCTTGGCATGTTCCTAGTTCCTTAGTTCAGTGCAATCGATTTAATTCTTCTCCTAAGAATTGTTAAGAAAAAAACGATCCTTACGTTATGGGAGGTTTCTTGATTCCGAAATGAAGAATTATTAAACTTTTATTGAAGAAGTTTTTAGAACACAGCCAAATTAATATAAATCTCAGGAAATCATACAAAGCAAAGCCAACAGATGCCAATTATTAAAAAGGAAGGATCAGAATGTTGCTTGTTTGCATAAGGTTGGCAGTATAAACTGTGCCCAAGGACATGTAATGTCACTTATGTTTATTTAACTTACGATTTTCTTTAAAAAATGTTAAACTAAGAATTTTTAGAAGTAAAACAAGATTAAATTGACATTATATTAAAATATGGTGTTTATCATGCACTGGACACGATGAGCAAAACCATCGTGTATCTTCATCGTAATTCATAAGTCCACATTAAATTTAAATCAGTTTAGAAGAAGAAATAACAATTAATATTAAACTTGTATTTTTGGGAAGGTTTAGTAAGCACTAGAAGACCTCAACTGTCCCTCCATGAATGAAACAGGTACAACTGTTCAGGTATGTGGTATGTAGACAGACTTGGTCGCTTCTTTAACAAATTGCAACTCCGATCTCTAACAAACCTTTATGTGCTCTAAACTCAACTAAATGATCAGTACATGCTGATTTTTCTAATTATTCAACCTTTTCTTCTGACTATGCTACCCAGGTTGCTTTCTAACGTTTCCGCCTGATTATTTGAGCAGGGCGACAGAAATTTAAATCCTTTTGATAAAATATCTTGCTCCACACACTCATCTGTAAAATTTCAATTACGTTTCTTGCCAATCTACCATTTTGGGGGAAAGCAGAGTTCTTCCATTTCAAGAACTTGTAATTACAAAACGAAAGATGATTCTTCATTTTGATATTATCCCAACACAAAAATTTTTTAAAAAACTGGGGGTTTCTTTATTTTTATACCGATAGGCAATTTATTCGCTTTGATACAAGAGACTCAGTTTGAGATAAAAATAATAATAATAACACTAATGGTTAACATCTTATAAGCAGTAATATTTTCCTTTCTTTGGCTCAAATAATACAATGCCGAGAAAAAGAAAGTAAGTTAATATTGCCCCATCATCATGCAATTTTCAATGTTTCAATATCAAATTCCCTAAAAACCTTTGCAATTTCGTACAAAAAATACCTAATCAATTTCATTTCATAATGTTGATTGTGCGTTAATTTTTTGGAAATTTTTTACATATAAATTACATATTAATGGATCGTTATGTCAATTAATGCGATAATTATTACATAAACAGATGAAACTGGCAAAAAGCTAATCCAATAACTCAGGGCCATAAATATGTTTAATTATAGTTTTGTATGTGATATGTGTTATTAATTGGAACGAATGTATTTATTTGCGTGGGATAGTGAGAATGGATTTATTAGTGTGAATGAAGGAGGTTATCCGCGATCACCCCTAGGAATATCCAGTACACTCGGCTAGTGTGAATGGATTTATTCGTGTGATTGAAGGAGGTTATCCGCAATCACCCCGAGGAATATCGAGTACTCTCGAGTAGTGTGAATGGATTTATTAGTGTGATTGAAGGAGGTTATCCGCAATCACCCCGAGGAATATCGAGTACTCTCGAGTAGTGTGAATGGATTTATTAGTGTGAATGAAGGGACTCATCCCCAAAGAAGGAACCCCAAGGAACATCGAGTGCTCTGGGCTAGTGATAATGAATGGGTGAATATAATTTATATTATGTGAATGGAGGAGCATAAAAGAAATATTAATTCTTATATTGTCAACTCAATTTAAACAAAATTTTATTTATGCTTTTAATGTAAGATCTTGGTCGAAATGAAAACGTTGAGGTCTCGAGCGGGATTCAAACGCACAACCTTCCCGAGCGAATTCCGGTTGAGTCACAAACTTTTTCAACCCACAAACTAAGACTTTAGATTAAAATTCTAATTAATTAAAATAATTACGACTGCTAAACATATAGGGATTAATTAAAAATTGTTTTGCTGCAATATTGAAAGTAGTGCATAAGTGAAATTTGTCCAGATTGTCAAAGCGTAGTAGGTAAATAACTGCTTGGTGGAGTGGCCCTCATTTACAAATGAAACCCTGCGGAGCAGCACAGGTGCCAGACACAAACTGCTCACAAATAAAGCACTTGAAAAAAGCCTTTTAGTTTTACCCGCAACTCTTGATTAATATTCAACTGGCTCGTTTTGAAAACACGGGCTCGTTTATGATTAATTGCTCAATTTGCCAGGCCCATTTTGATTTAATTTAATTTTTCATAATTCCCATTGTAATTGCATTGTTTCAAGACTATACTCTCTTTCGGCAAATACGGTATTAAGTCTAATTGAAAAAATTTTCTCTGCGCTGTATGCAAAGTAAAAAAACTTTATATTGTATATAAAACCCAATCAATACATTTATTAAATTCAGGATGTTTTTACGTAGATTGATATTTACCAATTTTTATAGTTATAAACAAATTAAAATATGATGTTCATGGCAATACATATGTACATACACCACCTGTCTTTCCACCTGAAATGAATGTATTTATAGCGTGTGTGTTGCGTGTGTAGGTGGGTCACCGACCCACTAAACTAGGTTAGCTTTAATGCTTCTAGAGTGAAAGGGGGAAGGCATGGGTGTAATATTAATACCGCAATTTTTAGCTGGTTATAGGTATAGAAAAGTTATAAGCCGTAACGTTCTATTAATTACCGTGAATGAGGACGGGCGTTCAGCGGAATATGGTGTACCCGCCAAAATAATGTTAGGCTAAGTGTGAGTGCTTAGGTATGCATTAGTTGCATAGCCCTCTCACCACATGTTGATAGGATAAATCAAGTCCAAGAAGTTTCATCATAAAGATCGCTAAGCTCTTGGAGAACTAATGCATTCTCTCTCAAAAAAAGAATAATAATAAATAAATAAAAGTTAGGAGCTAGCAATGTAGCCCTGGTAGCTACAGCTAGCTATTGTTAGATCTTCATACATTTTACTGATACCATTATTAAAAAGGTTCTTATTTAATTACTGACCTCACCACAATTTCCGTTTTAATACAAAGGAAAAATTATAAACTGTTTAAACTCTAGTATCGCACATCTGATTAAATACACGGAGTCGTCCTTTTAGGAAATTATCGGTTTATGTATTTGATATGAATGTAAAAAAACTTGAAGTAAACAATCGATGGCCTTTCGTACATGCAAGTTCTCCGTTTGAAGACAGTGTTGCAGTTGTTTATTGGCCCAATATTGAATAATGAAAATGAAAATTCATTTATTGTAATTACGTTTACAGATTTTAATCGTAAAATAGATTGAAAACTTTCAGTTAGAAAAACAACCTGTGTAAACAAGTTGCGTTCACTCACTATGTAAAGTTTGTTTGTTTGCCGTCTGATGAAAGCTTTTCAACTCAAATAAAACGTTCAATTCACAGGTATTTGTAGAGATTTGTAAATGTTTAAAAATGCTTAAAGAAATTCACGGTTTCCTGTCCATTTCAAATCAAATTTAAAACTTGGATTTAGATACTTTCTATATTCTACTTTTCTACTACTATTCTACTTTCAGAATATTTGAGCCGTTTGTTTTTCTCCTCTCGCGTTAATTTTTTTTCTTTTATACAAGCTTTTATTTTAATAATAGATTTAAATGAAAAAGTGTTCGGACGATGAACCAGCGTTCATAACAAAAATATTCTTTGTTTCTAACGAATTATTGTAAAACCGGTCTATCCATTATGTATTCAACAGCCCGAACGCCTTTCAAGCTTATTATTCATTGAAGTAAACAACGGATTAGAAGAGATTTGCTTGAAATGTTGTGAAACCGCAAACCCAATCTGCCAAAGTGATTGGACTAGTTTGGCATCTTTGTCCAATTGGAGGGTGGTAAAGTGTTCTGGCCAAGCGGGAAGGGGCGGACGTCAAGTGAAGGCTTTAGCATTAGGGACCAGTGTTTAAACTTTGCATGCCACAAATCAATTGTCACGAAATCACCCGTTTGTTTCTTTTATTTCCTCCCGGCATAGGTGACCTTCGTGCCATATTATGAATTTACCATGGTTTTCGTTCAAAAACATGATTTTAAATGTCCAAAAACTGAAGTGTTGTGAATAAGCACTCATCACTTATCGTTTATTAACTATTATATTTCCAATTATATGTCAATTTCAGATAGACTCCAACTAAGCTGACAAACATCACGTGGTCACCGTCAATGGATCTCTCTTATTTTTCTGCTTCTTACCTTGACGGTACCTTAGCTCAAAGTACTTCACATTGTCAAATTACTAAATATTAAGATTTTTTTTTAAAAACGCAAACATCATAACATATATCTCAATATCCTTTAACTTCCCATTACAAGACAAGTCTGGGGACATTCACTCACCCATACTCAATTTCCTCGAGAAGAGTTTAAACCATCCATTCACGCTAATAAAATACTTTCACTCTCCAGACCATAAACTCTCACTCCAGAGTGCGTGTTAATCCTAGGGCTAGGAGGGATAATCCATTCATTCTCGCCCATCATTTATATTCATTAAACTAAATGTATATACATTTAAAAACTCCTATAACACTGAAGGTCGTAAGTCCTCGCATAGGTCAGAGGGGACTCTGCATGCTTCTAATTTTATGCATTGTTAAATATGCTCAATGCTTAATCTTTCAGTACATAATGGGCACTTTCCCTTCACTTTCCACCCAACAAAGGCCTTTGTGTAAGCCTAGTATGACCTATTTCGTACTCGACCCGACTTCCGTTGACCAGGGACCAATGCCAGTCCTTATCTGCCTTCATTTGAGAGAAATCTGTGCTCAGAATTTTTATATTGTTTGTTTTTGATTTTATTTTGTTTAATAATATTTATTTCATAAAAATATTTGCAAAAAGTAATTAAGGGACAGATAAATTATGGTAACAAATAAACTACAATTTACCTGAGCGTTCATTATTTTATCTACTACGTGAACTAATCTGAAAGCCGAAGGACTTTTGAAGGTTTGAATCCCGCCTGAGACAATTAATTGAGTATATGTATAATTAAGAATAACTCGATATACAATAAAAGTTGGTATTAATGTGAAATTTGTTTGTTTTTTTACATTAAAACATACAAAATATACAATAGAATTCAATAAACTGAGGTGTTAAAATAACAACGTAAATCAATTTCAAATTTAGATTAATATTTTAATAAGCAAATTTGTATAGAATTTTAAGGAGAGTATGTATGATTACCAAAAACAATAATGTAACGTATAAAGATTTTTTAATAGATTTAATGCCCATTACTCAAATGCGTTGGACTATTAATACTCGGCACGTATTTTTAATTTTTTTTTGTTTAAGGTATCTTGTACATTAATGAATTAATTGGCAAAGAATTGACAAAGGATCCTTTGATAATACTAATGAAATACACGTCGGAGGAAATTAGTTTCAGCTGATTTGGTTTATAATATTGAATCGCAAAAGATTTCATGCCTTGGACAGTAATTCATGGTTCATTACAGCTTGTGAAAAGGAAATGAGAAAATATCAATTATCAAAAAACAGTAAAAAAAACTCCTTTAAATTTAAAACGCCAAACAATTTAAGAAAGTAGAAATTTATGTGTCTATAATTTATTTTCACTAAATAAATGTGCGCATACAAATTTAGCATCGGTGACCTAGAAAGACTTATGTATATTCATCGCTGTACGTACATAATGAAAGCACATTATACTACGTTGATATTTCCAGGAGAGGGATAAATTTACGTTCGGTTAAGAATTTTTAAAGAATTAACAGACATTACTTTAAAAGCTTTCAATAAATTTGGTCAATCTGATGTTAACACTTCAATAGAATTAATTTTAATGAATCCCCGCGCTTGACATCCCGGACTGATGCACAAGACAAAAAAAAAAGAATCGTCCATCATATTCACCGAACTTTAAAACAATTTGAAGTTGCTTATTAATAATATTTTTCATTATTACCTTATTCAGGCTTCGTTTTAAATATTGCACGCTATTTGCGTGAATTTTTTTGTTGAAGTTTGCTTTTCTGTAGGAAGTCTGGCGATCTTTCTTGTTGTGTTCTGGGATATTATTTCTACATTAACATTCAATCGTAGCGTAGCCTATATGCGGGTTTCAGCGTACTTCATATTCCTCTGAAGTCCTACCCTCGTTCACGCTAATAAATACATTCTTACATTATGTATAATTAAAAATACAATTAATCTAACATATTAATCTAGGTTGGTAGGTTTATGGGGTACTTCCACCATAGCCCCCCCCCATGCATACGCTACTATCGCACTAATAAATATATTCACTCAAACAGTAACCAATCGTTTACAAATAAAAAATGCGGAGCCACTGGCGCATTTATTGTAATATTACAACAGTGCCTCCGTCCATTCACTCTAAAAGATGTTATAACCTAATACTAGCCTAAATCGATGGGTCGTACTCAAGTACTCGATATTCCTGCGCAACCCACCCATACTTTTGCCCAATAAATTCTCTCATTCTACCTAAAACACACAAAGAGATACCTATCCAATTTGGTGGATCTGTGGTGTACTCGATATTCCGACCACTACCCACCTATACACTCACACATTCTCGCCAATAAATACAATCACTTCAGGAAGCGAAAACGAAACCACGTGTAGAGAAGCATTAAAGGAGACCATATACATTTATTTGCTTCAGATATTCGATTACCTTCTTTCGGTTGTCACTGCTGTGTTGCAAAACCTGTTTCATACTCGAGAAAAGTTCACATTTGTTTGTTTTTTGTCTGTGAGTGTATTACATCAAATATAAAAAATTTCAAAATATAACTATGAATTAAAAACCAAATTCACAAATGGGATAATATTTGTTGCAATTCGTTTTATATATTTATTTGTTAAATGTTCATCCACTCTATGTTGTAACGTTTTATTTTTTATATTTTCAACATAGATCTTTTTTTCAGATGTCGAGGATAGCTGTGCTTGTATCTTGGTCGTGCTTGTTCACCTTTTCCTCAACAGCAGTTTTAAACGGTAAGACAAACTCGAGTTATGTATTTTGTGATATATACAAACGTAATATATATATTACAAATGTGGCATAAATCGGTTATCGGTCATAAAATACAAAACTCATGCTTTTATATATACATAAACTTAATTTGCTCAGTCAGCTTTGCCCGGTTTTATATATTGAAAAGTTACAATAATATCAATTAAATCACTTCATGTAAATTGAAAGGTTAAGAAATTAGATAATAAAGTTGTATTAACGGTAAACAATTTTATTCATGTCACGTATAAAAAAGAGAGGTAAAATTGATGAGTTGTATGAATTAAACTCAGATAAAAATCATTACTTGATCACTTCGCGTTAATTATTAAAGCTCTTTAATCAAACATTCTGCAATTTTTTAGGCGCCTTAATCAATTTTTTAACCAAATTTTTAATAAACGAAATCAATGGATTTTCCTTCATTTATAGCTAATCAATTGAATAATTTTTAAAAAATCTTTAAACCGCGTTGTCACCAGGCATCATTTTTCTAATAATTTTAAGTTTAGCCTTTAAAGGAGAAAGCTCCTTTTTCTATAAAGTAAACGTCAAAAGCGATTTAATAAAAGTATTGGCTCGGTCAGAAAGTAATGTCAATTTTCGCTACAATTTATCACATCATTGTCCATTTTCATTGATAAATTCCTGCCCTATTCCAGGCAATATTCATGCCATCATCCTGGAAGCTTTTTGCCGTTTAATCGGATATAGCTGCAATGCAGCATTCTATTTTCCCTAAATCGTTTTGGCTCTTTTTGTGTTTTCATAATTTGGAACAGGCGGCAATGTGAAGAAGTGGAATAATACAAGTACACATCTTGCTTTGCCGTACTCCCGGAATATTAATCAGAAATGCTAGCACCTTTTCCTTTATTGCTTTATATAATTGGTGAAACTAAGAATAACGTTAGTAAAATTTTAATGTTTAAAAAAAGGAGTTTAGATTATTACCTACTTGAAATCCCAACAAAAATATTTATATCTAAATATAATTATAAATAAATCAACAAATAGGCCTCAATGGTTAAGTAATCACAACAACGAATTCTATTCCACTTTAGTAGTGTAATAAGATGTTATATGTCACCTTTGGTGGCCACAAGGCACAACTGTGCTGTTGTAAGTAACTTTTAAAAAATGTAACTTTTAATTTGGACCCATTCTTTTCCCCATTGCCCTTTGCACGATAGAAAGTGTTTTTCGAGAAGAAAACTGCGATTCCGCTTGATCTCTCTCCGATAGTTGATGTCCTGCCTTGGATCAAAGGCAAATCAGATTTCCGAGGAGGACATCCTTTTCCAGAATGCTTAGCCATTATCCTTACATTTCAAACTTCTTCCGGCCGACTTCAGGCGTCTTCAAAGATTCTTTACCATAAAGAGAAACCGTAGTTGGAACATAAATGCTTTTAAGTGCTTTAGGAGTTCCCAGGCTGAGGTTTCGAATTAAAAATTAGAAATTAATTTACTTATATTTTTCATTCGATATGTTAGTACTTAATAACAGTATAACCAGGACAGCTTCTAGAAAACAACGATAATTTACTTCAGACTCCTCCGAACTGACCTATTGACTCTTTTGTCGACTTATTGATATGAAATAAAAAATTGAACTTGATTGTTAACAATATTGGTAAAGTCATTTGAATTACTGCTGAGTTTGATTCATCAAAATTTGAACTATCAAGAAAATTGCTTTATTTTTTATTTAAAAATGATTATAGTATGTTATCTTAATCTTATGACAATCGGCTTACAAATACCTTTGAGAGAACTTCAAACAATCTGGTACAACTAAATGATGTATTATTGGTCAATGTCAGGATCTGCATGAAAATAATAGAGTCGGGATGGTTTCTGCTTTTAATATTTACATTGATTTTTTCTGTGTAGAGATTAGTGACCGTTAATGGACAATTATTCAGATATCGTGAGAGATACACCAGGCCGCATCTCACGATATCTGAATAATTATTTATTTTTCCTTCTCCGAGATGGCGAAAAAAAATGTAATGTGAAATTAAAATGGATATTTATTATTTTTTAACTTTAAATACACCATTATAAAAACTCATTACGATAAAAATTGCCATACGTGTCAATGAAATATTTGAACTTTACCCTTATTTTATGCTGAATTTGTCAAACCTCATCCTCATTCTGCCTACCACATCAAAATTAAAGTTAAAAGAACAAATCAACATAACGTAACAAAATTAAGTTGAAAGAACAAATCAACATAGCGTAACACTAAAAATGTATATTATAACTGATAATATATAGCTAATTATACGACATAATATACAGCCATGCCTGCGTAAAATACCACGGGATATTCTGGAGGTTTGGGAGAATTTCGACCTGCAGACACAAGCTCGCCGACAACCCTTCGACATATTTGCGGGTGACATGGATCATAAATCCGGACCCTGCTCGTGTTTAATGAGGGCATTATCCCGGTCCGCTGTAATCCTCGGCCGATAGGTCTACCACCGCCAATGGTCGAAGCTATGAATTTATCGCGTTTGACGTTTTCCAGATTTCTAATATGAACCGCAGACATTTTCTCAACTGGAAGTTTGGCCCTGGTTTCACTGGGTGAAATAATTATAAACTTCGTGATTTCAATTACGCAATTAAATGTTTTAAAAAATTACCTGATTTGTTTCAATCTCAACCCCGTTAAAAATTATTATGCTAACAAATATATAGCTATTGATTTGCATCGGAATAACCTCATAAAATAATACATTATAAGTAACAACGTTTTCTAAAGCTTCGTGCTTCATAATCAATGATACAGTAAAGTGGAAACCAAATATCAAATCTGTTGTTCCATAATATCATCTTTATATATATTATATTATATTGTAAAAAATTTAATCAAACAGCTAACATAAATGGATTTTTTTGGAGCCCTAACCCTATGGCCACCAGCCTAAGAGTTCTATATCACTGCTATATCATTTCTATATCAGATAAATTTTACGTGCTTTTTTTAGAAAAATCCATAAGCCATATCCATATTTTCCAAGATCTAGAGGATTTGTTCTAATTTGTAACCACATTTTTGAATTTTACATTGTATTCCATATAAGAAGAAGCAATTCTTATTTTTATTAAAGGTCGATGTGTGTTTATTAATTCACCCCCAAATGAAGAATTTCAAAAAGAGAAACAACTGTTTTTCGACAAACGTATTTGTAGGGATGGGAAACATCACGTCAACCTCTACGTTTGATAAGCTTGCTTATAGTGTACTCCAAGTTCCAAAAAATAAAATCAACCTGGAACCATAAAAATTAAAGGTTACATTTTTAATTGCATTTGGTAGAATTATGAATGAAATATATGCATATATTTAAAAATGAACAAGTATTATTGGCTCAAAGATACTTAGATATTTATACAGTATGGCCGGGTAGTTTAAAGGAACGATTGCTCCTTCTTTTAGGGTGTGATTATCCCCTGGAGGCCGGAGATCAGTCTCAAAATCAAAGGAATTTGAGCTTGGAATAAATTAATAACACAATTATAGAGGGACACCTCTGTTTGTATCATAGAAGAAAATGTATATTCTTATGAAATCGAAAACGTTATATAAAAAAAAAATGAAACCTAAGTGAACAGAAGATGATTCTTGGTTACAAACTAATAATTATACATAAAGGAAACAATTCAGGCCTGAAGGGCAAAAACGAAAATATTGATCTTTAGATAAAAATAATGGAAATAACAGAACTATAAATCAAAGTGTGTGCCTCACAACAGAAATAAATTTTATAATAAGGAAAGAAAAACGATGCTGATCTGTTTTGATGGGCTATCAGCTGGATTTTTTTCTACTATCGTTCTATTCGCAATGCCTAGGCTAGACTGAACTCGTCTATTCTTGCCTCTATCATGGAGAGGAGAGTCAGGGCATAAATTGTTGTCATAACAGAGAGGTCCTCTCATGTGAGCGTGTATATGTGTTTATTTATTGGAATAAGTTATTTCAGAAAAAGGAAGGTTTGTTTCACCCCCGCGCCGAGAAATATCGAGTAATCTGGGGCGAGCATGTGGCGTCTGGAGAGTAAAAGAAGTTATTAGCAAGAAAGGAGAGGGTTCAAGCCCACCCCACGGAATATCAAATGACGACTTCTCTGTTATAAAGTGACGCACTAAATTGATCAAATCGTCTATGCCTAACGATAAATTGCATGTTTTTTTCATTCTACATAAGTTAAATTGCAACTCCTTCGTTGAAAGGATATTACTTGGAAGCAGTATTAACAAAAATTATAAAAAATGTTTATAGCTTTGTTTTTATTTAAAGAAGAACAAAAATTGACTTTTTTAAACATTTAGTTGAGTTTACGAGTGTTAGCTTGTTGATTCTATTTGTATTCTTGTCTATTCTCGTGAGTTCGCAATTCACACCGCCTCCAGTGAAGAACTATTCTTTATCAAATTCAACTATGATTATTTTAAGGCAAATAACCAAACATTTATTTCGTTTTGGTTTTTTATGAATATTTAATGTTATTATGAAGATTGTCACTTTATTTTACTATTTCATAAATCCTTTATTTATTATTATTATTGTTATTATTAATTTTTAAGGGCGTTTTAACGGCTAAGGTCATTTCACGCCTTAATATCTCTTCTGAGTGCTATAAAACTCTGACTCCAAACATTCACTCGTAACCTAATTTATCTTATTGCCATCCAAGCTTTGATTTTCTTTTTCAAATTCTTAATTCTGAAGGCCAAGTTACATTAAATTTAATAAAATTATAAAATTTATTTCTGTTTCTTTTTTTAAATCAAAATTGTGAGTTTTTTCCATAAATTAAAATTTCCCCATAGGCTTGTATGGCTAATAATAATAATAATAATGGCGTCAGACTAGCAACAGTCTCAGCGAGATTATAGGCTCATCTTTATCCTTTTATTCTTCCATTCAAGTATGATAACTAATTCTACATAACAATAATAAGAAACAAAACACAATAACATTTTTTTTTTTTTTGAAGGAGCTATTTTTCTTATTTAAATTGCGATATTGGGCATTGTAGTGCATTTGTATTTTCTTCCATTTCATTTTTCCGCTCCGGCAGCCTCAAAAGCTTCTGAAAAAAGAAATCATGCACGCACAACTCTTATGCAGACATTAGCAGGCATTCAATGGGAAAATGGGAAAAGGCCTAAATTTCATTGCAAATTACAATAAATTTGAGAAAACTGAAAAGCGATTTTTGAAAGGAACACTGGGGACCCAGTAACTCCTGTAAATTGCTCGAAAGGTTGAGCCTTTGCCTAAAGGGTTGTAAAGTGGGGCAGTCGACCAAAATATGTTTTACTGTCAAAATGATGCGTTCTCCACTTCGCGTACATCGAGGACAAGTTGGAAGGTTGTTGCCTATTAAAAGTCCCTTTATTTATTATTATTATTATGTATATATTAATTTATTATGTATAATTTAGTAAAATTGTGTTCGTATATTGATAGGAATTGTGTTGGTATTTAAATTAATTAAACTAGCGCTGCTCAAAAAAACCAACCAAATAAATGAAATCATTCTAACTTTTCAGATTTTATCTCCAAATAATAGATTTTCTAGCAAATTCGAAATTCTATTATTATAATATCAAATTATAAGCCATATAATACATAATTTTAAAATAAAAACTATAAATGGAAATTCTTAATTTAGTGAATTGTATAATTTTGATGAATGTTTGTTACTTCCAACGTCAGACGTCCACTTGTGTTTCACCAAGCTTCGTTTTTCGATGAAAGAACGACTGCAGGATGAGTAAAAATATGCTCCACAGATGGAGTGTAACGTTAAGAAACAGGTCGTAAAGTAAATGAGGCCAATATAGTATGAAATAATAATGACTGAAAATAGATGAGGAGTGCCAAGGAGTTGATGACAAAGCGCACTGGTGTGGGACGAAAAACTTCGATATTTGACTTTTGGTCAAACTGCATAAGACATTCATTTTTTTATATCGCAATGGAACAGGTCAACGCTTTTTTTCAGTTGGAATGAATAAAAATCAAATATAACAATGTTCAGATGTTCAGTGTGTCAAAGAGCTACTTGTTGCGTTTCTTTTCGTGAGGGAATGTGAAAAGTACGATTTGGAGTTGAAATACCCCATTGTTGTGTAAAACAGTAAGTCGTCCCGGGAATGTGAAAAAATAATACAAAAGGGTAAATGATTCTGAAAGGTTTTAACGTATATGTATTTCCCCTGGATAGAGCCGGCATTTTGTTTTATTTATAAAAAGAATTTTATTAAAACGGTGCTTTGTAATTAAAATTCCTCAATTACCAGCACACAGGTGTGAAAACATTTATTCTTTTTTATTTTCACAGGGAGAATTTTTTTTTTTTTTTTGTTTGGAGGAAAAAAATAATTGCTGGCCAACCTTTATTCTAAAAGCGCTTAAAATGTTAAAAGGAAGATAAATTTCCGGTTGAAGGGAAAAAAACTTTTGCTTCGATGTTTTCAAATCCACCGGCCATTTAGCCATCATCTTTTGTCCCTTTCAAAACAAAACATTTATAATCTTTATCAAACTAAATCGGTGCAGAGAACTGTAAAGTTATTAAAACTTGTTACAGAATGATCTTAGAATCTCTCAGATGCCCAATTAATCATTAATGGTTATTTATTTAATAGTTTCAAAACTTTAGAATTTGTAAAGGACAAAATGCTTGTATCTTATATCTAAAAGCTACTAAATATTTTTTATATATGAAAATTACTATATTGAAATACTTATAAAATGTATCTCTAAATTGAGAGGAAATGAATGTAGGAGTTTAAACATTAATCAAAGACGGGGTGACATCGGGCGTCATTTCAAAGCTGTAGTTATAGTAGAGTGGTTGATCTACGAGACAACCGGCTCAGATATCCAGACCTCCAGGCATTAATTTCAGACTAATTGTCTTTCTCTGTTAAGATTCTACCACAAGACAATTTTCATTCACACCCTGGGCCCATTTGTCTCTGAGAACTGGATATGGAAGGAATTCGAACAAAGCCCACAGCAAAGATTTTCAGGACTGTTTCGATTTCGAAACGATTGTTTCAATCTAAGCTGTCGTCGATAACTTTAGAAATGCTAGTTGTCGAATTCGAGCGTAAATTTGTGTGTATGTGAGGGAATTTACGTGACGACAACGCACGAACAAATTTATCCCACAGTCAACGCGCACGAGTCGGTTTTTTTATGAACATCAAAGAGTTGCGCCGCATAAATAGCTTCCACGGAACCATATTGATGTGGTTTTATAATTATTTGCATTGTTTATATGTTAAGTGTAAATTAATAATTCTTTGCCTAAATTTATCGACGCATTATCCGGGATACTCCCTGGAGTTCTCATTTTGGCCCTTTATTATTTCTGAATTGTAACCACATTTAAAGATCTTGGTGTAACATTTACTCATGCCCTTCACTTTTACCAGCATGTAACCAATATTACTAATGAGGTTAATAAATTGTTAGAATGTTTCATGCGTTATACAAAACACTTTAGAAACATATTTACAAGATTATTTTGCTCCATAATTCGTAATCGTAGAGTGTCCGATATGGTCGCCCTATCTTTGTGCCAAACTTGAAAAAGACGAAAAATCTTTAAAATATACTGCTTTTAAATGAAACATCTGTCTACTGATATTTCTTATGATCTCCTGCACTTAACCAGTAACCTGTTCCTTTATACCTTAGTAAAGGGAACAAACTGATTCACTTCTCCCCTATAGCCTTATCTATAGCAAATTTAATAGTTCCCAATTGTCGGTTTTTATAGTATTTCTTCAATACCCGATATAAACACTACAAAAACTGAGTTGACGCCGAGCACACTTTTAAAATCTGATGTTTAGAATTACCCTCGAGGACGGACAGGCCACAGGCAGGTTATTCTTTCACCTCTTCACCACTGATGTACATCAATGAAGTGTCTTTACATCCCCCCCCCCAAAATTATACGCGGAAAGGCTTCTGGTGCAAAGAAGAAGTTTACTGCTGTGTATTTTAAATGGTCGTTTACAGACCTCATCCAGCTTTAGTCCGTTGACAGAAAAAGACTGATGAAAATTTGAGACGCTATGTGTAATGCTATTACACTCATCTGCACATTCAATTGCAAATAGGTCATTGTCCGGTTCCTCTGTTCTTTAATTTTCCAACGAATTATATTGACTAAAGGTCAATGTTTATTTATTCCATTAGAAAAGAAACATCACCCCTGTGAAAATTGACTTGTTTTAATTGTTTATAATAAAACTGTTATTTTGTGACGTCTCAGAAACAGTTTAAATTGGTGAGAATGGTTCCAGGTTATTGGACGACGAAAAGCATTTTAATTTCATGGTTTTATACAATTGGGTCCAATAGTTTTATAACATCTGAAACCTGTTGAGGTGAAGAGGGATAAACGAATATGTATGTGGTAAAAAGGTGTAGATATCGTTTGGAAGATCGGTTTCCTGCAAATCCGGCAGTGCCAAACGACTTGATTTCATAAGGTTCTCTCGCTTGGCCGAGATGTGATAATAAACCAAACTCTTTTCTTCTGCGGAAATAATATATAGGGCGGATTTTTGCTGCAATGACTCTCAAACAGATGTTCTCATAATAAGCCTGTTTGCTTGATTAATTCCAATCCAAACTCTTCGGAAACAAAGTTACTTGGCCTGTTTCGAAGTTTGATGTAGATAAGATTCGCTTTTTGAACGTATGTGTAGTGTTGATTGGTTCATTATAATTCTGGTGTTGATGTTCAAGAATATCTTCCATTGATACTAAATTTACTTAAGTATTTTCAAAATACAGGGTTTCTTGAGAGTGCATCTGCTTCTGAATTACGCTTCTTTCGGGAATGTCGAACAGTGAAATCATATTTTGATAGGTAATATACCATATCACCTAATTCCTCATGTTGGTCTAGAATTTATGTTCAATTTTTCTATCAGCTTGTGGTCTGAGATAACTACAAATCTATGACCAAGAATGGATTAATGTAATTATTAAATTGTGTAAAAAAAGGCCTAAATTATAAAAAGTGCGAGCATAAACATTACGCCTTTTATGATTGTACTTTTTAGGTTTAAGCACGTGTTCGTTTCGGGATTAGAATCAAAACACTGAACAGTTTACAGTAACAGGCCATACTTAATGACAATTAGAATGTCTCATACCAAAGGTATACTGTTTTTTGTAATTTTTTTCCTCACCAATATTATGTTCAGTTGATGTACTTTACGACATAAAACAATAACAATCTATTACGGTATGATATTACAAAGTCTGATCGTCATCATGAAGAAGAACAAGAAAATTCACTTTATTCTGGGACTGGTGTCCCTAAGAATAATTTACATGAGATACAATAAATAAACTTCTATGATGATGCATATTTAACAGAATGAATAAAGATATATATACATATATACCACAGGGTGTCACAAACCCGAAAAAATAGGTTATGGACAACCTAAGCAGAATAAATGCCACTAACTGAACTGTTCTATATCAATGCAATCGTAAGTTATGAAGTTTGCTTGCTTTTTTAAAGAAAAATCCACAACTCATAATTTGGTATTTTTTCCAGATCTAGAGGATCTGTTATAGTTTGTAACCACATGGTTGAATTCTGCTTACGTCAACCCTTCAACGGTAAAATCCACATGGAACCTTAATAGCTTAAACTTTTAATTGCGTTTTATAGAACTATGAATTAACTTGCATATATATATTATATGTTTGCATATTATATGTTAATTCTTATTTTATTATTAATTTTTAATTTCCCACATTCTACATGCACGACAATACGATTATGTATGCTAATGATATATTCAATAAGGAGATTCTGATTGTTGGCAACAATTATTAAATTATTTCGATCCTCCTATCTTACTTTATCTATTAGTATGGTAATTAATTCAACGTTTGAATAATGTATGTTGGTGCCGAGATCATTGAAGAGAAGAGCCGAGGAGCGGAGGTCCTCTCGAGAAGAAAATTAATTTATGGGCAATTAGAAGGTAAGAATTTTGACGGGGCAGTTTTTCCTCCATCGGAACAACCTTAAGTCCTGTTTTTTGTGATTTTTATCAACGAATCTTCCATGAAAACAGAAAATATGTTGATTTGCTTTAAAAAGACTTTGAAAAAGCTTCTTGGCCTTATTGTCGAGTTGTTTGCTTTTCATTAAGCTGTTTAACAAAACAATAAAATGTAAAGAGAAACACGAAATAAATTTCCTGTGTTGGTTAAAACTTTACTTTAAGTTCTTGTCCAACTTCCTTTCGAAATAAAAGGAAATTGCGGGAAAAGTGGGAAAGTGAACATGTGAAGGTATAATAATTTTGTCAACATATTATTTTCTTTGTTCTCTTACTTCAGTAGATTGCAACCAACGGATTTGCTAAGTACAGGACTTATACTGGGAGTTGTATGTCACTTGTTTAAAACGTAAATTTTAGTTATTTCTTCGCTAACTTAATTTGCAAGCAATTATTTCAGAAAAATATTAAACTTTAAAACTTTGGGATGAGTTGATTTTCTCCCAGCTTCCTAAATCATTAATACCCAATTTAAAAAAGCTTTCCTATGGTCCCATCCTAATGAATAATAATGAACCTCAACATTTTTTGTTGTCAAATGAAAATTTATTTTGATTATAATTTATCTCAAGCGATTCCTATCTTAACACAGGTAAAATAAAGGACTTTATAAAGAAATTGCCCTGTTCTTACAAATAAAAAATGCTAGGATTTAATCAAAGCGTTTTGTGCACGAATTGATGAGATAGTTTGAGCCGAAATGAGCTGATCCTAGGAACAAGTGATGAAGAAAGATAGCAAAGTAGTATTGTTCCTCAGCTCCAGTAACAAGTTCTGCGATGAACGGATCTACCGTGAGTAGCAGTAACCGTCGGTTTTATGAGGGGCAGATATGTGTGCGTTGATGCGGACGGTCGGAGGGAGTGTGGCCCAGGACGAAATACAATACAAACTGGCACAATCTGTGCACCGGTTTTTACGTTCACGGGTACTGAACACAGATGGTCTCACATAGCTACACGTTCGCAATTATATTCATCCGATACGAGTACCGTTCCTCGATTTACAACTGATTTTTCCCATTTTGTTTATACTTTATCTCATTTGGCCTTTTAACAATTTTTAATGAAAGTACTTACTGTTGATGATTTACTAAACAGAGAGTTATACAATGTTCTCTGTTTTTGTTTAACAAGTTCTGATCATATACAACATAATTATTGTTATGATTAATTTTTGAGCAATGGTTCAGTGAATCTATGTGGAACAACTTTAGTTTTAACAATATTAATGTACTGTGCCATGCTTCTGACTGTCTTTCGCACACTCTCACATTCTCTTTCCTTGCAGGTAATGAATAGAATAAAGCTTACAAATATCTCAGGTGCTACTATTGGAAATATAATGAAGTGACACAAGATTGAAGTTTGATTCAGTTTGAAAACAGTATTAATTACCTCGGTTTTACATTAAATAATATGGAACCACAAATTGATAAAGCACTTAATAAAATATACACAAATGCTAACATTTCCCTTATTTAATGTTCACTTATTTAACTCTATATTATATACTTTTACATTAAGTTGTAAAATTAATATAAACATTATTAATAATTTTATTATTATTTTATTTATTTTTAAACCGTAAAAATTATGTTCCTATTCTGGAAGGTCCCAAATAGTGCTGTATAAAGACTGAACTTATAATTATTTAGAAATCGTGAGATGTGGTCTGGTGTGATGTACGTTTCAGAAAAACATTTTCTTTATCGTGTCAACGTTTCGATCTTTAATGAAATCATCATCAGGGCTCATATATTCTCAATATTCTAATTTCAACATTATTGTTTTTTCTGAATTGTTCGTGCAGAATTTTTCAGCAATTCTGCAATGCGATTAGGTTTTCGTACAGAAAATTTAACGGTCTTTCAGGTGGCATAAACCAGATTTTTCTACAGTCAGTAATTCTGAAGTATATAAACCCCTTAGTAGACCTATGTCAAAAAATGTTTAAAAAACCAAGACATGAAATAACCTCCTTACCATTGAGATTTAAACAGAAGTTTTTTCTATATATTTTAATTTTAACGAATTGCTTGAAACACCATTTCGGACCATTGAATAGATGTAAGCGCAGAAAGCTAAACCAAGTAACCTCGCAACTTTCGTTTTGACCAATGTTCAAATTTTTGAAATAGATTTCCATGTGTTTCGGCCTTAAAAAAATATATGATTTAATTAACCATCTTTCATGTAGCCAATTAATCTTCAATTTCACACTTGTATAAAAGTAGTTAAAGAAATGATCTAATTTGCTTTGCATAAAACAACACATAGAGCCTTCAATATTTTGCGCATTTAATATTTCATTACTGCAAACTTTGCAATAAAACTATATACGTTTTTCTCTCGTTTCAATGCAAAATACCAAATTTAATTTATCGGTTGAAATTTCAAACTCATTAAACACTATCATCACAGCCGTTAAAAAGGGAAACTGAATTAATAGCCCGGTATCAATTCGGTTAAGGAGTTATTAAGAGAAATAATGGTCGGCCAAGTGAATGTTAATTGAGATCCTGTCCCTAATAGGAATCGGCATGAATAATTAGAATGGGATATTGAACTGTCTGAATTATGTAACCACCGTTCCTCGGAGAGACGTCAAGAAGCATTCATTCCCCAGTGATTGATTGTCGAATCCCCATCACAGGCTGATTGTGTTCGAGGATGCATCTAGCCGTGGCTGAGGAGGATTAACTTGGTTTTAAGTCGACCAGATTCTTCCTAGAACCGTTTTAGAATTGATGGATTTCGGCGGCCCGGGAATATTTGTCAAGCTGCTACACAAAGAAAATGTCAATGTCAATTTTTTTTTAAATAGTTGATATAAGATGAAAACATTAAAACAATTGTAGAGAATTAGTTTCTTTGTTGTTTTTGTTTAAAGTGTCTTTCATTATTGGCAGTATGGTACCAACTGAGGTAATACAACAAATTGAAAAAGCTTTTGAATGTTTTTTACATAATTTCTTATACTCTTCAATGAAAATACAAAAAGGTAAAATAATATTGGAATTATAATGTGACACTAAACTAAGGATAACAAGGAAAAAGATTGGCGGGTACTTCAGACAAAAAGAGGTGTCAGACAAGGCGACCTGCTTTCTTCAACTTTATTTGCCCTTGAGCAAATCTTCAGATCTGGGGGGTTACACTCCCGATTATGAAATTTATATATATTCCTCCAACCTTAAACAGGGATAGTCAAAAGTCAGGTTTGGAAATCAGCAGAACAAAAATAATTGTTATGAAAAATTGAAAACAACAGGAAAACATAATAACATTGGAAAAAAAGAAACTACCTATTATTATTCAGATATCGTGAGATCCGGTCTGGTGTGATATAGGTATCAGAAAAACGACAAAGAAAATATTTTTCTGATACCTACATCTCAAGATATCTGAATAATTACCTATTAACGGTCACTAATTTCTACACGAAACTACCTAACTACCTATCTTGGACGACGATTGCCCAGCTTCTTAGAAAAATAGAGAAAATTATCCATATCCTGGATTAAATACTGGAGCCTTAAATATCATTTTTTTAAACGAAATTGTACTTCCAGAAAAGCTAGGGGAAATCATAAATGTGTCTCCCACCCCGACTAATAGATAGCGTCCAGAACTGGCCGTTAACAGAAAGAATTATGATAAAAATTTCTAAGTTTAAAAAAAAATAAAAGTTAAAGTTAAAAAATAAAAAGTTCTATGCTTCGGACAAACGTCGTTCGATCTCAAAAGATCATGAAATTGTCAAAATTGAAACCGGCGGGAAATATAAAACGTACGAACTGGACACTGTTTATTTCAAATCGAACAATGGGGCCAAAAAGGCGATGAGAAGACAATATCAAAAAAAAATTCAAAGAGCGCTCATAGCGAAAACAACGTGGCAGTAAGGAAAGAGTTGTGGAGAAACAAGGGAGAGGCCAATTATTCAACAATTATATACATTTTTAAAAAACAAAAATTTTCTTTTTTTATGTAGTATAATGAAACCAATAAAGGATAAATTTATTTATATATAAAAATTATTTTAAACAAGGTGTACAATTAAAAGCCTGAAATCGGTCCATTGTTGTGTGTTGTTACAACTCAATTGATTTTGATTTTATTTTAATTGAAACAAACCTTTAGCTTACTCTTTTGACTAGATTCGAACTTTTCGGAGATTCCCTTATGTGAATAAATTATATGCTTCATTATGCCTTAGTTGGGTCGTTGTTTTAATTAATTGTTCATTGACCCCGTTCCATTATCGTTCTTATTATTAACCGTGTAAAGTCCTTTTATTTAGAAAGGTTACAAGTGTGATTGTACCAATCCGTACAAGGATAATATTCGGTTATCAGAACTTGTTTCTCGAGAAATTTTTATTTTTGCCGTTCGGGCGAAAGTTTCTTTTTTAAAATGAGCAGGGATTCGTTACTCTGAACCCCAGTTGGATTATTAAGGAATACTTTCTGCCCCCAATAGACGTGAGAAGAATTATAACCCTGGGTTTCACACTTCAGAATGGATATAAAAAAAAGAAGGGAGGGTGGTTTCTCAAGAACTTTTTCACGGTTTTCCTTTCTCCCCTCTGATGAAAACTTGAAAATCCACTTATGTACTATGAAAAAAAGTACAACATGGCAATAACCCCAAACATCAATAACAACTTTTTCATAAAAATAAATCGGGCATTTTATTAAAATATCTTTTTACAAACATAATTAGGTATGAATATCACATTTATTCCCTTTTTAAATAATCGTTCGATAATTCTATTTACAATTCTGTACAATCCCAAATCGAGTGAAAAGTTGGCCCTTTATTAGAGCAAATAGGAGGCGACAAAGCGACTGCGGAGATATTAGCCGGTCTATACGTGAACCAGTTGGTTGGACTCATGTAGGGACTCCCTCCTAGGATATTTAACAAAGACAACCTGCTTCCCTTTCAACTCTGAACGGGTTATTAAATTAGAAAGTGGCAAAGGGTGGCGTAGGCAGGATTAATTATCCCCCCAGAGACGCCTTTTCAAAATTAAGACCGAACACTTGAGTTCACATCTCGATAGCACGGACACTTTTTTTATTGTTTTTTTTTTTTAATTAGTTCGACTATTCAACGCTTACGTAATTACTTTTTTCATTTATTTGTATTTATTTATTTAGAGAAAGAAAATAAATTTATTGTAGGGCTTTGGGTCACTGAATTACGAAAAAATACAAAATTTTAGCACAACTCATGTCAAAATGAATGTACAAATGAAGATTTAAATGTAATAGCATGAAAATAAATAAGAAGGGATAATGTTGATTGGTCATTAATTTGGAATTACGTTGTAATTCCTAAAAATATATTGTTTGTTTTTCTGTATTTTTAATTCAATACCGTATCCTTGTCACCTTCACTTTAATTTAGTTCGTGCAATAAAACACAAGTAAAAAAATTAATTATTGTAATAAAAATTCGAATAACAAGTGGCTGGTCAATAAATTTATATTGAAATTGTAAAATTAGTTAAATAATTTCTTTTCTTAGCTTAATTCATGTGAGCATCTCACTTTACAAGTTTATGAGCCAAATATTGTTATGTACATTGTATTACTAAAGATCAAACAATTGTTTAATCACATATAAATGATTTATTTTCACGATATCAACAGTTCTTTCAGCAAATAACATATAAAAATTGTAAACATTTGGCAGGGGTCAAAACTGTCAATAAGTTACAATTCTCCCCCCCCCCCCGGCTGTTGGCAGTCCTTAGGCAGACATCGGTCGTGGATTTGGTTCCGGGTGCTGCCAACAAACTCAAAACCATCAAAACATGCAGTTCCGCGATCCAAACCCATTTACTCCCCCTTACTTATTCTTAAATACATTCATACTGATTTACTTACCATTCGTTCAATTAGGGTGGTGGAATACTCGATATTCCACCATTACTCTTAACATCTATTATACAACCAACCTAGTTGAGGGTCATAAGTCTCCGTATTCCGCCATCGGCCTTTTCACACTACCCATTCATACCAATAAATACATTCACTTACAACATACACTAGCGACATAAAACTATCACTAAAAAATCCGCTTCCTCAAAAAATCAGAAAAGAGGACCCATACACATTCCCGCTAATAAATACATTCATTATCCACACACACAAGAAGACAGCTCTTAACCCTTAACACAAGAAGGCACAAAACAATACTTATATCAGTACTATACTCAATAAAAAAATTAAAAAAACAGTTTCCTTCCGTTCGTAAATCAGAACAAGAGACCCAAATACTCGCTGCCATTCTCACACAATTCTCATAACGGGGGGAATTCCTACGCGTTCGCTATATCATTGGGGGAACATCGAACCTGCCTCTGGACTCGAAATTCACCCACCCCGGGTGTCGGTAGTCTGGAGGCAGACCTCGGTCTCATCAGTCCAGCCAGCAAGCTAGATGGAGCGGTGTTGACAACAGTTAGGTCAATTCAGCACTCCACGTGGACAGTTCCAAACCCATTGGTATTCACGTTCATTCTTAAATGCATTCACTCCTTTGTACTCCTATTCATTCAATTAGTGTGATGGAGTTCTCAATATTATTCCGCCACCCTTTACGCATACTATACAACTAACCTAATTTAGGTGAATGGGGTTCGATATTCCGCCATCGACCCTCCCACATCAGACATTTACACTAATAAATACGTTCACTCACCACACAAACTAGGTATACACAAAAATTATTACCTTATACAATACATATAAACCCAGTTTCCTCCAAGAGTCGAAAAGTGAACCCAGATACTCGTTTCTGCGCTCAAGCACGATTCTCATCAGGTGGCACCTACACGCTCTCTATATGGTGACAAGAAGTGACCCCCCCCCCCTTCAATTAAATAGGAAACGTCGTGCAACCTTTCTCTACATGCCATTGTGCGTTCGTTTTTCATTGAACGTTTCTTTTTCGACTTCAACGGTTAATTAATGAATTACGACAAAAAGTTTTGTTTTTATCTTTATAATTTATTCGCTGATTAAAATGTCAAAATGTATTAAAGAAGAATATTTAAAATTGGTTAAGTTTGAATAAATTTGTTAATAATTAATAAAACCAACTGTGGCGTTCACAAGGGCACTTAAATGGTATTATTGAAGATTGTTTATTAGAAATATGAAATATTCATTCATTTAAATAATCATTAATGACTATATATTTTTACTTTAGATTTCTTACTTTACTACTTTTATTGAATCAATCAAACTATAGGTTAAAATAAATTTATTTTAATGAGTTCGTTAAAACAAAGGATAGTATGACCTTTTTTTAATATTGTCGAACGAAATTAAACTTCAGATAGGCAGAAAACAAGTTAAATTCACAAGTATACTGTGAACTTTGAAGATATAGTAAAACCTTCACACGTCAGTAGAGGCTTGAAAAGAAAAGTAATGTCATGTTTCAGACAATTTACCAACCTTTAAAATTTTAACTTGATGAAACGTGATTTCCCCTTTGAGCCGTAAAATTTCATTTGGTGCAAGAACAAGAAGTGAATTAAAACTTTGAGTTTATTTAGCGAGCTCTATATAAAGTGTAATTAGCGAAAATTACTTTCATTAATAATTTTACTTAAGAATATATTTTCTATTTAGTGATCTTTCCTATAAAATTTTATGATCTAATTATAAACTTGGTTGTTTTAAACTTGTTTCTTTTTACCGAGGTCATTGTTTTAATAATTTATTGAGATATTATATTGTTACATTACTACTCCATGGCCAAGTCGTTAACACTTATCTTATACTCAATTAGTAAATATTATTTTGTATTTCAACAATGTGAATTGGTCGTATCAGATCATCCTTATAATTTTTTTAATAGACCAGATGTACGACTAAACTTTCATTCCGCAGTCTCTCGCAGGAAAATCAAAAATGATTAATTCGTTTTTACATTTATTAAAAAATAAAATAGCTAATGGAATTTTATTAAATTGGCAAATATCTCTAATTCAAATGATAACGATGTATCTCTCATGGTCAATAAAACACCTAGTAACTTCCCACAAATTGCAACTAATGTTTGTCAAATTATTTTATATTACTCAAAAGCAATTAAGCCATTACGAATTTTGATTATTTGTAAACAAAACAGGTGCAATTTTTTAAGCCGATTTCCGTCAAAATAACGGAATTTTGCAAATACCTGTAATTTTTGACAGCGGTTATTGTTGTTTTCCCCATGTGATGTCAAATATTTCATTGTCTATAAAAAGCATAAAACATATTTATCACTTGACACTTGGTTTAACCTTAGAAATAGGATTACTGTGGCCTTCAGATAATGTCCTCGGAGCAATAAAAAATATGACAGTAGCTTCTTTATGACGTAACATATTTAGAAAACAGTCGGCTCAAATGGTCTTTAAAATCAAAAGCATTCAGTTTTTTGATAATTAAAATAACTTTATATTACATCAAGTTTAATCGACCGTATGATACCAAAACCATTTGTTCTTTAGTAAATTTATTTATTTGTGACTTTTTTAATCGAGACAACTTTTTATGACCAACTTCTGGGACTGCATATCACCAGATAGGAGAACTAAAGATCTATATGGACAAAGTTGGTCAACAATAATCTGTAACTATGTAGTTACAAGTTTGGTAAATATAATGGTGTTAAGTAACTTAGTTATCCGCTTAATACGCAAGTTTGCACATTCTAGACAATCCCGTGTTTGTTAATAGTTGAACTGGAGTGTACCATCTCTGAAATATTAATTTTTGTCCTTTTAACTCTATGTAAAATAACACAATCGATTAGTTGATCATATCAGCATCTTTGCCTTAAGATAACAACACTTTCGTAACAGAGCAATAATTTGTTTTTCCTCTGGAGACCGAAAAGGTAATTAACGAGGGCAAAGTAAAACTGACCCCCCCCCCGTGTTGTATGGGGTCGTTGGTTCACCGCTAAGAGAAGGGTCGACTTTAATAAAAGTGTTATGAGAAAACTTGGCCGCTAATGAGAAGAACTGATGCACATCAAAACCTCACTGCGGACCTTTTATTAGTTCACAAAAGTTATAACTTCTCCCAAACCTTTTTTTTATATTGTATGAATATGTCGCTAAATTATATTTTTATTTAATTATTTTTCACAGAGTAAATGAAATCGTCTTAATTTTCTCATCAATTATAATTACGGAAAATTATATAAAATATCTCCTATCACTTATGCCAAGGACTAGTTAACTTGTGTAAAGATACGATGACGAAAAAGTAGTTACCTCCACTAAAGGCATTTAATTTATAAATATTATTATAAATATGTATTACAAAAAAATTTTACTACTAGCACTTTTTCCTACTATTGTAACTATTAAATCTTAAAAATTGAATAATATTATTTGTTCTTTCCAAAAAAAATAGTCCCTACCCACTCCTTATTGCAAATTCCTAAAACCCTATCTAGCCGACCGCTGCTTCAGAGTGAGATGCAGCAACGAGTTTTTCGAAATCAGGCCTCTATAAGGAAGCATTCTAGGTCCCATACCTTATGCAGTTTATACGGACAACAAGCCGAACATCATCCTTACAATCTACACGGACAAGATTGTAATTTTTTAGGTCAATACTGAAAAAGTAACTTTATGTCCTAACTTCAATCGTACCCAAGCCCTCATTTTATATAGGAGCAACTTGAGCTCATTGAAAAATGGTGCAAAACGGTGAAAATGTAACTGAGCAGTACAAATGTACCCAAATTTGGTACAAGTCTAACAAACAATCTTGCCCACGTCTGTACGTTAACAGTGAAGAATGTCCGACATCTACACAAGTAAAATATTTATGGCAAGTAGAGCGACATGGAAATTTGGATTTGGACAACTACGAAGACTTGTAGGGAAAAAACAAACGAACTCTTAAAAAAACATTAGAGAGACAGAGTGGGACTGTGTGGTACTACAAGCATGCTATGTAACATCCAATGATGCCACGCGTTCCAATCAAAGTCATCAGACGAATTCTCCGAACTCATTGTGTCCAACCTCACCATCTACAATGGCCTTAACATTCCCTTCGTCAAAAATTAGATCCGTCCCTCTTCTTCAGGTTTCATTCCAATTTTTCAACCCAGCCTACCCTGACTGCTCAAGCCCTCCCACCTCTTCCCAATCCAAGAACCATCCAACGACGATGTCCTCGTGATCTCTTCGCCTTCTAAAACAGTGCAAACAAGTCCCCCGGGTGCAGAACGTAGTGTTAGTGTTTTTCCCTGAATTTTATACCCTTAAAACAATTTCTAATGTGTACATGATATAAATAAATACTTTTTCAAAACATATTTTTGTAAATTGAAACAAAATGCTCTGCTCGTTTTCCTTTTTCTTTTACTCTTATTTTATAGTTTTCTAATTTCCTTTCTGTTTCTTGTTTTTCTAAATGTTTGGTTGTCAGGTTAAAATATTAATTTACAAAGCAACAGCGTCAAATAAAACAATCACTAGGTCATTTGTAAAGTTTCCCCTTAATTGTCTTATAGGTAGAAACAAAAAGAAAAACAACAATTTCTCAAATCGAAATTAATACCAAAGATCGGAGTTAACGTCGAAATGGATACGAACAATCAATCTTTCGGGATGACGAAGGAATCTGTCAGCTTTTATGGAATGCCAGTGCCTGCGTTTAACACAGATCACATCTCACATTAGATCCCACCATTCAGAGAAGGCATCATCGTCATTACTGAAAATGCGATTTCTCTCTATCAGGCAAATCACCCGTCAAAACGCTTCCATGTTTTGAAAGTACAATTTCCTTTCTTTCCCCGCTGTTTTTCTTTCTTATTCCCTGAGATCGTTTTTCGTCAAATTATTTCTTTTAATGACATTATTTAAAGATATACATTTAAATAAGAGGGTTGAGAAAATATAACTTTGTATGGGGATAAATCCAAATAAGCAGTAATATTTATAGTTATCTAAATTCTACATACTTTACGGATATGAATGTACCATAAATAGATGTAAGGCGCACGGCAAACCTTTTTAATTTTAAGAAAACACATTTTCAACTACACCTCTCAGCCATCGTTCTACAGGATAATTTTGAATGCATGGTTCCTTCTGACCTGACTTGGAAAAAATAATCAATTAGGAAATAATAAATTACGTAGAACGTTTTTGAGGTTTATGAAAGAAACGAGGTACGACCTCAAAAATTATACGTAGAAAAATCGTGTCTCATAAAGTTTGTTCCTTCTAAACATTTAATAAGTAAATGACCTATGCATGTCCTTGTGGCACGGCAGCAGATCGTGATCCAATATCTCAGGACCATACATATTTTTCATTTTTAATTGTACATAAATCTTTGTACTTTCATGTATGTAATATATTTTATTCATTTGAACGGACGTAATTATTTATGTGAATGTGAGGAATGAATGTGGATGGTCTTTTCCTATTCACCCCGAGGCTTACTCGTAGTGGGAATGAATCTGTGAATGTAATTTATTAATGAGAATTACCCCCAGTTACCTAAAAAACAATGTTGTGAATGAATCGTGGTATGTGCAGGTAATTTATTAGCGTGAATGGCAGGGCTTGTCCCCAATTACCCCGAAGAATATATAACTCTGAGGTGGTATAAATGCTAACCAGTATACCCTGATTTTATCTTGTCTCTATGAATTTCCACTTCAGAAAGCGATCATTGTTGGTTCATCCACTCGGAGATTTACCAACATCTATAAAATTTATTCTCTATGCGTTTTCAGAAAAATGGGTCACGGAGAGTCCGATGCCGTTGAGTTCCGCACCGGCACCACCACTGACTCGGGAGACGCCGACCGTGCCGGCGGCCAACTTCACAGCAAAGGAGCCGGCAGGGGTCGGCAACGGGACTACTCACCATCCTGGGAATACAACCCGTAAATCAACGACGATCGACGACACGGACGAGTATTACTCCGCTTATCCGGATTATCCCGATCCCATTAATTCATCGGGTGAGAGAAAGAAATGTTTCTATTTGTGTGTGTGTATGTGTGACTATGATGAGCACTACCTAACGTTGTGTTTTAGTTTTTGTCCACAACTTTAAAGAACCGTCTGAAACGCCCTTAGGGCTTACAGAATATATCACTCTCATACCATTAAGTTTTTCCGATGCTTTTAACCATATATTTTTTCGAACCCTAAATATACCAAACTGCTGAACGTTTTTATCTAAAAATACCTAAAAATTAAAGCCTTACGTTTAATAATAAACACATTTGTCTATACGTTTACATAATTTCTGATTAAAAGTAGTTCGTTTGAATAATTAATTTAATTTCTTTTCGTTTCACGAATGTTAATTCCTGCAGCATATATGTCATTTTACAGTGCTTGCCTCCGTCGTAAAAGTTGTTATATATTGTTTTAAATAAAATGGAAATTTTGAAGACAAGTGATTTTTTTTGTGCTTGTTTACCAAAAACAATACCATATAGGTTTTTATAAGCAAATTCGTTACTTGTTTAAATATTTATTTTGTCTTTAGTAAATTTACACCCACCTTCAGTATCTACATTTTAAAAAGAAATATGTATAACAAAAGATATCAGTATTTTACAACAATTTATTATAAGGTTTAATTTTTTTTTAAATTACTAAAACTTTTCATTATAAAGTTTCTTTTAAAAATTGGAAATTCAACAATTTTTGAAAAGGTAAGCCTTATAAGTTATAACAAATTGTAAAATACGAATGTCCTTTGTTGTACTTATGTATTTAAAAAAATATAGATGGTGATAATGAATTTTTTTTAATCGGATAGATTTGTTTTGTTATTTCAGACAAAAAAGATAAAATATTTTTGTGTCAATACCTTTTTTATTCAAAGATCTAATGACAAAAAGATTTTGGAAAAATTCTAGAACTTTACTCCTGAAAACTATTTATACGTTTACAGAATTTACAATCTAAAGAGACAAAAATCATCAAAACCACCACACAAAAGATAAATGCAGAAAATAAGCATAATAAATACTTTATTTTGCCCAAAGATATATTTCAAGGAAAAAACATTCATTATTTATTTTAAGAGAAAATAATAAAACATAAAATAATAAGAATACATTTAGCCTAATAGCTGAATATTTGTGATTCATTGCCTGGTAATATAATTAATAGTTTCTGCAGTCAGAAGCTTTTTGGTTTTATTTAATTTTTATTGTATTCATTTTTAATAGTTCTTTAAAAGTTGATAATGAACATTGATTGATGGTTTCCCTTCGATTTATAAAATAAAAAAATGATCTGCTATGTTTGAAAAAAAATATTACCATTCTTGTGCAATAACTATAATTTATTAAAATGATTAGTGGATGCCGCAAACGAATAAAACATTAATTTAAAAATGTTAACTGGTCAATCGGACCAATGGAAATAAAACAATTTTAAATGCACAAAAAATTGTAATTTGGACCAACGTTTCCGGACTTTATGGACCCTTTTTCAGGACTTTTTTCCCTTGAAAATAAGCCCGTAAAGAACCGAAGCGTTGGAACAAATTACAATTTTTTGATCTGTTCAAATTTGTATTTAGTTCCAACACTAAAAGAAATTTTATTCAAACACAGATTGTCTATTATGGAGTTTCATAGCTTGGACTGTGTTACTTGAGACAAAACATTTAAAATTGTTTTAAACAACCAGCAACCTCTCGTTTGTATATAGCTACAGCGATTAACATCGGATAAATTAAAAATTAAATCCAATCCGCCAGTTACGTACATAAATAAATGAGGTCAGGAAAGAAAATTGTTGTAGAAATAATACAATCATATCCATTTGTAAAACAGATGTTGAAAACATTCCAATGTTATTTTTCCAATGTTACCAGACGACATGACAATTTAAAAATTACGAAAGACATTGACATGTCAATTTATCAACATTGTTCTAACATTTCTCCTATCTGTTCATCAACTTTATACACCAGCAATTCCGTACATTCTTTTAAGTTTTTTTGTACGTCTGTAATTTAGATTTCGGCGTGTTGTGTTGTTCAGCTAATTTCCCTCAATCAGATTTTTTTCATAGGTTCATTAGTTTGTTTTATTTTCTTAAACGTAAAAGTTGAAACCAATAATTTTTTTTTTTTTTTTTGACAAATAACTGAATTTTGTGTATACTAATATTTAATTCCGTATCGAACTGAAATCCAGTAATAAATCAAAAACACGCGGTTTGTCTTGTTTATCTTTTTCCCGAGGAGACGTGGGGTGACAGTGTCTCTTGGGGGTGGTTAAGGAAACCAGTGTCAGCCCTTTCCTCAGTTTCTCTCCCATTCTTGCTACAATAACCCTTTCTAGGCAGGATTTATTTGAATCTGGTCCCTCAGGTCGCCGAGTATGCGTAAGCCGGTTCTACCGCAGGTAACCAGAAACATGATTAATAAAACCACGGTTACTGACCAAATGTTAACCAAAGAATTTAATTAAATTGTTAATAAATTATTTTTAACGTGTGATGAATTTTGTAAATTTATTAAATACTGTGATAAGCATCATTTCATTGACTCCATCACCCCTGTTGTCTTTTTTGGAAGAAATTTGTTCCCAACTCTTCTGGCTACCCCAAAAAATGCCGTTCTCTGCCGTGATTTCTTTAAAATAATATCTTATTTTATTGTTTACTCGTCCTCTGGAAATAATTTGTTCGTTGTGGTTGTGATGGAGTGAGTGTGTGATTAAAAAAATTCATTGTAAAATTTCATCATGGGGTCTGCGGGATGATAAACCTTTACTTTTGTCGTTTCCGATCATTTTGGCCTGACTATCCTAAAACAATGAGGCAGACCAAGATGATAAAATAAAACAAACCAGGCTTATGTTTCTCTGAAAAAGATTAGAATTATGTCTTATGCAGATAATTGTTGCAGGAAGCGTGCTTCCTGAGCCTGAAGTCAGCCCTCTGGAAAGCGAAGAACCAATTCCGTTGCCAGACGACAGCCTCGCGGACACAGACCTCCACGACCATGACCTCATTGACAGCGTCATGTACATTTATTTTGGGGGTTCGAATAGAGACCGCGGCCCAGCAGGAAGACAGGTGACAGTCAATGTTTCCACTTCTACATCAACTGCTACTGCTCAGCCCCACAACGTTCAGGTCTCAGATTTAAAAAAAATAAACCTGAATCTCCTAAATGCTTTCGCAACGCCCCTTTATCTAGTATCATTTGATTTCGTACAATGACAGTTTTTTTTTGTTTTTTATCTAGGTCCTTATAGTCGGAGCGGTAATGGCGCTGGTCGCTCAGTTCCTGACTCTTGCAGGTGCCTTCAAAAGGCTCAAGACTGAAGACTCCGCTTTAGTCATCCTTCTAAATACAGAGCTAGCTCTCACGTGCAGCAATCTGCTCTTTATGCTCGGTGTACAAGTAAGTCATTAATTATAATCAAAAAATAATTTTATTGCTTTAAGTCAAACCCAATCGGAGAAATTTTGCGCTAAAGTACGCTCAAATTCTCTCAAATCTCCGAATAGGTTCAGGTCAAACAGCCCGTTGAAGCGGAATATATAAAAAGCGTAAGTACTTAGATTTGGAAGAGGCTGACAAGGATAAAGCTCAGTGTGTGATTTGCGCGAAAGTTCTTCAGTTCCACACTCACAGTTCACTGGTCCGGTTAAATTGCGTCCTCATTTTGAGGGTACACACCCTGAACGTCGGGAGAAACAGACTGATTTTTTCATGAGGAGGCGCGCTGAACTGGCCGCCTCTTCAAACCTTCATGAAAACTCATGCAAAAACTGTTAATGAAAACTCACTAAACGCGATTTATTTGGTAATTTATCGAGTGGCACATGCGGGTAAAGATCATACCATTACTGAAACCGTCATAAAATAAATGTGTTAACGATACTGTATCTTGAATGCTTGACGGAAAAACAGTAATTGACGGGCTAATTTAAAAAACTTTACTTTGCTATATACTACTACTGCAAATATTTAATTCTAAATACTAGAATGAGGGGGTTCAACCATAGATTTGGTTCTGTGTAGTGGGTCTGCTGTATAAATGCTTAGACGCTTATAGATTCTAATTGCCAATTCTATAAAAAGTCACTTGCAAAACAGGACTGTCTAATGTTGCGATACATACAATGTTATTATTATGATGTTTATTTTTAAGGCGACGAGTGACAAATGGACATGCGAGATAATTGCAATCGCCCTGCATTACCTCCACCTTGTCACCGCCTCTTGGTTTTGCGCCAACTGCTTCCACAGCTACTGGAAATTGTCCCGGCCAGCTCACAAGCCGAGGATTTTATTCTACACGCTCGCCTCATGGCTTTTTCCAGCGCTTGTAGTATATGTAAGTACAAAATACTTAACATTTCTTCGTTTTGTAACTGAAATTTTGCATTGTACAAATAGAGAATTCTGTATCGTCACAAATATACTAATGACAATAATAATAACATCTTAAGCACTAGTGGAACTAATTTTTGTTAACATAATTATTGTTAAGATAATTAATTATTTTCTAAAAAAATATAATTCGGAAGTTTGTCAAACTTAGTGGGAACTCCAAGGTTTTTATCACAAATGTCCGTGAATTAAATAGGCCTTGAAAGTTTTTTCCTCTTGCGTTAATACTAAAAGGAGAAACTTTGTACAACTTTCTTGTTAATCTCTGATAAATTTTAAGCACTCTTTTGTCCCTGTTGCAAAACATCCTCTCCACAACGTCACTGTTATAATACAACTAGTATTGCTGAACTCGAATTGAACTGTACAATTGCATTTGAGTGCTGAACAATAGCGATGCTGAATTTCTCTTGAACGCTAACAAAAATTCAAAAAATACGTCCTTAATATGTTTTAGTATAGTTTCAAATTTGTATCTTCTTTTAAGGTATACAGGGTACCTCAGTAACAGTTCAGCTCAAAATTTTAAATTCGACCCTATACACCTTGATATATCATCTCAAAGGATTTTTTACGCTAAAAGGAATGATCCAATCGGACAACTGGCACATGATGACAAAGTGTTGGCAAAAAGTTAGAAAAACCCGCCCAAAAGTTTATTCGTGTTGCTCGCTATGTGAGGAGATCAGTTATTGTTCCATCACCAAGAAACCGCAGCGTAATATCGACGAGTAGCTAATATTTTACTGTATGTTCGTCAAAATCCGAATTCCTCTCTTAACTTGTCAAAAATTAAAATTATGGATGTCCTCCGGACATAAAATTTTAAGCCGTATCGCTCTTAACTTGTCCAGAGACTTCGGGACTCCGATTATGGCAGGCGTCGTAACTTCCTTGCACAAATTTCGATTTGGGAGCCTAAAAAAAACGTTCTTCTGTACATCCTATGAACCTTCACCTCTGAACCGTTGAAGATTTTGTATGTGGGCCGTGGAATATCCAAAACGTCCATACCCTTGTCATCATCAGGCAGTTTACAGTGTCAACGTTTGGTTAAAAATAAACTAATTTGGCCTTGTTTTTTCGAAAATAATTGAAATGGTGCTCAGTTCCTCAATATTTTGAGGGAGGTTTTACCTGAAATAGATGTTCCTCTGCGACAACGACAAAGAATGATTTTCCAGCTTGATTTATACCCCGCACACAATTCTTCTGCGGGTGAGACGTTATTTGAATCATCACTTCTGGCATAAGTGGATAGGACCTCGTAGCCCGATTTGCTGGCCTCTCGGTCATCCGATTTAACTCCACTTGACTGTTTTCTATGGGGCCATTCAAAACAGTGTTTACGCCAGTCATAACCCAGCCTGAATTTAAGATCTGCCGCATAGGATAGAAAATGCTTGTCAATCCAACTCTACTGACTCTATCACTCTGAGCACAGGTGAAGGTGGTTACAAAGAGCAAATATTTGCATCCTTACTCAAGGCAGGCAGTTCGGAATTTGATTCATAAACCAAATGACTGTTTTTTTCCAAACTCTTTGCCATAATTTTATCATTTTTTGACCAATTTAAAATCCGATTGTACCAATGTTTTTATCGTAAAACAGTTTAAAATCCTCGTCAAAATTACTCTGCCGGTTTCTTGGTGTTGGAACAGCAACTGATCCGTGTCTCCTCGTATTGCGCGCAACACACATAAACGTTTTGTGGTTTATTCTTGAGCGATCAGAAAACTTCTGGGAGTATAACTCAACTCTACGACGCTCAGTACCACCACTATCGATAAAGCATTCGTATGTATCAATTTGCTGGTGATTGGAAAAATGTGTTCTTCTGTCCATTTTGAATGGAAACTGAATGTAACGAATAAGGTAAAATTTATTTACTTCCAGGAATTGCTAAATTGCTCTCATAATGCGAATTTGACAAACAGTGAAAGAATGTAAAGAATGACGGCAATTAGTGTTTACTTTAAAGAAAAAGCAAATCGTTGGAATTAACAACGAAACAAAGGAATTGCGTTTGTTTGTTCAAATGTTTGCAATAATTTTGTCATTTTTTTACTAACCGGCTTGCTCCATTGCTTTCAGCGTGTCAAATTCTTTAAAATGATTAATCATGATGTATTTGAAATTTTGAAGTTGAACTGAGCCAGAGTGCCCAGAAGTAGTGAATATCATAGCTATTATTTTGTTGATATTTACAGTTAAACAATTATTTACAAAGTACTTATTATGTAAATTGAATTTTCCTCGAGTTTCTTGACTTCATAACTACTGGGTTAGGTCGTCATTGAGCGACTTACCTTTTCCACCTTTTACGCTATTTGAATTTTTAATGTTATATTTATTTACATCAACTTTATCATTATTAGTTTTGTTAAATAGCACAATACGTATTTATCATTTGTTTGTAGCATCACTAGATGTAGAGAATTTTGGCACAAAAAGTTATCAAACGGCTTGAAAGACCAACACTTCCGCAACGCATATAAATCGTGCGGGTTTAGTCTATCTTACAAACGAACAATGTTTTAACAATAATTCATGAAACTTGCACGTACTTCCAAACACTTAACATAGCAATTTATTGACTTAACTCAAATTTAATTTATACTTATATTTTGTAAATAAAAATGCGCCAAACTAAGAAATACTACTTACGCAAATAATAAAACACTGAAGGGACATAAAATTACGCTTGCAGGGATTTCGATACAAATGTTATTATTTACTACATTTAAGTAAAATGTAACTCGTCATTTCTATTCAATCACTCGCTTGTAAAGTCACATCGAAAGATAAGAAATGACAACCGAAAAGAGGTCTTACAGGAAAGAGCTGAAATTCTACCGATGGGTTTTCTAGTCGTGCCCTAATCAAGTGCTACCAACTTTTCGTCCAAGAGAGGTAAAGTTTAAATGGTGAAAGGATACGTCAGAACGTGGTTTAACTTGCTTTAAAGGTTCAAGAATCGACGACCATTGATCGCACGGCTAAAAGACCTCATCTCAAATTTCACCTTTCAGGTGATAAACGACATTCCTATTAGCATTATTATAGGTTATACCTCCATGTTTATGAGTTCCGTAAAATCATGCCATACGTATTATCTGCATTATCTGAAACTATAAAAAATTCCGTTATTATAAAATCCTGTTTTTTAGGTTCGCGAATCTTAGTACGAAGGAGAACTTACAAAGGAGAGGAGAATAGGTGGTTCTAAGAACCGCATTGTAGCCGGTTAAAGGAATACTTTTGTTTTTGTGGGAAGTTACTGGAGGACATTAGAGTTCACGAATTTGTAAGCAGGACTTGTATTTTTAGGAAGGTTAATTATGACCTGACTGACTTCTTTGGTAGTAAAAGGCTTAGGAGGGAGTGAGAGTGGAAAGAGGATGTTTAATTTTTCAATAATTTTAACATTATAGTGTTAATCCTGATGTCAGGGTGAGAAAATATTGTGAAAAGGTGTTTGCCATTCGTACAACTAGTATGACTAATATTTATCAATATGGGTAATGTTTTTCATAGAAATGATACCATACATCTATACATCTATTGTCACTGACGATCGGAAAACCCAACTTATGAGAATTGAGATGACACAATTATTTCTTGGAGAATCTAGAAGAAAGTAAAAAGTTTGTTTTTATTATTATTATGTATGGGGTATTTCAACTACGAGGTTATGTGAACTCTCCGTTTTGGCCATTATTAAGTATATCGGGTTTGAATGCAGGGCCGCTAGATTCGAACCAGAGTCTTTTACCTACAGTATCATCACTGCTCTGTCAACGGCCACCGACCCCGTAAAGTGAAAAGTAATAACATTATTGATAGTTTCTTAAATTATCAGGAAACTGAACACTTCATATTAAAAAATAATATAGAACTTAGGAGAAATTCTGATATTACAATTTTAATTATAAAAATATTATAGGAGAAAACTTACTTTTTCGATAAAATACCTAGAATGAACATTCACGTTTATTTTACAAGAAAAATATGTTTTAAAATATATATCATTAAATCATTATTCATAAGTGTTTACATTAATTCTAGATTTCGACAGTGGTGAACTTTCAGGGGTATGAGGCTTGCCATTACTGCTGGATGTCAGTCGAACGGGGAATACTTATTCTATTTATGCTTCCTATCTCAGCCCTTATGATCGTAGGTATTGGCTAGCGTATTTTTGTTCCCGCTATTTAATTTCCATAAATGTTCCAGGCCAATACAATTCTCGTTGTCATTGGACTGAAGATGGCTAACAAATGGCATTTAGAATCCGAACCGGAGAGGAAGTCGTTGAGAGTGGCCGCCTCCCTGCTTCCCATGTTTTCCGTCGTTTGGTTCCTAAGCGTCGTCGCTCTCGACAATTCGCGATCACTCGTCTTTCCACTACTTTACGTCGCCAGCAACGCTTTTCTTGTGAGTATCGCGATTATATTTTTGGTTTCCCACTGCGTTTTGTTTCAACGGCATTTTTTTTCAGAATTGGTTTGTTTTCATTTGGTGGCTGCCAGGGGAGACGGGCTCGTGGAGAGAAGGCGACGAAGAGTACGAAGACGATTTCGAGGAAGAACTTCTTTACGAAGATCAACATTGCAATACCAACAGTAGCAAAGAAGAGCTGGCCCAGCAGGAACAGTTATACCTCATAGGTCCCAGAGACAACTACGAACTACAAATGGAGCCGATATGCACTATATCTTCCTGAGCTGAAGAGTACCCGTATCGGGAGCTCGTTTGGGAAAAAACCCTTTCGAGGGGAAAAGAAGAAAGACCGGGACCCGCCCCTTCGACGAGCTCCGACGAGACTTCGACAAACGAACTCGCCCTTATTTCCAGCCTTTTGCAGGAAAGTGAAATTTATCGGAAACGAAGTTTTGTCAGATACGATCGGATTTAATTATTACGTGATGAGCTGGTCTCTGCTGTTTCACAAGGAAGCTCAATTCTCCTCCGACAATATACCGTCTTTTGCTCATCGAGAGTTCATAATTTTCTATTCCGCCCTTTACTCTTATGATTCCTTTAGTTGAAATTAACTGTTAGTTTTCATTTATTGGACAAAATCTTTTCGGTAAACAAATAACAACTCCCATTCATTTCCGACGTCCTAAGGATATAATTAATATAACGACAGAAGGACGTCAACTGTAAATTTTGTAAATATTAGACACTCGGATACTACAAATATATATATAAATATATTTTTTAAAGATACTGTTGAAGAAAAATTCATAATAATAATAAATTAATTACTAAAATAAAAGTGACAATATATTTAAAAATTAAAATCTATGAATCCTTTCATGTCGCCTTCATTAAAAAGAAAAGAATAAAAAGAGAGGTTTCTATAGCAATTTTTACCTCGTAGTTTTGAGAAACAATTCTCACTGAAAATATTTTTGAAAAATTACACTACTAAATTTAATTAAAAATTCTAAACTGTTAAACAACGCTAATGTCGATTAATAATTTTTGATTAATTAAATCCATGAATTACTTGACCCTCAAGACAGACGTCAATGTATATTTAACAGCTCAATATTTCAGTGCACTTGTTCTCGAAACTTGAAGTGCTTTTTCCAACGACTGTAAAACGATTGCTTATTTATTCTGGGGAACTAGCTCTAAAACATTTACTTTATATTATAAGTAGAAAGTATAAGATCATATTTAAAATCTCATACAGATAAATTTTGTGCTCATGAATGATGTTCGTAGGAAAGTATAATAGAAGAAAACTTATCCAAATTTCCAAACGTCATTTTTCAGTTGTGGACAAATTTAGTAAAATTGAGAAAACGACACAATTATTGATCGTAGGCCAACCTGCTGAGTATAATCAAAACTGAATACACATACACACATAAAATTAAAAGACGTAAGACCAAACCCTTACAATGTACAGGCCTTATTAAAAAAAATTGATGTCGAAATGATCAATTGCGTTAATTATTTTAAATGTTTTATATTTTAGCTCTATTTACTATTTTATTTAGTTAAAAATAAAATGTTTTTAACGCTTAAAATGCGATTAGATTTTTTTTTCATTTAACAACCGAAATTTGTATTTGGTAATTAATTAAGACCAAGCGCCTGTACGAATTTATTAAATCCACAATTTGGCGAATACACACCAACTAAAAGAAAACAATATTTCAAAATTGTCTTAATGATAATTCTTTTTAAATATGTTTATACTCAATGTTTTTTGCCCCAAAAACCCATGGTTGAATGATCGCTTTCTTATTTTTTATTTTGTCATTGTAGTCTTAAATAACAATTTTGATGAAAACATTCTTTTTTGTAGTAGTTTGTTACAAAGCTAGTTACAAATCGAGTTGTACATAATAGTTGAAAACCAAATTAATTAATCGTAGTTCTTAATTGTTTTTGTTTATCAGCGTAAACCAAATATAAAATTAATCCATGTTAATTAAAATTTATTTAAAAAACAGTATTAATGTCAGATTTTTTAATTCATTAAAACACCGTATTGAGCATGAAAATCGAACTTCGGGCTTCATTCATTTATAATAATTGATGTGAAATATTTTTTTATCTAATTCTTGATTTTCAATTTAATGCGCACTGTTAAATTATAAATAACACTCTTTTATATATTAATCGAATGTCAATTTTTCCTATTTAATAAATATGACAATCGTTTGGTTTTCTAAATGTTACAAAGACCCGTCGTACTGTGTGATGAGATATTTTCTAAAACTTAGCTTAGGTAAGTATAAATGTTATTTTATCGGTATAATTGTCCAGATCCTGCTGTACTCGTTTATTAAATTAATTGTTCCGTAATTCTAAATAAAAAAAGAGACGATAAACGCAAATGGCTTTGAATATTAATTTAATACCTACACTAAAACTAATGCATGTCAACTAATAAAAATAATAGATAATTGCACTTAAAAACTTGCTACTTCTAATGTTTAATTCGAAGTTTGTAAATAATCTTTAGATATGCATTGTTTTTTATAGCGTTTTACTTGAATAATAACAAGCCCCAATTATATAGTGAAAATAAAGAAAATATCTAGTAGATTAATACAGAAAAAAAATCATAATTTTTAAGAAATATTATTATTGTAAATAAGAAGACATTTATATTGTGAAAAAAAAGCATAATTATGTGATGAAATTGTCTAAATAGATTAGGTTATTTCTAAGATTGTCTTAGAATTTTGTTTGAGATGTTACATAAAAAATAAATCGTGAATTCAAAAACAAAACATACTTTTTTAGTGTATTTAATGTTGTTAATAACACCATTTTATTAAATATTTAATTTTTTTTTTCAATCAAAAACTGTGCAATTCTAACAGTCATTTATTGGTGTAATTTTAAGGAATAAACTGTTAACTTTGCGATATTTTGCACCTTACCATGTGGTCTTTAGAATGAATAATATATGAATATTTTTAAATTCGATTTTTTGTAACAATATTTTTTTGTCGAGAACAACAAGTAATTTGCAAATGTGTACTTAACTTACTTAAATATTGATATTTGTTTTTTTAAGGTATATACTTTATGTACTGTCAAAAAAACTATAGGTAACTTGACCCAACGTCTTTTTCCATCAACCAACCATAAATATTTTGTAATTATTATGTATTGTTATAAAAAAAATCAATAGTATTTTCTTGAAAATTAAATTTAATTTTTAAAACAACAACAAAATACTGTTTTTTTTCCTCTTCTGATTTTTAGTTGACGTGGGTTTTTTTATTGCATGTAGATAGATCTGTTTTAAGTGGTTTGTTTGAGTGGGTGTATTTATTAGTGTGAGTAGTGAGGGGCTATCGCCTCTCGAGATGTTTGTGTGTTTTGGGTCGATGAGATAATATTTATGAAATTGCCCCCTTCACCCTAGTTCTAGCGTAGTACGTATGAAAATGAATGGAATATCAAATACTCCAATGTACATAGGCGTAAATACATTTATTTGTGCGGCTGTGTTATAAATGATTATTTGTAGATAATTAGATGTGGTCTGGCGTGACGTAGGTTTTAAAAAAACATTTTCTTTGTCATGCCAACGTTTCGATCTTTATTGAGATCATCTTCAGGCCTCAAAGTGTTTGTTTTCCGTGTGGATCTGTCATTCTTGTGTATCGTGTCATACCAGACTGCACCTCACGATCTCCAAATAATCATTGGCTAACGGTCACTAAACACCACACATTTCTGCATTATAAATGTTAGGGGATGCGTTGGGGGCTGAAATTACCTAGCCGTCGAAAGTCCGTTGGTTGGGAAGCGTCGACCTCCTGGGCAACAGACTATAACAATATTTTCAAAAACGGAAGTTATCTCAAAGGATAAGCTAATCCCCTACAGCAGGATCGGACAGTGTGAGTTGAGATTTCAGAGGACGAGGAAGGACTGTCTATCATCTTTTTTTTTAAATCGAACAACCTGCGGTATTTTCAATTTTTAAGGGCAAGGAGTTGGCAGCGTATGTTTTTTTTTTATTTGTCACATATTTTATTTTATCAACAAGTATTTGAATATATTATTTATCGAGACCTTAGTTTTTTTTTGTGGCACAAAAATTCCTTTTCATTTTTTTGGAATTATAAATATTTGTTTCTTATTTTTCATTGTTACACAATTTAGGAGATTTATATGCATCGAGTGAAAGGGATTCACCAAAGATCGTTATAAGACTTAAGGGGGATACTTACCTTAGGTAAAGACCCGAGGGTGAGCACATCGGGCAGTGACAACCCTTCGGGGTGATAGGGCTCACCAATTCTCGGACTGTCTGAACATATTCGTTAACTTTCCTGAACCGTTGCAGATAATTTGATACATCTGAATGACTCCTAAAATCACTTTTCTTACTGAAAATCCGTTCCTTTTTGGTTAGGATAACACGAAGAAGTAGAGAAATTCTACCAGGTTCTTTGTTGGATTGTGATTAATCCTTAATTAAGTTATCAACACCTGAAAAATGGAACTCCTTAAATATTTTGTACCGACCTATTGCTATTTTCTGATCGTTCTTTGATTCCTCCTGGATGGTTCCATTTTTTTCTAAGACATTTCATGAAAAATTTAAAAAAAATACAGCGCTTCCAATCTGGTAGCTTCATTTACACCTTTGAAATGTTCACCGAGATTGAAACCTTTGGTTTTACACGATTAAGCTATTACCAGGTGAGTGCACCTCCCTATCGTGGATTGTTAACAGTAATTTCATGAATTGGCTGTTGAAACATACGTGCTACGTATGATACATACGTGTGATAATTACGCTAAATAAGAACTCTAGTGCCAAAACTAATCGCCATACAATTTAAAAAAAGTATTCATCTGTTATACAAGTTATTTATTAAATAAAATAACTGATGAAAATAAAGAAATAAGGAATAGAAAATAAAATAAAAATTACAATTACTGTAAACAGAGTTAAAACGGCGCAATTATTGGGATTTTTGGAGTATTTAATGAAGGAAAAATTGAATTCTGGTCAGAAGGCATTAAAAAAAAAAATAATTGGACTATTGATTTAATAAACATTTGTTTGTAATTAATTTCATTTTACATTACAGAGTTTCGTGTTAGAGGAGAAAACGCTTAAAAATAAAATCCATAAGCATAATTCATAACGGCCTTTATACAGCATGTGGTGGTTAAATTACGACCCTGGCTCTTCAACAAACAAAAGATAAACCATCTCATAATCGATAGGATATCCCAGGGTATTTTCCCACTTAATCATGAGTTCACTTTTGAGCAATCGTCTAAGACCAATTTTGTTAATTTCGACTCTGTTCGGTTGCTCGGTTGACAGCAAACGTTCCAAAATTTGCCGATTTTTCGCGGCATTTCTGTTTCTTTGTATGAACGTCTTTTTCGTACAATGGGGTATGTACATATCGAAGGCAACATATTCGAGCTTGTATCGTAAAGCTATACACCTTCTTATGGTATGCATAAATATGCATGTTAAAATTGTTTGTTTTTTTTCTGTACAATAAACATTGTTTGTCTAGTTGGATTGTAAATGTTTTTTGTTTTTTTCAACTGAAAATATGCACCCATCTGCTGCTACCAACGTGTAAATGATATTTACTGGTACAGAAAAATTCTTATTGTTACTGGGATCATCGATCATCAATCATTGGATTGCAAACATTTGGTACATTTTCAGAAACTAGAATTTTTAATTCAAAAAATGACTACAAAAACAATTAGATTGCGTATTTCCGGAAATATTTCAATTCAAAGATTCAAAGAAAGGTGGGGTAGTTCATACTTTGATTTTTTTTCGGTCTATTGGCATTGTTACTCACATTTTTTACTTTAACCGCTGTTCAATTCTGCGTGCTTGGAATCATCAGCCCAAACAATAAGAGTAAAAAATCGAAAATTCGCTTCATAATTTCTATGCATGCCAAAAAATAAATTAGAATCCTTTATTCATGGTTTGCCACAACCCTTGAACATGAGAAAAAGTATATGGTTTAGTTTTAAAAATAACCAATTTTACATTTCTTAAAGATGAATTAAAATTTTTTTTCATAAAAATCAAAACAGTTAATTTTGTGTAAAAATTATGTCTTACTGTTTCATTCGTTTGAGAACGATGATTCTTGATGTCATCAGTGGAATCAGTTATCTCAAACTTACTTGCAATACACAAGTATTAAAATTTGGTTTAATCCGCCCAGGAAATTTTAGTGCATACAATCTAGCGCTTCACGCCCTATTTTTACACGCTTCACAATCACTTGGTACATGGATCGGGGTGATTTTTAGACATCTTTAATCAAAATCCAAAAGTAAGACTTTAATTTGTATCATGGATTGGACTTTTGGGTTACAGAAAAAATTCCAACATTCAGCATTAAAAATATATTTAATTGATTGTTTAGTTGAACTAGAACAAATTTGTATAAACAGGTCTCTTCCAAAAAGCAGAAAATTTTCTGGAGGACCAAACTTGCTTTATGATGGCTTTAAATTGTATATTGCCAGGAAAATGCAAAATACAAACTGACTTACAAGATTTGAAAAGTTTATAACATTATTATGAAGTGAAATTCCAATCGTTTAAACATGACATTTTGTTTGTTAGAAATGAAGTGTTTTAAAAAAATTTGTCATTCGATAAATACATAAAGCAAACAGAACAGATACGTACGTAAGTGACATGCTCCACAGAGATTTATATGTTGTTGTTTTTTCCTTGTAATATTTGTGTAACATGAAAAGATAGCCAATGCATATTTTATTCAACTTAAATAGTAAAACATAAGACCAGCAGAATATTGGTATCATCTTTGCAGCTATTTCTGCAAATATGAAAATACACACAACAAAAAGTTTTTATTTTAAATGTTTTAGTACTTTGTTAATCAGGCTCTAAGGGTGATCTGGTGTTAACAAATCAATTCTGATATTTCCTGCGTTTTGGAATAGACGGTCTTACAAAACTTTTTATTTTATATAACTATATGGTAAATAATTAAAGTATTAGATTTTGTCATAGAGATTAAATATTGAACTAACCAAACCAGGCCAAACTTACACTGTTGGTAGAGTTAGTATTACTAAATTCAAGCAATGTTTTATTTAACTAACTTTTGTTGATTCTTATGGTTATATTTTATGTTAAAACAACTATTTTTTTACTTTGAAAAAATTAAGTTGTTATAAATGTTAAAATGAGTGTATTATAGGTCTGTCCGGTAATCATCAATGGATTATTTACCTTGTTTACTTGTATTATCACGCCTGGATTTGATGTTGCATTGCTAGAAAGTAATGTTCAACCAGTGAAATTATTAACAGTTTTTGCTCCTTTGTTGTTACACACATCTCTAATAATCAGCGCCTTAGTGATACAAGTCTTATTTTCATTTTGCCAATTGCCGTTAAGTGAATTTATAATATTTTATTTCTCCTTGTTTATCATCACAATACATCAGTACCAATTCATTGACTTTTTAAAAAATGTATCACAGCAATGGGATGTGATTATTTCATCGATTCACCTTAAAAAAAAGAGGTACAATATAATCATAATAAAATTAGATATGAAAAATAACAATATAGAATTTTTTTTCAGCTTTGATGTGCTTGAATTTAGTATCAGAGAAGCAGCTAGACTCACTGACGTTGCAACAGCCATTAATGATGTATTTTCAAAAGGAATTGTCATTGCTTTGCTTCGTTCTTTTATTCTACTAGTCGTATCCCTTTATTGTTTTTTTATTGAAATCCAATTGCATTTACCAAAACAAGAAGTTAAAAAGCTCTTCGAACACGGTATTCATTTTGTTTTGGTAATGGTAACTATGTGGTACGAAATATGGCAACATGTATCAGTATGTGAAAGTATTATGTACAAGGTAACAAACTTCTAATTTTCTTTAAACAAAAATTTAATTCTCTCGTTCTCCTAATCCATTTTAGTCAGAAGTTTTCACATTAGATCTATTTACGTTAGCTATGGAAGATGGCATACATCGCATATGTTCTATGGTAAGTGTTTGTTTTGATCCAGTGGTCAATGTGGTAGCACATGGCCAAAAAAAGTTTTAATATTTACAATTTGACTGATATTTTTATGCCCTTAGGAAGTTGTAAAAAACCATTTTGCATTAAAAAGAAGCAACTGTTTTACTGCCCATAATTTTGTACTTTTAAATTTTAAACTAGCAAGTGCTGTAAGTACTTTTCTGATTTTTTTTTTTTTTTTTTTTCAATTAATGGATGTTTTATTTACTGTTTCTTCTAGATCATCAGTTCCTCTACAACTTATTTAGTAATACTAATACAAAATTCTCCAGACAATTAAAAAATAATAATATTGTAGATTGTAAAAACTGGATAAGAAACACTTGGCACAACACAATGACCAGTAATAAATAACTATGTGATTTATTTATACAATATTTTTAACATTAAATATTAGGTTGAATTGTTTAGTTATTTCCACATAAACAATTCAATTTAATGTTGGGTTGTCTAGGAAATAATGCAGGTCTATGGTTACAAAATAAAAACAATTAAATAAATGATTTTAAACATTTTTTATTAATTAAAATACCACCCATCCCTCTCAATACACTTATCTAGCGTAACAGAATTGGCTTTTTCCAATTGACCAGAACGTCTGCTGTTATCGAAAAAAAAAATCCACTGTTCATCACAATTCTATCCTATTAATGTTTTGGTAAAGAAATGTTGCTCAAACTGCATAACAATTTTTCTTGCAGTTGTTTAATGCACAAGGAACCCAACTTTTGAGCTTTTTCACTATTCTGATTGCCTTAAGGTGGTCGGTGATGATCGATTTTCTAACTGTAGGGATTCTTTGCACATTCTCAAACTGTTGTTCTGAGATTTTCTTCGAGGCTCACAGAACATCATCTAGGGAAGAAACCCTTCCATGTCCTTTGTCTTCAAGGCTCAGACTGAAAAATGTTTATACTGTCTTTGAACGGTACTCTTACTCACGCTACCATCACACCACCCAAACTACATTGATGTTTCTGGTTGTTTGGGCTCGGTTGCGAAATTCACTTGTTTTTACATCTTAACTAATAAAACTGAATGTTTGTACTCATAAAAACTACCCAAGTAGCAAAATGCTACTGAGGTAAAACAATATTTTTGTTTGGAAGAGGATTAAAAAGTGTTGACATCCATAATAAAAGAATACGATTCACTATTCATTAATCGTAAACAGTTTCAACTAACCTAATAAATTTTAAGATATTTAACATTAGTCATGAATGCAGAATTTGAACTGATGATCTGTGAAAGTTAGGTTGAGTTTTTTATTTATAACAGGGATTTAGTATTTTGATATTAAACAATTGTTTTACAATATTAATAGCCATTCCATCTGACAATGCGTATATAACACAGTATGTCTAGATACCAGTTTTTTTGTCTTTTTTTCTTAATTTGAGTTCTTTGGTTGGACAAAATTGGCTTTGGTTGGCTATTGGCTAACATCAATTTTGTATCAAGTACATCCCACAAAAATGATCACTTCTTTATTATATTGTCATACATTCATTGGACATTTTCATATTATAGGTTGCTTGTATGACATTAGTTCCTTGTAAGTTCATCAGTACGTTTCTACGTTGGTTTCAATGACATACCTATTGTTCAAGGCAATTGAAGTTTAGTATCAATATCGCCTGCGCTCATGTGGCTTCAGCACGGTTTTTCCAAAACTCAGAATTTTATTTAGTACATGTGTAAACAATTGCTAGTATGGAACACATGGTAGTAATTGCAGTGTAAACATACTTTCCTATACCATATAACTTTATATTCAAATCAGCATAATTTCAAAAATTTTATGCCATTTTACTGTTAAGATCCTTCTTCTTAAAAGCTGATTTTGGTTTTTTATAGCATGGCAATATAATCATACTGAGTATGATTTCTTCTTCCTTTAAATTTAATTTAAAACTACCAAAAAAGCAGAAGTTCAGGAAATTTGCTGTAACCAAATTAGAAATATATTTTGATTAGTAGGTAGTTTAGAAAAACACTTTTTTTTTTTTTTTTTTTTTGCCAATGTTTCTACTATTGTTCGTGCCATCGGCAGGGCATAATGCTCATGTTTTTCTTAACTACCTCATTCCTGACCGTTTCTCACAAAATCCAACAAATTATTAAACAACTGATCATTAAATAAACCCTCATTACTAAGATAACTATAACTATTATTTTTATTTAAATATTCTACCATACAATTTGTAAATTCTGGTTGCCTGTTTTTGAGAAATGAAACAACACAATTCTAACAATAAGAAACAGATGGTAACTTTCATTCAAATCAAGAATATTAACAATGCAAATCCTTCAAAAATCAGACTAAATTACTGCCAGATGTGGTTATCTTAAAAGCGTAGATTCATAACTGGAAAAAAATGAAAGGCATAGAAGAGGACCAAAGTTTTGAACAAATTCTTAGTGATGTAAGAACAGTAGTTTCAGAGCAGAAGTTAAGAGATGCAAAACTGAATGGCTTACTCACCGATGAGGATGTTATTAACAGAAAGCTAGAGTCAACAAAGTGTTACCAGGACACAGTCAATAAACTGAATGAGATCGTCAATCAGAGCAATGCCGATATTATAGACTCGTTGCAAAAAGAAAATTGCCTTATAAGGTATTTGGAAAAGGAAAATAAGGTTCTTCAAGATCTATATGAAGACCAAGAACTAGCCCTTGCTGTCATCATAAAAAAATACGAAGAACACAAATCAAAGTTGCAGCTGCTTTCAAGCCGTTTGTTCAACCATTTTCAGAACATGTGTTCAGAAACAATCATTGACAGAAATTTTAAAATGAAAGAAATGATGGAAGTCATGAAAAACGCTTCTACAATGGATGACAATGATTTGACATTTAAAATTAAATGTTTACATGCAGAAAATCAACACTTGAGGAATATACTTAATATTAATTCTTGTTCACAGATTGGTGAATCACAAGCCAATGAATAAATTTGACAAAAACATTTGCCTTGTGAACTCAAAATGTTTTAGGTTTTCTCAATGTTATAAAAATATATTTGAATGTCAGTTAACATCTTACCAAAAATCCCCTATTTGTTTTTGTTTGTTTTTTATTGATGAAATTTTCATAATAATGCAATAAAATATTTTGTTTTATATTTTTGACCAACTTTTTAACTTTCGATGAAAATCAACTACTGTAGAATGATCATAGAGGAAAATTTTTTTCTGGGAATAAAAGCTATATTGTTTTTAGTCTAGGAGAAAAGTAAAAATAATATCTTGCCCTCCACTACTAACTAAAATACAAAAAGATACTAACTTCCACTCAAATTAAATACCTAGGACTATATCTAGAAAGCAGACTGATGCGGAATCTCCAACTTAACAGAAGACTTGGACAACTACAAACATTCCTAGGACCAAAATGCGTCATGACTTTCAAGATTCAACTAAAATTATACTACATGTTACAGTTTCATCTTGATTCAACAAGATTGGGCCAACTCTGAATTATGTTAACTAGGAATCAAGCCTCAGAGGTCTAACTGATGATGTACCTTTTTAACCAGTTTAATCTAAGTTCCAAAACAATTTATTAATTACACAAAAAATAACACAAGTAAAATTTACTTTTTTAGATTTTAAAACAAACAATTTTGTTTGTTTTTTTTAATTTAAATAAACAGGAATTATATGCAAACCGTTCACCAGACCGTTTGGAACAAGTGTGTCTGAATATTCACCATTTATATCTTTTTTTTTTTTTTTTTGGATGGCTTGGAAACCACTCTTCGGATCAAAGCAAATAATGACATTAAAAATTCCTTGAAATTGCTTATTATTGTTTTTATTATTATTTTGCTATTTTTATACAACTAAATTTATTTCGAATATATATATATATATATATATATAGATACTTATACACATCT
>CM077099.1:19150936-19201358 GCA_039619505.1 Cimex hemipterus | reverse complement strand
GATGTGTAAGAGAAAATATATATATATATATACATGTAAGGGGGCTTAAATCCCTAATTTTACCTTTAAAAAATTAAATAAATAATGGCATTAAAATTACTTGTGGTTCTTTATTATTCTATTATTATTATTTTATTACAGTTTATAAAACTAAATTTATTTCTAATACATGTATATGTAAGGGGACTTAAATCCCTAGCTGTGCCTTTTAAAAAATTAAATAAATGAAATGTGAATTTAGGACGCCTCCCCTTCATATAAAAAAATTATCGAGAAAGAGAAAAAGCGAATGACTTCAAGTACTAAACATATTTAAAAAGTTTAAATTAAGATAAAATAGCATTTTGCGAAATAAAGCAAGAAATGAAGTCAGCTCGAAATGAGGAAGAAATTTATCCAAGAAATACAGTTGTGATGGACAACGTGAGATGTCAGAAAATCCAATATGGAGATGAAAGCTGTTCAGTTGTGTTGTGTATCAGGTTAAGGAAGTAGGTGACGGTGTGCGCGAGCAGGTCGGAGGTGTTTTTAATGTTAAAATGTACGTTTTGTGGCCCCGGCCGGCTAAAACAGCAATATTAGCAATCGGCCTTTTAATTGCTGTGCATGAGGCGGCGGCCACCCACCTCCAGGGGACCTGGAACTCGGAAGAATTTTTCCTTTTCCTATCAAAGTTCGGTGTCCAAAAGACGGACTTGCATTACGAAAAAGACACCCTCGGCTACATCTACGGCAATGTTACGACGCGTACCAACTCAAGCCACACGGTCACCCTCGCTGTCCTTGACAGGACGTACTTCCTGGAGTATTACGGCAACAGGACCCTCATCGATAAGGAGGCCGCATGTAAAAGGATGTTCGACAAGATCGGTCATGTGGCGTATGACTCCTGCTACGAGGACGGGATCGATCTCTTGAGAAGGGTTCCTTGCCCCGAAGGCGAACTATGCCCCGACGAAGACACCCCTTGGAACGTCGTCAAACATTCCCAGTTTACATTTGCAGTCAAAGACCTAAGTGAACCGAGGTAATTCAAATTAATATAAACGTTATTTCTATGAGATCGTCATAACGTGACAACGTACTTGTTCATAGAAATGGTAAGGTAGGGTATGTTGTGTTGTAAGAACTATCTTTTAAAGAAATGTACATGATTCTAATTCTCAAGAATCTGCTATTTTCATAAAAGCATTAAAACATAAAGTTTGTTCTGGGGGTCTCCTCCTCTTTCTGTCAAAAAAACTATTATAGAAAATACTATCAGAGTGAAATGCATGTTAGGGTTGATTCCTGGAGTAAACGAGGCCATGATCCCAGTATGGGAGCTAAAAGCATTGATGTTGGAAAGAATCGTTGCCAGATATACTTCAACACCTTGTACACATGTTTATACGAATGGCTCTGCTACAACTGCAAATAGAAATGCATAAGTTGGGGTTTATTCTCACATCGGCATGATTTCAGAGCCAGTGGGTAAAATTGTGAACAACTTTGATGGGGAGATCAGGGCCATTTATCTTTATTAACAACTGAGCTGAAAATAAGTTAGTAATCCTAGTTGATTCTAAAGCAGCAATTTCTGTGTTAAATTGGGATCATAATCATTATGTAACTTAATGTAATCAATTGTCTCTCACTGATTAAAAAAGCCGACTCGGATGAAAAAGAAATATTGTTTCAGTGGATTCCCAGACACTGCAGATTGCACAGAAATGAGAGTGCAAATGCTTTAGCTGGAGAAGGCTTGTAAAAAGACCAACCAGAGATTGGGTTTCATACCTTCAGCCAGAAGAATTTTCCAAAACCACTTTAAATTGAAAGATCGGGTAAGAAGAATACTGCTCCTAGGTGGTAGAAGGAAAGCGATGTACTACAAACACTTGGAGAAGTGCTCTGCTTGGCAGGCACCCAGGAGTTGGTTAGTGAAAAAGATCAGTACAGCCAACATGCAAAAATTTATTGGGTTGCACACAGTCTGATGGCCTCAAAGCTAGAGACTGGCATAAGAATTTAAAAAAAATATATTCCACCAAACTCTGGACTAATTAAGGATGTATTTTAAAATGTATACTTTTTTCTGGCAAGATGTTAGGCAGTAGGGTTCAGTACCTAGAGAGTCCATGTTGGCTCCCTCCTTGGCCAATGTGTCAACATTTATGCCCCAAATATCCAGAGACACATGCCTGGATCAGGTCATTGGTGTCGCTAACTTACACCAGGACCTCAATAGTTCCAAACTTTTTGCTTTGCATGAGGCTAGGACTTGTGCTGCCTGACGCAGAGAAAAGATTCAGAGAAGATAGCATTGAATGTATTCTTAGCCTTTTTTTCCCTGGTATAGTGTTCAATTGCTATGTCTTCAGTATGAGATACTGTAACATATTTACTTACCTAAGCTTATAGTCAGTTCAGTTTTGGAGCTGTCACTGTACCAGTAGGAATTTGCCTTTAGCGGTCTATCTTTGGCCCATTCTGGTATCAGTGACTCATGATGATGCTTGATATGTATTTCTCGTTTCCTGCCCTATCCTAGTTTTGCAGTAGCAACTAAGAAGTTTGATAAGTTTTATCAAATAGATGACTAAAAAATGAAAGTCACCCAATTTACAGATATCAAGTGATGACACAAAAATTAACTAGAGTGCTTGACAGTACTTAAACCTCAAGCTGTTTGATGAAAATGAATTGATTGATACAAGAAAGTGGTGGTGTTTGTTCCCCAAGTCTTCTGGTTTATTGTACTTTCCTATTTCCTTAGTTGAGTGCAATCGAGTCAATCCTTCTCCTAAGGAGTAGTGTCATTATTATTTATTGTTTTATAATTGTATAACTAACATTCTGTATAGAACACTTTCACACTAATAAATACATTCACTTTTAACACAAGGCACACAACCCTATTTCCTCCAAAAAGCAAACTAGGGTACCTAGATACTTGCTGCTGTGCTCAAACACTGTTACTTAGCCCCTTGATAGCCTTACTTAATTTGTAATTATTTTCACTTGATCATTTACTTCCAGGAATGTGAATAAAATTTTCATTACAGTTGCACTCACCTCTTTTCTGAAAACAAATTGACTTCGTACAAAAATGCTATTGATTTCATTTTGATTTGCTTGTCCATTGATTTTATTATTTGCCTTGGTTGGAAAGGTTGTATTTCTTCCATTGTCATATTGTACTATAAATTGTGAGGTTTCTCCTTGAAGTCTACGTGATGAACATGTAACATGGTTTCATCACCATCCGAGATGGATTGGTATTACAATTGTATATTCTTACTAATTATTGAATTTTTTCTCCCCCCCCCCCAGGGGATGTTTCCACCTATATTCAGGTCATCTTAAGGGACTGGATAAATTACAAAACATATGTTGATTGGGAAAATATAATACAAATGTACATATAAACTTTGAAACCAAATATTTCATACTCACATAAAGTGTGGTATTATTATTATTAAAAGCTTTATTAATAAATTTAAGATATGTAATAATATTAAAATTTATAAATATTATAAATAAAGTTTATGACTTAAAAGTTTATTCAGTTCTGAGCATTAAAATAAATAAAAATTGGCTGAAGCCATCAGGAGATTACAATTATATACAGGATTATGTATTACAAATCCCCCAAATATATTCTTTGAAGCATTACAGTCTGTTTTATAGAATATGTACAAACTGTGTCAATCCCCATATTTGTCAGAAATTCATTTATTGTCCAATTCCTGACAAGAAACTGTTCTTTTAAATGTTCTGAAATTTTGCAAGAGATACTCAGATTGCCAGTGTCCCATCTATTCTTATCTGATAGAATTATTCAGGTATTCTTAGTAATCAAGCAAATCCTTTTCCTTGCAGTGGTTTGTTCGCTATAATTGGTGACATTTATTTTTATTTCTAATTGAATTTAAATCAATGTAAATTTTTTTTTAATTTATAACTTAAAGTTAATTTTACAATGCATGTTCTTAATTTTATTATCTTAGATAATAATATTAACAAACAAAATGCCAATATTTTTTGGCAAATTGATCCTTTGTAATTGAAGGGAAAAGCTGGAAAATTTGAGATAAGTTTATTGTTGAAGCCAAATATATGTCATGCATTGTATAAATAAATTACAAGAGGCTGTTGTAACTGATAAGCAAAAAATTTTTATTTCTTTGCCTAGAGAATTTATTTTGCAGATTGATTCTCCTGTTATATTAAGAGAAAGTTCTTTTTTACTGCTGAAAAAAATGAGTGGGGCAGATAAATGGGTCATTCACTTTCTAAAAAAAAATTGCAAATTAAGCTTGTTATTTTTTACTTCATTATTATTATTTTATTTCATTTCATCAATTGTCTAATTGAGGTCTGATATAACGGTGGGATGTTGTGGGCCTGAGCTTTAATATTAAGAGGTTCATGAATTAATTTTTGTATTAAAACAGAACAATTTAGATTCTGAAATAGAAAGAATTAGTCATAATTATACATAATGATTTTAAATCCTTATCTTGATTTAAATGTTAAATTGTTTTCCTAGGTATATTTTAATAATTAAAAAACATTGAAGAGAATTTTTTTTTCAATGGTTCACAACAGCACAGGTCATATCAACTTTCAGGGTTTTGAACAGAGGACCTTTACCTTACAGTGATAAGTGGCCTGTCAAATTAACCGTTACAACCACTGATGACCCATATTTTAATTAATTATACGTTTTATTTAAGACCTTAGTTGAGATGAAAAAGTTAGGGTCATGAGTGGGATTCAAACCCATGACTTCACTTGATTCATATACCATCCCCTCCTACTAACCTCAGTGTCCGAGTGAATTGAAGTCACAATAGCTCAAGTACACATCCGTGTATAACTTTTTCATCTCAACTAAGTCGTTAGATAAAAAGTATAATTAATTAAAATAATTAATACTGTCAATTAAGACTACTAAATATACATAGATTGTTTACATATTTTAGAGTTACAATTAAATAAATTGAAAACTTGTATAAACATTACCACTTTGGTTTTAGATTTTGGTATGTAAGCCTAGTTGCTTGTTATCGAAATACCTCAACATGTGAATGGCACCACATGGCTCACAGTTTAGAAATTAATTACGATATTTGGTTAGTTAATGGAAACCCAAACACGAGCACATACAACCCTCTTGTTTACCAGTTTTCATTTGACCGACAGGTAACATAATGTGATAAATTATTTTTGTATTTATTACATTAATTTTATTTTTAGAATACCGTCGAGCTGTATCTTGTATTTTTTATGGTATACTTTGTCCTCGTCCCTCTTCAACTGTATGCTGTTGTACGACAGAGACACCCAGTTACAAGACTTTTCACGGCATCCTTGCTTTTAGAATTTCTAGGCCTGTGTTTTAATCTTGTCGATGTTATCAAATTCACCATTGATGGAGTCGGATATCCAAATATTGCCGTTGTAGGTGACATATTGGATATCCTTTCAAGGGTAAGTGTTTCTGGAAATTTGCCTGGTGAATTTTCAATTTAAATTAATTTCTGTTTCAGACAACTTTTATGCTATTACTTCTACTCTTAGCCAAAGGGTGGGCTGTCACAAGGCAGGAATTCACATGGAAACCCCTTCTATTCACAGTATGGTTTATTTATGGAGTGGTCCACGTTTTACTTTATGTCTGGAACAAAGTAAGTATTTAATGGCAAAATAAGAGTTTTTTTAAACTCAAAGGTTGTTTGGTCGTTAGACAGAGGTGGACATCATCGAGGACATAGATGAATACCAAACATGGCCTGGGTGGCTCATTCTTGGCTTGAGATGTTTAATAATTGTATGGTTTCTACTGGAACTTCGTGCCACAATGAGATACGAGCACAATGACTCAAAGCTCCATTTCTTCCTGCACTTTGGCGCTTCAGCTCTTGTATGGTACATATACCTTCCAATCATTGCTCTAGTCGCTCTCCAAATACCACCATTTTGGAGATACAAACTGTTATTAGGTAAATATAAAATTTTAAATTAACTCAGCCAATACATATCAAAAGGTCAACTAATCGATAAATACTTGATAAAGTTTCTTATTTTATGTCAATTGAAATTATTTAAGATGTAAAAAGGAAAGCTTATTTTGAAAAACAGTTAATATATAACCAATTACATTTGTGCCGTCTTACAACTTTTGCTTCAACTTACAACAATAAAAAATTATCATGTGGACCATGTAGTTTCAAGGGATAACGTTTTAATTTAAAAAATTATGTATGAATATAATTTTATGATATTGTTTTATTTATAGGTATTACTTATTCGGCTGATTGTCTTGCTTATATCGTGATGACTCAGTTGCTTTGGCCTACAAGGACTGAACAGTATTTCTTATTGGCCACACACCGGCTAGATGCGACTGAGGAACTTGATGAGTTCAACGAAGCCCCACATGTTATACACAGCTCTGGCAATGATCGGTTGATCGCATGGGAGCAACCGGATCCGAAAGAAAAGTATGTGCCAGCATCAGTTATTATATCATAAAACAAATGACGCAATCAAAAGGTTTGAGTAAGTTTGCACTATCATCAAGAAAAATTGCTGTAATTTGGGTGTTTCAGCCTAAACCAGCAAAATATTTAGTCGATTGATGTTATGTAATTCATAAACAACGAATTGAATTTTCGCTTTCAAAAGTTAAAATAATACATAACAAAACATCAATTAGTACTCCTAAGAGAGGAGTACTTTCTGCTAAATATTGAAGTTGTCAATTAATGAGTATTAATTAAATACTCACTTATCAATGTGTATGTATGTGTAAATATTTCAAGGCTAAATATGTTTGTTTTAACCACAGACTGATATGATTTCAAGGTTAAAAATTTTATAAATGAAAAAGCAGATTTGGTTTTAAATGGTGCTTCGCTGATTATTAGTCTAATTATACACTAAAGTATGGGTACACCCTGACCAATGTAAAGCAAAGACATTGTAGACTTTAAGATGCTTAACATAAAAAAATTATTAGTCTGTAATTGTGTAAATATTTGATAATCACAACACGTCCAAATCTACTGAGCCTTCCAATAGTGAAGAAAATGATGACAACGTTAAAATTTGGTATATATTTTTACAAAACAAAAAGTATACATTGTTAACTTGTTTATTTTGAATATAAAATCCTTCATATTGGACATTGGTTTTAAATTGTTGTAGTATTTTTAGATCTCAAGTATGATAAAAGTAATGAAAATTTGAAGCACTTTTGGTAAAAGGTATTTTATAAACGTTTCTAACATCTTGTATGTATTGTTGCAAATTTAACACAGATTAAAGCTAGTCCAGACGAGCCAAATTTGTCTTTCTATGAAAAGAGAAAGAAATTAGCAGCTTACCAGATAAAAGGAATTTTTTTAAAAGGTTTTTAAGTTAAAATTTCAAAAAATTAATAATAAATATTGGATGGTTATCTTTTTGCCCTGTTAAACTTAACAAAAGGGACTTTTAGATATTTTTAAATAAAAGTAGTAGCACATTGCAGAAAAAGTTCAGATTCCTGAACTTTTTTTATTCCAAAAATTGATTGAGCTAGTAAAATGTAGCATTATAAGGCAGTTATATCTTTGAAATTGTTTAGTTTTATTTAGAAATTAACTTTTGATTTGAACTGTAATGTTTAATTATTTGGAAGATTTAAAATTCCTAGGAGTGTTTTGTCAGAAAAAAATTATGTACATAACTTTGTATGCATTATCTCACTACTTCAACAATCATTTCCTTGAGACATTGTTTATCCAAGTGTATTTGTTTAGCGAACAATTGTTATATTTTTGCTGTGTTTATGAAATCTGTTGGTTATACAAAATTATTTTTATTGTGAAATTGCTCGTACTAATTTCAAAATATATTTTCAACTTTTTGATTACTCGTACTAGAGTTGAAGTGGTCAACAAAAAAAAGTCGATATTATTACAACACAGTGCAACACAGTAAATTTTAGAGGGCTGAGTATAAGCCATGCAACTGTGGCAATAGATAATCACATTGTGAAGTGTTGCGTTTGTATTGCTGTGATTATTTTATCTATATTATGTAATATTTCATAAGTCACAGTTTGTAAAGTGTGTTGCAAGTCTGTATTGTTTACCATTTAATGTGGTTATAGGAAAAAATGTGATTGTGATACGTTTCTTGTGTCAAAATAGCGGTTTATTGTATATTACCTTACTTACTGATTATACTTATATGCGTATGTAATGTAAATAAATCTTAATTTTAAAAGATTTGCTCAGAATTAGATTATGTAATTTATATAAGTGTTTGGATATTGTGGAAACGAGTAAACATAGAAAATAGAACTAAGAAGGTACATTTTTGTGATGTGATATTTTGGTTGTGCCCATTTTTCTTAATTTTATTTTTATTATTTTTCTACACTATGACACCAACAGCAAGTGTATTTATTTTTTTATTACTCCCCTGGTTATATTTTACTATTTCCTTATTAAATTTTTTAACTTAATTTTTTTTAAATCATTGTTATAAAACAACTTAATTTTGAAAATATATATATATTTAAAACTCTACTCCTCGACTTTTTAATCTGCCTAAATGACATCTAAATAAATAAATTTTCATTCATTGTATCAATAAAAAATAATTTTAAATAAAGACTATTCAAGGAAGAGGCTAAAAAATTATGCTTAAGAGTTCTACAATTGTTTTTTTTAAATAGTAAAAGTTACAAACTTTTAAAAAAAAGTACTCAAATAAATACATTAAATTTTAATTTTATAATAATTAAGGTGACATCGGTTTTTAAATAAAGACTAAGGATAGTTTTTATGATAATTTCTTAGTAGTTTAAGGATTTAAAAAATTACAGAAAAAATATGTGTATTTATGTATAAAAAACATAGTGAGGAAATCAAATGCAAACAATTGCTAAAAATGCTTTGCCAAAGCCCTAAAGCTAATCTAAAAATAACAAAAACATTGATTTGTGGTTTAGCATACATCTAAAATATTACATTTAAACTTTTCCATTTTTCATGTAAATATTTACTTATTACAAGGAATTCTTGTGCATATCATGGCAAAGAAAATTTTCGTTAAACTTAAATGTGTTTACAATTATATATTTTGAAGCTAAATTTGAAAAAAACAAAAAACAGCCATAGGAACAAATTGGTGTACACACCACCCAACCAAGCCTTTTAAATCAGGTAGAAAATTATTTCTTTTATAATCTGTTGAAATAAAATAATACCTTTTTTTTTGCTCCTATGCCTCAACTTATACTTAAATATATTATGGCCAATAAATTTGATCGAAAGATAAAACAAAATTTGCAAGCTTACGATTTCCTGTGAAATATATTTAATACTTGTTTAAAGGAATGTTTATACTTTCTTTTCTTTAACTACAGATTACTCATTGAACATATTTAAATCTTCAAATGTTGATGCTCCTCCTTGATCTAAAATTTGCATCATCATGTCCGAAAGTTCTGGTGGCTGATTTTGAGGCCCAGGCTGAGGAGGGACGTTGTGATTCACACTGTTACTCGATCCTTGGCCATCAGGCTGGCCCTGCCAAGACCAGAGCCCTGCATTGTTTGGAGGATTGTGATAAGCTTGGACTCCTGATCTCCCTCCACTCAACTGTGTATATGTTGGTCCTGAAGGCGAGCGGCAAGGACTGACTTCGCTGAACTGATAGCTCTCACTCACTGGCTGTCGCAGAGACCAAGCAGGTTGTGCTGGTGTCGGACTTGATGTCGGTTTGATTCTAGACATGTTCTGTTGTCCCGGGGAGGTATTATAGCCAACTGGGGACTGTGTAGGGGCATAATTATACACCTGGTTAGGTCTTGTGTCAGTATTGTGTTGAATATGCTGTGACATTTGTGAATATCTCTGTAATGTGTAATCTACACCCGGTTGATAGTTTACATCAGCAGGGGCTTCAGTTTCGGTGCCACTTTGCAATGATTTAGCAGTGGTATTTGTGCACACTATGTACTCAACCTCATCTGTGTAAGGATTCAGAAAAGCAAAAGCAGAAGTCCTTAGCCAAACCCATTCTCTATTCTTTGAACGAAATCTATACATGACTGACATGACTTGCCCTTTTAGTTTAACAACTTGTTCAAACGATTCTTTCATGTGAGTTTGATCTTCATGATGGAAAAACTCAAAGCAAGATTTTCCTAGTAATTCAGGAGGTGTATATCCCAAAATACCCATGACCCTTTGATCGACAAAAGTAAATTTTCCTTCCATAGAATGACGAGATATAAATTCTGAATTGCTGTTGGATCCGGATAAATCTGTTGTATTTGGTGTAGAAGTGACTTGTAGCCTGCCTATGGCAACTAGGCAACAATGACTTCCATCATCTTCAACCCCTCTTTCCATCTGTACGGCTGATAAAGGATGCGGATCGAATTGACCGGTTGGAGGCCAGTTTTTAATATATCCTGTGCAATGCACAACTGCGTAATTGTTTCCATCCCTTGAAGGTCCCAAAGAATTTCTCTGTTTCAAACGACTCAGATGGTTGTCAAGTCCTACATTGCCCACCTTCATCCTGCATATGAATCCCCTCCTCGAACCCATACAAAGCCTCATCGAAGATTGGTGGCCTTCCTTTTTTACGGTTCCTGTTTTGAGATCTAGTATCCTTCCTGAGTTTTGAGGTTCTTGAGTAGAAAGCTGCTCGCGTACCTTTTCAACATCATCAGGATGCAAATGTTCATAGATAATTGAACCATACCAATCACTCTGTGACTGATTTAAAACAGGACTTATAGAGTCGGAAACATAAAATATTCTACCTGAGTCACAAGTCACTACAAATAAAAAGCCATCGGCTGCTTCAAGTATTAAATGTTTCAGTTCTTGATCTGTAAGAAATGAAGGTTTGTAACTGCCATCAGAACTCGTGTTTCCTGTACCTCGAAGGGCTTTCATATGTGCAACGGCCATTCTCAAAATAGTGAGCTTGTCAGGTTTACGTGCAAGTGCACTGCATGTCGGCACCATGTCTGACAACTCTGTAATGTACGCAGTCATCTTATTCCTCCTCCTCCTCTCGATTTCACAGTGGTTTTCTCTACTAGCGAATCTCTCTTTGTCCTGCATGTTGTCTTCTTCCATTCTTGAATATTTGTTCCCACTAGGGTCGTCTTCATCTGATCCAATCGAACTCCCCCTTCTTTTCTGTATGACCTTAGATGGGTCTATACTGGCGATGGGATGAGTTAAAGTAGACATGAGAAAAACTTTAACTGTGTGGAATTAAACATTAGTAGAAGAGAGTATCAACATTTTTCAACCCTCAATATTAGTCGAATATTACTTCAAATTTTCAGCTACCACAGAATTATCCTTCAAATATTAATTGGATTTTTAAGGAAGAGTTTACTTTGCCCAAGATGGCCACAGTTAACATGTCTCATGAAAGTTTATCTTCTCAAAAAAAAGATCTGCAAAAAAATAATAAAAATCACCTTAGAACAATTAATAAAAATGAAAGTGATTTAAGGCAAATATTACAAGTCCTTAAACTTCATAATTTATGTATATAAAAGTTCATCATTATTTGATGGCTTTCACATATATTACTATGATGTATTATGACTATTTTTGATATAACTTTATTAGATGTGTGCTGTAACTAGAAAAATAGTGTTCACATTTCGCTCACATTGGGTGTGTGCATAGGTTTTCTCTTGTTTCAGAAAAACAAGCCAAATTTCAAAATATAAATGTATTTTATTTTTAACAGAAAACATAATTTCCTTTATTTTCTATGACAATGTTCTAGCCAGCCCTTTTTATAACTAAGCCTGATGAGTTAGACGAGAAGAAATCTAAAGGGTCAAGATTCGATTTTCAGAGGTTTTTTACAAAACTTCTCTATCTTTTAATCGGTTGTCTAGGGAGTGAAACAAGTAAAAAATCTTTACGGTCAAGGTCTGGAGAATATGGAAGGTGGGGTATTTGAAGCTTAATCCAATTTTACTCTGAGTGAATATAAGTGCCTTTTTGTGTCTTTTCGCCAAGGATGGATATTTTTCCTGACCCAAGACAGTCCAGCTGTGCAGATTATACCTCTGTCATAAGTGTTTGATTATGACACATTTCTTAATAAATATCCCACAACAAACAAAACATAGGTCCTTACAAGTCAACAACATAACTTCATTCTCTTTGCAGTCTTCCAGCATTTAACATTTTTGTAAATGAACCACTTTACCCCAGTGACAAAATAAGAATTAAACCCTTCTCATTTATTCCTGTTCAAGTGTGAAATGCAGCACGTCATATGGTCTAACTAGTTTCTGAGGAACAATTAATGGTTTCACAAAACAACTTAGAGGTCAGATTCTTCTATTCGTCTCTATATCTCTCACTCTCTTGGACCATTCATTAAATTTTCCAGATATATCCCGGACCACATTTTTCCATCTTCCAACTATTGTCCATTAAAATAATCGAGACAGTTGCAACGCTCATAAAATGTTTATGTTTTTAGTTGGTGTGACATTTTAAAAAATGTAATGTAAGACAGCTCTACCCTTGGGAAAAGTTACTTTAGAGTGGAGAAAATTCAGGTTTTATGTAAAAAATGTGTTGTTCTTAAATAAACACTAAAAAATGGTTACTTTGATTGGATTGAGATAAAACTCTACAGTCTACTCCACTTTAGATGGCCTGTTACTGAAAAAAAAAAAAATTAACACGATAAGCCGACTCAAATATGATTGTAAAATTAATGGCTTGTCTAATAATACATGAATTTTAAAAAAAATGTCATGACAGTCAGTTTTATTCTAGAACTACTTCCTACAAACACTTTCTTTCTGTAGGGTTTTTTCAACCCTAGAGTCAACGGGGGATGAAGGATTATTGGATTGTTATAAGAATGAAGCCATGATCCATATCGTACACATTAACTTTATTTCTCACACATATAGGATGAAAGTCAATATTTGAAGGAGGGGAAAATGAAAAAACATGCACACATCCAATATTACAGTTGAAATGGGTTTCTATTTTTCCAGCCAACCATAATTTTTTTAAATACTATCTTCAAATTGTGAACAACCATAAATGACTAATAAACCAAATTAGTGATTGAATTTAAGAACCATTACACCATTACTTTTTTTAAAGTAAAATTATTGGGTAATTTAAGCTGTTTGTTGACCTTAAAACCCAGAATCAATTAAATAGAAACAACAATTAAGTAAATGTGTTTGGAGCCACTATGAATTGTACCTGATTTAAATATAGTATTTGCTGTTTTGAAAATCTTCTCTTTGATGGATAAGCAATCTTGAAATTTGTTCAGTTGCCGGCGGTTTGAAAAAGAAGGCAAACTCTGAGAAAATGGTATGTGGTTTCGAAATGCGACAACGCCAGTCTATTTTCTACTTTTTCAACAAAAATAGCGCAATAAAATCAATTTCCAAATTAAAAACCTTGATTGTAAAGTACGATATTTTTTTCAATGGAAGGAAAATAAATTTAAACTAAAAAGGAAACAACAACAAAGATAAAATGAGGAAACTCCGATAAACCACCTCGGACTCTTGATCAGGACTGACTTTTACCAAACACAGTGTAACCTCAAACCATAAAAGATTCAGACTTTTTTTAAAATATATTTATTCAATTTTCAATTTTTATTAATATAATTCAATGTAAAATTTAAAAATAATTTACAAATTTATATTTATTTATTTTTAATGCATAAAAACATCGTGTGTATTTAACAAATTTGTTTGCACCCCCTTCCAATTCTTAACTAATGACGAGACACCTAAATACAAATCCATATAATGTCCATAATTAATCAATTTGCTAAATTTCCTTGGCCATAACACATTTAAAATTTAGTCCAATTCTTCAACTCATGGAAACGAGTAATAAATTGACTTAAACTTTTTCAATATTATGATAACTCTGTACATGTGTGTATGTGTATGGAGCTTATATAAATAGTAATCAGTATTAATTAATTTTTGCCCCAGTTATTTGCCTATGTTTCGTTTTAGTTATTTATTTTTAAGGGTTCCCACTTACAAACCAAAAAATCAACCTACCACCGAACAACAAGTAGCCTATCCCGGATGATCAGATATGATCAAGCTACAATATTTTGTTAGTGTAGATACTTCAATATAAAATAATCAGAAATTGAAATGAAAGTTAATATATTCTTTAAGTTCCTCCTGATTGTATTTATATTTTTTCTTGGAACTGTTTAGAATAAATAATGAAAGGGATTAGAATGCACAACAGAAACATTATAATCAACAATGGCCAATGGTACGAAGCAAATATATATCCAATGTTTTTCAGTTGCACTAATTTCCTGCAAAAAAAATTGTATACAGAATTTTTTCATTCAAATTAATAAACAATAAAAGCGTACCCTCCAGCATTGTAAGATATTATTCTGAGTAAAAATTCACCTTCCCTGTTTGGATTCAATGTAGAGGGAATTATGACATAATGTCCTAGTGGAAGTTTGAATCTCAAACTCACTTTTCTCATATTGTAAAAGTTGCTGCTTATTATTGGAAAATGGTGTTTGCAATAAAATTCATTTAATACTGATGAGACTTGGACCGGATTTATCTAAAATTCAATGTCAACAAAAGAGAATTTGAACAGAAGACTCATAAATTTACATAAGCATCACCTTATAAACGACAAATCCAATTTTTAATAATTTTGTACTTTTTGATTTCCTTGAAGCTTTACGATATTTTTGCAAAAGGGCAATTATAACTGTGCATTCATTCTTAGGATTGGGTTCTGGGTCTGCTTTTGTCAGGCAAAATCTAAACTGAGGGTTTTGGGGAAAGGTGGCTAGAATTATAATTGATTTTTTAAAATAATTTTATTCCATTTTTTAATTGATTGCATTATCATAAGAACTTACTATAATGAATTGATCCTCCAGCACTGACTGAAAGAACCCACGAACCATGAAATTCTATCCACTGCCAAGGGTGATCCCTTAGTCCTTTTAAATGGCAGATACTTACATAATAAAATACTCTTATGAATTCAGTTAGATGAACCCACATTTCATTTCCTGTCTTTATCACTGGCAATCCTAGTGCGTTTTGTGCCCGTGTCGATATAACTGTCCATTCTGAAACACTGTCATAATTACAGATACTGATGGAAGTAATTAAGCTTTTGCCGTGCTTACAAATTATGATTTTCTGGAACGGATACTTTGATATAAGGCTCTTCATGCTTGTTTAGGTAAATCACTTTCAAACCTGTTATAAAAATGTGTTTCCAGGATTGAGAAAGTATTTCAGATGTCGGTTCTTCCTGTAGCATATTTTTCTAGTAATAACTTAAACTCAGAAAAATTCATTAATAGTTCTCACATTGTAGAAGCAAACAATAATAGAGTTCATTTCGAAAGCAACTTTCATTATTTTGAATGTATCTAGGCAGTCATCATAATTGGATGTTGGCAAGTGGAATAATTCACACAAACCTCCAGTCAAATCCTCCATCGCCTCATTGGCCTGGGTAAACTCAATATCTTCATAAGTGCCCAATATCCTAATATACAATTTTCAAATTATAATATATCTTTAAATAATTATTGTATAATTTAAATAATGATTATAAATCACAGGCTCTGAAGATGATCTTGATAAAGATCAAAAAGTTGGCACCGTAAAGAAAACATTTTCTAATGTACATCACATTACACCGCAACTCATGATCTTTAAATAATATTTTTTAATAATAATTTTCTCAAAACAGGCTTTACTTTGCATAGGCCTTTTCATATAAACATAGCCAAAATTGTGAATGTTCGCATTTAAATCCGATAAATTCATTTGTGTCATTTCTAATTGGTAGTCTATCATCCACAATAACAGTCATCCATTTTCCATATCTCCAAATTCTACAACAATTTTTACATTAATATTTATAGTACTAATATTATTAGTTAGTATTGTTATATATAATGTGTATATCAAAATAAAAATAACCGGAAAAAAAACATCCCAATGTAATCTTGATCAAAACTTTGACAATTTGGACTCATTACCCAGTGAAATATTTCAGGATCTCTCATAACTGAATCAATAGCAACTTTATACCAACAATTGGCTAAAAAAAAAATTTAAAATGTAGTTAATTAGAATGTGAGATTATACTTTACCATATTTTCAATGTATAATTGATTATATGTTTTAGGAGAATGTTAAATACAAGCCAAAACAGAGTTTTAAGAGCACTTTTGTCCACACATTTTCTGCCATCTATAAGAAGTCAGCATTTCATCAACTGAACTTTTCTTAATAAATGAATATACAAGTCTTTACAAACAATTCAGAGAATCTTAAATAGCAGATTTTCCATGTTAATTTTTTATATATATATATATACATATAAAAGCAAGAAATTTTCAAATCAGACTCAGCTCCAAAGGTAAATTGTGTATTATTTTTACCATTCTCCAAACCAGCATGTATACCAACATATTTCAAGGTTTATATGTACTTAGTTCATGATGAACAAAGGATATAAAATTAAAGACATAGTTATCACAATAGATCCTAACTGAATCATCACACTGAATATGTTATTAGCTTGAAGATTGTTCTAAAATGTAAGAGCAAACTAAACAAATTAACAGCCACCCTCCACTGTATTTCAAGACAAATTGAAACAGACAGGTGAACTTGCAAGAGAGCCGCAACCCTACTGAGTGCTAACAGCAACTCTTTTGTGGGATGGAAGTGCATGTTTCCAGAGAAATCTCTTCACAAGATAAGAAAATAAGGAAACTTCAGAAAGTTTAACCGGAAATAGGATGAAACTCTGAATTATTTGTAGAGCTCTACAGACTTCTGGACAACAATAATCACAGGATGTGCAAATCCTGCAAAAATCAAGAGATTTTATCAGGTTTGCTAAGAGATAAAAAATTGCTCTGGGACACAATAATTGGGACTGGGACAAATAATATCTAAGATGAAGCCAGAGTACTATATGTACAGAATTGGCTAATGAAGGACATAGAACCCAGAATTCCACTGTATTAAGCATTTTTTTCCCAATCATGGATAATTATACAAAAGAGTTGTATGTCTGCTTGAATGTAAAATATCTTAATGATATACAATTAATAAAAATTTTGAGTACAGATTGTTAAATTGAATTTTTGATTTGTTTGTTTGCAAATGAAGAAGAAGGTGAGTTCAATATGAAATTATACTTTTTTGTAATTGCAGACTTCTAGACATCCCAAAATACATTGGCATCAATAGTCACAGGCTGTGCAGATCTGCAAGCAAACAAAAGAGAATTTAACTAGTTTTCAAACAGTCTAGAAATTATTTTGGGGTCTACAATACAACCGTTGGGACTGGGACAAATAATACGTAAGATGAAACCAGAGTACTGTATATACTGATTTCAGTAGTTTTTGAATTCTACCACAATACATAATTTTACCAATTACAAAAAAAAGTAGATTATGATTTTTTTTCTTACGATCATGGCTAGTTATTCAAAAGGGTTAAATCTGTTGATAAATGGAAAATTACGATAAAAGTTTGATCTCTTATTTTCTGGCTAAGAAAATGAAGAGCATCGTTATTAAATTTGAAAAAACTTCCTTAAGAATTCGAACCGTTACGTGTTCTCCCACTAAATCTCGTCTTTCCCCCATCATTATTAGAATTTACTTTTACTCTCAATTATCAAAATAGCCCAATTTGTTATATTCTGTCTTTTTCTTTACTTTTATATCTTATGTTATGTTTATTTGTATGTGTATATTTTTAAAAATAAAATCGGTAAAAATCTAACTGCCACTGTCGTGAGGTTACATTGTGAGTTGTGACGTCCACATCTTGTTTCTATTGACCTTCGTTGTGTTGGGATAGTGAATTACTATTTTAGTTTTTATAACATATTCGAATGAAATTTTATTACTATCATAAAATTTACAGGAGGAAATTGAACTGTACGTAAAATGTTGTGCTTGTTAAAAAGCTCTTAACGAGTAAGAAGGAAATTTCCTCAAAGACCTAGTTATAACATTACTACTTATAAATAATATAAGGCGAGACGTTGTAAGTTGCTTTTTATTTAATTTCAAGCATTTATATCGTCAGAAATTGATAGTATTGTTTTTTTTTTGTTAGGTTAAATATAGATAATAAAATATTGGAATTGTCCTTTGGTATGTAAAGGATTTACCTGTAAGAAAGATATAAAATCAATTGTTTTAATTATTGTGATATAGTACAATGGAGGTTCAAATCAACGTGATTGACCGTAACATCCCGACCAATGTTCTTGACGACCTGTGCAGCCGGTTTATTATAAATGTACCAGAAGAGGAGAGGAACGACTTAATAAGGCTTTGTTTTCAGATAGAATTAGCGCATTGGTTTTATATAGATTTCTACTGTAAAAGCGCTAAAAAGACTATAGGGATCAAAGAGTTTGCACACTGTATCTTCCAGCACATACCCTCGTTGCATCAATACTTGCACAATGTCGACAAGATAATCGATGAGTGGAAAGAGTACAAATATCTCGTTCCTACATTTGGTGCCATATTATTAAATGAAGACTTGTCATATGTTTTGTTAGTGCAGAGTTATTATTCGAGATCTTCTTGGGGATTTCCAAAGGGGAAAGTGAATAAGGACGAACCGCCGTGGGGATGTGCCATTCGTGAAGTGTACGAAGAGACTGGCTTTAATATCAGAGATATGATAGATCCTAATGAGTATTTGGATGCTAGAGTCAATGAACAACTTGTACGTCTTTATATAATTCCCGGTGTTAGTAAGAATGCTAAATTTCAACCCATGACAAGAAATGAGATCAAATCAGTTGAATGGTTCCCGCTGGCTGATCTTCCAGTTACCAAAAAGGATATGGGCTATAGGGTCAAAGGCCCAGGGAACGAATCGTTTTATATGGTTGGACCATTTGTCAGAAGATTACGACAATGGATTTATGAACGTCAAAACAAACCTATAAGAAGGCCGAGGAGGGCGAGGCACAACTCTTGTAGTGATATTGACCATCTCGGCCATAAGGACTACCCCTCGACAAAATTCTTGAAGAACATTAAAGAAATAAAAAATAAGACGATGTCCGAGTTGGGAGTTAGTGCATTCATGGCTTTATCTCAAGACGTAGATGAAGACAATGACACATCACCAAATGAAGAAGATGTAAGAAACATTTCTCCAGAAGCCAAAGTTTTTGATAGTAGACCTTTACATTGCTTCATTCAGCCAAATAAACAAATACAAAATAATAGTTCGGATATGGAAAAATTGTTATTGATGTTTCCGAAGCTGTCTCTAAGTGAAAAAAAGGTAAATGAGAAAGACCAAAGATATACAGACAGGAGTTCTTTCGATATTGTAGATGTTAAGGATAAACCAAAATCTATTGAGTTAGCCAGTTTCCTGAAAGCTTTAGAACAGAGCCAAAGGAGTAGCTCAGTTCCACCTTTAAACATTGCCTTGGCTACAACCGACAAAACCGGCCGAGTGCACAAACTGAGAAGAGTCAAGAGAAAAATAGAGTTTGAGTCTTTATCTGACTCTGAGTACCATTTGGTTCCAATAAACGAAAATGAAAAAGTTTCAGATAACGACCTAAAATTGGGAAATGACACTGATGGAAAAATTCGCTTGAAATTTAATGAAATAACATTGAGTGAGTCAATTAGAAACAATGGTATTTCGCATTGGTGCAATTTTAAATTTGATCTTCAGTCAATTCTCAAATGCATAGATGAGGTTAAAGCATAGTTCAATATCTGTGCTTTCGACCTTAACTGATCTCAAACATTTCTATCTTTTCGGACCACAAGATTTTATTTAGACTACATTTTAAAATTACAGTAATGTAAATGTGGTTTATTTTTATTTTTCCATGATTTCTTATTTATTTAATTACTTTAAGATTAAATAAAGTGCCTTCAGCATTTATTGACTAAGCTTTAATATAGTTTGAAGTTTTCCAAATTGTATTTTCCAATTTCCACAATAAGTAATTTTCAACATTTTTCTGACTTGAATATTGTATTATTACATCTTACAAATTTAATTTTTTTCTAGTAGCATTATACAAATACATTAACAATTTTTAGGAAATAATTCTATTTTCTTTCTTTTTTGTTTAAAAAAAATCTGGGTTAATAGTTGTTAAATGTATTATTCAAATCTTTCAAAAAGTTCAATTTAAAACAGTTTAATCTAGATGCAACTGTTTGTAAGTTTTTTTAAATGATTTATGTTAATCATGAAACATGTCTTGCTCTAAGAAATTATAAATAATATTTTCATTTTTACACAATGATTTTTAAAATTTGTTAGATGTTAATACGAAAAACAAAATAAATATTAAAAATGGTAAATTTAAACTCTCTGAACACAGTTTGTAAAATCAATTTCAATTTGAATGATAAATTGTGCTTTTTTTTATATATATATTTTAATTATACCATTTTCATTTTTGAGCATTTTGTCAATTTATTTGTCCACTTTTCTCCTTAACCTATTTTCTTATTGATTATTTATTGAAGTTGACAAAAATGAAACTTAGAAGTTTTAAGTAGTAAGTTTTTACTTCTTTTCACACATTTTGAAGATAGTTATTTAAAAAAAAAAGGTTAATTACCGAACATACTGCTTTCCAAATCTATAGGTCGCCCTAAAGAAAACTTCGGCGATTGAACAATTTCCTACAAAACAGTTTTTTTATGTTAGGAAAACTATATTAAGGGAGAAATACTCAATAATTAAATTATTAATTGTAGTCAATGATTTATTTTAAAAGCATTATGCTCTATGATTCAATAAATTAGTAATTTTGCTTTTTTTTTAATAGTGAGACATAGTAATAATATTTTAAGAGATGTTAAAATAAATAAATAAAAATTAATTGGCATTTAAAAGGCATAAAAATAACATAATTAGCATTAATATTAATATAAAGAAATAGCTTACAATTGGCCTCTTCCATTCTACTTGCCAAGGTGGTGGCATGCTGAAGAACAAAGAATTATTTGTTGTAGGGAATTCAGGATCATTAAACAACATATTTTTGTTCCGTAACTCTTCCCTTAATTTCATAATTTCTTGAATTGTATATGCTTGTATCTAAATTAAAATAAATTGTTATAAATTAATCATACATAAATTAATATCAAAAAGACTACATATCAATAATGAAAATTTTCATCCAAGGTTCTGGTAAAATGTTAAAGCATTTTTTTTTAAGAAAAGCAATCATTTTCAAAATAAATTTAAACAAAATTGGTTAATAAGAGATTCATTACTTTAAAATCTTTTACCAAAACTTCCAGAAAATGTTTTCTGAGACATTTCTAGGATTTACAAATATGTATACGCATAAATTTATTTATATGCATAAATATTGAACCTGCCATGAACTTTATACATACGTATTTACTTTCTTTGTTTCTATCCATTTTAAAATTTTATTTTTAAATTGTAAATTAAGTGTTAAAATTCAAGTAGCAGCTGTATTGTTTTATTTTGTCATAGTCACATGTAAATTCCATATGAAAATCCTTTTTTATCTAAATTCTAGTTAACTACCAAAAACTATTTTCCTTATAACAAAAAGGTAAGCATCCACATGACAATGGGAAACGAAGGTTTTGGGAGTAATTTGTCATTCAAGATTAATTAGTCTTGGAATACGGGATTTGTTTTGGCTTAGGTAGTTTTTTCAGCTTCTGAGGAAATGAAATATCATCTGCGTGAATATTGTTCAGGAGTCTAACTACTAGATAATCAGAGCTGAATAACTTCCAAGCCAGGAGTTACAAGTCAGGTGCCCTGTATTGATATCATAAAGATTGCTTGCTGTTGCCTGCTCTTGAGTAGAGTAGTAGAGTAACAATCTAGTAAATAGAGAAAATTTGTTTCCACTTTGTCCACACCCCTCTTGTCATCAGTGAGCATCAGGAAAATGTACAAAGAGTTGAAAACAACCGAACATTTTATACAACTGGCATTATTCTCTATGGTCTCAATGTGCATTACAAAATATAATTAGGTTCCAGATTATTTTAAAACATGTTGATTTTTATTAGAGTAATAAAAGCATTTGTAGTTGGTATATACTGGATCATCCTGTACTGATTATCCATGGTGATATTGTCTTCTGGCTTGTTTTGGTTTCATAAACCTGCCACTGAAGAAGTGTTAAATCGCATTTCATCATCAGTGGTGGGTTTGAAAAGCTGAAACTCTATAAGGCCAAACTAGAAAGACTATTCTGACCAAGAATGGACTCAACTAGAGACTCATCACATGACATAAATATCTAGCAAATGCATATTTGTTAACTAATATGCAGACATATCAGCACACACTTTTAAATTATTGAAAAGTATGCTTAAATTTTAAATATTCTAGAATTTGAAAAAAAAAAAAGCAAAACGAACAATTCAACATGGAAATGGAAGAAGAAAAATTTCATTTAATAAAAACTGGACTGCTTGCATTTAATAAAATTTATGAAGACCCAGAGTTCAAAGCGAACTTTAGAAATATATCACTGAATAAATTAATTTCTCTACCCTGCTGCTGGATCCGTCCAATCGTATGTATTTTTATTTTATTTTCAATTGTTCATAATACATATTCTATTAATGCTGTTTTTAACAGCTTGTGTTTGATAATCTCAGTTTTATTGATTCAGACCTTCAGCCAAAAGTGCAATATTCAGGCAAATTTGGTACTTGTTTAAATAAGTAACTGTGGTATTCAATAAAATGTTGATTATAAAATATTGTCACAGGTTTGTTACTATTATTATTCTAGATAATATTGGCATTTCTGCTGCTCTTGAAAGTCTCTGCTCATGCCGTCCACTTTTATCAAGAGTTGTGCCCAAAGACGAAAATGTATCTGGTGGTTATGTTGGTATGAATTTATTCAGGTATTTATTTAATTTTAGAAATGTTTGATGATATAATTTATCTAATTTAAACAAAAATTTTAAAAATTATTTTTTAGGTTTTGGCACTTTGGCAAATGGATTTCAGTACTCGTAGATGATCGACTGCCTTATGATATGGAGAGACAACAGTTTCTCTTTACAAGCACCGGCCTACCGTATGAGTGTTGGAAACCTCTACTTGAAAAGGCGTATGCCAAATTGATGGGCTCATATTGGGCCCTAGAACAAACGAATATTTTGGAATTTTTAGAAGATCTTACTGGAGGAATCACCGAATACTTTAATGTAAAAGAGACTACCCAGATTCTTATGAAGTCCGTTTTGAAATTAGGGGTGGCAAAAGGCTCGATCATTATTTGTTGTACATCAATTGGGCAAGTAAGTATGGCAATTTTCATTTAACTTAATAAATAATAGAATTGCTTATTGTAGAATGAACGTGGAGATGGGGCCGACTTGAGAGGTTCAAACTATTTTATGATCTCCACACTTAAAGAAGTTAAGTACAAGGACACAGAGTATATGCTGCTAAGAGTTAAAAAACTTTTCGGCCCATTTGAAGAAGATGGCAATTTTTTTAAACACACGTAATTCCTAACATCTTGAATAATATTTCTAGTTTAAAAATAATTGTTAAGATTTAAATAAACCTGTGTTCTCTACTTATTATGGGACTTAAATTATAAAGTAAGTGGGTGGTGATTGCATTTAAGGCAATTAGAGTTTTAGTAATTTTATTGTTTTTTGCAATTTTTTATTGTAGTGTTATTTATATTTTAAAAAATTCATCAATGTATTCTGTTTAATGTGGTCCTCTACTTTGATATGTTTATTTTTTTATTTTAGGACATATCCCCAATTAGTGAAGAGCAAAAAAATGGCAAAGGAGATCAAAGAAGAATCTGTCGAGGGGGAATTTTGGTTGACATTTAAAGATTTTATTATACACCTTGATCACATGTTCATTTGCAACCTGTGCCATGATATAAGCCTGCACCACCAACATTGGGAATTAGCGTCGTACCAGGGTTATTGGTATGAAAACATGTCTGCAGGAGGCCCTTCTAAAGATTTTGGTACCATTTCTATCGACATACAGAATAATGAGAATACGCTTTTATTAAATTTCTTTCAGCGTGTTTCTTGACAAATCCACAATTTAGAATTTTAATAAGAGGCAAAGAATATGAAAATCAAATGCCAGTTATAATTTCCTTAAGTCAACGGAGAGTCCCTGTATTGAATAAAAAAAGCCATTTGGTTAAATACAAACCGTTTCTCCCGATTGGATTTACTGTTTATAAAGTAAAGACTTTTATAATATTTCAGTGAAAAATTGGAACATAACTTTCAATAAAATGTAAATGAATAATATTTTAATTAGGTGAGTATCGACAATGTTCACCATTTGAGTTACAAATATTTGTGTATGAACAACCCGATTTATCATGCTCGGTATTATGAAAGGAGAGAAATATGCGTAAGGCTTATGATACCGTGTGGCAGCTATGTCATAATACCATCGACGGCCAAACCAAATATGGAAGGAGAATTTTTGCTAAGAGTTATGACACATCATAAATCCTTTATGGAGTGAGTTGAATACATTGTTATTTTAATATTTTCCTATTCTTAAATGTCAAATTTCAGTTTACCGTGGGAGCCAAAAGAAGACGTTTCTGAGACTTTAGGATTTCCCATCGGAAATAGCATGAAAAAATGTTCATTGTATATTCAGTTGAATCCAAGATATTTAGTCGGTCAGCCAATCGAGTTAGTAAATTTTTCCAAACTACATAATGTGTTTCATATTGAAATATCAAATATCATTTTTTTAAATCTATTATATAAAACTTTAGTATTACGGTCAAAGTTTATGCTCAAGATGAATTGAACTGTCCAATTTCAATTTGCATTGCTTGCAACTGCATAACAACAACTGGAAGAGGGCACAGGACGATAAAAGGAAAAGAGGATACAGTTTATTTGGAAAAAGGAAAAAGTTATTATTTTGGACATATAATTTAAAACTCAAACTTTAGTTACATATTTTTTTATATATATAGTTTATGAAACATCTTTATCAATAAATTTCTATGAATATGCAAGGAAAAGACTCCATGAATATGTTTTTACTGCATTATGTTCAGTTTATGAGCAAGGAGGAACTGCTATTATATATGACACTAAGGATTTTTGTCTTGACCTTCCAGAACTTTATGTGAGTTTTAGTGTTTTTTTATCTTATTGTTTTAATCACTATTAACTCATGTATGTATAATTATTTATCTATTTTTTAAGGTTGGTTATTCTCAGACTGAAGAATTAGAGAGCAAATTTCCAGTCGAGTCTTGGTTTGTTAATCCTGTTCCATGTCCAATAGAATATGGATTATTTTTGGTTGAGTCACCACAATTGAGAACAAGCCCAGCAGTTGTAGAAACTGGGCAGTAAGTATTTAACTATTTTACGACTTTTGTGTCAGTTTTATTGATAACGTGATTACTGTATAGCATTGGCCCTATGTCGAGAGCAGTTGCACAGTTTGACATATTACCAGGATCTCCTGGAAAATACACAGTGACGGTTAGGTTCATCTCAAAAGTGTTTAATTTACGCGCCACCATAGAATTATGCATATACGAACCGGAGATTCCTCAAGAAGAAGAAAAAACGGTAGAAGAAGAGGAAATAATTATAGAGGAGTCGAGCTCAGAAGATGAAATATATTACGAAATGGAAACAGAGATTATAGATGAGACTGAACAGATGCCATTAGGCCTGATGGAAGAAGAAAGTGAAATAGAATTTGAGGAACTTTTGGAAGAAGAAATGGAATTTGAAATTTGGAAGAAAGAAATAACAACGCACGAAGAGAGACACTCACAGCCTGTCCGCATTAGTGTTGTATCAGATGATATTGATCACAACGACACCCATCTACCTTCTCCTCCAAGATTGGTTAAAAGTGTATCAATCATGTTCATTTGAAAATCGTTTAACTGTAGGTAATATTTCATTAATACAGTACGGGGTTTTTTTAAATGTGTGAAATATGGTATGTACATATGGGTTGCTTGCAATATTTCACTTGTATTATATTCTACAATTTATATATATCTAATAATTGGGCCTTTTAAATAAAACTATTGTCACCTCAGTGCACATTTTTTTAGTATTTTAGAGTTTTTTCATTAGATGTTTTACAGCATGTTAAATCAGTCGATTCCTCCAGAATTACACTAGGAGATATTACAATTAATTAGGGTTTTTAGTTGAGATAAAAAAGTTAATGCACGGATTCGAACCCATGATCTTTGGCTTGATACACCACTGCTCTACCACTTGAGCTATTGTGACCTCGATCCACTCAGACACCAACTTCCCATCTCAACCACACTTTTTGAATTTTCTCTCCTTTTTACCATTTTTATGAAATTAAGAGATATTTGTGAATGGAAGTACTTGAAAACTGTACTCATCTACTTACAAATTAATAAATAAATAAAAATAAATTGTGTCAAATTTTAAATATTAACATGTAGAATATAATTCCAATAGCCAGAACAGCTGTCCCTAACTTGATAATGGGCTGAAAAAAGTCAAAACTTTGGGAATAATTATGAACCATAGAGATAACTCTTTGATTTGTCCTTCCTTCAAGAGTGTTCAACTCCCACCTGCAATTAATTTAGTGACTTTTCACATTTACTGCAATGCATAGATTCAATTTGTACGAACAAATATAAAAATACTGAATTTTCATAAAATAGCCTGAATATAAAGCTCCCTTGAATTAGTGGAAGTGATGTGTATGGTATAAAAGCGTACAGTCCAGGTGGTATAACAAATCTTTTAGTAATTTGCCTCTTTTCCTCAAGCTCATGTTGGCCAATTAGGACACAGTTTGAGTCATTTAAATCTATATTCCATATTTCATCATCTTCACACTTCACCTGATAACATATAAAGAACATTTTTAGAAATCAGTTGAAAGGTACTGAAAAAAAACTAACTTCATAAAGTGAAAAACCAATGGAGTAAGTTGAAATTGTTGGATAGCTACATGTAAGCAACCCTAAGACGATGGTGTACAACAATTTACTTTGACTGTCAGTAACTCCTATTTTAAATCTGAACTGTGGATTTCTCCAGTATGTACCTAAAACAAAGCAAGTGAAACATTAACACATATACAACTTAACTAGCAAAACTTACGTGAAAACTGGGGATTCCCTCCAGCATTTGAAATGTCCCATGATCCAGTTCTTGTCACATTTATCCAATACTTCTCTTTTAATTCAGTCTTTAAAAGTTTCAGCTTGTCAGTTTTAGTCAACGCAAAACTGATTATTTTACATGCCTTAAAATATTGTCTGATCTTTTCAATTGATATTGAAACTTTATTATCTTCTACATTTATGAGCTCACTTTTTACATATAAGTTAAGAGATGTCACATCTTTATCTGAACCTTCTCTTCATTATTTAATTGAAAGAGTAACTTTAATCGTATGCATAAGTGATCTTTGAATAGATAATCTTCAATATTTACTTACATCAAAGGAAATGTTTCTGTTACAACTTTAAAAGATTTTTGTAAGACAACAAACAGATTGGAATCTGCAGAAATAATATCTCTGAGCCAATAGACTTCGTTACAATTAAGAGGTTGGCCTAAAGTTTTGAAAACACATAGCTCCTGTAAAACAAATATCATTTTTATTTATTTTATACAATTTTTTGTAACAATTGTTTATTACTTTAACAACAAGGCCAATAATTGATTTTTGCAAGTATGACTTGACCAACATATCCTGCTGCATCTCTGTGTCAAGTGTGAAATACTCTACCAAGCCACCTGTCAAGTCTTGCAAGGCATCTTCAAGGGTTACAAAAGCCAAATTATGATAAGATCCATAAAATCTATTTTTTAAAAATGTATATATCGTCATAATTAACACTAGCTGTTAAAAGTATTTCTGAACAAACTTAGCATATGCTTTCTCCAATAATGAATACCAATACGAGTCCTCATAATCCAAAACAGAAAAAACAGGTTCGTACACATTGTTGTATTCATAAGGTAAAAAGTCATCAACAACAACATTTTGCCATTCCCCATATTTCCAAAACCTGTCTGATTGAAATTAAATACAATTTATCCTTTAATCGGAATGTAATAATAAGTTTAAATCCTAGAGTTTGTCTGATTGCTCACCAGAAATTAAACGATCCATTGTACTTTTTATCAAAATCTTGATCTTTTGGTACAATATTATCAAATAGTGATTGCTTGTGCATTATTAATTGCACGGCTGTCGAAAGGGCATAAGTTCCTGCTTTGCAAACAATACTTGATTTAAAAGTTGATTTAAAGTATGCTATTACATTTTACCTATTCTACTTTGTAAGATTTGCACTGGAAATTTTGTAAACTCGACAAAAAATTCAGCCTTTGGATTAATAGCCTACAAATTCATATCAATCTTTTTTTTCCAAATTACCACTGCATAATATATAGTATTAAATATTAAAACCCACTCTAACTCTTCTCCAGATAACCCGATCATCTATGACATCACCAACTGGATCCATAAAATCAGTATCAATAAACAATTTGACATCTTCATTTGGCGCTGATGAACTGAGAGATTTTACAATAATTCCAAAATTGAAGGCACTTTCACTTGATTTATGAGACCCTTTTATAGGCTTAATGACACTGGCACTTTGCAACATTTGGTTTTCATTGAAGTCTATTGTCACAGCTTTCCGTTGTTTTTTTTCGGGTAAGCTCTTAATTAGATCTGTACTTTGTAAACTAGTTTTCGATACTTCTGATGTTGTATCCTCTTCATTTGTTTTCAATATCCCATAAGTTTTGCGCTTTTTAAACTTGTAGCGGTGAAATTTTTTTATGCCTGAGTTAACAAACTTGTCACGTAGTTTTGCCAATGCATCTTTATTCTTTGCACCTTTTTTCTCCATTTTCCTCTTTAGTGAGTTACTCATGTTTAAATTTGGTATTCTCTTCAAAATTGTGATGATAAAATGAAAATAAAATGAGAATCTGATTTCAACTTTATAGAAAACATATGCAGACTCAATAGAAATTCAAATAAACTTTCTCTTCTCTCCACGATTTTCAGGTTAATTTACTTTAACACCAGACAATTTTGGGAATACACTAACAGGTTTATTATGATCATACAAATGTACATTTGATAAAATAATCTCAAAATTTATAATAGTCATATTGTGCATATTTTTTATTGTTACCCAGGAAGACAAAAATTATTACCAATTATGGATAAATGGCAAATCATTTTGCAATGAATAAAATCAAATACATAACAAAGCATAATTAAATAAATAACAACGATTAACAAAACAGATATTATTACTTAACATAAGTTGTTAAAATTACAATATTCTATATGAGGGAGAATAAATTTGAATATTGCACAAAGGTCAATCCGTTGGCCACTTTTAGAAAGGTTATCTGTTGATGCACTGATAATAAAGAGTGTGTTAAAACAAAACAATCTTTATAATTTTTAACAGATCCAATCCTGAAAAAGGGCTGAGATATATAAACATTTTTTTAAAGTTATCACATTGTGGTTTCTGTATTCACTTTATAATAGTATAAAAGATTTTTTTTTTGTCACACAATATACATACTCATTTTTTCACAGTAACCTACTCTGTTTATAAATGGATATTTTCCGACCCCAATTTGTTCTTGGAGATTCATAAATTTTTTCAAATGAACACGCCTCTCTCAGGAATAAATCTAAATCTTCCTCAACCGATTCTCTCATTTTGATTGAATTAAAATACATGAACGGTTCCTTTTTAGCCCGTTTTAACCTCCTGACAGCAGATTTGTAACATTTCCAGGGTTGTGGTTCTACAACGAGCACTTTTGCGTATTTACTGATGGTTTGAAAAAATGCCATTAAGCCAATATCACCATAGTTGAGATGTATCCACATTGTAACAGAAAATAAAAATACAATGTCAAAATACCGTTTATTATTTAATTCAAGGTGGTCATTGAGCGCATTAATTAATTCACTTTCTTCAGCAACATTGACACATTTATAACTGATGTTACAGATGTGATTCTTTTCAATCGCCCTTTCAATCAAAGAGTTGTCTAAATCCAAAGCAAGCGCATAACATTTTTTATATAAAGATAACTCCTTATAAACTGCTTCGGTTAAATCCTGCAACAATGAAAAAATTTAGCAATTCATAATGAAGTGACACACTTTGATGTGTGTGTGTGTGGGGGGGTGTATGTGTATTTACAAATTTTTTTTTTTATAAATAAATATCAAATAATAATAAGACGCAATAGTCTTTTTTGATTATATTTGACTTTCCACAATGTTCCACTGGTGTTTGTGTTACACAAATAATGGAAAGACAAATGGGGACAAAAGGGCTATTTCACTACATTCCTCATTAACAAATACTTCAAAGAAAAATGAGGCACAAAACAAGCAAGGAATGTTAAAATTAAGGATGAGGAGAAAAATGAATTACATTTTATTAAAATGCTTAATTCTGATTTATTGTTTGTATATATATATTTTTTTATTGCTTTAAAAGCTTAATGGATTGATACTTTATTTTTTATATTTTTATTTCATTTTATTTTTTATTAATTGATTAATTAATTCTGTTTATTTTCTTAACAAGAGTCCACAGAGGTCATATCACCGTTCAAGTGTCGGTGTTTTTGAAGAAAAGCTTACTTGCAAGCAACGTACGTCGGGTTCAAATTGGAACTTTACCTTCAGAGACAAGGCCAATATCAACACCTAAACCATTGCATCCACCAACACCCACTTTATTCTCTATAATTTACTATTTTTCCCCCTCTTACTATTATAAATTGAGCTTTAAGTAAAATAAATATTTCCAGTGTCATTTTCTTAACGGTTAAGGTATTAGATGTGCTTTGAAAATTTTTTAACACAGCCGGCAAATTCTCTTAACTCTTGAAAGAAGAAGAGAAAAAAATTTAAAACAAATTAATAGTCGATTTGTACATATTTTCAAAAGAGACATAATTGACTCACCCCGGTGTTACATCCAATATCAAGAAAAGAAGTGACATCTCTGCTATCACTGAGTAATAAATGTATCGGTAACAAGTCCACTCTCTCTTTTAGACCATGGAATTTGTAGTAAGTGATAAAATTACCATACTTTGCAGCACCAGGGTCGAACTCCTCCATTTCTGTAAACATACTTTTACTTAAAAAAAATATATATATATATTTAAAAAATTAAATGTTATTTGTGGTTACTTTATACTTCTATATAGAATCTCTGCATTTGACTTGATTACCTGTTTAATTGATTAGGATTTTAACATTGAATTGACCTAGCTGTTAACACCACTGAGAACCCAACCTCGGCGGCTGGATGGATAAGACCGAGGCCTGCCCCCAGACTACCATGGGTAAAAGGTGCTCGAGGTCTGCCAATAATTTATTGTATATTACAAAAGCCAGAATTACCAGTGGACTGCGAAAAGTGATAGGCTCAACTCTACACTTGTTTGCATATATGTGCAAACATGTGTATTTGAGTTAATATAATTCCAAATCCATCCAATTTAAGTAGTACATATATGTGTATATTCATTTTTATAAGGAAAATTATCTTGTGGCATTTTACTAATGGTATGTAACACTAGTGCATCCTCATTCAATTGTTTATTAATTTCCACATGTAGAGGCAATAAGAATTTTATTCCTACCAGATAATAGACTCCCAAAGGTTTAAGGAAATAAAAAGGCATATCAGGCAATTTAATTTGGACTTGTCCTTAGACCAGAACAATATCAAGAGTTGGACTGTGGAGGGATGGTTTGAGACTAGACGGTCCATTTGTGACAATATAAAGAGACAGTATTACACAGCTTTGGTCAATTCAGACAGTTTCCCACTCTGTCTCTTTTCAAATCCCCAAATTATCTAATGGGTCTCTCGCTATAGATAGAATGCAGTGGATAACTAAGTGTCAGGGGGATTAGTTTAGCTTAAACTACAAACACATCAAGCAGCAGGATATTAACTGTGAACTTTCTAGTGGTACAGAGCAGGATTTGTTCCATTTCTTGGCAACTTGCCCTGTACTGACCGCTGTCAGGAAACACTATTTTGGTAGAGAAACTGTCTAGTGAGATTCTGCTAGAATATATTAATGGCAAGGATTGGACTGTGTTGGTAAATTTTTGTAAAGAGGCTTATTCTCTCAGAGCCAGAATCAGAGGCACCTGGTAAGGGTGGAGGCGGCTTCGTTTGTCAGATTCCCCTGAATAGGTGAAAAGCTCATCTTCTACTTGAATATTATATTTTAAACACTTATTTGTTTGTTTTTTACTATTATCTCTTGAGGTAGATTATGTACTTCATTATTATTTATTTTTACTTTTATTATTTCCATTTACTTTGCGTTATTTTATTTTATTATTGAGTTATGTGCATTACAAGTAACCATAAATAAGAGATGTATATATTTGCAATCATGTTTCAGCTATTATTATATAATTATGATCTATTATGGCATTACTGATATTTGTGAAGAAAGTATGTATTCCTTTTGTAAATAATAATTATAATTACTTGTACATAAGAGAGATTTTAGTTATATAAGTTTATGTGTTCGACTTCCTCAGATGTTTTTAAACCATGAACCAAGAATGTCTTTCTTGCTTGTAGAAATTATAAATGATGGAGTAAGTATGAAGTTCAATCCTTTTTTTTTTTGGGGGGGGGGAAGATGGTTCCTACTCACATTAAGTTTTTTCACAACAATCCAGATTTCAGATTTCAAGCCCTTTAGCCCATCGTCAGGTTGTTCACAGACATGTTTGTGGAAACCCTTCAACCTGACAATGAGCTAAAGGGCTCGAAATCCGGATTGTTGCAAAACAACTTAATGTGAGTAGGAACCATCTTTTTTAAAAGGATCTTTCTTGCTCTGTAATATAAACTGCCAATCTGTAAACTTTGTACATATATATATTAAATAATAAAGACATATAGTAGTAGTGCATCCTCATTCAATTGTTTATTAATTATCACATGTAGAGACAATTTGTAAGTGTAACTGTCAGGTGATGGAACCTCGACATTGAGACTTAACCGTCTAATTTATTATATCAAGATAATAAAAATGTGTAAAACATAATCTCATGATAGTTTTTTAACGATTTTGAACGTCTTTTTTTCATCGGAGACTTTTTACCATTAATCTGTAAGTTGTGATTCTACAAACCGAACCTCGCTCTTTGTTATAGTTGTTTACCTATTAGGTATTGCTTCTGTATCAGACAAAAGTACGTTGACAACAGTCAAACAAAAATTGAAGTCAACACTTTTCTCGCGATGCAGATGTTCAGGGCAACGAAAATAGAGACGATGTCGTGGTAAATATCAACCGGTGTAAAATTATTGATACCATGTTTCATAAATTGTTTTGTTAGCGAACAGCAAGCGAGATTCGTCCAGGAAAGGCTAATATCCATTGAAGAACACCTGTGCGAACTGTGCCAAGCCATGGGGATTTACGCGAGAAAAACGTCCAAGTAACATTTTCAACTATAAAATGACAACAACAAATTTAAACACGTAGAAAATCTTTTAACGGCATTACCTTGGTTTTAACAGCTAGGATAAAAGTAGGACAACCGTGACAATTTGATCGAAGTTGCATACATTCAGCAGTAGTGCAAATTGCAGAACTTTCGCCTTTTGTCACTATTGAGTATTGACATTCCGTTCTGTTGGATTTTTACAGCACCACGTCCGCTAGTAGGTGACGGACTGTCAATTACATTCCTCCCACGGGCCTTTGAGCTTGCTATAGCAATTAATAAAATAATAATGACGAAAAGCTGAAACTCGTCTGGCTGCCAAAACCGTTAAATATAAAAATTTCGTAAGCTTTACCAACGTTTGTTTACTTTTTTTAGGTTAAAAGTTGGAAAAGCTTACGACATTTATACATGTGGAAATAGGAGGGCTAAAATGACAGTAAACGTCTAATCTTCAAAGCATACGAAAAGCCAACGAATATTCCTATATAGTTTAAAACAACCGAATTCATTGAAATGAAATTATCCTGAAGGTGATACAGAAACGGTGTATAGAACACTTCAAAATTCATTATATACAATTTTTATTACCTAATTCTAAAGTAATGAGTAAAGAATAAAAAATAAATAAAAATGTTTAAAAAACTTGTCTTCTTTAATACGAGTACATTATCCACCTTTAGCAAGAATCACTAAATGACTGCTTTCCAAGGAAGATTTCTGGTAAAACCGGAATTCTTTACAATCATCAAGGGCAGCCATTTCTTGTAGGTCCAGTGTTAGGACCTGGGTATCGCCATCGAACTGGTCGCTTTTTGTACCAAATGTGTTGGCCTCATACATCGTCTCTACATCACAGGGCCACCAAAACTACCAGTTACTAAACCCTATTCATTTATTAGCTGTTTGGTTTATTAGTATTGCCTTTAAAAAACGAAAAAATGAATTTATAGTATATAAACTTTTTACATTTTTATAGTTGTATAAGTATTATGTTGTATTTGCCAATTCGTGACCTTAATAATCGAAATTATGGTATTTTATTACATTTATTTAATGTTTCACTTTTTCTTGAGATCAATTATATTTTTGAGATTACCATATTTTACGTCATTGTACAGATCAAACGGGCCAGTGGAGAGAATCGGTATAATAGGTGATAGATGCTAGTTACCTTTTGCTACCTTCCGTTTTAAAATCAAACTTAAGAATAAATTAAAGTCAATAGGCTCGCCTTTGTTTACACGACGTTTCCTTGAAAGGTTCGTCGTTGGAGTGTGCCATCCTCTCAGCGGATCTGTGAGACGAAGCCGGTCCTAAATGAGAGAGATGTCGGACAAGAATAAAACGTCGTCGGGGAGCGGGACGAAGCCCGTGCCGATGAAACTGTTCGCGACGTGGGAAGTGGACAGGACGCCGTCCAACTGCATCCCCCGGCTTTGCTCCCTCACACTCACGAGGCTCGTTTTGCTCAAATCACTCGGCGCTGACGTCAATTCGATATCAATCGCCGTCAAAATGCAAGGCTCGAAACGCACACTCAGGTCGAACGAAGTCGCCCTCCCGGCCAACGGACTTCTCGACACAGAGCTCCAGCTCAACTTCTCCTTGCAGTACCCTCACATTTTGAAAAGGGAAGGCAACAAACTCCACATAATGATTCAGAGAAGGAAAAGGTACAAGAACCGTACCATCCTCGGATACAAGACTCTGGCCATCGGCTTAGTCAACATGTGTCAGGTAGAGAAAATAATATATAAATTGTGAAATGTCACTTTTGTAAAGTGTCATTGATCTCACTACTTTAATTTTTAAGAATGGTTTCACCATTTTTCCATCTAACATCAAGGGATGATCAATATAGTTTATTATTATGAGATTTCTTCCTGTCATCTGCAGGATGATAAAACTGTTGTTTGATAGCTACCTATAATTCTTTGATCACCCTATCCTTGCTGATTTTTGTTGAAAACGTTTTTGGCATTTCACCATATTCTGAGTACAGGTGATATTTGTGATAAACACTAATGGACAACTGTAACACACCACTCAATTTATGTCGTTTAACGTTAAATCTATGATCTATTAGTTACAGGTAATTAGGAGCTATCATAGTCATAATGAACTTTTTGCACTCGACAATCCCATTTGCTTGAAAAGTAGCATTATATCATTCCTTTCTGCTATGCATAAAGATCACTTTCAGTTAATATTTTTCCTTCATTGATTTTGTTTAATATTATTCTTATTCTTAAACCTTTAACTATGAATCCAGTCGGGCAGTTTCAAGAGTAGTGTCAGGATCATAGCATTATTGGAGAAAGAATACAGACAGGACAAAGTAACTAGGAGATTGTGTGCAAATCACCTACAGTGTGAAGGGTTTTTTGATGCTTCAGAGAAATATGGCTTCTCTCTAGTAGGCCAAGACAGGGTAGACCTAGGTCTACAGACCAGAAAAACTATAGATTCATCTGTCACCAAACTACAAAATTGCAGCATTATGGGAAATGAGTTAAGACCATATAGAGATGATCAGAAGATATGCCCTAATTGGTTGGGATACAAGGAAGATATCTTCTAACTTCTTTAGAGGAACAAGACATAATTGTAGAACATGTAGTGGCATTTATCCCCCCCCCACACACACACACATTTTTGAGAATTCGTGTTAATGCAGGGTGATGCAAGCCCCTAGGACACGTGTTGTGAACGACTCCCTGAATGAGTATAGAATTGTGTGCTTGGTGTGACCAGTTCAAAGTCCACATTGGACCCCAACTGAAGACATTTGGAACCAAAAGCGACTAGTATGAGTATGACAGCAAAACAGGTCCTAACACCCTAGAAGGAAGGCTGTTCTTGATGAATGGGAAGGATTTCTTGAAATTTGAGATTCTAAGGAAAACAAAGGCATTTAACTCAGGATTTTTGCCAGAAGTGGAAATGCTCGGCATTACAACAAGTTTTACTTTTACATTTTTATTTGTTTTTAAATTTTTGTTTATTTTTACTCTAATTGTTTTTTGAGTTGATGGATGGGAAGTAAATTATCTTTTCCACAATAGGTATGTGTCAGACGAATTTCAGTCTAATATAGATCATCTTCAGTGATTTTTTTTAAAATAAGGTAGTGTGATGTTTTCTACATAGTTTGGGCATTCTTGACAGGCAACTCGCCACATTCATAGTCATCCAGACACCAACTTTGTAAAAAACTATGTAAAAAAAACTGCTAATTACTTCATTTTAAAAAATCACAGAAGAGAGCAAAATGTGTTTGCATAAAATCAGGATCGTTACTTCGAAAAATTAATAGTTTTTTAGAATCAGGTAATTTTCTTTTTAAATGTCTTATTTTTACAACCAATATTGGTATGCCAAATGTGTATGAACAACCTCAATGCGGGTTTAAGGGTATGATGTGTTCATTTTGTCCATCAGTGTAAATACACTGAAGACGGCGAAGTGCCGAAACATATCTGAACCACAAAAATCAGTGAGGACAGGAAAACCAGAGTGATAGGTAACTATCAAACAATATAATTTTTTCTTCTTCTTTTTCATTTCTACTTAAAGTCTGAGAGTAGCTGTAGTATTTTTTGGATCATTTTGGTCTGTCAGACTTATTTCACTGGATTCATTGATTCTTGTGAATTTTATTTTATCTATTGTGCTGTTTTATTGGGTGTGGATAAAATCTCTCTTTTCATATAAAAAGTAAAACTTTCAAAATGTACATAATTTTTAATATAAAACATAATTCCTAACTGCTATCATTCTATAGCATAAACATTCCCTTCTTGTCAAAGTGTGTTTTCTTAGCCAAGAAGAAATCTAGAAAAGAAATGTTGGATTTTCAGATAATTTTGTGCAGCAAAGAGTATAAAGATTAACCTCATTTGGCGATTTTACTCTGAATTTGTGCATCTGTGTGAAACCTGCATCCATTCTACATGGCTGGACATGTTTCCTTCAGCATAAAACATTTTTGTATGGGGCCCAGTTCACATCCCCAGGGAACATATAAGAATTAAACATTTCTGATTTCCACCTTGTGAAACACAAGTCAAGCAGTCTTCGTTTATACAAATAATAATGTCAGTTCCTTTTTTGAAATAAAATCTGTGAATAGAACTATCATTGATAAAAGTGTTGTGATGAACCGATGAATCAAATTTTACAACACAACTCTGAATTTTCTTTTTATTGCTGTAAAAATTGTACCTGAAATCTTTCTGATAGATCTGCTACAGTTAATTTGCTCTCAGCTTCCAATGTCAATAGTAAATTGTTGCTTTATAGATTTTTCACATAGAGGTTGGTCTTTGATTTCTCTCCACTTCAAAAATATCGAAACTATTTACTCCAGTTACTATTATATTATACTATTATACATTCCATATAAATTTTGACAGGCATGCCCAAGATAGAACCGTGTTGTACGTGTCATAGTTTATTCTAAGCTGACTTATAGGATCAACTACTTTTTCTTAAAAATCTCTTTCAATAATACTTTTCCACTATAAAGCTTATAGGCCTGGCACGATAATGAATAGCTTTTATAAGGAAGTCAAAAAAAACTTACATACACACCCAATATAAGTTTGATGAGAATTTTTGCTTTGTTTTGTTGGTTGCTGTTTTAAGTTTTAGTAGCTGGTTAGAAAATCCAACCACTGACGATAGAGTAATGCCAAAACTTAGTGGCATAGATTGGCTTTTGACAGTGACAAACAAAATTAAGACCTAGGTAATCAGGCATGATCAACTTATGCAATTACAGTACAAATCAGTATGATAGCGTGCATTTAGGCTTTTTCCCATCTTCACTGGTAGGTCTGAGTACTGTCTATTGTATTCATTCATAAGTTTGTGTCTACCGAGTGAGATCATTTCTGATTATTTTCATCTGCCCAGACTGCCTGACTTCATTTCTCACTCAATAATCGACTTACTTATATTTGTAAACATCAGTATCTTTAAAATTTTGTTAAATACAATAAACATTATGGGAATCAGCAAAACAAATTTAATTATGAAATGTTGTGATTAGGTAAGTACGGTGATGAACCTGCAGCGCTTAATCATCTTAACTTGTCTTTAAACTTATAAAACAACAAGACACATAAAGTCATGGCACTACTTGAATGGCAAAATGCCAAAACATGCCTGATGGTCCAAAATCGCAAAAACGTACACTTTAAAGTGATCAAAAATGATCAAACTATAGAAATAGTCTTAAATCTGAATGTTTGTCTAATCGGAGTCTTAAAGGGGTGATCCTGTAGTTAGATTAAACCAACCATGGTGATCCAGTCAGACCAAAGCAGCAATGATAGGCAGACCAGGAGGATCCAAAATGACCAAATTACAAAAATTCACCTCTTCTTTTGTTATTATATATTTTTTATCACAATTTTACATTTCACCATAAACTACAAAAATTTAAACTAAACATCTTTCCTTAGGTGTTGCAGAGGCAGTTGGATCTTGAGTTGGACCTTCTGTCCGATTTGAAAGAATCCAAGGGTCACAGCTGTGTCCTTGCCAGGGTCAGCGTCAGCGCTTTGAACAGTCAGCCAGTAGATTATGAATTGACGACAAAAACTTCTCATGGACGATTGGGCAGATTGGGAGAATTTTCAGATGAGGATGAGGAATTCAGTTCAAACGATGAAGGTTCAGATTCGGAGCCCATGCTCGAAGAGAGGAGGAGGAAGAGCAGTATGCCTCAAAGCACAGCAAGACAGAGGAATTTCAAACAGAAATTTATTTCACTATTGAAGAAATTTCGTGCGAATGAGGATCTACATGGACTTGGTACAGATCGCGAGGTGATGTCCAGCAAACTTTCACAAGGGGATATGGACCCTGCAGAAATAGAAGATCTATTTGAAGAACTAGACCTGAGCGACTCTGGCCCAGAACAGGACACAATCAGCATATCATCAAATCCTAAGCCTTCTCTCAGACCTTTTTTCTCATCTAGTCGTTCACTTCTTCAAGACTCCATTCAAGGTTCAGACATGAAAGAAGACTACTTAAGAAGAGCAGATGGTATTTTAGGCCCAGGTACCAGTTCTCCTCCAAAGAATGAAAAGTCAAAAAAAGAAATATCAGAAGGGGAAAAAGAAAAAAAGAAAAAAAAGAGCGATTTTTTGGCCCCGAAAAATAGTTTGCTTAAAGAAGGCTGAGATAAACTTAAATCTTTGACTAAATAACAGCATATAACAATTTGATGGTATACATATATTTTTTACTTAAATCATATTTATATGTGATCCCCCTTGTACTGATAAAAATTTATACATTTCCTTTTGATTATATATATTTATAGATTGATATTTCTTTACTTAGTTTGAAAATTTTGCTTTATATTTTTATATCTAATCACTAGTCAAAAATTCATTACAATTATGTTGGTGACAAATGCTCCAAATTAAAATTATTTTGTTTACTTGGCTTTCCACAAAATATTTGTAGAAGTTAGTCCAAAAAATTGTATTGAAAAGCATTTTAAAGGTCCCTGTGTTTGATTATAAAATTAATCAAAAAAAATTAAATCTCTTGTTAACTAATAATTCAATAACATTCAGGTATTGACAAAGTTAAACTGAAAGAAAATTCACCATAATAAAACAAATGATATGGTTGAAATTTTCAGCACAAAATAATTTTGTTTCCTTCAAAACATTCCTTCAATTTGTTGTTTAATGGAAAAAATTTTTTTCACAAGTCTATAGTGATTTTTCATTATTTTTACCAATCTATCATAAACATTTTTCATAAGAGAAATGGCCAAATTATTTTATGGATATGCGTTAACTAAAATAGGAAGTTAAGAATGAGCGATGAGTTTATTATTATTTTTTTAAATTATAAATTAATTTGAAAAATCTTTTAAAGACTCGCCCTGGAAAGTTCAAGCTTTACTTCCAATGGGTGGTTTTCTAATTAAAACAAAAAAGTGCCATCATATTTTTACCATTTTTGCAATGTTCTATGATTAATTTATGCCAGGAGCTTATAACTTCCTGTAATCATCAAAAAAAGAAATTATGAATAAACTGAAATAATTTTGTTAGAATAAGTTTTCTTAAAAGGACTGAGTTAAAGTTCCAGTGTCTGATTAAGCATTAACAAAAACAAAATATATATATATATATATATATATATTGTTAAATCAATAGTCTGAAGTTATTTAAAAAGTTTAAACATTAGTTTGTGTTACATTTAACAAAATGTTACTGATGTTGAAAAATATTGATGTTTAGGTAATAATATTTAATAAATGTGTTATGATATATTGTGATTAGATTGAAATAATTGTTTGTAATGTATAATAACTTTTCTTAAATACATTGTCATGCAATACTTAGACTGTAAATGTAAATTGAACCTGTTTGGGTATTCTTTTAAAATTGCTCGAAATTATAAATTTAAAAAAAGGGACGGCAATTTTTGTTTTTCTGAAGAATATTGGCATTAAAAAGTAAAGACTGCAAAAATTTTGTTTGTAGTATTAAAACAAATATATATTATATGTATTTGTGCGTCAACAGAGGACTGCTAGTGTGCTAAATATTTGTTTGATGTGATGTACCTGATTAATTTTTTACCAGTTTCTATTCTATTATTTATTGTGTATTTATTATTAATCGTATTTGTAATAGCGAGCATCATGATGCTAATGTAAAAATAAATCAATCATTTGACTTGCATTGAATTTGTATATTCCCAACCCTCAAATAGCAATTCATAGAATTTTCCCCTACTGTACATACATATTCAAGAATCTGGAAAATATTGTGTTAACAAAATAGCCTTTCTCACGTGAAAGTTGACAACATTTGAAATACATTGTGGAAATAAAAGCATACATAGTCCAGTCTATGGCTACTTTTATTTCCAACTAATGCTTCCAACTAAGATAAACAAATTTGTTATGTCCTATAACAATAATATTTAGAATTCTTCAAAGTCCGCCGAGGATTAGTCCACTCCAATTGTTTTCTTGTTGTAGTGAGAGTACCATAGGACAATGTACTTGGGCAATCCTTCACCACTTCTACACTGCAGATATCCCAACTTCACCCTCCACCATCCTCGCTTCCTTTGCCAACAACACAACTATTCTATACTCTGATCACAATTGCTTCAGATGAGCTCCAGGCACTTGTCCTGCAAATAGCCAAATGGAGTATATACTAGTGTATAAATCTTAACAAAAGCAAAAGCACCCATGTATAATTCACCCTTCAAAGCAAAATCCCATACAATATTCCTCAATTATACATTCTACAAGACAAATACATAATATAGACCTTTCAATCCAAATTTTTCAGAACATGTTCCTTGCTACTTCTCTCATATCACCCTTCACCCATGACCTCAAAATCCCTCTTGTGAAAGAAAAAAAAACCTCCAAAGCGTCCACTTTCTACAGTACATTTTCCAATTGAGTTGCCCAATCCTTCTCCTATAGAACCCACCCTTACAATCCCACCAGATGACTAAAGAAGGAATGCCCTCACTACCTACTATATGATGAATAGTCCCCGTGTATAGCTGGGACCACAGTAAAGGTTGTTTAACTTCCCCCTTGACACATTATGTATGTCATTTATAAATATTGTAATTCCAGCTCATTACATAATGTAAACACAGTACCAAATATAAAATATAGGTGAATGTAGAATAATCGTATTCATACAGGAGAAACAGGCAACTAAATAAAATCTCACATGCTAGCATAGATAAGTTGTCTGACTGTTTATAAATAATTTTTTAAATTATATGTTTAAATTCTCATGGATCATATCAATTGTTTTCCTTGACCCAAAACTGCTCATAAGACAAAAAAAATAATTTATTGCATGAAAATCTTGCCTTAAGTACGCTGTATTTATAGCTGTCCTCTTTATAAACAAAATTTATTAGTTTGTCCTAATTTTAAACTGCTGTTTTAATTTATTAGGATGAGAGATGCAAATGATCTCCTTGCTTCGACCCTGTATGAAACCGCTTCCAAAGAAACATTAAACAGAAGCACGAAAAAAGGGATGCTGGAATTGGCAGAGAACTTGGCAACAGTTGGCGATAGCAGGTAATACTGAAGGCCGACAGTCATTCAGAATGTAATTGCTCAATTCCAATAATTCTTAATACTGTGACCTTAGAGACGAAGCGACAAAAGAATTGGAAAAAAAAGTACTTTTACCATTATCACAATATAAAGTTTACTGTCGTAACGCAAAACTGGAAACGAGGCACATATATGGAGCTAAACAGAAAGAATTGTTTAAAAGGCGACAGCTAGGGAAAGTTAGGGAGAAAGATCCATATAATGTTCGTCAGATTGTATCCTTACTTGGAAATTCTTAGAAACAGTATATCATATTTTCTTTAGCAAAATTTTAGATGAAAGCCGAAAATGAGGTAAATAAAGCATCAATAGAGGTATCTCACACGCAAAAAGCTCTTGAAGAACATGTGGAAATTTTTGAAAAGAAGAAACTAAAAGATATCAAGCAATTGCTGTTGCAATTTGCTGAATCAGAACTAGCATTTCATGCTGAAGCAGTTGGAATATTCACAAAAGCTTATAAAGATTTGTTGAAAATAGACATAGACAGCGATTTTGAGGTAAAATAAAATACAATAACAAACATGTTTTTTTATCTTGGTAATCTCTGAACAACCAGTTATACCGGGTTTTGTCTGTCAGAACCCGGATGCATTTCAGCATTTCACTATCTGATCAATAAAACTGAAAATCTGCACTAGCTACTGTTCCATCACCTCATATATCTCACCGCATTTCACAATCTAATTTTTTTATGTAATTTTCTTTTCTTTTAAGGATTTTAGACAAATTTTGACGCAACAGCCGACAAATTATAAAGTAGAAACATTAAAAAGGAATAGTTCAATTGAAAAAATTGGTGCATCCAGGCTGGGAGAAAATCTTGCAAGCTTTCTTAAGTTTTCGCCTAAACAAATCCCAAAGATGGCAACAGATATAAAAAAAGAAATTGCTTCCTCTAATTCCGTAAGTAAATTAAATACAGCATTTTACATTTAATTTTACTGATTATTTGTAGATCGTGAGATGCAGTCTGGAGGACGTAGGTTTAGAAAAATATTTTCTTTATCATACCAATATTTTGATCTCAATAAAGATAGCACGGTAAAAAAAATGTTTTTCTATACTTACGTCACACCAGACCGCATCTCACGATCTCCAAATAATCATTAATTAATGGTCACTGAATACCACACATTTCTTTTTAAGGCGAGGACGTCAGCAATTCTTGGATCGAATAATGAACTGTCATATGATAGCTCGAGTGAATCGGTGCCAACTTCAAATAGCAATAGGGAAAATTCACCTGAAGAGATTACTATTGAAAATTATCCAGTTGGAAATGTTGTCACAACAGACAGATAAAAGTCTTAGCTTTGTTAAATATTCATAAGTTTTAAACATAATAATTATCACTGTCAAAGTTCTCCAGAAAAGCAGATTTGTGTCTGTAAAACAGTTAAATCATCCTTCCGCCAACAAATTATTGTTTAAATTGTTTAACACCCTTTAATATTGCCAGACATTTATCCTTTTCTTAATTAACATTTGCTTAATTCAGAATGAAGGTTACTAAAAATGTTGAAAATACAGTCGTGAAATTTAAATAAATGTTTTTATTTGTACAAAAACTATTTCACAATAATCTTAATGATTACAATAAAATGAAAAACCTCATTAATTTTTCCACCTTGGCAAAAACTGAACAAAATTGTCACTGTAATAATATGTGTAGAGATTAGTGATGACGGTTAATAGATAATTATTCAGATATCATCTCACGATATCTGAATAATAATGTAATAATATGTAAAAACCCTTCAGTGCATTCAGTCAGTAGGACGACGAGCCCTAGTAAAGCATCTAAATAGAAAAATTGTATTATATAATTACATAATTTTAAATTAACTGTATATATTATGATTATACATACTCATGTGAATAAGGACTTGTACCAAGCACTGCAGAACACAAATAGCAAAGTTTTGTTCCACATTTGCAAACAACTACATTACAACCACCATCTTTCACATAAATGTGATTACACATTAAACATTTTCTAAAATAATTTATATTGTATTATGGTCTTCTCGCTTACATAATATACAAGATGATACATTTTTCGATGCACAAAAGGAAAACAATCATCACCTGCTTAAATGGACTATCAAGTCACTTGATCTAATGTTGGTCTGTGCGTTGGTGAAATCTTGTTAAACCGGCACTGAGCTTATTGGGATTCATCATAACATGAAGTTTCGTAACTTGTCATAACTAATTTAGTATAAACCTGCGAGTAAAGACGGACTCCAATAAGTGATCCAGAGGCGATTCTACATCACTTCCTTCCAACCATGATTGCTTGTTAAACTGGTATTTTTTTCATTTTTTCCCACCACTACCCTGCCCTATTTTAGGGAGACCTATACCAATGGACCGCACCACACTGGGAATGTGAAAAAGAAAACAATCAACTGTACTGACAGGGGTGTCGGCGTCTTCAACTATTTAGGCATTGACATGGTCCTCATTACTATACCAGACATTTTTCAAAAACACCAGCACCCCGAGGTTTTTTAATATAAGTATATGTACAAAAAAAAAAATTTGAACTGGCATTTTTCTATATGATGCTACTACAACTTGTTTGCACTTTCAAAGCTAGCGGAATTGGTGTAAATTTTGAACTTATTCCACAGATACGAAGAAAGAAATTGAAAGTGACTCATTCTTGCAAGAGTAAGCACATGACACATATTCATTCAACTTAAGGCACAATCTTCAAACACCTCATTTGATGCCAAACTCATTTAATTATATTAATATTTAACCTTAGCCATTAAAATGCCCTTAAAAATTAATAATAATAATTAATATGTAACTAATTTTTACAAACATTACAAATTTTTATTTTAGGTTTTTAATTGAGGTAAGTAATTAATACATTTTCATTTCACATCAGTGGTTTTTGCAGCTTTAGTTATAAATGGAAAATCAATTATTTTGTTTCTAACCAAAAAGTCATCATTTTATCCTTATGAAATTAAGAAAATTGTACCAAGAGTCCATTTAAGCAGGTGTTCATATAATGTGCATGCATAATTATATGTATGTATAGTGAATATGAAAATAAACCTCAGAATTTTTTTTGAAGCGCTTTCCTCCTTAAAAAGTCTTTCAAGTTTATCTTTCCCTCCTTCTTGTTCATTCTCCTTACAATTCAAGGGTGTGTGATCTTTTTGTTTACACAGCCTGATGGAAAGTGTAAGAATGAGACAAATGAGTCTTTATGAAATAACTTAAGGTTTTGGCTTACCTGCAAATTCTTTCTCTGCATACTGAACAAAAGAAATATTGTTCATTTTCTTCTGGGATGGCTGCATATTCACAAAATGGACAAAATTCAATTCCTGGAATATCGGCCAATTTTACTTCGCTCTCCTGAATTTTGGAACACAGTTTCTCAAAAGCAGTATTACTTATAACATTCTGCAAATATACAATGAAAATATTAAGTAAATATTAATTATTCACAGACACTTTGTTTATTTTTTATATGACTTTGGAGTTCAGTTATTCACAATATTCATATTATTCAATATTCAATATTATTCATCTGACATATAAAAAGGGTCTGAGGCTGTACTAGCCAGCTTGCATCACTTACTTTAACAGATTGTAAAGGAATAAATCCTACACACTCATCAAGGCATGGAAAGTCTAATTTACCTTCGGCAAGCCTCACTTCCACATATCTAAAAAGTAAATGTAAAAAAGTTAAATTATCTTAAATTAACAAACATACAATATATCAGCATTTACTAACTTTTGCACACAACTATCACAAAAAATGTGCCCTTCGCTGCAAGTTATAATTTCGTTATCTAGAACGTCATCAGTATAGCAACATTCGCACATAAATACATCCCCCTTTAAGAGTAAACAAGCAATTAAATGAAGTCCATTTGTAATATATAATTAACAGCTTAAAAAATTAATTAATAAAACCTCAATTTTCTTGATTAACCTCATTTCTTCCCTACAAAGAAGAAATTCTTCAATCTTTTTGTAGTTCTCAACAAACCTAACCTAAGAGGAAAGAAATTATGTTATGCAAATCAGGAATATAAATATGCAAATACACACCTCTTTAACAAAATTAATACACATAGGAGAATTTTTTTTAAAGCCACTGTCAACTCTATCGTTCGTTGTTTGATTTGGAGGATTTGCAGCAATATGTTGTACAATATGAAGAAGATTGTATGACTTACCTACCATGACACTTGCAATATATTCAACTGGGTAGAAAAGATACCTAGAAAAATGTAAAATTAAAGATCCTTGAAAGCAAATTAGTGTATTATGTATATGTATTATTAATATTATAATAAAACACTTTTAAATGGGCTAGATCAAATCTAAACGGACTAATCTCAATTCATAATAATCTGTAAAGCCTATTCTCTCCATGACTAACTTTCTGCCCATTGATCATAAGCAATAATGATGGACATTCTTAAGTATCATTCAATGCCTGTCTCTTGTGGCTTTTAACGCCATTTTCTCATGTAATCACTTTAAACTGCATCCAGCCACAATTCAAACTTGTGTATATACATTTGTCATGTATAATGACTTCCATTTAGATTTATTAGCTAAGGAGCTTGTGTTTATGTTAACACTGAGAGTAGTTATTTTAATTAATTATACTTTTTATCTAATGTCTTGGTCGATGTGAAAAGTTAGTGTCGCAAGCAGGATTCGAACCATATCCTTCAACTCAATATGCCACTCCCATAAGCATTTGAGCTATCAAACTACTGGAGGTTGATCAAACAACCTGAAGCTGGCAAATGGAACACAATATACCTACTCAGACGAATCCCTATTCCTGGTTTCTTTTCAAGAATGGGGAAAAAACAGACAACAATTTCTTACCAAGGTTTTGAAGACCTCTGTATATACTTACATAAATATATATTACACTTTTTACACTTATGTGATTTAAAATAAATGTTAACCTGACTTTAATAGCGGTATACCCCAAGGCTTTAATCTTAAACCCCTCTTTTCCATGTTTCTAAATGATATTGCATTAGCTCTTATTTTCTCCCAATTCATCTTTATATGGATGACACTGTTTTACATTCTACAAGCAATATCTCTGAATTTATCTCTCTGCTTAACCATGATTTTCATTGCCTCAACCAATGGTCAATAAATGACGGAATTTTTTTAAACCATAACAAATCCCAGTCTTATAAAACCATTAATACAGATTGCCAACCCCATCATCATATCAAGAGGTCCCCTTTTAATTTTTGTCCTCAAGTTAAAAATCTTCGCATGACCATGTGAGTTCTACCATTAAAAAGATTTATTCAAGCCTCCATTCTGTTTGACATCCTAGCTTTTTGACTCCACAAAAAACTAAACTAACTCCTTATTAAATCCTAAATAATTTCTTTATTATGTTAGTGTAGCGGTATTTTTTCACTTTCATTAGACTCTCGATCTGCTCATTGCCTCCAAATTGCTTATCATCCCTGCAATGATTTAATGTTATGATCTTAAACCAAGAGATCATATTTCTTCACTTAACATTCTAAGCACTTATAAACTTGTACTATTTAAGTCAAATGAAAGTCCTCTATATCTATTCCTTATCCAAAACACTAATCATATCCCAACCTTCACTCCTCTAAAACTCTAGCCTTTTCTGAAAGATAAGGAATCTGTTTCTCCAGGAAGAACATCCTTCTTCCTCGCAAACGTTTTCACATCCACGATATCTGAGTTTTTAAAAATGACATGAATCATCTCTTTTTCTACCATCTGCCATTTCTTTTTCCCATTAACTTTGCTCTCTGCCTTTCATAATATAATTTTATCATTTGATTATAAATAATTAATATTTTAATTAATACATTATTGTTTTGTACATTTTATTATTGATATTGATATTATTTATCTTTGTTTATAAAACTAAATTAATTTTTAAAATTGGTTCCTTTAAAATATAAATAAACTGATTGAAATTGGACATATTTTGGTAAGCATGTGGGGTTGAAGTTTTAGGAACATAGTTGTAGATTAAACTTATAAATTTGAATATAAAATATTTACAGCCAGATTAGGTCATACAAAAAGAACGTTTTCTTTTAATTTAAAATTGTTTGTTTTAATTATTCAAAATGGGTTATGTTGAATAATTATTAACTTGCAATGCACTTGTTGAAATGTCTAATTTCACTCAGTTTATGTAAATAAATGTCGGAGAACTTGTACTAGGACTAGGATAGGGATAGAAGAGGCATCCACAAGGCCTTCTACACCTAAATCTGAATAGATCTATTCTATTATGCTCCTCTGTTTTTATAACTCACTGGCCAGCTTTAGGTCATTAATCAACCTCCATAGTCTTGCCAGCAGCTCTTTAGTTTCGGATCTTACTCGCAGTTTTTTCTCTATTTGCAAGAATCTACACCTATATAGATCTTCACAAAAACATAAAATGTGTTTTGTGGTCTCTTCTTCTTCCTGGTAGCATCTATGGAATTTTACTTGTGGCAGTGCCCTGTCAGGAATCCAACCCAGAGTGGTTCTGTTCCAGTAATTGTAACTCTTGCAGATATCCTGCTATCTTCATCTCTTCACATTCTCATTTTTGGATGTTTCCTTTTTTTTTTTTTTTTGTGTGTGTGGTAAGCAAGATGGTAGGTGGCAATAGGTTCAGGGCTTCAACATTCATCACCACTGGCTCCTTTTTCGACCAAAAGGCCCACTTTGTGATTGCCTCTCCTGAATGCCCAAGGGCCTACGCCACAGTCAGGTCATGCTGACACTGACTTCTTCTAAAGGTTCAATACAATTCTGTACACCTTTGAGTCTTGCTTTTCGCAATCTTCAAAAAACATAAAACATTTTCTTGGTCTCCTCTTCTTCCTGGCAGCATCTGCATAGTTTTACTTTTGTCTGTACTCCTATCTGGAGCATATGCCTTCTTAGGGAGTAGTGCCTTGTCTGGAGGCTAGAGAAAATGACTATATTCCAGGAATGTATTCCTAGACTTTCTATTTCTCTGGCACAGCGTTCAATCATTATGATTTCAGAATGGAAAACTGTAGAATATGTTTAAAGTCAGCTCATCTTCAGATTCATCCAAATGACTCGTTAATTTAAGATTAACTTTAACAATAATATTAACGTGTAATAATAATTAATACAAAATGTAGTTTTTAACTTATTTATATCAAATATATTTAAATTTAAAAAAACTTATTTATCTAAATGTTAAAGCCGTGAGGGTGGCTTTATAAACACTGAAATCTTAGCAAGTAATCAAACTTGGCTTTAATTTTATTTCACACTCTGACGAAATAAAATCTTCCAGATTTTCATAGCGGTCGATCGATCAAAGTCTACCTATTATTTTTAATACTAAAGTGTGTAGAGATTAGTGACCGTTAACGGATAATTATTCAAATATCGTGAGATGCGGTCTGGTGTGATGTAGGTATCAGAAAAACATTTTCTTTATCGTGCCAACGTTTCGATCTTTTATTGAGATCATCTTCAGGGCCTGGGATTTACAAACATAATTTACATTTAGAAAATACATATAGAATATGGAATTTTTGCATTGTATAAATTCCATATTCTATATGTATTTTCTAAATGTAAATTATGTTTGTA
>CM077099.1:19075017-19150536 GCA_039619505.1 Cimex hemipterus | reverse complement strand
TACAAACATAATTTACATTTAGAAAATACATATAGAATATGGAATTTTTGCATTGTATAAATTCCATATTCTATATGTATTTTCTAAATGTAAATTATGTTTGTAAATCCCAGGCCCTGAAGATGATCTCAATAAAAGATCGAAACGTTGGCACGATAAAGAAAATGTTTTTCTGATACCTACATCACACCAGACCGCATCTCACGATATTTGAATAATTTAATACTAAAGTACTGAATTGTACAGATCGGCGTGGTGCTACCTTATTACGAACTTTGATAAGCAACCTTAGTAGTTCTCCCATGTGGTCTAGTGGCTAGGATATCTGGCTTTCACCCAGAAGGCCCGGGTTCGATTCCCGGCATGGGAACTTGTTTTTTTTGAATAATTATAAATTAACTGGTTATTTACAATTATTTTCTTAATGTTATCTAAAATAAAATTATAGTATATTGTAATTAATCATTCCTTTTATCTAAGGTTTTTCATTTCAACCAAAACCCTTGGATGAAAAATAATAATATGACCAAAATCTAGAACAATAAAAAAATTAATTTATACATAAATCATAAAAACATCTTTCTCATCAAATGTATCAAAATGAGAAGAGTAACTGAACAAAAAAGACACGTTTCAGAAAAGGAGAGAAAAATTCATTTCGGCACATTTAACTGACAATTATGCGCAATTTTGTACTTGAACTATTAAAGTTAATTAAGTTTTAATTTAAAAATTTAAATTAAGGCAGAGAAGAAAATGATTAATAAAAAGAGATAGATATAGAGGAGGGAAATAGTAATAACTAAATTATACCTGTCTTTTAAATACTCGAACATTTGTTCTTTATGCTGTTTCGACTTAGGAAGTTGTTCGAAATAAGTGAGCGGATCCTTCGTCCTGAGACTTCGAAGAAAATTCTCCACGTCCATTCGGTCGATGTTCAGGATGTCTCCAGGCAGGACGAAGTCTTCTTCGATTTCGGTTTGGAGCAGCGTCGGGTCATCGAGTGCCTGGCAGACGAAGGAACAAAAAGCCTCTTCATCAGTGCCGAGTTCCTTGCATTTCATTATTAAAGTGTTGCGGTTTGCCGATGGAAAAATCGAAAGCAAATAATTATAGTGGCGGCTTATTGTTAAAAATTTCGGAAGTCCGGCGGCGTCCATCGCTGTGAAAACAATCCCCAGTAGATTCCCAAATCTATGCTTACAAAGACAATTTTCCTGCACTATTAAACTATATCCATTAATATAATTTAATTCCAAGCTACAGATCATAAAATAAACCCACCAGCTATAGACGAAGCGCAATTACTATTTGAACTTTTGAATGTAAGAATTCGGTACCAACTACCAAACCCGTTACGGCCCTTTCTGAGAATTTTCCGATCTGAGAAACTAGCAATACGCCTTTACTTGTTTCCGCCAAGAACTATTGTTGAAAATGGTCTAGTGACGCGTAACAGTCACATTTAATCAGTCCAAACTCTCTAAAATAACAGTGTTTAAATAAGAAATCAAATTATTCGTATCTTTTATCGAAAAATTTATTTTCTGTTGAAAGTGTTATCTGTGAAAGGAGAGTCATAACATTCTAAAGGGACGGTTCCATTGTGAATTTAAGAGATATTCAGATTACAAACTACATTGCTATTCCTTTTATTTACATGCTGTATAAAGACAAAATTTTCGAATCTACAGCTTAATTCATTTGTATGAAAATTATCGTCCAATTATCTCACAAAAAGGGCATCAAACACTAAAAGAAGTTAAGTAATTGTAATTTTTGCCAATCTTAATTTTTTAACATTTTATTTTATTACAAAATTTATTTGGACATTAAAAAATAGTTCAGTTTTGTAATTATTCCATCCTCTTTGAAAAATGATTAGATATTGCCTTACTAATAATGACCTATAATCCTAGTATACACAAATTAATGAATGATTTGATTATTGGTGAATCCAGTTGAGCATTATGATTCATTTTACCTATAAAACCAGTCAAATTTTACATTATTTCTCAAAGTTCCTGATTGTATTAGTAATTAACGAGGCTGAATACATTAGAAACTGATTCAACCATGGTGAGACGTGGTAACAATTTTCTTTTCTTTCAACATTACAACTGAAATACCATGTGTAACAATTTTACACTTTTTCAAAGTTAAGACTAATGTTAATGGCATTAGTAATGACGACCAATAATAATTGTTAATATAAATCTAGTTCATACTAATTATTAAGATCGTAACGATTTTGGTGACTGGTGGGACCTCACGCCAATTTCATTTATCAAAATGTTATGAGAGTTGATCATGGAACAAGTGCAATTTTGTTGTATCTTTTGACTTTTACACCTTTTCACATGAATATTTATTAGTTTTATAGATCAATAAACTCAGTAATAAGTTGGGAAGACGAGAACAATCTGGAAAGACTTGCAACCATTTTCCTTTTGGTTTTACAATTAACGTTTAGTAACAATGTTTAAATTATTTTTAAAACTTAATGATTGGGCATTTAATTAGTAAAGAAGGCTAATAATAATTGTTAATATAAATCTATCTAATACTAATAACAATAATCAATAAAATCGTAACGATTTTGGAGTCTGTTGGGACCTCACGCCAATTTTGTTGTTGTCTAGAGTACAAGTGAAGTTTTGTTGTTCCTTTTGAGTTTTACAGCTTGTCACTTGAATATTTGTTAGTTATATCCATCGATATACTCAGTAATTAGTAAGGATAAATTGGGAAGACGAGAACAATCTGGTAAAACTTGCCGCCATTTTCCTTTTTGTCTAGCAAGAGAGTATCGTTTTATAACTTTTTTATATTAAAATTTAAACGTTAATGATTGGAAATTGAGTTTTTAATAACGCATAACAATTATTGTTATAAATAATGACTGAGTTAGATTGAATGACAAGTGGAACGGCATGACATTTTCATAAATTCAATTTTTTTTTTAAATATAATGAGTTCCGTTTTTAAAATGCTTTTATATTCTGTATTCAAATTTAATAGATGAAAAATATGTGTTAGTAATACTGACTAGTATCGTTAGTAGTCCAATGATTTGATAATTGGTGGGACCAATCAGTATTGACGTCACTATTGGGATTCCTAGTTTATTTGAAAAAACGATAAGGATAACAGCATCAAGTTGGTAACTTGAGAAAAACCTGTCGGACACAAGTATCACTCTATCAGTACCAGCTGATTGGTCTTCTGTTCATTTGGGATGTACAGTGCGATGCTTGTTTGGACACTCGGTCGTTTTATCGTCAAAATCTGTCAGTGATGGTATAGAACTTGAGTCTAGTGGGGAGGGATTGAGTGTTCGTAGCAGCCTCCCTTGCGGATAGTGGCCGAATGTGTCGCGGGAACAATATCGAATTTATTAATTCAATTAGTGGCGTTCGGGCCAAAACGATACATTTTAGAATATGTGAGACGAATTTTAGCCATAAATTCGCTGTCGATCTTTACGGTCCATTATGTCGGCAATAACAGAAAGGGGTGTCCTCAGATGGAAAGAATGGATGCCCCTAGTCACTCAGCAGGTTGTTGATTTCTTTTCATATCAGTTATTTTCATTTGCAAAATAATTTCTTAACAAAAATGTAATTGTACCGATTCAGCAAAGGTTGAGGAGTTTAATACAAGTCATTGCGTACAACATACAAGTCAAAGATGACATACTCTCAAAACACAAAGTCAAGAAGCTGTCGTACTTTTTTACGCTTCATCTTTCAACGATGTCAGCTCCAGTGTATACGAGTGAGAAGTTGGAAAGCGAGAATCCCAAGTGGTGCGAAGTCAACATAGGCCAACAATACGGGGCAGCCACTGGTAAAGATTTTCCTTTTTTAATATTTTCTAGCATTTTCTAATTCTTATTACGTTATTAATTGGAACAGTCAGTGCTGATATGTTATTTTATCTCAGATATAAAATGAATGTGGTCTGCAATGTTTGGCATTGCTGATAAGAGATTTCATTTTTTCTCCTCAATGTCACATTATATCGATGCTTTTAATTTGACTTGTTAAAAGCTAATCAACCATTCAACACGACACAAAGCGAAGTATCGTTCATACAAATGCATAGCATGTCCAACATAACATGGCAGACATGACAGAGACTCAAGTTTTCACACCACAACTGACTATATATGCCGATAAACTAGAGAGTTGACTGCAAACCAAAGAGTTAGCAGTGTTAGCAGTTTTACTTGAAAAAGAAAATGGAATGAAATTGGATTGTGTGGAAGTAGAGCAAAAAAGGAAAAAAAAAAGAATCAATGAACGTCCAATGGATTTAATAAGAAAAAAAGGAGAATTGTACACGCCCTATAAAGAGATGAAAACTGATTTTTTAAATTTTTCAAAATAGTCACTAAGGGCACAGACACACACAGACTAGGCCAGAAAAAATAATTCATACTAATCATTTTATGCTTCATACGTAGTCAGACATCATAGACACTCCCCAGCACAGTTCAAATATTCTTTATGATAATACATTCACATTCTATTTAATTCCTGTATAAGTGAATACCCTTATAGATAATATATGTAACTTTTTTGCTGGATTTTGGTATTTATGAATGGTATTTAAATGTAATGTGTGACAGTCTAGATTTATAACAAAAATTTATATTTGTTAATGATTTTTTCTTCGTTATAGTGGTCCATCTTTTTAATTTTTCTTTTTTGCAGGCCTTTTTGTTAAATGCAATCACAACGTTTTGACAAATTGTCAATTCTGAACCATTTTCAAGTGCTAATTATTTTCAACTTTCGTTGAAACAATATTTTGTTTTTAAAGTATTTATACAATGTTTAAGAAATAAACTACATTTCTTGAAAATGGCACAAAATGGCCAAAATGAAAAACAAGGCCTACAAAAAGATTTTTTTAAACAATTTTTTCCGTATTTCCTTTGACAGGACTATCTTGTGCTTTTTTGAAAAAAAATCATGGTAGTTTTCTGACAGGTTTAGAAATGAACCGGCATTAAAATTACAGTAAAATAATGCCTGTTATATAGGAGGATCTGTGGGCATAATGTCCAACTAAATTGTTGTGGACAATACTTGCAATATTTTTTGTTTTTCCAAGATCAGTTAAAAAGCCATTGGCTATGGATTCAAACCCAGAACTGCTAACATCGCAAGTACTAAACTGGACGCCCTAACAACTCAGGCACCCCGGCTGCTTAAAAAAGAATGTAAAGATATGAAAAAATAAGTACATCAGTGTTATTAGACTAGATGAGGAAACGTACCTAGGATAATTAAGTAAAATAATACATAAAAATTAATTTAAGGAAAAGGTTTCCTTAGTCACACTCAATACTAGTTCACTTAAACTGTTAGCAACTACCTTGTTCCTGAGAATAGTCTTCAAAATAAAACACAAGTAGGCCACCCACACATAAATCTTGGGCCCAACATCAGATTTTTGGTCCATCACCTTGAATTAATGGTGTAAGGGAAATTATATATTTAGGAATAAGCGCCAGTGAGTGTCAATTTTCAGCTTAAACTGTACGCTCTTTGGATTTAACCAAATGTTCTGACAATACGATGTAGTGAGTTATTCTGATTCTAATTAAGTTACCTGATATTCTTCTTCTTATTCAACTTACACAACTCAAACCACTGGATGCTTATGGCTCACAAGCAAAAAATTCCCCTACTTTGAAAGTTTTTATATTCTGAATTTTGTATATCTTTTTCTTAGAATTATTTGCTGTTGTGTTATTTTAATGTTTAAAAAGTCAAGAAGACTTCTGAATGATGGTTCAGTAAACAATTTTTATCAGCACTTTTAAATTTGTTAAATTCAGTCAGTTAAGAGAGATTCTTATTTGTTTAGTTTTATTGATCAGCTAGTAATAATATATACAATTTTTTTTTTTTGAAGGGTCAAATGAAGATTCTAAAAACCCTTTCCTTCATTGCGACCTATATAGCTCTATTTTTGAACCTTTATAAATTATTACCCAACCTTTGAAAGTGCACTTTTTCTTATAAGATTGCCTCTTTGTGTACCTCGTTGGTGCAAAAATAGCCATACTGCAACCGAGATAATGCTTCACATGTCCAAACGATAAATGTCAATGTCTCTGGTTCCTCCTGACAGAGTCATGTTTCTATCCCTACTTTGCATATTTCTTTAGGTGACTGGTAAAGAGGCCTACAATATTGAGCACAGAGTTGTATTGCATGAACCTTAGCTTGAAAAATTTTAGGGAATAGTCCAAGGGGTTTTGCTAGGGTATCGGCCCTTTTACACCTACTTCTGTTCCATCTTTGATCCATCTGTGTACCCTATTAGGGCTCTTTCCTGAAACTTGGGGTGGTTTTTTATTTACAAATGCTTGAAAGTCGTAGCTATTAAGGCTGGATCATCATATACATTAAGGGTTTTTTGTTGCATAGTGATGTATTTCAGAAAAAATTTCCATTTTCTGAATCGCAGTAACATTTTGTTGGAAACGGTGCAAAGCAGTCACCAAATTGATTGTTTGGTACATTCACTCAGGAATTGTGTGTAGGAATTAATGGTTCTTGAAGAATAATGGGCTTTCTTTACAAAGAATGATAATACTCATTGAAGACATCAAGGCTGAATGAATCACATAGTCTAAATAAAGCTGTTTTAATCATAGTACGATTAAATTTTTACTGATGTAAATGACAATTAAAGAACAATTTTTTCATATGTGCATTCATGCAGAAATTTTAGGGGGCCAACAAATAATAATCTGGTTACTGACTCTATGGTTTTGTAATCAGTATAGTAAATCAATATCCTAAAATGCTAGCCTCTCCTTGTACCACAGGTTAACAAGTTACATAATTTGTGAGGCTCACATGGCCTCCTAAATTAATGATTGAACTTTTGTATATGTGATGGATAAGTGAATGTAAGAAGACAGAAAAGTGAACACTCTCTGTGGAGTTTGTTTGGGTTATTTCAACTACTTTGAGCCAAGCCATATCTCAACTCATTTTTGCTAAATTTAATAGTTTTAAATCTTGCCGGGTGTTCAGTTGGGAAGTGTTGTGGGATCTTTTGGCTTTTGGCCATCTTATCCAGTTCATTCCTAGCTATTTCTGTAGGAATCCTTGCCAACATGACCCTTCCCTTCCATCATTTTTAATAACATATTGATTATATTTGTAAAGTATCTGTACTTACTTTCTAATATTTCAGATTTATTTTTAGATGGTAACATTTAATGTAATGTATAATTATTTTTGTTACAGGTGTCGTTATAAGACTATGGGTGAGTATTAATGGAGAAGCTGATTATGAAGTTACAGTTTGGGGGCTGTTTTTCAGTGGCCTCATGTACTTGGGTCCAAGAGTTCTGAATACAGATCCCAGTGCTTTGGGATCAAATTCATTGATTTTTCATATGTACGGTGGATATTTCACATCCCCTCATTGCTTTTTAAATCCTCATCCAGTCACACCCAGAACGTTGACCATTCAGATGAATGCGTCTCATACTAAGCCTAGTTACAACGTCAATTCATTGTTAAGGTAATTGTTGATATTGATGGTCAATCTTTTCAATGTTGTAATTTTTGATGTAAAAGGTTGCAGACACTCCAACAAGCAATAAAGAAACAAACGACGGCCACTGCAATGCTACGAGAACGTATCTCGTCTGGTTGTGCCATCAACTCAGAAGAGGATTCTTTGATTAAAGGAAGTGCCGCTTTGAGAAAACTACTCAGCAAACCAGTTACCCCCAAGGTGAACCCAGATAAAATATTAGCAATCAAGATGCAAATTGAAATGAAGAAATTCCGAATACAAATGCTTGTCGAAGAGAAGGACCGTAAAGCGGCACTTGTAGAAAGATTGGCTGTCATCAAAGATATGCTTGCAGAAAAGAATCAAGATAGAGGTTCTATACTCAATATTTTATTATATTTTTACTATGCTAATTACTACTTATTATATTTTTTAGACACTGAACTCATGGATAGATATTTCATGTTAAGGAAAAACATTGAAAAAAGAAAGGAGTTCAGACAACAGCTGATAGAAACAAGAACACATTTGGCGCAAACAACAGCTCTCTTAGACAAAAGAAAAAAAACATTAATGTCACAACTATCTTTGATTTATCCAATTATTCAGGTTAATTTTAAATTAGTTTCGTAAGAAACCCTTTACACTTAAGGTAAAATAGCAATGAACTAGATTAAATAAAATAGTTGATATTTTTTAAATTATCACCACAAATAATTCAACTTGAACATTTTTAATACTCTAATTAATTTTTATGCAATGTGTTTGGGATGAAAAATTAGTTGACGATGGGTGTTGATATGCGAGTTGGTGAACTGTGCTGAGCCAGGATAGGATCACTGATTGAGTCTGCCTTCTCTCAGGTTTCTTGGATTACTCAAAAGCATTTCAACATTGCGCCATATTCAGTGAAAAACTGAATGAGGAGTAGCATTTGAGTAATTCAACAAACCACAAGTGAAGACAGGCACGATAAATGACCCTATGTTGGTTCAGCTTAAAAAAATTGGTATCATGAGCAGGACTCAAACCCATCAGTACCATGGCACTTCTATCATTTGAGTTATCGTTCCTGTCCTCAAAGCACCAAGTAATCATCTCAACCTCTCATTTACCAATATTCAAAAATTATGAAATCATATTGATTCTCACCAATATAAATGAATTGCACCTACTGTATAAATCTGTATAAAAAGTAATAAATAGGTCATAATAATTATTCTGGTTAATAAGACCAACCAAAACACATATATTAATATTTCACATTTGTATCCAATAGAAGTTTGTTAACCATCAAATACGTTATGATAGATAATTCCATCAAACCTCAAGTTGTGTATTTTACCATTTTATTCTATTTTATTAACCTTTTGAGTTTTGTAGATTAATTTCGGTTTTATAGATGGATAAACTTTAAACCAAATTTACTTTTAAATGTGTGGTGATTAATGACCGTTAATCGATAATTATTCAAAAATCATGAGATGCGGTCTGGTATGATGTAGGTTTCAGAAAATTATTTTCTTTGAGTGAGTAGAAATACATTGATTGAATATAAAAAAATATATTTCGCATTGTATAAATTCACTTCGTTCCACATCGTACATGCATTTGTTAAATATAAACAATGTTTGTAAATCCCAGGCCCTGAAGATGATCTCAATAAAGATCGAAACTTTGGCACGATAAAGAAAATGTTTTTCTGAAACCTACATCACACCAGACCGCTCACGATTTCTGAATAATTTACTTTTAAAAAGTAAATGCCACTTGTAAGAAACGTTTTAAAATTTAACTTCAGACTTTTTTTAAAATGAGACATGAATCTGAAGCTGTAGACAATCTGCAGAAATTTTTTTAATGTAAAAAAAAGTAATTGCAATAGTTTATTTTAGTCATTTCCAATCATTCTGTTCCACTTATCTGTTTTGGTCTATCAGACACATTATTCTGTGACTGCTCTGTTATTTTTTGCATTACAATTTGCTATTTAAATAGCCAATAAGAAGCAATTTGATGTAGCAAAATGTTGTCTGATAGGCCTAACTAGCAAATATAGGAATACCGGGTTGATCGGAAACCAAATTACATATTCATTACAACATTTGAGCAGTACATATGTAAATTTCAGTCGCCAAATGGGAACTACACTATTAGAGAAGTGTATTTACCGGACTCTGAAGATTTCGATGGCAAAGATGAATTGATGATTTCTGTAGCTCTTGGCTTTGTGACCCACCTCGTCCAAATGATGTCTTTCTTTCTCAATGTTCCAACAAGGTACCCGATGGTTCATTTTGGCTCGAGAAGCAAAATTATCGACCACATATCTGAAAACATTTCTGATAAGGACAGAGAGTAAGTATGCTTGGCTTCCAGTATAATTATCTTTAATAATTGATATTTCTCAGATTTCCACTTTATGCGAGAGGAAAGGAGAAACATCTGTTTGACTACGGTGTTTACTTGTTGAACAAAAATATAGCTCAGTTGAGATGGTGTTGTGGAATCACGACTACAGATCTCAGGCCTACTCTCCTCAACCTGTCCGCTCTTATGAACTTAACCACTAAACAAAATGAGTAATTAACTAAGTAGAGTAATAAAAAATTTAGCAACTTTTCTACAATTTTTTTTTTTCAGAATTGGCTCAATAATGAGAGACTGGAACAGAGGTAGGAACGAAGAGAAACATCCTTCCTTGAGCAATTCATTAGATAGAGGGCTTGATTGCGTGACTGATACACCTTCTGATCCAAACGGTTCTGACTGTCATGAGTATGTTGAAAAGCAAAGGGTAAGATATGAGACAGCACCCGTTCACGATTTGGCCAGTTTAATGTCACTTGACATAACATGTAAATCGTATGACAATATTAATGGTTCTCATGCGATTCAAAGTTACAATAAGGACCAACCGATGACGGTCCCAAATGAAGATTTGTTAACCAGAGAATAATACCAATATCCTTTGACTTTGTTCATTTCAAAATTTTGCCTAGTGTATTATATGTAAATATTATTAAACATGTACGATAACATTGAACAGGTAATAATCACTCATAAAGAGAAGTGAATTTACATTAGGAAACGTGTATAATATTCCTTTCCAGTCATTTGCCAGAAAATAATTTTGATATGTAAATATGTTTATATTGTACAACCAAATTGTATATAAGACTTCATTATACAAATATATTTATTACAAACCTGATATATTTATTTGTCTGCATTATATCATCCTCAGTTTCAGTTTCATTATAAATTAAGGTGATACATTTTTTTTTTTTTTTTTAATGAAAGTCGTGATTATACAAAGATTTTAAAAAATCTTGTTTAATAAGCTAGCATCTAAGTGCACTGCTGAAAATATTTCAGCCATTTAAAAAGCAATTTTATGTTTTTGAAGGACCACAATACGATTGTTACGTTTTCTAAACATTTGAAGATCAAACAGGAAAAACTTAATGTTACAATAATTATACATGTTAAGTAACGAATACAACATTGGTGAAAACAAAATAAAAATGAAATATTAATTGTACTAGAAAATAAGTCAGTCAATTTTTCCTTATTGAAGATGACTTAATTTTTTTTAATAAGATGGCTTTATTTATTATAAATAAACATTACTTTTTACAATATTAAAACTAATTACTCACTTTTTTTTATCAATTCACTCTTTTTATCTCAGAAATAAAACATTTGTTTTTGGTTAAAAATGTGATAAGACCTAATTTTTAAATGTATAAATCGACCCAAAGCACATGGAGACCTATTGAATCTTAACAATTAAAACAGTCTTATGAATAAAGTAACTTGTCTAAGAAGAAATTTAATATTAAAATAATGAAATAAAACTTTTAAGAGTAAACCAAACTCCATCATTATTATTGTACTGTTTAAATAAAGGTAAGAAATTCCTAGGACAAACATCTCCCATTGCCCTTTTCCTCATTGAAAAGTTGTATACAATAGTTGAAATAAATAAAAATGAATTTAAGGAAAGAGCTGAAGAAAAAGACTTGAGAAAAAGAATAGAAACCGTCAGATTTGGCCATTTGTGAGAGGGGGGGAGTTTATACAGGTATGTCAAGTTACGAAATCTAGCTATTAACATAACAATGGGTTTTGTTTTAAAAATCAACCTGCCTCTCTGACACAGATGCCATGTCCAAGTGTAAACGAATGATCTAACTGCTGGTTAAAAATCTATTCCAGCGGAAGTATAGTGGAAAAACATCTAATCTGGGCGACTAATAGTAGTTACTGGCAGTAAATCGTGGGAGAAAGTTTTCCTGCGGATTTGTTAATTTTATTTAAATGATACAATAATAATAATCACATTGTTATACACATTAAATTTTTAACACGAATATTATTCAAATATTTATTTTACCACAATTTGTAGCTTTCGGCATACTTGATTATCTTTAAATAAATTACAACTTTAACAAAACTACAATTTAAAATTGCAAGCCCTATTATTTATAATGTATTTATTTCATCACAGTCCATATACATTTTTTATAGTTACAATTGTATATTAAAGTGTACAAAAACAAAACAAAAGTTGTTACAAAGACATTTTTCTTCCTTCTATTGATATCTCTACGGCTCGTCTTGCTTGTTTGTTGCGTTTACTATCTATAAAGTTTTTATAATGCTTTTCAAACCGATTCATCTGGCGTTTGGTCGTCTAGAAACATAACATTTATAAGAAGAGTGTCAAATTTTATCATAATAATAAGATAAGAAACATACTCTAGTCATGTCGACATCAGTCTTCCACTTGGGTCTAACAACGTAATCTTTGTTTGATGGTACTGGTACTCTTGCTCTTCCTACCCAACCTTTGTCACCAGGCCTTAAAGCTCTATGTGACATTTTAAAAGAAAAGGTAGTTATTATTATTATTATAATAATTAAAAGTGATTCACTTACTTTCCCTCGCCGGTGAGTGCTTTTGCGATATCCTGTCTACTTGGTGTACTGGATTCTTCATCATGAGCCCTTCTCCTTTTTGGCAGTTGTTGTTCCATGTCTCTCGTTTCCCTTTCCTCTTTGCTTAAAGCTATACAATATACCAAAATCACAATAATATAAAAACATAAATGAAACATTATAATTATTAATGAACCTTTAAAATCGGTGGATAAGTTGAAAATAGGTCTTGCCCATTCATTTATCAGCTTTCCTGCCAAATCTTTGTTTTCTTTCGTCTCCTTTGGATGTTTGTACAAATACATAACTGCCTTTCCAATCCCAGAGTGTTTTAAGGTCGATTGCTCGATAGGTGGAAACTAAGATTCCAAACCGAACATGTTCAACCAATAGGATTTATAGAGTTTTAATGCGTTAAATACCTCCTTCAGAAGTTTGAGAATGTTTTCTCTAATTTTAAGTGCAGGTAGACTTCTGTCAGGCATTGGAGCCAGCCAGTCGGTCAATACAGTAAGAACATTGTGCTCGATGAATGCTAATTGGAGATCTTGCTTGTTGAGCTGAGACATAACTTTTGTTAGCATTCCAACTTTGTTAGTAGCTGGTTTACTAGCCTGGTTACATTTTCTATCCGCCTAAAATTTGGTGGAAAACATTTTTTAAATAGTTTTTGTGTTATGCATTAGTTAAGCAGTTTTTGAAACATAATCTTACTTCAGCTGCAGCTTTCATATCAGCTAATAACTGAGCAATTATGTCATCATTGTCATTAATGATATCAATATCCTTCCGCCTTCGTCTTTTAGTTTGCTCTTCTTTTTTTCTTGCTAACATTAAATCAAAATCTGAAAATCCTGAGTTTTCTCTAAAAAAAAATCACATATATATATATATATATATTGTGAAATATTAAAAATTACACTCAAATATGTTGAAATGTACTTACTCTATCTCACGGACAGGTCTGTCTTCATCAGAATCATCAGAGACCTGTGGGATAACTTCTCCAGTTGGTTCTTCAGCTTCTTCTTTATTTTCTTTTTCTAAGCTTTCACTCTCCTTTTCGGTTTGTTCCTCTTCTTCCTCATCTTCAACATCAGAATCTCTCTTTTTCTTTTTCTGTTATGACAGTAATAACAGTGATAATAATTTGAAAATTCACCTATCAAATATCTGTCGTACCTTTCTAGTGTCTGACTCTGAGCCACTTCCTTCACCTTCAGAATCTGAAGCAATTTTAGTTTTCTTTTTTCTCCTTGTAATTTCTTCATCGCTATCATCATCACTTTGTACTTTATGTTTTGTCCCTGAGGTAAAAAAAAATTAAATATTATAATTTTATAGTGCATAAACAATAAAGAGTACAAATAAACACTTTTCAATAAAAATAACAATAATTACCCTTTTTACGCCTTGTTTCAATATCAGAATCGTCAGAATCAACCACAGAATTTCGTTCTTCCACATCTAATGAATTTAAATATTTAGTTATCAAACTAAATGCTAATTAAAATTGTTTCCTACTTACCAGAACCTTTGGATCGTGACCTGCTTCGTGATCTTGATCCATTCTTAGAATTTTTTGAAAGTGATCTTGACCGAGATCTCGATCTAGAATTTCTGACAGAACCTGATTTTGATCTTGATCTTGATTTGGATTTGGATCTTGAACGGGAACGAGAATGTCTGGAACCAGAGTGAGATCTAGAACGAGATCTTGATGCTCGATCATTTGAACCTGAACGTGAACGAGATCTTGAACCTTTTCTTGAGGCAGATTGTGACCTTGATCGCCTGCCTGATCCAGAGCGTGATCTCGATCTACTTCCTGAGTCAGATCTGGAACCAGACCGCGATCTAGATCTTGATTTCCTTTTATCTGACCTAGACTGAGAGCGTGAATGCCTTGATCCTGATCGTGATCTTGATGCTCTGGCAGAACCTGATCTTGAACGTGATTTTGATCTTGAGTGTGACCTTCTAGCCGAACCTGATCTAGAGCGAGACCTTGCTTTGAGAGATCCTGATTTGGATCTTGACCTGGACCGAGATCTTGAAGGAGAACGAGATCTATCTGATTGTGACCTTGATCTTGGTGTTGCAGATCTAGATCTCGATTTAGCTCTTGAATGTGAACCTGACCTAGATCTTGCAGGTGATTTTGCAGCAGAAGGTGAACCTGATCCTGATCTGGATCTTGATCTAGACCTTGAAGCTCTTGAATTGGCTGGTGAATAAGACCTTTCCCGGCTCTGTGATCGAGATTTGGCTGAACCCGACCTGGACCTTGAATTTGATCTCGATCTAGATTTGTTCACCGGCGATGCAGGTCGAGACGTAGATTCTCTAGAACTCGACCTTGATCGTTTTCCTTTAAAAAGTTCACTGGGACTGCCTGACGGAGATCTTGACTGTGAATGCCTCGATGATGATCTTGATCTGCTCTTTCTTGAAGAGGGAGAAGCTGAACCTGAATGACCTGAGCCGGAATGTACAGACTCATCATCATCGTCCCTACTACTGCCAAATGAGGAATGAGGCACACCATCATCTAAAAAAAGAATTTGTACTTTTTGATTATCTATATAATTTTCAAATATTAAACTTTTTTAACAGCTAGTGCTCTTTAATTATAAAATCTATTATTATTATTTATTTAAAAATAAGTGAAAATTTCACGCACACACATCATTACTGTTTCAAGTCTCAGTTTCAAAATGGTTTAAATGATCTCTGAATGGTGTTCTCATTCTCACTGCCATCGCCACAAAGTTTGATAATGTTTCTGTCAATTTGGGCACCTTTCCAACTTGAGTATAAACTTTTAAAACGAAATTAGTGAAAATCGCATTAGTAAAGACCTGAATTAAGTAATGAAATGGTTCTGAAGTAAACAAACATTTTTGTATGAAACGGAATTAAAAAGTGTTGACATTCGTAAAAAAGAATAATCCATCAAAACATAAATAGTTTATTACATAAAAGAGTAAATGGAAAAAAAAAATCATGAAAACCTGCATTATTTTCCGACAACCCAATAATGCCATACAAGAAAATGGTACCACCATCCTGCATTTCAGAAGTTCACTATGAACACAATGCAGGGTCATGTTATGGTAAAAAAAGTTTGTTTACGGGATAACGTTTTGTTTAAAGTACTGCACAGTCGTTGAAAATTCCATCAAAAGCGTTATCATCAGACTACATATATCCTCAGTTAAAGTACAAATACAAATTATACAATCCAACCCTCTTCCTGATTTTTCTTTTAAACCCACCTGTTAAATAATAATAAAAAAAACTGACCGTTGTCTTAAGCAGAATATTTGCAGAATTTGAAATGGTTGATCGAATGGAACAAAAAATTACGACTTTACCTTGTTCCACCTCCATCTTGGCCGTGGTCGAATTGTCCCAATCACTCTGGAAAACGGGATTTCCTCGTGTTTGAAGGAAAATAGAAGCGGTAAAAAGTTGGAAAACAGCAAACAAAAACCGAGTCAAGACGTTCTACCGTACAGCCGCAATATGCTGCTGTAAGGTTATAATTCTCAAAGAACTTAACAGCGCCACGGTAGACGCGACGCTTTCCTACATTTTTTTAAATTTTGCCCGATCTCTTTTCAACTTAAGCCGTTTTTGATTAGTGGTGTAATTAATTATTCTATTTATCTAAGATCTTGGTTGAGTTGTAAAAGTTAAGTGTCACAAGCAGGATTCGAACCCTCGACCTTTAATTTTAAGTAAAGCCGAAGGTGTGTGTCTGAATCCCACTCGTGACACTAAATTTATCTCAACAAAGACCTTATATAAAAAGAATAGTTAATTGACATAAGTAAATCGGTTAGTTGCACCATGACACATAAATTTATTAATATTTAATGTTAAAGATTTTCAATAGTTTTTTCCCTGTTTTTTCCCTTAGCCAGGACTCCCTGTCTCTTCTTTCTTTCTTTTTTCTTATTTAATTTCTTCCTTATTTATTTGTTTTTAAAAGTTATGTTCCTCACTTTAAATTAACATGCCCGTGTCATGTTATTATTACATAAATGTTATTGTTCTCCGCAGCCAACAGCAATTTGTAATTGACTGGCTTCTTGCATTCTATACAGGACATTGAAAGTTATACTTCTGTGGGAATAATATTTCTTGCAGTGTCTTATCATGTGTTCTAAGCCTTCAAGGATGTCTTCAATAGTTAAATGTACTTTATTTAACTATAAACATAAATTTTCTTTACACAGCAATAGTTCATACAGACATTTTAGAACTTAATTATTGGTACCTATTTGCTTTTGACAGTTAATCACAGGTGATTTTATTTTTTTACAAATAGCGCTTTAAGCCTCCTTATATATTAGAAATAAATTTAGTTTTATAAATATACTATAATAATAATAAAAATATAAAACATAATAAAGTATACAAAATATAGTGACAAAATACAATTAGAATAATTATTTATAATCAAATTATGAAACCACATTATGAAAGAGAAGCAAAAAGAAAAAAAGTTAAAAGGAAACGGGAAATGAAAAGGAAGAGGGAAGGAAAGGAATTGATTCTTATCATTTTTAATATCGCAAATGGAACAAGCTGGTGAGGAAGCAGAACTTACTCCTGAGGAAGCAAGTTCCATTGTCTTGCCTAAAAAAAAAGTTTAACGATTTAGAGGAGTATTGATGGTCAGGTAATGATTGAGCGATAAGGAATGTGGGAAAGTTAATAGTTATTGAGGGCATTTATTTTATTTTAAATACACCTATTAAAAAAGTTATGTTAGAATGTTAACATAGGAAGAAATACTCTTGAAAGAATCTGTACTTGCTAATGACTACCACTCTATTATCCATTACTATCTAAAGGATTTCATAACATGTTATCTAAACAAATATCTTTATTTCCATGTTCTTATTACCTCATTTCAATCTTCCTTCTAACAATTTCATTGTTGTGTGACAGCTCTTCTCATAATTTCAGATGATATCTGCCTTGCCTTAGTAAAAATAAGTCTACTATTTTTGTACTATTTATTCAGCTCGGTAATTCATTATTTGTTTATTTGGAAACTGATACATCTTTTCAGTTTTTCTTCTGCTACTACTAATCTTATCTCTGAACAGAGTTAAACTTCAAATCCCATCTCATATCCCCCAATTTCATCTGGTACGCCCTAAGGCTCTATTCTTGAACCTTTGCTTTTTTCTGTTTCTAAATAATCTTTCATTAGTTCATAATTTCTCCAAATCTCATCTACTTTGCATTCAATGTCCTACAAGCAACTCCTCTGAAGCTATCTATCTACTCAACCATGATCAATAATTAAGAAATAGCTCTCATCTTAACAAATCCTTATTAATTCCCAATGAACCCATTAATACAGATTGCCAGATCCCTCCTCATACTAACGGCTCACCTATTAATTTTTGTTCTTAAGCTAAAAATATTGGCGTTATTTTTACCTCCAAGCTTACACAGCATGACCACCCGAGTTCTATTATTAAAAACTTGATCCAAGCTTCCGTTCTTCTCAACTACAGTTCTGCTTATTAATAATTTCCCTAATAATTTCTTTATTATATTTCTGTAGCAGTATTTTTTTACTTTCCTTAGCCTCTCTATCTACTCATTGCCTTCACATGTTTATTATGCCTGCATACAACATAGTAACTAAATAAATATACATATCTAAAATTAAATCTAATAAGTGTCCTCAATATCTGTCAATGTTTTGAAACCTTATCTAAAAGCACCAAACATATCCCAATATATCAACCATCCTCTAATATAAATCCAAATAAATTTAGTAGCAATAGTTGACCATATTATTTTAAATGATTATACTTTTTATATGTGGTTTTGAACACACAACTCAGCCTTATCCTACAGAATTGCAGGGACAATGAATTTGCTCCCTCGCTGATTCATTTCAGGGCTATAGCACCTGTTTTTAAAAACAATTTATCACCACCTTACTTAGTTTATGGTTAATAAAAGTTAAGGAAGAGTACAAGACAGTCAGTGATATCGATTACTGTATTCTTGTTGAGGCCTGAAGAGAGATGAATGTGTAGTTTGGTTGTTGCCGATCCCACATGATCACAGCGAGGATAATTAGGTATGATTCATAATGACCAAAGTAAAAGAATACTTTCATTAATCAGGTGAAAAGAGAATCTAGGTAGTTTGATATACAAAAATTGTGAGATCTAGTAAAGTAAATTTTTATCATAAGTACAATATCAGAACCCACTGAATTGGCATACTATGGGCAATTATTTGACAGTATATCAGAATTAGAAACTAGACGAGTAGTGTAACTTAGGATTAGATACAGAATAATAGAAGCACAGTAAGGGATATTCTTTTGAACTGCAGATAGCAGCTCAAGGAATCAGGTTGCAATGATTGCAAGGTATTTTTACAATAAACATTAAATTATTAAAGGCAAATAGATGTTAATGTTTTATTAGATAAGTGTACAAAAAATAATACACAATTTTTTTAGCATTAAAATGAGTTTTCTTCTGACAAAACAACATACTTGTTTGCTTTATACTTTTTTTTAGGTGTGTCAAAAGAGAACTGGCATTCAAGTAAAATGTGTTGTAATTATTACAGCATAAACTTAGAAGTGTTAATTAATTAATTGCGGAAGTGATTACTCTTTCATGGATTCTTCAGTAGGTTGCGCTGTTCTGCTGGGGGCAGAAACACTTTCTTTGTCCTTGTTTTTGGCTCCTGAGACGATGTCGTCGACCCGGAGCAAAAGGATTGCACTTTCTATAGCTGTTTTGTAAACTTGTTTCTTTACTGCAAGTGGTTCCCAAATGTTAAGTTCCTCTGAAGGTACAATTTTGCCAGTGACACCATTTATTCCGACTTGTTCCTTGTGTGAAATTCTTCTCTCGAATTCAGCTAACACATGGATGACATTGCTCACGCCAGAATTTTGGACAAGTATTTTCGGGATGATGCTAAGGGCATTTGTCACTGCAGAGTACGGTTCCATTCCAGATAAGACTTCAGGATGCTTCTCAGTAAGCTCTGCCTTGACCATCATTTCTATGGCTCCGCCTCCTGGAACGACTTTTGACTCATGACTTATGCAACGGATTACATTTAATGCATCGTTTAAGTTTCTTTCCACTTCATTGAGTACATCTTTACTAGGGCCTCTCAACAAAATAGTACATGCTTTTGCATTCTTGCATTTTGTTAAAAATGTGAAATATTCATCACCCATTTTCTTGACTTCGAAAAGACCAGCACCTGTTCCAATGTGATGAGCCTGCAATTCATCAAGTCGGCTGATTATCGTGGCATTTGTGGCTCTTGCGATTCTATTGTTGTCCATCTTTCTAACACGTCTAATGACGGATATACCAGCTTTTACAAGGTAATGCTGTGCCAAGTCTGACACTCCTTTTTCTGTAAAGACAAGATTCGGGTTAGCTGCAATTATCTGTTTGCACAGCTTCTCAATATATTCTTCCTCAATTTGAAGGAGCCGTGTGAAATCGCCTTCTTTTAGAATTTCTACATTCGTTTGACTTTCTCCTTTCTTATATTCAAGGGGACAATCAAGTAGAAGGATCCTGGGATTCTCAATTTTTCTTTTCATTTGAGGGTGAGTCACATCTTTGTTAATCATAATACCTTCCAAAACTTGCGAATCTTCAATGAGACCTCCTGGAATTTTTTCAATTCGTGCAAAGTTTTTTATATCGACACGATTGTAACCTTGCTTCCTTTCGAGCACCATGTTAACGGCATCATAAGCGATATCACATGCGAGATCGGCCCACTGTCCCAAGAATTTCGTGCCGAGGCAACCTTTGGCGACTTTCTTAACTTCATCACGATTAGAGAAGTCCATCTCTTTGGCAAACTTGTCAGTAGCTTCCATAATGTCTTTCAAAGCATTTTTAAAAATTCTTATTAAAGCTACAGGATGGTAAGAATTAATGTATTGTTGGACTTCTGCCAGCATCTCTCCAGCCAGAATGATGACAGATGTTGTGCCATCGCCGACTTCTTCATCCTGAGTACGGGCTACCTCAATCATGGTTTTTGCAGCAGGGTGAGGCGAAGTGATCTCACGCAAAATGCAGTTCCCGTCATTTGTCATGACGATACCGCCCATAGGATCCATCAACATTTTAAGCATGGCCTGAGGACCCAAACATGTCCGAATGACATCAGCAATCGCCTTTGCTGAGTCAATGTTCTCATTCTGGACTTTACGCCCAGACTCCCTTTTAGTGTTATGACCTAAAAAAATAAATTATATTAAAATCTTGTTACTCTAATGCAATTCTTACATTAAAAATTTATGCATAGGTAACCAGCTCAAACAGTTTCATGATTTATATTAATTTGTTCAATATTATGAAAAAAACTTAAAACGGGCTCCACCCAGGCCTCAACAAACTTAACAATAAGTCCTCCTTTAGGAAAGCACAAGTCCTGAAGCAATTCTTTATTGTGGAGCCATTATCTCTTTCTGGTCTATGTCGGCAATATTCATTGAAAAAAAAAAAAAAAAAAATGCTGTTCATGTTGAATCAGGGTGACATGGTACAACCTTATAAGGAAGTCTAATTGACCAAATTACGTATTTCAGTTTTGACCAAGACCTTATATGAAAAGAATACTTAATTGAAAAAAAAAAAAAAAAAAAATGTAAATACCACTATTTATACATTTAATTTCAATACTAAAATACAAATTGGGATACAAAATATCCAACATTTTACCATGTACTTTAACTTTTTTGGAAGTGGAAGTGCAAACATGTATGATTTGGTTTGCATTGTAATTGTTATATCAGCAATGGTAATTTATAGCATGATAAACGTTTTAAGCTAGGTTTCAATTGTACAAGTGATTTTCAAGAAACTTGTTTCAAGTGCTTAAGGCACATGGTGTAAATTTGAACAGCAATGCCTCGTACTGACAGCTCACTTTGTTTCACATCGATGAAATGTTTAAAACCAGAGAGAGGCATTTTGTGAATGAATCTTAAGGAATGGAAACGGAGTTAAAGGTTCATTGGCAACCGGTTATGGGGTTAATCATGTAATGATTAATCGATGGCTAAATGTATTCCGCAGATACAATCAAACAACATGATTAGTCGGACCAGGATGATTGGTTATGATCAAGCAACACAATCAGGGTTCATCATCTTATCCACTGTTAAACTATGACATTAGCCTTTTCATCATTTTCAATTTATAAATGTTCTTCGTCGCGTGGCTTCATAACAGACTGAGTATAATTGTGAAGGTATATTTATGGAAATGGTCAATGCATTTCTCAGTCTGGTGATTAGTGTAATTGATCCCAATGACCTATTAATATGCGCGAATATTAGGCATTTAAAGTTAAAGTTTAGTACATTTGTTTGAATAAAAAGTTTTAAATGAGATGTCAATGGTTAATAATAACTTTTTCCCTTGAACAGGCGTCATGGTGGAAGTTCGCCTGTAGGCACATGGTTTTTTAAGAGCAATAAACAAAAAAGTCGGTACTAATACTATAAAAATAGATCGTCAGGTGGGAAACTGTGGTCGAAATTTTTAATATGCAATATAAAATCCCAAACTATCTAATAATATGTAATAAAAATCGAAGGAAAATGGGCAAATAGGTCGAAATCCCTTATTTACACGTTCTGATTACTTATTAAAACTATTTAATCTCACCGAGAAACTTGTGTTGTACATCGTAAAGGAGGAATTTGTCAAAAAATTAAGTTATACGCTTGAAAATCGGCGAAACATGTGAAGTATTGGTTAGTTTTCTACCGGAACTTTCCCGTTGTTGGTTACTACTGGCTTATTTTAAAATAAATTACATTTAATAAACGCGTGTTAAACATAGGAACATGTAGTCGGGACTTACTTAGAACGAGGATGGGCATCATTTTCGCTTTTGTCCAATTTTAAACGCACTCGGAAAAAGATCAAAATTTACAAAAGGCGTGCACGCTAAATCGAACGTGAATTCTAACACGAACGTTAGACTGGCCACGATTTTACGGAAAGATCCGGCCGATTACGTTCTAACAGAGAGCAGCACGTTTGGCAAACAAACATTACATTCATGCAATTATTCTGAATTCTGTTAAATAAACAAAAACACTTTGTAAAAACAAAAATCATATTTAATAAAAGATTGTATAAGATAAAACATGTAATCTAACATAAAACTGTTGCTTTACATTGTATTCATTGCCAATTCTTTATCTACACAATGTGAATCTTGACAGTTTTCTTTCAGAGCAATTGCTCTGGACTTTGGAAGTTTAACTAAAATCAAACAAAGGTCTTAATTGAACAAAATAAAAGACTTTCAATTTAGTTACTGAAGGTACTAAGTGGTACATTGGGGAATAGAAATGTACAACAGAGGATCAGTGAAAAAATTACCCAAATGGGATACTTGGTGTTCTTGCAAAGTTTCAAGATAACTATTTATTATTTTGTTAGTATTATTATTATTCGCTAGCTTAATTTCATATATATATATTTTACAAAGTGCATTGCCATACAAACACATTTTTGCTCTTCTTTTTAACACAACTTCCAGATATTTCGGTGTTATTTTTGATCATAAATTAGATTTGCACACATTGTCATAATAAATCCTTTAGTTTAAAAATACTGGGTTTCTCGTCTTGTTACTCTTCTGATCCCAGCGCAAATGCCTTTTTCATTCTGAGAGTTCTGTTTGGAATCTGTCATTGCTATCACTGACTTAAGTTATTTCCCATTGAGACACGTCCCCTTTTCATCTAACCTGTGGTCTCGACACATTGGAAGTGCAGACCCTTTGCTACAATGCAAATATCATATCTCCATATGCTCATGTCTCTCTGGTGCAGGAAGGGCAATCATATCAAGATCCACTGAGGTGCATGAAATACCAAGGGTCACAACAAGCAAGGTGATTAAATAAATACAAATCACAATGCTGTTGGGGACAGAAAAGTTGCATTATATAATTTACATCGCTTAGATAAACATAATAAAATAAATATTTACAAGTACCAGAGAACTATTTTACATGATAAATTGGGATCTGCCATGGACAACCAAAATGGCCAAGCATAGGACGCAGTCAATGATTAAAAAATAGACATGCTACAATTTTAAAGTTTATTAAGTTCTTAAAATTAATTTATTGAATTTTGAACTTGAAAAACATTTGCAGACACAAAATACAAGATTAAAAATTAAAAATCTATATAGACATCTATAAAGTGCATACAAAAAACATTTGTTAAACATTTTCTAGTTTTTGCAAAATTGAACTGAAAAAATGAAATATACAAATGTCTCACAGGTTGACAATTCTATCTACAACTATCAATTAAAAGTGTGAAGTTTTATGAAACGATTATAAAAAAGATCTTGTATAATACAGAATATAAAAACTTAACAAGTTTTTATTAAAATATATAATTATCTTGGCAGGGATTCTAAATACAAACATTTAAACAGTAAAAACTTTACACTGCTCTTGTTCAAATTAATTAAATATTTCTTAATTTTTTTATATCTTCTTTATTATTTTACAAGCGTACATTTAAAGTATTTGAATTATTATTTTAATGAAGTAAACCAATTCGACCCTCACCGGTAAAGTAAATTTTTATTGTCAAATACAAGATTACAAAACTAACACATCTTACCAATATACACTAATTTACTTTTAAGTACTTAATATATTCACAAAACATTTAATACTGACAACCATTTTTATATGTCAACATTGAATGTCCAGTTTCAAAATGGCACACTATTTCAAGTGGATGGACACAACAAATATAATTAATTTAAAAATATAACAAAATTTAAGTGGTATTCAAAAGAAACTGGCTTAAAAAGAAGTTTAAATCGAAATAACGGTCGTATACCTTCTAATCCACACATGTACTTTTTTTTTATAAAGTGATCTTAATACACAATAAACTTTTTTTAATTACACTTTTTCTTCTTCAATGAACAACAAAGTTTTTATTTAAACCAATGTGCAGAAATTTCGTTTATGAAATTCTTACTCATTACATAAAAAAAATTATAATAAAATTTACAGTCTGTATGTTCCCTTAATACTATGGGACTGTTTCGCTCAATGGAAGTCCCTAATACACGATCGACAGCTCCATGAACCTTCTGGAGGTGTATGTAAAGGAGGCACTAGACAATACATGTGATAACCTCTGTCACAGTCATCACAAAACAGCAACTGATCCTGAAAATTATTCAACAAATATTTGTCAAATATAACTGTAACTCGTATTTGTCGGATACTGGCACTTACATCATTGTCGGAAGTGCCACAGATGGAGCAACATTTGCATTCAATGCACTGCCATCGATACTTCCTTACAGAAACAATCATATTGTTTGTAAATAGAAGACAGCTCGGATGACCTTTAAATTATGAAAATAACAGTAAATTGAATTATATAAATATTGCAACAAATAACTTACCAGAACGTCCACAATCAGAGCAAGATACCAACTCTTCTGGTTGGCCAGACTTTTTATTAGATACCGCATCACCGAGACAAAAATCACAATAAGGTGATGGTGTTGCTCTCGGCTTTTCATTTTGTTCCATTATAAGTACTTGCTGTAAAACAACAGAACACTAGACATGTGAGCAGTTTCAAACAGAAATCCTTATCCTAATTTCTGTCATAAATAGTAAATATTATATGTTCTACTACCTCAGGCATACTGTCAGGAGGTTTATCCTTGGCAGGATGAGGTGTGGATGCCTGATTTTGAGATGATTGTCCACTTGACTGGACTGGATTTTGAATAGGTTCTTCTGTTGACGCAATTTGTGCTTGAGCTTGCTGTTGCTGGCTTGCAGCGCTTGGCCGTCCTCTCTTTGCAGGTGGGCCTATTAAAGATTGCAATTAATTCTCAATCAAATTCACTATTTTAACCTTTAGAGAACAACTGTCACATAAAATGTATTTATTTTATGTTAATAAAAGAGAAAAAGGTCCTTATGATGACTCACAGATTTGAATTTATAATTCTGCATTAAAAAAATAATATTTTTTAATTAGAACATGTAACTCTAGACCATATAAATTTGAAATTAAGAGTATAAACAGAAAGACTCATTATGTTAAAACTATTTAATAAAAGAAGCTTATAATAATAACTTTGAACAATTAAAAAAAAATTATACTCTTCACTGGTAGTTAAAAAGATTATATTATCAACTTTCTATTCTAACAATTTATTTTTTGAATGGCCTTATCTGAGATCTTATCTTTATCTGAGATTTTAAACTATATCTAATTATGTATCCATTTATTGTATAATCTAAAGGTTAAAAAATGTACTTGAACAAATAGAAAAATAAAAGCCACACACTGCAGACAATGGAAGAATAATCATATGTACAAAAGGTAATCCCGTACTATTAAAATATCAATAAATTGTAATGTTTCTTGGGCAATATAAAAAAGGTACATGGTTCAATTAAAAAATTCCTGTGTAGCTTCACCACCTAAGTACTTAACTTATTTGTTATAGGATAAACATTTTTGTCTCTCTTAATTAGAATTATTTGATTATAAGTTTTCTAACAGTTTGGGTTAAACTTGATAATATTGTTGTTAAAGTTGTTGCTTCATAGGAGACCAATTATTACAAGTTTCAATGTGTTTGTATTTGTCACGGAAATGTTGAAGATTCAGGCAATTTTATTTTTATTGAGCGGAAATAGATAAATTTGAAAAAATATATCAAAGCTAAGTGGTGTAATTCACAACTATCAAATTTAAATTTAAGTGAAACCAACTAATAAATATTTAAACACTTGAATAAAATAATCTTTATTATAAGGCATTACACTTTTTAAACAAATTAAACATTGACGTGTTTAGTGACTGTTAGTTAATGAATATTTGGAGAAGTGAAGCATTTGGATATTTCCAACACAAATGTCAAATATATTAAGATTTCTGATTATTAAGAATGTAGAAATTGTCATAGTGTAACTTGTAACTACCAAAACTAAACATGAAACAATTCTTACAAAAAAAAATCTCTTAGTTGATATATTAATTGGGGTTAATTTAAAATAGTGTGATTTATTTCAAACAGAAGCAAAACAAGATTTTTTTACCACGAATATGATAAATCTATATTCTTTTTTTTTTCATTAAATTTTTGTGTGTAATTTATGGAAGTTGGTGGTTAAATTTTGAACTTTATGTACAGAGAAAAAATGTGACTACAATATTTAAAGTCAAAGGTCAAAAGCTAACATGAACTCGTCTCATTCCAAGGATTCCAAATATAGAAATAATAATTGAATATGATTGATAATAATTGATTTATCAGCAGGAAACCAAGGTACCTACAGCTGTTTAAGGCAAACATTTTATGTTATTGTTCATTTCTAATGATTTAAAGTTTAGAATAATCTTTAAACTGATAAAAAAATAAATAACAATAAAAATATCATATTCATTAGATTCATGGATATTTGTTTTAATTTTGATTGCCTTCCTGCTTGTAGGTACAACAAATATGTATGTTTAAAGAAAAAGTATTTAATCCATCCCATTGCTCTGAAAAAATTGAAAACTAAGCAATAAGAATAATTACAGTCTAGAATAATAATGTGTAATTTGTAATAAATACCTAATTTTTCTCAGCAAGTAAGAAAATGATAAAGAAAATCACAAGTTGTGAGGAATAGAAGGACTGAAAAAAATTAACTTTCGGAATTGTGAAAGAAAAATATAACAAGTACAATAAGAGTATTAAAATAGTACGTGTAAATACTGACAAAATAACGCTGTTATTATATTCGCATGCACACATTGTAATGGAAACACTTATTAATTTATAAGCCTAACATTATGGGAAAAAACAAATAAAACATTGCACAAAACAAAGCATCACAAAAATGAGTGAACAAAGAAAAATTATGTTTTCTTTATAAACATTTATTATAACAAAATTTCAGATTACATCATATATAATATATATTTATTCACATAACTTTACCTATAATTTGTTATATGTGGAATGGAGAAAGTCTTCACAATGGGAACTAAAAAGACAATTGTAAAAAAATCTCACCTAACTTCAAACATCACCCAAAATTACAAGGAATTTAATTTAATGAATATTTCTTCTTTGGATGATTATTGAATTGCGCACCTAATTATTTCCTAAGGGATAATATAACAATTAGTTGTTGCTTTTTTAAATTAAAAACAAAGAAAAAGAATAAATTTCCTAATTATCGACTAGTGAATACAAAAATAACTCATAAATAGTCAACTCATGCATTGATTCTCTTTTCAGCATGCCAAGAACGTTTGTTTTGATGTAAACGTGTAAAACTTAAAAATTAAGTTTTGAGAGAAAACCTAACCTTTTTCAAAACCAATTGATATTTGTGGTTTTGGTTTCAATTTCAATAGAGGTCATTTTTAGAAATAAGTTTAAATTGGAGCAGTCTTTCTAGAATCGGCATGCTTTGGTCCCACATTTTTTTAAATACAAGTTTTGTACAATTTTGAAAACATGCAGAAAACCACTCCAAATGTTAACATTATAAAATACCACTATTAAAACATGCATCATCTGACTTTCATTTAATTTTTAACGGCGAATGAAAAATATTTTGTATGAACCTAAATTGAAGTGAACAAAGTGTGGTTTTTAACTATACTAAGGACTGTTTTGAAATGTACACAACAGAATTTGCCAGGTTCCATATACATCCGTATCCACAAAAAAAAATTTTTTTTTTCCAATTAATTTTTAATTTACAATTTGGTTTATTCTGAACACAATGATTTTCTTATTATTCAGTCATTCGGGTCAAAAGTGCATACCTAAACCTAAACCTATTTAGAACCCACACTTTGTATATTACCTTAAAAGTCAAGAATCTAAGGCAACTATGTATTGCAGTAGTATTTGTATGTTGTGTTAATCAAAATTGTATCAACCAAGTTACGAAAGTAAAGCTGGTTCACTACTAAACAAACTTAGGAATAGTTTCTCTCATATTTTATGGCTTTTATTTGGTATGATTTCAATATAAAAAATATGTTATCTAATAATTAGATTAGACAACAAACCTTAAGTTGAAATAAATAATTTATTTAATAATAATTAAAAAAACCTAGAACTTGAAACGAGATATAACAAATACTAAAATTCAGTAATAAGGAATTCAGTGTATCTAACCTAATAATTCTTTGAAAAGATTTCATTAACTGTAATAGCTTTTATACTTAATAGTTTAAATATGATATAAATTTTCAGAAAAATTTATTTGTACATTGCTTTTGCATGAAAATTAAAATTTACATTATAAATGTATAAATACAAAACAACTATATAAAAAAAGAACAATTTTTTTAACTAAAGAAATTTTACCAAACATTAATGTTCTAACAGATTTTTGTTGGTTTTTGTTAAATAACAGTGATAAAAGAATGTAAAAGGAAAAAATCCCAGGTAAACAAATTAACAAATGATTAAAATGATATATGATTTTAAAATTAATAATAATAATAATAATAAACAAAACTTTTTCAAAGAAGAAACTCCCTTTCCACTGTTGTGTTCTCCTTCGGGTTGGCGCAAACACTCTGGATAGTAAGAGATGGGTCCACCGCACCAAGAAGGTTCTGCCTCATTCACCCTTTTAACAGATCAAACAAATTACCCAATTAAATTTCATCATGAATGATGTCAATATTTTTAAATTTCTGTTTTAAAAATAAAACAATTCTCTTACTATTGACAGAGTGTATAAGCGCATACCCATTTTTATGGAGAAACCAAACTATTAAAGTTTTTTAATTTTAAGATCCTTGGCACTTATAAGAGCAAAATGAAACCGTCATGGCTAAGTATTAATGCCACTTAGAAATTAGTATAATATTAATAATAAAAATTAATGTTTCATTTTGCTAGATTAAAAAAGCCAATGGGAGTTGGTTATATTTACTTGTCTTTATATACCTCATGCTGGATTCCTCTTTTTAATTATTTAAATAGCCCCGTAAAATTATTTTATGTTTAATGTGTTTACCGTAAATTATTGTATGTATATTCATATATATTATCTTTAGACTCAACTTTGAAATAAACACTCCCTGGATTATTTTATAACGAAATTAATATGTCTATTTCTTATTAGATCGATTTGATTGATAAAATTATAAATTCATTTTAGGAGTTGCAAACATTATGAAATAATTCAAAGACACTCAAAAGTTTCACCTAAATCTTAGCACAGTATCATAAAAGAGAGAAAAAAGTCAGATGCAGTTTTAAAATAATGATGCTATGTAATTTGTTTGCAATTCAAAATTTTAATTTTTTTAACAGTTGCTTTGCACTATATTTTTGAAAATTGATCTACCTACAAAAATAAAAATAATTCACTTTTTATTTGGTGATAAAAAGATTTTCTTTTTCTATCAATCTATTTGATACAAAATCGGTAGGGGGGGGGACCTCAATGTGATTGGGAACCAATTTGAAGGTCCTACAATTTGTATACTTTGTAATTTGTAACCACAAAGTTGTGAAACAGTTAAAAATGTATGTGAAACTCCTTATTTGCGAGGAAAATTTCAACAATGTATACAATTGTTAAATATTTCATTTTGTTATGGCTTCTAAACATTTTCGTAAGTTTAAATTTTTTTCCCAAACTTGATTTAACCCGGTCAAAAAATTGCTTTAAAAATAACTGAATATATTTTTATTGTTAACTTATGCGGTATGGTTTATAAATACAAACACTACTCACTTCTGATAATAAAAATTAAACCATTAACATAAAATAAGATAATAAAATATGACAGGGAGGAAAAGCAATTGATATGTTTGTTTATATAAGAGTGTCACTTGCCATTGGAGAAACGGTTTTTTTTTGGAGTGAAAAACACATTGATTGCTCATCATTCTTAGCAAAATCAAGCAACCAATTTGCAAAACTAAACTAAATTCTATATTATGTGCTTAAGTAATACACACAAAAAATTAAATTAAAATTTTAGAAAAAAATGAGAAAAAATATCAAACTTAATTTAAAAGTGCACGAGAGGGAGCTTCAAAAAAATAGAGAAAGCAGAATGTAAATGCATGCTCAAGGTGAAAAGAGAAAAAAGGATCTTTCAAACACAAAAAACATATCACTATGGCATGCTAGAGTTAGTGAAATGAACTAGACATGAATAGAAAAAGATTAAAAGATGAAAAAAGAAAGGGAAGAAGGTAGAATTTACCGGGGGCATTTAAGAAAGTTAGATAGTTGTCCTGTGCGAAGTTTGTCCAACCTTGCTGTTGTACAGGCTGCTGTTGTTGGGGCAAAAGGGGCGATGGGGGAGCCAGGGAGTCTGCCTGTTCATCCTCAATTAGAGAAGGTTGTGTTGGCGTAATAACATTAGGAGGAGGAGCGAGTCCAGCCGTAGGTGTTGACTGCCCGGTCTGAGAGGTGCCACCGCTTACCCCTCCGCTGCTACTATTCCTTGTTGATGGTGTTGCTGATGTGCCCTCTTTGTGAGAATGGGTGTAGTGATACGTAAGACCAGGTCTTGTCTTGTATCGAGCTCCGCAAACTGCAAATCAACCAGTTATGACAAATCCAAAACCCCACCCACCTTCAATTTCCTTTTATAATTCACCCAAATAAAATTTGCCTCTGAGTAAACTTCTTCATTTAAAGTATTTATGAAAATCTTATCAAAAACTACTATTGAATTATGTTTCTAAATCAGAGTTGCCACCTTTGAGAGAAAAATGTAAGGAAAAGTATAACATTACTGTTGTAATACTGAACCAATTTAAATGTTTTCACTTGCAGAAATGATGAATTTTTTACTACATTTACTTTAAATACCATTGTACCCAAAGAGTTTATTCTGATACATTGTGTCTTTCAAAAATGATATTAAAATTTTGTTTCCCCATATTACATTGCAATAAAATAAAATATTTTGGCAACTAGGGGCCACTTGTATATAAAACAAACTGTATAAATATCATGTAAATATGGCTGATACATTTCATTTTAACATTATTTTTAAAACAATTTAGTTTTTAGTTTTACAGTTTGACTGTTCAATGAAATATGAAACTTGTTATTAAAAACCGAATTATGTCAATTTGTTGACTGTTTTTCCTTGATGATGAACTTAAAATAAATCAAAAGCTCTTTTTAATCAATCAACTTGGCCATGTTGAGTTCCAGATTATTCATGAGTGAAAAGTGGATACACAAAACACTTCAAACTTACACAATTTTTGTATGCATACAATAAAGTAATAGTAATCTTAATGATATTGTGTTGTAGGTTTTTTTATAGGGCTATGGAAGTTTGGACTGCAAACAGCCAGTGTGATTAAAATGCTGTTCATTGCTGAAGCATTTCAGTTGCAAACAGGTTTCTTGATTGACTTGATAAGCAGAACGTATTTGGAACTAAAATGCATCAGCAATAAACAGCATTTTAATCACACTGGTTATTTACAGTTTGACAATCCAACTAATAATGTAAATTATCATTCGTTTGAAGGCTTGTTATTCATGGTGAAATTTGAATATTACTAGGAACAAATGAATGGTAAAAACAATGATTATTTGTTGTTGAAATTGCCCTTCATAAAAGAAATACAAAAATATATTCATTTCTGAATAATCAGATAGATAAACTGTTAAAATGTTTGACACTGCTGTACTTACAAAGACTTTTGCTGATAATTAAATTTCAGCAATTATCTATTATTGTGTAAGGCGAGCTTTGGTCTAATTTTAAAATGAAATATGAGGTGGCAACCCAATTGTATTTACTATATAATTCCAGTCCTTGAATTTTTCCTTTATGATTAAATACCTTAATATAAAACATAATTAATCTTGCTTTTTTAATCAATAAAAACAAAAGTCAGTAAAAAAGAAAACAAATGGAACTGAACAATAATTAAAGCAAGCAATCGACATGATAAAAAAAGTTTACCGCATGCAGCCCAAAAAAGTATACGAGACAATCTTTATTTGAAAACCATTACGCAAAAGGAAGTTGTTAAAAATCCCACAAAATCCTTTTAATACGAAACTAAAAATATACAAAATTATAAAAAAATAGTTTACAAAAACAAAACAAACAAAAACAATATTCCCATTGTTGTCAAAACTTTCTCCTGTTTGTTTTCTTGTCTGGTATATTAAGTTGAACCCCCTCCCCTTTCCAATTGAAAAAGACAAGGTAATACGTAAAACGTTTTACAACATAAACATAAAGTCAAATATTAATAAGTGTTTCCGAATAATAATTATATTTTTGAGCCATGCTTGAATATGTGCTTCGTGCTTAGTAGCTGGCTAATGGAGAGAAAAAATATTTATTTCTGTAATGCTTTATAAGACATAGCATTCTGTTCTCTCCAATGTATATCCATTTTGGGGCAAATTCAGCAAACAGCTCATAAAAATAAAATAAAAATCAAATATGTTTGTCATTCAATTATCATTTTATCACACAATAATGAACAATGGACATATTATTTCATATTTATGTATATTTTGTTGAAGTACTTACGATCACAGGAGAAAGGTTTTTCCGAATCGCCAATTTCTGCATAATTTATTCCTTTTTTCCTTCCTCGGCCCTGTCCAGTGCCCTAAAATCGGTAAGACTACATATGTTTTTCACAAAAGGGTACTCTATTTAATGAAGTTTCTCTAATTGGTAACCTTCTTAATTGCATTTTTAAACAAACATTTGAATAGAAAACATTACCTTGCCACCTTTCTTTGGATGTGGTGAATCTGTAGGAGTGGCACCGCCTCTTCCAGGTGTTTTTCCACCTCGACCTTTTTTTCTCCTTTTGCTATAAGTTTCTTCATAATCATAATCTGAATCTGGGTCTTGGTCATCGAATCCTTCCATTGAATGCAATTCAAAGTCATCATAATACCAAGCATCCTGCCGACAATTAAATTGGAAAAAATATATATACATATAAGCAAGCCATGTAAATCCAAACTGTCACATACAGATGACTTAGCAGATTCATCTTTGACTCCAGCACTATCTTTACTATCTTCACTCATCGCAGCAGCCGGGTTTTCAACTGTGGATATTGTGTGCAGGTCACTCGAATCCGAAGGAACTTCACACCTTCTAAGTCCAACCTGGGGTTGCATAAGGTACTGTCTTCGTTTTTTCCTCCATCTCTTTGAAGGATATGTATAAACTTGACCATATTGAAGGCCGGGTATTCGCTCTCTAGCCGTCATGAAAAGGTTTGAATGGTTTTGAGCAACTCCTGAAATTTGATAAAAAATTTGCCACATTGTGATTATAGAAAAAATTATTTTATCATTCCCAAACAGAACATTTACAATGAGAATCAAACAAACACTTCATCTTGGATCTACACTTGTAAGAATCGTATTAAATAAATAGTAAATTTTATTATCAAATAAATATCAAACAAACACCAGATTCAGGCTTTAATAATTAATTTTTATTTTACAAAAAAGTGAGAATTCGGCATGTGAAATACATATTACAGCACAAATAATAAAATTTTGTTATGCTTTGAGAAGTACATGCTACAGAGTTAAATTATCGAAGACAGTGTTTTGATCAAAAACTTGGAAAATTTTTGTTGAGCTTTTTATTTGCAGATTTGGAATGCTGGAGTCTTAGAAATTGAATTACACCATTGACTGTTACCATGTCATTTCATTCATAATTAGTTCAATGCATATGTCAAAGGTCGAGTAATTTATTTTTGTTTTGGTTGATTATCATGTTTGTCAGCTTGCTTGTTTGTTTTCTTATATAATGTTTTTCGAGTAAATTATCAATTAATTTCGCAAACCTTTTATCATTCAATTGAGAACTCATAATAAAGAAATTGAATGATATGCCTGCTCAACATATATATATATATATAACTAACATAAGTTACAATTAAATATATTATAGCTCTTAGCAACAAGTATATGACTGTAGGCCAATTGCAGAATATTTGGTACCTCATCATTGTTACAGTGAAGCTGGTTGTGGTTTTAGGTACAGTAATATGCTGACTTGCCTGAACTTAAAAAGGTAAGAGGTTTCACAACCCCCATACACTACTAAAAAACCTAGTTTTTGATAAATTTTGATAGCTGTGGAAAATACCAAATTTTGAAGCAGCACCACATTTTACAAAGCCCAACACAAAAAAGGTGATGGTGGCTCTTTAGTTGGGGGTTGATTAATTGTAGGGATTAACAAGGCTATAGTAACAGCTCCTTGAATCCTAGCGAAATAATGATGCCGAAAAGTATTGCAATGCACAAGAAATTGGCATTATCAATTCTGTTTAATGATGATGTTCGCCCCACATATTTCAGATGTGACAACACAAAAATTGATTCCGCCTACTACCTATGCTTCAGACCTTTTGCCTATTACCATTTTTTCAGACATCTGGTCAACGTTTTACAACATAAAGAATTAATTGATCAAAAGTTATTAGAATACGCAATTACTGAATTTGTAAAAAAATTAAATAAATAAATAAAAAATAAAGACTCAAAATTTTATTAAGAGGGCAGAGAAGTTGTCAACACATTGGAAGAAGTGTGTTTAGAGCGATGAAGAGTATTTTAATTGATAAAAATTGTTTAAAATCATTTAATCAATTGTTTATATTTTATAACCACAAGCCTGCATTATTTTCTGGACATTGCAAGTTTTTGTGGTTGTTTGTACAATTTCACCTAAAGGCGCAGTTACACATGAGAAGAACTTTAGGCCTGAACCCTTGAGTTAGTCTGAGCCATTGAATGGAACACTCAAATTCTCTAGAGTTCACTCTCGGAAAGCAACCGGTTCACACACGAATTAGACAATTCTGAGAGTAATTTTTAGTTATCTCCAACTCAAAAACAAGAAGTAGTAGCATATTTATTAGTTTTGTACTTAAAAAAAAATAAATAAAAAATTTTTTTTAAAAATTAGTGAGGCCCAATTTTTAAAAATGACACTGCAATGTAAGAATTAATTTCACTGACTGGAAAATTTAAGTATGCTGCTAATTTCTCTAACAAGGTTTTTGTTTTACTATACTTTTACTTATGCTTTTATGAGGTTGCAAACATCCTCTTGAGTCCATTTTTTGCTGGATTTGGTGTTTTACACTCAGCAAATTTAAATTCTTGAAATGAATGCGAGTACTTTCTGAAAGCGTGAGGAAAGCCATGAGATGTTTTACACCAGCAAGGAAGATTTATCATTGCACATCTCGGAGAGCTCTCCCTCTACGTTTGGCAAAAACACTCACAGGTCTTTAAACTTGTGAGTTTTACTCTCAAGAATAAAAAACCTCTCATGTATAAGCACACCTTAACTTTCACTCCACCTTAGTACAACCCCACCCTAACAGTAAAATTAAGGGAAGTTTAAAATCAAGATATTTCAAACAGAAAAATCAGTTTTACTGAACAATGGTTATGGATAATGTAAATATACCTGTCTGAGAGTCTAGAAACGGCATCCGGAGTCTCCTTTCAACGCAAAGTCTAGTATTATAATTTGCCGAATTTTCTATTGCCTCCCGGTACGAAGCATCGGCCATAAAACTAAAACGAAAAAAAAATAAAGAGTAAAAAGAAAAATGACAAAATACAAACTGGGCATACCTTTCTATCCTGTTCAAAACGGAACTGTTAACGATTTGTATATCACAAGAAGCCATCTTTACTAACGCGAACGGCGAAACTAGTTTTATTTCGATTTTTGTCTCAGTCTTCGTAAGAACTCAAGTGAAAAATGTCGGTTTTCCCCGTCGGGAAAGTTATTTTCGAGATCGAGAAAATGCACCAATTCTGACATAGTTAGACATCGGCCCAGGAGAGCCACATATCCGACAAATACGACAAAACCGACAAACAAGCATTTGTGTTGAACTACCGGTTCTAACTCTAGAGTAGACTGTGGAGTCTGGTTCTGGTGAGTGAGAGTTCATCAATAAAGCCGACCGCCGATTTGAGCGCTCCAAGTGGATCTATTTCTTAACAACCCGCAATTAAAATTTAAAAAAAATAAAACACATTTCTCATCCCAATTACTAAATAAAATATTTGGCTAAACCATTTTGTACTCTTAATTTAAAAAAAATTATAACCCTGTATACTATATAATATCAATACATTTATAAATCACACTATCATACTAACATGTAGTAATTGGTTAATGCATTGGTTGTCCAACTAAGTCCAACCATTTTATTAAGATAGAAGAATTATAGGATTAATAAAATTTTTAATTGACATTGTTATTTACAATTTTATTAGCTTTTACACTCCACCGATTGGTCAATGCCTCCCCTTATCTGGTCAGCAATTTCATATGGACAAATTTCATAAAACTAAATTATGTTGACAATCATCACATGATTAACACCATGTTTAGTCATTGTATTTTTGTAGAGTATTAAATTTAAATGGCAAGTGAAGGGTTGCTTACCTCCATCGGAGTGTACACCAGATCAGGGACAACACCACTGGGTGTTCTTTATAAACTGAGTTTAAGATGGTGGCTAAATGAAGAAATGTTTCAAGAGGACTTATTAAAATTAGCCATTTGATTTAAATCCAGCCCTTGATGGTGTGTTTACTAGATTTCAAACACTGTATGTAAGCTAGCATATTTGGACTATACCAAGAAAACTAAACTGTAATGTACAAAAGAAACAAGCTAAATATCCAAAACTGTTTTTAGAACATAACAAAAATGTATAACTTGTTATTAACAGTAAACTAGTCTCAGAGATGTGAATGGCTTAAACTAGACAAACTCTAAATTTATTAAAATAAAAAATTCCCGAACCAATAATGGAATGCAACCAATCAGCCAGCACATGTGAAAACTGCTCACGTTTATTGCTGAAACAATACTTTGACTGGGCCAACTTAAAAGATATGACTGGCCCACCACAAGAAAATATCCGGTTTTCCATGAACCATGCCAAGAAACCATTTCTAAACAGAGGGGTACATTCTCAAGTTGGACATCATAATTTGTCTTGTGACTGTAATTCTTGTGACAGTTCATATTCAACGCCTGACACTATTCAACAGAGTGCAGAGAACATACATTATGGATATCATCATAAACCTTACACTTCAAAAGATTCATTTGGTTCACAAATACCATTCAGAATGGCTGGTAGGCCAAGCAGACCAACTTCAAGGATAGTCTCAAATCATTCTTACAATTCGGAAATGCAAAAACTGCAAGATCTGATAATCGGTGCTGCCCACGTTCAGGATACAGGTAAAACAGCCCAAAGCAACGAAGAACATGCAAGCCCATACAATTGTTCTTATCTAACAACCAAAATCCCAGGCCACTGTAAAAGTCAGAAAACACAAAAAATGTGTGAAATTGATGTACCGTTATTAACATTTGATTCACCTTTGGTGCCAATGGAAAACTGCCGCTATGACGGTTTGTTTATTCATGACAGTTTCCCGTGCGATCTACCAAAAAACGATCGTACGACATTCGATGTAACTGAACTCTTCAATGAGTTCATAAATTGTTATATGAATAACACAAACACACTGTTTGAAGAGTTGAATAAGTATGGCTTTGATAAGCTGAAAAAAGATTATGAATTGGCAGAAGGAAATAATTTTGGTCCACCAAAGAGTGACTATTGTCAATCGTGTGATATTCTCGTTGACAAAGTTGCAAATATGTTAATGAAACAAACTAATTTATTCCCTCAGAAAAAGCAAAAGTCATGTGAATGTAAGAAAAAAAAGACATGCTTTGAGGAGTTTGATGAAAAATATGGTCCAATGATTGAAAGTGTTCTTACATACATTTCAAAGCTTCAACCAAAGGTATCAATAAAAGAAGAAAAAGAAAGAGCAAATTCTGAACCCAAATCCTCACTAGTTAGAGAGCCTTCAGAAAGCAAAAGAAAATCTGTTGCTATTGATCCATTTTTTCAACCAACATCAAGCTTTGACAAGAAAAATAAAAAAAGTATTTGAAACAAAATTATGCCCTAACTTGTTAAATTTATGACTGTCAACATTAAAAATTATTCAATTAGAAATTTTGTAAACATTTATTTACATAAATAAACAAAACTGCATTTTCAATTGCTCACCATGAAGAATACTAGTGTGAATTTTCATATATTGAAATATCGATATCAGAAACTTTTATTTTTAAACATTTTTCAGGAGGAATGTGGATTTAAAAACACTATCACACTTTGAAAACCTTTATGTATTTTTACACATAGATTGAATATTACAACATTTATTAAATACAAACTGGTCAAATTTTAAAAAGCTCAGTATAATAGTTATGTTTAGTTGACAAATTTTGAAAAATATATTAATATATAAACATAAAAGGCACACAATTTAAGTGCACAGAACATCTAAGACATATATTGTTGTGGTTTCTGTTAAAATTTATACACATTTCAACAACATAAACACTATAACACTTAATATAATTATAAATAAATCTGTACTGTTTCAAGTGTAATTTAGGATTTTGTAAATAAGGTTCAAAATGTACAAGAAAAATGAGATTTATTTAGTTAAAAATAGGTGAGAAACTTAAAATACAAAATTCACCTAGCTTGTAATGATTACATATTTAAAATAACATTTTACTCGTTAGTTTAAAGTGAATTAATGGATTTCTAGATGTGTTAAATAAAACATACAGTGCAAGTATACTCAGAAGCTTATTATATTTATTTATGGTGGTAAAGTTGAAATTAGTTGGCGTTTAAAAAAATAAATGTCATTTTTATCCTCACGGTTTAACTGAAAGCTGGAACCTTCATGAAACAATCAGTTTTTAGTTATTAATATAATATATAAAATATTAATAGTTTTGGAAGAAAGATACGAAATCTTGGCTAGTATCAAATATTTCCTGTACAGGGCACTGTTTTCTTTAGGTTACCTTCCTGCGATTACCTTAAAAAATGTAGCATAATCGTATACATCAGTGGTTTATAAAATATAAACACTACAATTAATATTGTAACATTGATAAAAATATTTATATGTAAAATATAATGGTTATTTGTACATATTTTATGAGCATTTGTGGGTTGTTGATGACTGTTTGATTGTAAGCTCTTGTGAATTGTAATTTTGCAAATGAACAATAATTTTAAAAATCAAACAAATATGTAATTAAATTCAACAACAGCTGAAAAATAAGATAACACTAAATTGCATCTACAATTTAAATTTTTAATTACATAATTACACATTACCACATTAAAAATTAATACATCTGTACATATCACATGTGATCATTAACATTATTTTAACCTTCTTTTTCTTTCTTAAAATGAGACAACCATACATTTATTTGAACAAAATAAAAATAAAAAATAAATAAAAAATATATATGTAATAAAATTAAAAAACACTAAACAATGTTTTTAAGGGAGCTTTGATTTCCCTACTACCTTATGCTATGAAGGTTTTTGTTTCTTTTTTGAAGAAGCTCCTCCAGTTCGAGTCCTTTTCTCAGCCACAGGTGGTGGTAATAGTTCTTCCTCTTTTACCTTCTCCCCTATCCCTTCATCTGACTCAGGATATGGTGGACTTTCCTGATTTTCCTTTTCAAGAAGTTCCTCCTCTTCACTGGAAGCTGCATCACATTTGTTGATGTCCAAGTTAGGGCTCACCAACACACAGGAAAGTTTCGACTGCATGTATTCCTAAAAAAACAGTTTAAAAAATTAATTAATTAAATAAAAACATGATTTGTTTAATTTGATGGATGCACTTTGAAAAGAAGCTCCTTCGTATTTAAATGATGCAGTCTAAAATGACGGTCAAGGCTGACAGAAGCTATATAAGGCTCTTCCAGCGAACAGGCGATTGATTTAATTCCACCTATACTTCCTTTATATTTATTCATGACAAGACCTTTACTTCTCAAATCAACAAGGTTCATTTGTCCAGTACCACTCCCAACAATTACATGCCTAAAACATATATTTAACATATTTATAATCGTTATAATAAATTTTAGCACATTTTAATAGTGCTTATACATATAAAACTATGAGTTTTGATGAGCTTTCGATTTTTTAACATATGTAGTTAATTATTTTTCAGATTAAAATATCACAAAACTTCTTAAAGCTTCACAAAAAGGAACTGTTCATCTATATGACTAATCATAACTTTAAAATAACATTTAAATCAATTGAAAATAAACATACTGATCTTTACAGCAGGTTGACATGCTGATAAGGGCCTGTTCTGGTACCTGTACACTCATTACCGGGCGTCTTGTTGGTGTTGAAGGATCATAAAGCCTTACCTGGCAATAAAAATGTATTAAATTAAAATGAATTTTTTTAAATTCTTCCAGAGATCTAAGAGTAATGAAGCTGTACTTTATTTGGCTGTTTACAACCATTCTGGATCTCATAATCTTGCTGTTTTAGTCTGTGGCATTGTCAGTGTAAATTTGTTTTTAAAAATAAAATAACATAAAGACCAAATCAGAGAGGATAAGCAGACCAATGTTAAAAAACAGTTTTATAGGAGTTATTTTTTTTTTTTTTTTTTTTTTTTTTTAAAGGCATAAAACCACTAAGGGTCATAGCTGCCTTAAAGCATCAACCAATGCAGCCCCCCCCACCGCACGAACCAGAGGGGCCACGGCCCCAGGAAGGAGGAGGCCCGGAGCCACACCGCAGAAGGACGAGCACTATATAAACAGCGTGATGTTATCACTGAAGCTGAACTAGTGTTGTTTCGGCTCCTCCAGAAGGATGTGCATGGGCTGTGGACATCCACATCCTTCAAGAGCCGGGGTATTCTTTTTCACCCATACGCAAAGCGCCCGTACGTCCGCCGCGCTCGACCCCCAGCAGCCACCCCCAGGGACCAAGGCCCCCCGACCACACGGACGGCAAAGGCCACACTAATTTATATCCTGTTCATTAATTCGGCAGTTATTACTACAACTCTGTTCTAGAAAGGTGTTATATTAAACCTTCTGTTAATTATTTTAATATACTGGACAATAAGAATGATTTTTGAGTAGTGAATGAAGTTTTGTTTCAACAAGTGAATTCACAGACAAACTTCTTTCCAAATGGGACACATTTAGTTGCTTCTTAAGACAGCTATAGAGGCATAATCCTTTTACATAAAGGAAAATTAATTATTCTTTTCATCTAAGGTTTTTGGCTGAGATGAAAAATTGGTGCCACAAGCGGGATTTGGATCCACGATGTTCAGCTGAATACACTGCTCTCGAACCACTTGAGGTATCATGACTTCGACCCCCTTGGACGCCAACTTCCCATCTCAACCTACAACAGTTCAAATTTTCCCTCTTGTTGCCATTTTTTAATGGGTTCAAATCCCGCTTGTGACACTAATTTGTTCTCAACTAAAAACGTTAGATGAAAAAAAAATAATTGGAATAATTAATATGATCAATTACATTGATCAATCATCAATTATTGATAAATCAATTACATCTAGAGTTATTACTGTTTTATAAACAATGTACTGTGTACTGTAGTACTTACATGCCCATATCTAGTGGTTACTGCAACCTTTTGAGAATTTGTAAGAAAAACTATGTCAGTGACCCAAACTGGAACTCTCAGTTCAAGTTCATCATGCCGAACCTAAAAAAAAAAAAAATGTATTTCATTCTCTAATAACAAATGGATGTTAAACTTAATTGCATGTATTTTAATATGCATCAGTCTAATCACACCTGGCTATCTTTTTTGATTAGTGTAGAGATTAGTGACCATTAATAGATAATTAATCAGATATCGTGACCAGACCGCATCTCATGATATCTGATTAACTTTCTGATTAGGTTAAGTGGAGAAGAGAATGAATTATAACAAAATCTTTACTCAAATTGAGAAATTTAATTTAAATTTGATTGCTAGCAATGTTGTTATCAATTAAAAAACAAGGAGTGAGAAATTTTTAAAATTACATTTTTTGCTGTAAATGTAGTTGCTCCAGTGTTTATGTCCCATATTTTTAAATCATTCTCTTTTCCTCCTGAAGCAAAGCACTGTTCATTTGTCAGACTATGACGGATTCGTTCTAAATTGTTGCCACACTCGATAGTGGTAGTCTCGCCTCCTGGCCGCCAAATTTTAACTGAACCTCCATCAACACCAGTCATAATAGCACTGAAATAAGACAAAAGCAATCTTACCGAAATACCATTAGTATTTATGTTTATACATACTCAGAAAATTTTGCAACACCAATAAGAGATCCTTGGCCACATTTTTTCTCCTCTTGAGATGTAAAGCTTCTCGACTTGACATTATACACCTTCACCAGCTGATTTGAATAACCGATAATGACTTCCTCTTCTCCAGGCTCTGCCCAGTTCATGCAAGTTATAGGATTTTTGTTTGTTCCCGATTTTAGACCATCTATATTCTTTACAAATAAGTCGTGCTTTTCCACAATATGCACACCTGAAAACAAAAAGTTATATAATTATATAAACTTTATGAAGAAAATAAGTTTAAAAAAATTGAAAATACTAAGTATTTGAGAGCAATGGAATTTTATGTTTGCTTTAAACTGTAATTTACGAGCTATAACAATTTAAATAGTTTTATTACTTTTTGGAATCTTTTTCTTTTGGCTGAAATGGCACATAATGACTGAAAGTCATTTAACAATCCTTGACCAAATCACTTCCACACACCCAACACTAAAGATGACAAAATCTTATCTCACGATCTTCAATTAATCGTTATTTTATAAAAATATTCCTGGTGTAATACAATGTGGACTGTCATTACTCAAAATTATCAAATTTTATTTGGGGCAATCTGGCCTACTATACTCTACTAAAATGGTACTCTAGTAAAATAGTTTCCAATGCTACAAATTAACACAGCTTACAATAAATTAAATTTTTAAAAAATTACAACTAATTTTGCTAGTTGGCAGATGAGTGTGTGGTGTTTAATGAGTGCTACTGTGTAATCAATCAATCCAATTAGACACTTTAACACTTCATTGTTACGTTACTACAAATTGTAGAAATCTGCACATTTCAATTTTGAGCGATGTATTGACTAGTCATTTAAGCCACACGGTTCGGTGTTTAGTGAGTGCTACCATAACTACAATACAACTTTACTGTTTAACACACAAATGAGTGCGTAGCCCTTTTTCTCATTTGAGAGATTTACTCAGATATTTAGTGATCATTGTGGTGCGTTATTCACTATTATATGAAATATAACATTACACAGTTAGGACAGCAAAAAGTAACTTATTTGATCAGATATTAAGTTAACGCAGTACGGTTTTGTAAGCAGTATGGATTCTTTGCAGATGTACATATTGAGGGTCAGTGTTCTATTTTGTTATCTATAAATTATTAATATTCATATCATAATATTTATATTTATATCATAATATAAAAATAAATTATGATCAATTTTGCTTTCCAGCAATACAACCCTTTCTAATTTTTCTATGGGTTGGCTATTTTTAATTTAGAAAGTACTCGAAAGGACGTTCTGTATTAAACTCTTCTGGAACTCTGTGCTTTCAACAATCGAGCAATAACATGACATTGCGTAGTTCAACCAAAAAACATGCTTCAAGAAATGTTATTGACACGTGCCCAATGGTTACATTATTTGTATTGTCTTTGAAAAAAAACTTCAGAGCGTACCTTTGAAAATTCCAGATGCAGTGCCGACGTAGCAGTTGAAGTTTTGGTTCTTCATTTCAATGAATCACCAAGTAAAGAAATCAAATTTTGTTCTAAAGTAAAAGCAAAAACCCAAACGGCAAATTCCTGTTCGAAAGTGTTTATTTCTATGTCAAATGGCCTGAAACGGCTCAAACGCAAAAAAGGTTATAAACGTTTGCGAGTGGTAACTTCATTGTTAGCACATTTTTATAATATTCTAATGGCAATGAGTATATTTTCTTTTACTTTCTTTCTTTTTTTTTAATAATATTTTTGTCAATTCACACATTTATTTACTATTTGTTTTAAACCACTGGCACTTTTTGAACAATGATATTATGAAAGGTCTGGCACGTTGTTAGAAGTTTTATTCTTTGTATTACCGTAAGTAACGCACCAAGGAATACGTTAGTGTACTAATAACTGGATATAATTTCAAAACAACATACTTTTTTTAGATTGATCAATGTAATTTTATTAGTCGCGTATCTCGATTTATTAAGCTCTATTTTTTCCATCAAGAAGAAATTATTTTAAAAAAAATAAACTGCACTTTTTCAAGATTCGGTAGGAACATAAGGTTGGAATGTTTTTCTTTTACCATACATAAATTTTAAGACTAATATATTAAGAACATCTATTTCTGATTTGATAAGACATTATTTTTATTTAAAAAAAATGTTTTTATCATAAATTGAAAACAAATGTCATCCAGCAAAATAGAAAATTGCAAACAATGCCATTATCTTATTTTGATATTTTGTTTTCGTAATAGTTATGTACAAGGTTTATTTAGTGTAATTTATGACTTTATTTACATTAATAATGCATAGAACTGAAAGGTTTCTTGAAGGAATGTATGGATCATTCCATCAGTGGACATGGAATATATCATTTTTCGCAAGGTATATTCGTTACTTTGCCAGTTTTTTAAATTATATTTATTTTGGTTTTCTGTTTGGAAAATTTTGGATTACAATTAAGGAATTTATATACTTAATCCAATTTTGTTCATGTGAAAATCTGTTCGAATTGACGTGAAATTTTATTATTCTGATTTGATAAGTTGGAAGAGAAACTCGTAAACAACCTAATGGATGTTTTTGAAATAGTCAGCCTGCTGTAATAGATAATGAAGATCCGTTCATATATTTTACACTGATATGAATTATCATTACTAAGGAAGCTTTATTTTTTTGTTTTGAAAAAAAAAAAAAATGCAAATTGTAGTAAAATGTTCTGATAATGTAAAAAAAGATCAATTCATAAATGTTGAGAAATGAAAAAAAAAGAACGCTTATGCAAGCCTATGCGTGTTGACGAGTCAACCCAGGAAATAAAGGCCATGGAGTTGACCTAAAGAACCCTAAAAAATAGATATTCCATTGGTTCTGAATCGATTAAATAGCGTTTAATAGTCGATTAAGAGGGATCGAAAAAATCGTACTAATAGAACATCGGATTCTTTTTCAATAGACCTAAAAAAAACAAATGCATAATTAATATTGTTGAATTTTTATACTTGAACCAAATTTAAATTATCACAATTTTTATTTTTATTAGGTTTGTAATGTTAATGTTATTAATCGATTCGGTAACGCTTCGTCTTTGGTACTTGTTTAATCGATACGGCGTTGTGTTGTCACTCATCCCTACCCCCGACGCAAAACTCCGTTGGTCAACCCCACCATTGGCAGAAGAGGAGAATTGCTCGGACGTACACGTACATTTTACTCTCCTTCCTTCTTTATTATAGATTGGTTTCCCTTTCTTAGTTTTGTTCCTCTGTTCATCACCAAACCCCAGCCGACCCAGGAAGAATTCAAACGGAACGCAATTTCCCGTGAGTATGCGTTTTTTTAAATCTATTAAAAACAAACAATCTTCCGTTGGACTTGTACAACGATGCCTGCATATTCGGTCCGTTTTTCCCTCGGATCAATTTCCTTTCTTGTTTTGTAACGGCTGACTTTACAGTCGAACATAACGCGATTGTACATGTTAACTATGTTCCAAAACTTTTTTTTTCTGTCACTTCCTCCCCGACTTATTTCCTCTCTGGCTTCCCTGGTAAAAGTAAGCCTCACAAATGGGCCTGGTCATCAAGATGTTTCTTTGGATTTTTTTCATCTATACCGTTCTAAGCTTTTTGTTTTATTCATTAGTAAAAACAAAAACATTCTTTTAAGAAAACTCGAATGTCTTCCCACTTATTCTAATCCCAAAAGGCAAAATTTTGGACCTTTCACTTCTGTATATTTGTTTAATTAACCCTTCAAACTCAACAATTTATAAGTCCTGGCATGTACTACAGAGAAAAACAATAATATGCCGAATCGTTAAAGTAAATTCTATTACACTTATTTCAAAACCCAAATAGCTTATTTTTTGTGAAGCATAATAAATAATTGTAAAGCCAGCTTTAAACTGTTTTCTAAAGCATTGACGCTTAGATCATTGGCAACGGAAAATAGCCATATTGTAACAAATAAGTGATTTATTTTCATTTCTTTTTGAAACCTCGTTCTACAAAATAATACCAAAATAAAATTTTCTCAGGTCAACATTGTTCAAAGTCCCACTTAATTTTGAGTTTTTTTATTTGAAACAACTCGATTAGCTGTAATAGCGGAGTGTAAAATTTGGGTCGCCACAATTCCATTTGATTTTCACATTGTTAATCATGCCTCCAAATGGAAAATAACATAGATTTAAAGTATTTGGGAACACAATTTTGTAAAATTTATTTAATGCGTCTCAACGTCTCCGCTTGTTCACTTTCTATCTGAAAGTAATGTGATCCATATGGTCGGGTTCACGGTGCCTTTTAACATATTTGTTTCTCGCATTACTTCATATATAATCAATGATTTTTGACCGATGTTAGTGTTTTTTTTTGAAAAATTTCTCGTACCATTTTGCTCAAACAAAAAAAATAAAAGAAATTGGAAAAGTTTTTTTCTTCGTTCGTTATATTTAATCCAGATCGATAACCCGGATTGTATTTAATTTCATATTCAGGAGACGTTGATAATTGTTTTCGGGAAAGACTAAACACTTTTTAATTTGCCCTTGATTGTAAATTGAAGGAGACCGTTTAATTTCTTGAAACGGAAAATTGACGAACACAAGATTGAGGTACCTACATAAAATACCTATTGAACCTTAAGATTTTTTTTCTAATTATTATTAAAATTGTTGAAGACCCTGAATCTATAACCTATATTTAATAAATTCACTACAATAAACCAATTAAAAAATACATGTTCCCTAATAAAGAATATTGGAAGGAACGCTACTTGCTGTGTATGATATTGCTCTATTTTGCAATACAGATGGCTAAAAAAGGAAAATGAAATTCTGGTAACTTTTTATGGCGAAATAACCCGTGTGGATTTTTTCCATAATAGTTTTATTTGTAGAATATATCTATCTGGTATCTTGAAAAGTGTCGATCTTGTGGTTTTGTTGGTTTGACTCGTGTTTCTTAACTCTTGTCGGCAATATTTCAAGATTGACCAGATTATTAAAATTTAAACCGTTTTCAGGTCCTGTATATTGTAGGTGTGAAAAAACCTTTAGCAAGTGAAGGCTAATATTTTGTTAAACGAAACTAGTGTGTGGATTGTGTTCTTTTCTTGTATCTGAAGTATCGCGAAAATTGTCTATTTTATGATTGGTAATAGTGATATTTCACGTTAGGATGGTTTGGTAGTAATATTTAAATGGTTGGATAAAACCCTATGTCAAGTCCAAATCAATTTCAGTTTCAAACATCAATGGTTTTTTATTTCCCCGATTAAAGAAAAGAAAACTATTAAATGTTGTGTTGCATCCATATATTAGAGTATCGCGAAAATTGTATATCTTTGGTTTGGTAATAGCGATATTTTAAGTTTGGCAGGAAAAGTTCAAGTCCAAACGCTTCACTCGTTTCAAGTTTAAACGTCAAAAGTATAATAGAGATTGTAATAACAAAAAAACATGATCAAATGAAGGCTTAACATTTGACTATATTGAATAGTGTGAGGATTGAGTTCTAGCTTTCAATCTAGAATATCACGTAAATTGTTTATTTTATGGTTTGGTCATAGTGACATTTCCAGTTTGGAAGGCCAAAAACCAATTTCAGGTTCAAACGTCAATGTTTGTATTTTCTAAATTATAGTAACAAGAAGTAAATTGTGTTAAATGTTTGTGCTAAAACTGGCGTGATGATTAGGACTGGTTACATCCATAAAAGCTCCGTTATATTAATTTTATATCTACAGAATACGTCGAAAATGGTTTATATATACTTTTTTTTGTAATATATAGTAATGTTCAAACAAACAAATGCAATCGTCAATTAATAAAGATAATCGTTGTTTAAAGAATGTTGATGATGCTCACAAGGTTAGTGAAAGGCGTCTTCCATAAATGAATAAAATCTGGAACTAAAAGCGTTTTTGAATTTACCTAAAAAGTAATATTTACTGATTGCAGTTTGGTTGGCCTAATGTCCTCGAAGGCCAGTTTTATATCCTAAACCCTGCTGTTCCCAATGTGTTTTGCAGGCCTTGCTTTTGATCTAACGGAAAACAAAAAAAATTTAACTGCTGTTTTTCAAGCCATAGCGCAGTTTCAAACAGTGAAGCAAGCAAAACATTTTTATGACTGAAATGTCTTGAAACCGAAATATAGTTCACGATTAAATTTGTCACCATTTAACAAACTCGCAATTTCAGTTGGGTGTTCTAATATGTAATTTGTTTTCATCCACATATCAACGTCTAGGGCGTATTCGAGGATCTGTTGGACGTTTATTTGCTGGATCGTACTGAAATTTTATAAATACAAATTAAACGAATTCTGCGGCATAGCTGTAATTTTTATTCAATAATCCTCCAAGTATCATGTCAAGAAAAAAGTAAAATTGAGTGTAAAGATCTTGTTTATTGAGTGTTCATATGATAGCATTTTCTTTAAACTACGTATGTATATAGCATTTTCTTTAAACTACGTATGTATATCCGGTCTGTTTAGTTTTATAATGCATTTGTTGCAAAATCACTGTGTAAATGGGCGAAAATATAAATTGTACTTTGCATTTATTTCAAAAATATTATAAATCGTGCAAATCCATTGATTTTGCAACAATAATTCAGACAATAACCGTTGCGTTGGTCCTATTTATTATTAATTGTTTATCATTGTTAAAAGAAGCCATTTTTAAAGTGTTTTAAGATAGTGTTTAAACGATTTCTCTAACGATGTGCATTGTTTTTGTTTCAGCATCCGGATAATAAGTTAGTGGGCCGGTTCTAAGGACAGTGTTTAAATAGTGGATACAGGCCTAAAAATTATATCTCTTAGGTTAGATTTTTGGTTTGTTCGCGTTTGAAGTGTTTTCAAGGGAGAAAGAAAGAAGTGTTTTATAACAACAATAACAACAACAACATCAACAACAACAACAAAATCAATTAATTTCGTTAGATAGTGGTTGAGGCCGGTACAAAACTTGTACACGGCCTGGATAGATATTAAAAAAGCAGGAGTCTTTCACATATGTGCGTCAAGCTAGGGCAAGAGTACGACAGAAGAACCGCGTGTGTCCAAACTGGAAACGACGTGTATAATGCGAGACGAGATTTCTGCGGCGGTTCTCTTTTTAGCCCGGCTCATCGGGAAAAGCGAAAACTTCGACAATGACCAATTAGAGAAGTTCAAAGATCGCCTTTCCGAGTTGCTCACGGAACGATTCGAAAACCACTGGTTCCCTGAGAGGCCGGACAAGGGACAAGGATACCGGTGTATCAGGGTGAATGGGGTTAGCGGAAGAGATCCGACCCTCGAGAAAGCCGCCCTTGCTTGTGGAATTAAATATGAAGATATGAACCTTCCTTTTGAGCTTACCATCTGGGTCGATCCAAACGAAGTATGCTGCAGGTAAGGTTTTTTTTTTAAATTTAATTACAAGTTAAAACTTCATACTTTTCACTCCCGTCAAGTTTCAGACATGGTCCCACTGTATGACACATAATATAACAGCGCGTCTATCTACTTCACTGATATTCAAAGTTTTTTGTTTTTTTTTACTATAAACTGTTTTCGTCATAAATCTACTTCTAGCTCTTGAACTATTCAATTTTGTGGAAATCTAAAAAGGAAATTGAAATTAGCTTGAAATTTCTTTAAAGAAGTCACTCTTCTAGTAACAAAAGAAACAACTTAATCTTTCAAAAATAGTTAAATTTAAATTAGATTTTACTAACTTCAGATTTAACAATTTTTTTAAAGAATTAAAAAAACTAAATTTGCAACCTCGTTGGAAAAAAATTCACGGTCTAGTTCCTCAAATTTCATAAGTACTTTTTCGTTTAATAAGTTTTCTAGCGGTATACCCTTTTCTTCAATTACATGGAAACCAAAATGCAGAAATTTGATAATAAATGACAAAGTAGTGGCAGTATGAAAAAGGGAGAACGCGGGGGGTTAATATTTAGTAATTCAACTTTTTGTCCTTGGCAAAATTTATTTCTCAACTTTAACTCACCTAAAAAGTACAAAAAAATTAACGTAATTTGGTTTTTTACGATGTTTATTGTCTCTCTTTTATGAATTGTATTTTTTTATATGTGTGTAGAATTTTGCCTTCTTTTGATGCTTTTTATTAGGTTAAAATTAGTTTTTAAAAGTTCTGATTTGGTTGTTAGCTATGTTTATTGTCTCTCTTTTATGTTTTCTTTACTTTTTCTTTATTTTTGTGCTTTTGTTAAAGGAATGTTGGGAAATAAAGTTTGCCCAGGACAAAAAGTTGAATTATATTAACCCCATTCCCCCTTTTCATACCGTCACTTTTTCGCAATTTAGCGCAGTTTCTGCATTTGGATTCGACGTAATTAAATAAATTGATAAATCACTAGAAAGCTTAATAAAAAAAGTTTTTATGATATTTTCTAAGCTCAACCTTGAATTTTTTCATCGAGGTTGCAATTTTGTTTTTTTCCCTTCAGATTATAAATTTAGCAGCTTTTGAAGGATTTGATTTTACCAAACATTAAATAGTAAGTTCTGAAAGTATTCCTTCTGAAAGGAAATTTGATGCTCTGATCAATGTTTTTTCCCCCCAAAAGTGTATAGTTCAGAAGAACGAGTATTAAGACGAAAACAGTTGAAAAAAAAACTTTCGAAAGGAAATTAATAAAATCATTTTTTTAAATTTATTTAGGCCCACATCAACTTGGGGATACCTCCCATTATTTGGTGATGGAAAAAATGATTTTTGACATTTTATTTTGAAAAAACATTGTTTATGCGTGTTCTCGATTTTTGTTTCGTTGTAAAAGCATACAAATGTTTCGGCGTTTCGTTCGTGTTGATTGTCAAAATGTTAGCATATTTATCCTCCTAGGATTTTGGTGGTCAAGGTAAATGACCCTTCCACAATGATTTTTTTTATATAGCTTATATAGCTTCTTCCATACAATAAAAGGTTTTACGGTATATTGGCAAACACTATCTCCGATGATTTATCATGGATATTTATATTTTAACAGCCCCATTATTCGGAAACGGCTGAAATAAAGTACGTTTAATATTAAATCATAGAGACGTACGCGATAAACTCTGTTATAAATTGTATTGCATTGTAAATATTGATGAATAAGTCAAACTTTTACTTAAGAAAATGCCATTTTTATTTTACAAAACTAAACATCTTTAGTCATCCTATAAATATTGTTTTTGTTTGTTATGAGTTTGTTATGATTTTATGTAAACAGACCATTTCGAAAGGAATGATTTATTGAATGACAATTTCCATTGGAAGTATAATGTTATCAGACAAAATATGCTTCTTTAGCATTTAATAAAAAATAAATTTGAACATCAATTAAAGTTCTAAAGAGGTTCGTTTAAACTGTTGATTTGGCAACACTATTGCATGTACAAAAGAGTGTGTTCGCTGCTCACGTCGTTTTTACTCATAAGCTTTTCAATGGCTCAGCTGAATGGTATGAATTGGTGAGAAAAAGCGGACTAAATCAGATTTGGTCAAAATGTCAACAGTCGATCGATTCGCATATGGGTGTAGCCTCGTATGCCATGATAAGTGTTATGATTCTTTTTGCAGTTGTTTTAATCGCCGTAGTTTCTTACTTTCTCTGACCTTCGTAGAAAGTTGCTCGCCAAATGTCATTTCGTTTCAACATTGCAACTTTCATAGCTTTTGCATATGAGAGCATATTTTCCCAGTTTTCGATCCGTCTCCTGCCTGGTACTCTCGATTCCGTGCACATTTTAAATATGTAATTTATAATCAAATGTAGTTGATCAGTGTAAACTTCCACTGTCGTAATAGTGGTACTTTACTTCAAAGAGTCGGTACTTTTTTAATTTGATCTCTCTTTAGCAACCTTTACAACATTAAGGAAGTCTTTTGTTCTTTTCCTTTCTTCTTCTCCCTCTTTTTCCCTTGGCTCACACAACATATCCTCCAACTAGGCGATTTTGTAACAAGAGGAAAATATAAAATTGCGCAAGAGATCGTCTTACTTAGCTTTACCTACCATACATAACATCCTTCCACCTTTGAATGTCACTTATTTATGTGAATTAAATTTTAGTTTGGATTTGAGAAATCCATTGGACAAATTTTGCCACAAGAAATTTAAATGGACGATTGAAAAATAGTAAGGGAAGTTTTTCTGTGTCTTTGATTCTCTAAGTTTTGTACTCCTTTTTCTCTGAAAGTAATGGTATTACTCCAAAATGGTAACTTCTGTTATTGAATACAGATGTACAATACATAACAAAATTCATTTTAAAAACAATTTCTTAGCAACACACACGTGCGTGGTATTTTATGAGAAAAATGTTTAGACGAAGTATTAGCTGATAATGGTGTGTAAATGAGTTAAGATTAAAATAGGGATGTGAGGTTTATAATGAATTAGTAATGGGAAGTAGTAATTAATATTAATCATGACTTCGGCCCAGGGTTATGCACACATCACCGGTCGCCGTCTCATAGTTCAGATATGCCGTAACGAAATAGTTACCCTATAAAGTTAATCTTGATGCAGCAAGTTGTAATTGAATAGTGTCGTCCACAGTGTTAACTGATTAACTCAGCCTAATGTTATTTACAGTGATAAAAAAAGAACTATCGGTACGAAAGAGAGATAAGATTGAAAGGTTGATTTCTATGGTTAAAATATGAGTAACAATCGAATTTACTTTATTTAAAGTTTTCGTTTGATTGTAATTATAACAACGGGGTTCCATTGTAAGCATTCAATTTGTAATTTTATCTTGTAAACAACAAGGTCAGAATTATTATTATTAAAGAAGAATCGTTCTTCTGTTATTGCCAGTTCTGTGTTTTTAAGTACCGTACCTAACGTATTTAGTAAATTACCAACTGTAAAATTAACATAGTTATTTAGCTGTTTAATATCCGACACGAAAAGACTATGGTGTTTAAATTGTTTGTATTATTTAGACGAAAACAATTTCATTTTTTCAATTCACTATTTTTTCCGTTGCCCCATGGATTTCTCTTTAAATTAAGCTATGTAAATAAATATAGGAAAATATACCAAACAACACGTGATAACTCTATCATTTGACTAATAAGCGTCGTCATCTTGAAATAAATGGTTTTTGTTTATTACGATATTAATTTTGTATTCCACATTGACTGGTTTCTTTTCGTACTTGTATATCAATTTAAGAGAAAACTACAAATTTGTCAACGTTTTCTCAGGCTGTTTTGAGCTAAGTCGAGACCACTGGGAAATTCAGACTCATTGATAGTTTTCCCATCCCATGTTTTCTTAACATCTCGAGACGACAAGAAAAACATTGACAAAAGCGCCTTTTCACACAAATAAATATATAACGGCGACCACCTTTAATTTTTAGAAAGTTTAAAGTATATTCTGATTTCTCTCCTAGTGTATTTGTAGTAAAAGCCTTGAACCATCAGCAAACTGAAGCTGTTCACATTCCTTGAACCCTCCCAAGGATCCAGATCAAAACCAACTATTTTTAGGACGCCATAGGTTTAAAACAGATGCTTTCAACCTGTCCTGTCTCTCCCTTTATAATCGCCCAGTTATAAAGCCGAAGGAACAAACTTTTTCGTTTTCCCCAAAGGCACCAAGGAAACATTTAAAAAATCAAGTACATTACATAATAATTTAATTATTGTTAGTGATAGTTTAAAATAGTTTGGTAGTCAACTGTAAAAACTAGGGTATCAAAATTGGACCGAGGCGTCATGGAAATTTTCTTATTACAATAAACATAAACGATAAATTTAAATGAACGTTTAAAAACATCCTAGACATTTCAGTGGTAAATTTTGATACATCGACATTATTGAGAGTACGTTAAAATTTTTATCATCGGTGATTCATAAAAATTAGGTACAGTGCTAAAGAGTAATTGTAGAATTAAGGTTGTAATCTAAATAAAATGTTATGGGCGGTAATAATTCTGAGTTTTCCAGTCATAATTGTTTTCTTGATTGGATACAAACGAAGTTTGATCAGAGTCGGTCTTACTCTTTTTTCTTTAATTCAAATGGAGATTAACAGCCTTTGGGTGTTTTCACCTCCCATTCCAGGAAGGAACTCAAAAAATCGATGGTTCCTTGGTTACTCGACGTTTCCTGGTTATCCCGGCTGTGGAACAGTTTCCACAAAAATTAGCGAATGAATACATACCACAGTAAGGGCGAAATTGTAAACAATACGGACCTACTCTTTTTTTCTTCCACAGGTTTCGCATTTGGTCAAAATTAAAAAATTAGACGCTCAGATTTTTCTGTTAATTTTGGAAAGCACATTTATCAAATTACGCGTTAATTGATTGTGTGCGTCTATAAATAAGTATATAGCTCTTAATCACCTTGTTTGTCATTTTACTCTGTAATCAGTAGATTGTTTACGCCTGGTTCTGTTTTTTTGAGCTCTCTCGTTCGTGACTGTATAAAAAATTAGAGTAAAAAATAAGGTACGGAAAACAACGAGGAGTGTTGAAACCAGGTCGCATCGTGATAAAAGATTCGACATCCATTTAAATTGCAATCTAGATTTTTATTTGAAAACGGGCCGTTTCGAGGTTGCCATGAAATTTATCGACTCTGTTAGTATTTAAACATTTACGGTGTAAAATCCGCCGATTTGATCGGATTATATGATTTTTTCGTATAGTTTTTATGTTTACAGTACATAAACAAGGGTCGAATTCCATGAAATAGTTACATACGATAGACGGAGTTTAAAAAAAGTACATTTTCCTTGTTTGAAACCTGTCGAATAACGAAACGTGGTCGTGAGGCAGGCTCTCTCTCTCTCTCTCTCTCTCGTCTACTTTCTTTAGTGATTGTACCAGAAAGAAGAGTTGTTTGGAACCGCAAGGAACCCAGAACTCAGATCTTGTCGTGCCAGTCTCCTTTCGATTCTCCCTCGCTCCTCCATCCAACCCCGATTCACTTCTAAAGAATACTGTTATTTAGAAGAATTTCATTTTAAGAACAATTCAAATACCTTAGTTTGTCTGAGAAACCGATGAATAGATAAATACGAGTAGTTACGAGGACTAGTTTGGTGTTGTATGGGATTTCCTCTTCCAATGTGCAATTATTAATTAGTTGATATAAACCATTAATTTATTTTTAATACGTTCACATTTTATAAAGTTGTACATACTTCTTTGTTTGTAATTTTTTATGATTGGCACTGCTTAATGAATATTAACAATACATTTTTCATGTAAAAAAAACATTGTTTAATTGAAGACAATTGAAATGTGAGTATCTGTCGGGTTTTACGCGTTTTGTTAGCCAAGGAACTGTTCAGGTCGGAAAAATTAATGGTAACGTAAAGAAAAATTATTAAAAATGCACGCATCATCACAGCCTTTTCGAGGAAACAAACGTGGCCGTTTTCCCCCCTTTTCCGACGATTCCCGTAATTTCCTTACCTGTGGGCAAAAATAATCTGATACCTAACAAGGAGAACGTTTGTCTCACCGGTGGATCGGAGGAAATTTGTTGAGATTACACCCCCTTTGTTACGAAATCAACGTTGAGAAACACTTTTCCTAGCCGATAGCCGTAGGCCGAGTTTGTCTCTGGGGCAACTTTAAAAAATCCGAAATCAGTCGCCTTTTCGATAAACCTTTATTTGCACTTTCAATTCTGATTATGATAGATATTAAATTTTATTTGCAACAGATGCGAAAATTTAGAAATTGCTTTTACATCAACTACTAAACCTGTTGACATTGAGAATGGGAAACGTCACATGGTGGACTGAGATACTGATCAATTAGTCTTTTCATTCAGTCGTAACCAACACCAAATTAAATGAAAAAATTAGGTTTATATTATATCAAATATGGTTTGTGCTTTTTAATATACGTGATCGACTGAAATGACAAGACCTAAAACAGGTCGACTCTATAAACTCACAGGACAATTCAAGCTATCAAAGAAAAACGAACTTACAATCTACAAAACGCTACTGTAACCGATTCGTTATAGAATTACGGGGAACCGCCAAACCTTCCATTATCCAACTTCTCCAATTCTTTTAGTGTAAAATCCTCAAATCAATTATAAATGCTCCATATTACCTACCATCCACAACGACCTTAACATCACACATCCAAAAATTTACCAAGTTCCCCAAAAATCTCTTCCATCACCCAATTGGTCTCACTCACTCCTTATCTAACATACTCCGTCCTTACAATCCCATAAGGCGTCTTCTTAAGAAATGGTTCAGAATCTGTTCTGAGGATGATAATGAAGTTGATTTAGTGAAGTGGACGAACTGTATTGTTATTTGCTCCACTCAATGTAAATATATAAATAGTTTTGTAAATATTATCAAATTATAGATAAAATAGTTTTAAAAAACTATACATGACACTATCCATGAAAATTAGTAGGAAGCTTATAAACCGTTCATAATTATAGAAATAAAAGATTTGTATCAGATAAAAAAACCACTGAACTATCTTTGAGATTGATTAAGAACTACAGTTATAAAGAAAGCGGCACCTAAATGAAGAGAAAATAAGTTACTAGTTCATCGCGACCCTCTTGGGATCGAATGTGTTCTATTTTCAAATGAATTAAAAGTTAAAAAGTAAATGTTTTTTATGATTTTCCTTGGCTCTGGTATATTTTATTCTCCTTAAGTAACAAGAAAATATTGAAAACGTAATTCATAACTTACAGGATTTGTCTAACATTAAATTAATATTTTTCGTAAAAAAAGTTTTATGTTGCGATACGGGTTTTCTTCTTTTTGTTCAATGGGTGTATTGAAAATTTCAAAATTCAAAGGGTCATTCACAACCTCAGGGGGAATCCCTCCCAACCGGTCTACCCCTGACCCCATGCAAATGGTGATTCATTGTTGTTTCCCTGGAATTGGCGTATATCAAAGGGCAGCTGTGCACGAATAAGGGGAGTCGAGGGCAACCTGCCCTACACGACCACCGGGCCTCAACCCTTGTAGCCAAATTAACAAAAACTTCATAATTAGTTTTAAACAGTTGAAAAACAGTCAGGAGAGCCGTTCAACAATCGGAACCACAACATGGCATGGGTTTTCCTTGGAGCCCATCCAAAATGTGTTTCCGTAATGGTTTTCTGTAGTGGGGGTTCGATTTAGTCCTTGACCGTGAACAAGATTGTACTCCGACCAGCTCCAAACGTTGCCCGACAGTAGTTGTATTCCAATTCATCAAGCTTGCTTTAATCCTTCATTTTATGGCACGTTTATTTACGTCTGTGTTGTATGTTTGAAAAAAAGATATGTGTCTGTAGTATACAATCAATGTCATGCTCTTTATATGTCAACTTTATAAATGGTTCCGTTGGATAATATGGCAAAAGTGATTGTTTTAAAAATACGGTCTGTTCTAATCCTTTCTTCCATAATTGAATTCTTTGGTTAACTGTATAAATAATATGCCATTACGAGGAAAAATAAAACTTAAGAAATGTTATTATGATTATACATTAGTTAATTATGGATTTCGCCATAGTAATGGATACATATTATTTACCTCTCTCCTCTAAATCGTCGTTAAAAATTTTTATATCAAACCGGGGTTTATAAAATAAAATAATTACTATAATATCATGTCAAAAGTATTAGTTTCATTGATATAAATTGACCTTTTGTTTTTGAAAGTTCAGAATCATGATTCATTGTGACAAGAATTGTTGAGAAAGGTTGCTCGATTTGTCCTACATAAAGAAGCTTATCGTGCCTTGGCTTTTAACAGAGAGCTTTTTAGGCATGCTGCTGAATTTGGGAATGATTCTCGGCCACAGTACCGAGTTTCTGGTTCCTCTGTTCCGTTATTTCCCCTTTAATGCAGTTCCGTTTCGTTGTTTTGTTTGAGATCTATATTTATTTGAATGGTAGGGGCTGATGATGAAATACGTCCCCATCGCCCCTCCAGCAGTGTGCGTTTAGGGTCGATGGTGGAATATTTATAAAAGTACTTTATAGGTACTAATTTAGATTAGATTATTAATAGTGTATGTACAATGAGGAAAATGTACTACACCGATTAATCCTGAGTGCAATGTACATAGGTGTGAATGTATTTATTTGTGCGATTGTATTTCAGAAATAATTTAGTTTTAGATCTTCTGGGCATCTGGCTTAGGGGGATCGACCCAACCTCATAATGGGGAGGTATAATAATAGTCAGCACATCGGGGAGTGGTAACTGTTCTGGGTGAAAAGTTCAAAAATCCTTGTATATCATCTCTCACTTATTACACTTGGAAGTTATTGTTTTATATACAATTTTTTTATAACTGTTTTTATATTATCCATCTATGAAGACACATGGAAATTTTGGCTTAATCATTTCAAAATTCCTACACCTATGTGTATCAGATATTAAGGTGTGGGGCTTTATACATGCGGTGGTCGCCAAATGCCAATTGCTGTTGAACATATGTTCGAGATACTCTTCAACTTACTACATACCATCGTGATGGAGAACAGTAAAACTGTCATTGCTGTTTCCTATAGTGGCAACAAACTCAGTCACAATCTATCTATATGTTCAATCAGTTTTAGTTTTTGTATTAATTTATCTGATATTCCTTTTTCCCCGCGTACGACTCGTAGCTTGTAAAATGTGTTATACTTCTAAAACAGTGGTCTTTGAATGTTTAATCGTGCCCTAAGAAGACTAAAATGGCAGAGTACAGTTTTCCCTTCTCCGAACTTTCACAACGGTCTTGTATAACTCTCAGGACAGGAAAATAGAACTCCGGCCAATCTGGCACAGCTTTCTGCTCGCATAATAATTAATATTTTTCTGGTAAGGAAAAGCATCTTCAATTTAACAATCCATCAATTTAGTTTTACGATAACATATTTGAGAAGTTAAGAAATAACAAAAAGTAATAATAATAAAAGTGCCCATCGGTGTAAGCTGCAGATGTGAACTGAATTAACAATGAACCATTTTGAACCAAACTTTTAATCAGTTAACTTTATAACATTTGTATGAAATAAGCCCATATAATTAAAGCATGATGGGGGGGGGGGGGTTTCGCCAAAATTTACAATAAAAAACCTTATTTTATTTAGCTGATAGCAATCAGAATCAGATATTCACTAAAGTTTTCGCGTCATTTTTTAAGTACAGTTTGATTGCAGATTATTTTATGCTAGGACAAAAAATTCAAGAGAATATGTTTGCAGTGATGGATATACTAACGTTGATATTTGAGGTCGGTCTAGGAATCGATGTTAGCCTTCAAATTAGTTCAATCAAAATCGATCGTGGCAGGTCCGCCTAATCTCGCTGTTTGATCGGAAGTCCGTTAAGTTCCGACGCCATTTTGATATTTTTGTGTCACGCATAATCCCTTCCTAAGTTCTTACCACATTCTGTGCTGTCGGTTAAAATCAATTTCGATCTAGGGAGAAAACGGAGTGTAATGATTCCGATATCATTTTGTAATTTGCCGGACGGTCGTTGTGCCTTTGCTTTACAACTATTATCGTCGGAAATTTGTTTAAATTATCTATGGCGTGACTTAAAAAAAAAATTATTGAAATCTCAATGTTTTGTATCAAATGTTTGCTTGTACGTGCGTGCTTATGGGTGTTTGAGAGATAGGAGGAGAGAGAGAAAGAAGTATAGATAATGTAATAAATAAAGATAATAAGAAATATAAATAAATGTATCTCTGAAAGGTTTCTTGTAGGATTTAAAACATTTATGAATTTTCAAACACTTCCATTCATTTACATTTAATAAATGAGTTTTCAATAAAACAATAATGTGTGTCTGTGTTGTATGAGTAGAGTAATTTGCTACTACTACTAGAGAGAACTATTTAGAGAGGTAGGTTTTAATCTAAGCATTACAATAGTAGGGCATTATTGCTAATTTTCCTAGCAGTGAGCGTAAGCAGAGTGAGAGAGAGTATGATAAATATGTAGTAAGAGAAGGAGAGTACTATTGTAATTTATTGAAGTCTAAGCATTGGGATAATAGGACATTATTGCACATTCTTGCGGATTCATTCCATGTCGCTATGACTCCAGAAGAAATACAATGGATATATTGTTTTTGAAACGTGGGGGGTACTGATGATTACGGAAGAAGGTAGTCGATTTGTGCCTTGAAGTCTACTTGATAAAATTACCATTCGAAGGACTCAACGATGACTTCTCAACCTTCTGTCTTCTCCTTCAAAGTAAGGGCCGTGTGGTTTTAAAAATTCATTTCCACATCGGTTTATAATAAAAACTGAACATCTTCGAAGTTGTATTGAATAAATAGAATGGGAAATATTTTTATTAATTCTGTAATAGTGCTATTTTCTTGATATATATTTTATTTTACTTGTCATATCATATCACACTTTTACATGCACAGAAAAAATCAAGTGAATAAATGAAATTGTAATTAATATATGGAAATTTATAATCTGTGGAAATTTGTTAATTCTTTTTTTAAAGTTTTATATTGCTGAAATATTAGCGTGTATGCTTAAATCAAATGATGTAGAGTTTTTCTCAGATCGATTAATTCAATAAAATTGTTAATGAAAATTCATAAATATGACGTATTTGAGTTTAATAAATGTAGTAATACAGAATTTAATATTTACTCCTCCTTGAAGGCAAGGTCAAGATTAGGGGATATAGGAAGTCCCAAGTAATGGCTTCCGCAGACGCTTTTTTTTAAGTTTCCGTTACTTGTAAAAAATGTTTTTATTAGAAACAGGCAAAAAAAAGCAGTTCAAAAGAGACCATTGTTTGAAATTGTCCAGCACTAATGATTGGTAGATTTCGAAACTACGGGAACAGTCAAAATTGCTCAAGGTGGTGCCCTATTTCTTTATATTCGTTAGTTCTTGTTGCGTTTTGGATCGGAGTCAGAAGTGAAAGTTTTAAAACAGTCCTAACGGCAAGCTATCTGATGTCTCTTGTGCAGTATAAACACGCAAGGCAACCCGTTGGAACATTTACTTTGTTCGTGATGTCAATTTATTTGTAAAAAAATAAATTAATAAATCAAAATTGTATTTAACCTAAGCAAACCAGTGTCTTTTGTTTTGGAACTTGTACGCGTTATTTTTCTTCGGTGATTTTATTTCGAATAATTAGACAAAAATTGCGTAAAGGAATGTAATTTGTATGCTAATTATTTTCAATTTTAATGATGATGCGGAAACTGCACGGCGTTGCAGTATTTCTGCATTTTTAGATTTGGTACTAGACTGATTTTCGTCGAAAATACGATTTCTATAACATGCAACAATACTAATTTAATATTGGTCAACAATCTCCCTCAATCTCCCCTCGCTTTCCCTATTTCTTTCACATTACATGTCTTTTTGTGGAATAGATTATTTGCCATATTTTTTGTACTTTATCTTCTTCCTATTTATCTTTGGTCGCAAGTTATTAATTGGTGTACATATTTTGTTTGCTAACCATTCTCCAAACACAGGTGATAACAAATGACGCATTCCTGATAACCGTTTTTCTTTTAACCATTTCACTTCCTGAAAATTCTCCAACGAATTTTCCCGACAATTTGTTTGTAAACAATCTTTTGCGCCAAAATCGTATATATATTTGGAGTGATGTTAATTTATTTTAAATAATAATGATTTTTAAAAAAATATTCAGCATATTTTGTTAATGTAGTTTTCACAGAACTTGGCTGTATATAATGGTAAGGAGACTGTATTAATGTTTTAATCTCATCTCACTAATGTTAATGTTCTTATTCTTAGTTTGTTCTTTCTGACTCATTTTGTTTGTATTGTCTTTGAATATTCGATGTCATCTTTATATATAAGTTGGCCAAAAAAACTACAATAATTTTACCAATCCATGTACTGTCAAAATGCTCTTGTTTTAAACAAATATGATGACATATCATCATTCTAAGAAAAAAATTAATTGTTGAATTATATTTTTACGTAATGACTGAGCTATATAATCATACACATGTTTTAATAAAATAGAAGAGGCATTTATTTCCAAATAAACCAAAATTGAAGTTCAAAATATGGATGTAGTACAAAACTGTTAAGCATAGACCTCAGTCCGCCTGCCTGGTTGAATCAAACCACCTTAATAAACTGTTTTATTTTGTTTTTCATAAATAATCCATCTGATGAGGGTGAATTTTACAATGTCTTTTATTATGCCATTCTAGTTGTCCAACCATTTTACACAGTGATGTACAAGAAAATTTATAACCTTTAAAAACGAAATTAATAAAGTTAAATTGAGGTTAACAACAATAATACTTTAAATATCCTGCAAGCATCTAGAAATGTTTTTAATGGTTCATTTAAATTTATAATAATTAATCACATTATTCATTGTCCAGTTTTCATTTTTATCAAATAAAAGCATTGTAAGTATTACTTCTTGTTATATGCCAGCAGTACAAAAGGAGCTTTATCTTGACACTTCTCTTAGAGATGGATTTGATAAAGAAAATTCATTTTAAACTTAAGTTTTTAAGCTGCTGTTTATAGTAAATTATTTTAGTTGTCTCAATTTATTGTTATCTAATTTCACTTTGCCAATCGGTATGATAAAACGTCAGATAAAGTAAAAATTAAAAAAAAAAAAAAAAAGGCAATTAATTTCTTTATTAAGTCATGAAAAATATTGTCCTTTGTGAATTTTTGCACGTTTTAAATATTAATTTTTTTCCGGAAAAAAAACAATACTAAGAATACTACTCCCTGAGTATTCTCAGTGAATAATGAGTAATCACAAATCGATGTGACCCTGCACCACCCAATGCCTTGTCGCATGCTGGTGGGGTGTGCTACATCTGTTCACCAGACGATACAGTGTCTATGACAGTAGAATTCGCGAAATTGATAGCTCTTTGGAGAATATAAAGGACGACTTGGACATAAAGGCAGCACAATTTGCTTGCTTTCAATGCCAAATATAAAAACTTCGATTCATGAAGTGAACCTCACTGGAGGTGTATCTAGCAAATATCATACATTGATTTCTCTACTAGAAAAGGAATGAAATGCTGATCGATTAAGTATTTGAATTTTCAGATGTCAATACATCAGTTTATATTTATATGTATTATCAATACATCTGCATGGAGCCGATGGAGGAACAAATCAGGAAAACTATTACAAATTACTATATCATTTACCATTACATATACATAATATATCCACTCTCAAAGACAAAAAACCAGACACAACATATTTTGTTGTTTATTTCAAACTATATGTATTTTCATTGATATATAATACAATAGACATTCAATGTAGTCTAAATTAAACAAGATCAAAAATGACTGTACTTGACTATTTGACAGAAATTTGATTGCATCACATAACATAGAGGAGTGTTGTTGCGTCGTCAGGCAAATGTGCACAGGGGTAATACAATCTTATGGAAAATTGGTTATTGGTTGACTTTGTGTTGTGTTGAGTGAGTGTGTTCCCTGCTTAAGTGTTAACAGAATATACATGCTTAAGAATAAATTCGGGTTTATTTGATAAATGCCTTTTGTTATGTGATGAATTAATTATTTTTGGTTTCTGCCTTTTTCTCTTCATGAATGCAACATTAAAATGGTTATTCTTTATTTATTCTCAGGTTTGGAGAAACAAAAGGATCGTTTTGCACCCTAGCCTCTTTTAGTGACAAGGAAAGTTGTGGAAGCACAAGTGGCAGCGAGGAGTCGTTGAGCGAAGAGTCACCAGCCAAAACAATGTCTATCAACTCAACACCCAACAAATATTCTTCACCTCAGGTAAAAAAACAACTTGCTAGGAGAGTAATCGATGCTTCTGAAAATCAGTTTGAGCAGAGTTTACTTACACTTTCTTCCTCAGACACTGATTTCATATGAAATCGGAAAGTGGAACAATTCATGAAACATACCATTAATTTTTAATTACATAATAGACTGTGACATTGTTTTACACTTAACTAAACTTACTATGTAAGGGGGTGTCATTATTTTTGTTTTGTAATTTTTTAAATAATAATTTACCAAATTTATAAAATTGGTTAACCAATGCTTAAGTGTTTTGTCAATAATAATAAATATGAAATCCTCATGCTCATAATTGTCAATATATCCTGTTTTTCAGAATTCACCACCTAATAGTTCAAATCGAAGAAAGTCTGCTGGTGGAACGAACGGTGTTGGAGGGCAGAGAAATCGAGGGAACACCACAAGGCGCTCACTCGGTTCTTCATACCCTCAACAAATTCAACAACAGCAACACCAACAGAAACAGTTGGCTCCCCACTCGTCCTGGTACAACCTGATCTCGCCCCCCTGGCTACCTCCTTCACCACCACCGTATCATCCTCACCATCAGCACCCAGCATCAACAATGCTCCGGTCGTCCAAATGGCCACCTCATGCGAGGTATCACACGCACAAGTCAACTGTCAAAGTATAAACGGATGAAAAATTCAATTGTTCCTCATACTTCACTATAAAATCCTAAATAAACGTGAGATTCTCCTTCTTGATCAGGAATATACAATTTGTAAATAGAGTTTTAAAGAAATTTCAAATTTAACAAAGGTAAACTATTTTGTTTGTGAAAATTTCAAAAAGAGTCAATTTTGTAATATATACATATACACGAGATATATTAATGAATTAATATTTAATACAATGTAGTGGTGTAAATATTTTCAGAAAATAAGCCAGGATTCGAGGTAATCGAAGGTGGCAAGGCAATATGTCACAATTTTTTAAATTAAAATACCTTTTTTTAAGTACTGAGTACAATAAAGAAAAACAAATTAAGAAAATTCCCCGCAAGTTAATAATAAATGTGTAGGCTAACAATTTTACAGGCATTTATACTTTTTTTAGTTACTTGTCTGCAAAATTGAAATGTAGTTTTAATGTGATAGTACAATATAGTAAACATCAGAATGTAATATTAACGATAGTGGAAATGATGGCCTAGAGGCAGACAACTTTTTTTTTTGTGTGTGTGTTGTAAATATGGTTAATAGGGTATGTTGTTGACTACTGTTTTAAATTTATGAATTATTGAATTAAGAAATCATCACTAAATAATGATGCCTAATAATAATTAGCATATCGTTATTATTATATTCGGGTGTAATTTTTTTCTTTTCTTTTTCTTTTTATGATTGTTATTGTTAACTTCTGATCTCTAGAGTTCCTTCCCCAAAAATTAAAAGAGTACAGTGAAAAATGGAAAAAATCATTTAATTAAAACAAAAGTTGTATTTTTCAGTGTGAGTGATTTGTATGTTTTCATTTTATATATTTTATATAAAAAATAAATAAATAAAAATTGTGAGTCAATAAAGAGAGAAAAAAAGTTAAAAGAACTGTTAACTCTTAGAAGTGCTGTGATTTATCAAATTTTCTTTTTTTCAACTCTTTTTGCCCTACAAAAAGGAAAACTTTAAGTTATACAAGGGGTTGATTTTTGTGATATTTACCTCCCTTCCCTTACACCCCTTAATCTCCTTGACAGGAATATTGCCTCCCTTTTTCTTTTACCCTACTTAACGTAAAATAAATACCATATATCTATATTTCTGTACGACGAGGAGAATATTTCCTTTCCCTCTCCTCCCTCTGCCTATTGAGGTCCAAGATCTAAACCAAAAATTGTAAATTTAAAAAATAAATAAAAAAGTTGCAACAAGGATAACTGAGAAAAGAGAAAATGCGAGCCTAACGGATTTCACTGCATGGATTAAATGTTTTAAATGTCTTAGTGTCTCTTTGATTTTATTTTTATTAATTTTAGTGGTGGATTTGTATTTCAGGCTTTGTTTAAGTTTTCCCTTTTAGAGATGTAAGATTTTAAAGAAAAACAAAAAAGCATTAAACTACATATAATTTACTACCTAGAAAAAATGTTACAATGTAGTATATTTTATCAGAGGGTACTTTTTTAAATTTTTTCATACTTAATAAGTAATAATAGAAATATCCAAAATATAATTATTCTGAAGGCTTATAATAGTTGATCTATAATGGTTCTCTCCTCGTTTTGCCGCTTGTTGCTCAAAATTTTCTATTTTTATAAAAACACAATGTTACTACTAAGCTCAATTTATCTGCACGGACGCATTTTTATCCGGTGTTGAAATCAAATTATGAACTTTGTTTTGAATATAATAATATTTTAACACGGAAAAAATGATTCGTTCACACATACATGGTGTTGTCAATTTATAAGAGCATTTTGAGTTATTACAATCAAAAATCATTTTGGGCCTTGTATTTAAAAATATGCTTGTACAGACACACTTGATTTGTGGTTTCCATTTATTTATTGAGAATATATTTGCAACTGTTTCTAGAATTAAAAAAAATTAAATTGTAAACACCATAAATAATCAAAATTATTGTTCAAGCGGCAGAAGAAGGATTGCTTGGTTTCTGACATTATTTTTGTCAATGGCAATTTAAAAAACCATCTTACTTTTTGTTTTTTTAATTTTTATGAGATCTGTGAAACAATGTATTATTTTTCACTATAATTTTTTTAGAGCTTATTATTGACTAATATTATTCTTAAATCATACATTATTATATAGTTAGATTGTAATTGTTAATATGTCAACTGAATTACCTAATAATTTTTGTCCTAGGTAATTCATTTTTCTTTATTAACCAAACCAAAACAATGATATATTTTTAAAAAAAATTCAAATGTATTGTATTCAATCAGTCAGTATAGTCTTTAATAACATTAGTAGTCTCTCAGAAAGCAAATTCTTTTATATTGTTTTATTGATAGTTTTTTTGTCTAAATAGTCTTCATTAAATATTAAAACTATATTGTAAGGGGGTAGCAATCGATTTTATAAATATTTTATGACTGTAATTATTTCTCAGATGTAGATTTAAAAATATTTCAAAGCAAAGTATATTCTATTTGTGTAAAGTTATATAGCAATGAACCCTTAAAATTATAAAACAGGGTCTGTAACCAAAATGGGAAGTTTTAAGTGTTAGAAAAGGTATTTGTAGGTTGGTTTATTTTGTTTACCTTTTTTTAATTTATATTAATATATATTCTAATTGTTTTATGAAAAAATATTCAAACTGTGTATAAATTAAATTACTACATTATACAAAAGATTAATTAAAATTAAACAAACAAAAAAAAAAACAAATTCATATAGTGTTCTTTATGTGATTTTTTGTTTTAAATAAAAAATATGTAATTTTAGTTTATGGGATTAAGATATCGAAACATTATTACCTGAAGAAGAAAAAAATTGTAAATATATATTGAAACATGTGAGACTTTTGAATATGCTATATTTTAATTTCTCTACCGTTAAAGCCGTCAGTGTCTTGTCGACACAATTAAAAAGAAAGAAATGTTTTAATATTTTTTAATATAATATATACTTTTTTAAGTGTTAGTATGTAATCATTATTATACCACCAGTATTATAAGTCTAGATTTTCAAATCAAATATTTGCTGACCATTGTTGAATATTTCCACTGGTGTTTTTTTCCATTTTCTTTCTTTTTCAATTTATCTATATCAGAAATAAGTTGGAATTAGTCATTGTAAAAATTCTAACATATAAATGTCTGTTATTGTAAATGTTAACCCTTTTAAAATGAAATCAGCTTTAATACTTTTGGTGTTGTAGATGGAAAATAAAATATTAGTTTTGCATTATTTTAATTTTTTTTTAATATTTTACTCTTTTAATTTTTCTTGCACCTGAATCTAGAATTTAGATTAGTGTTAGATCAAACTACTAAATAATTTTTTATGGAAAAAAATTATAGTAGTTAATAAATTGGGAAAAAAGGTAAAAATCTCTTGGCTGGTTAATCATATGAAATTAACTTGGCATAAGGATTCTATTGCTACCTTCGATGATTGTTTGAAATCTAGCAAAAATAAATTCTTCTCACAAATATTTCATGTACAATTTTATTTAGTTTTAATTAGTTAAATAAAATGGTGTTTATTTTGTTGTCTTTAAATTAAATTATCACACTTTGTTAAAGAGCACTTCCCTATTGAATTTTAATCATAAAAAATGAAAGAGTACAATAAAAAAAAACTATTATTAGAAAATTGTTTCAGAAAATAATATTTCTTTCATTTAAATAGTTGAGGTCGTGTAAATTTTTGATTTTTTAAAGTAAATGTAGAATAATTTACCAAAATGATTTTTTAAAAAATCAAAACCTCCATGATACCAGACAACCAGAAAGGTTCGTGCAAGTTTAAAATTTTTAACAATTATCACAATCAAAATTAGTTTCGAATATTTTATTGATCTCCATCACCAAAGTTTTTATCGCCTTCTTATAAAATTTTGGGTCCCTGAATTTGAAAATTAAATTCAGCTTATTTTACCGCTGTTTATCGATATGCTGATTGCATGCGTGTCCTTGCTAATAAAAAATAAAAAATAAAAATAAAAATGAAATATGAGGCTCGATCTGGAGAATGCAGAGAGTTGTGGTTGGACTGCCCATCCAAGCTTTATTATCACCTCCTTTGTCGTTTTGACTCTTGAGGACTTCAGTTGTCCTTGTGAAAAATTACACCACCTTTTCTCTTCACAAAAGCAGGTTGTTTCTGGGCCAGGGCAAGTGGTGCTTAAGTACATTTGTGTGGTAATTGTCTGGCCATGCATGCAGTTCATAGTGCACAATACCTATCAGTTAAACAGAAAGCAGCATGTTTTGTTGATTGGGACAGGGAGTCATTTGGTGACAGCCGATGGCACGATCTAGTACTGTACATAATCGCATGTAACAATATAGTCAAAAAATGACTACATTGTGCCATGAAAGCAATAGATGGCAAATTTTAGATTCAGAAGCTTGTTACTTGTACTGTTGGACAATTTTTAAGAAACCCATATGCTACCCATATCTTCCATAAATATCAAGGCAAACAATCCGAAAGATTGCTACAAATTGAGTTTGTCGTTTCAAATTTCTTTCTTGAAGACAGATTCAGTCCCAACATTGGCAAAGACTGCAACATCTCCTTGGCAGATTACCTTAAATAGGTTGATACCTTGACAGAGCAATTGAATTTGTTTTTCTACCAGAACATTCAAAGATAAATATTATTCGGGGTAAAAAAGTGGTCAATATATTTAATAATTAAAAAAAAAATACACACAAGGTGCTGACAATTATGCTGAATTTCAAACTCAGAACGCCATTGGAAAAAATTACATTAGTCCATATTTATAAATAATCTTGAGCGCCTTTGATAAACAAATGATATTCATACATTCATGTTTATGTACCTTAAACGTTGATATTTCTCTGTATGGTTGGTTGGGTATGTTGCATTTTTAATTATTTAAATTTTAATTCAATTTTTTTACACCATAGATTTTAAATTAATGAGTGCTCTGCCCTTTTTATTTATACAAAAATTGATTTTAAAAATCACCAAGACATCTTTCTTTTTTTAAAGGACAATAACAATCTCAATGAAATATTTGAAGTGTTTTTAATAAAAAAGACGATTAAGTAAAAAATATTGTATTATTTTTTAAAGTTTTACATGAAACTTTTTTTAATTAACATTTAAAAATCTGGATACAAAGCTTTTTTTTGAAGAAAAACCCCAATTAAACAAATGTCAACTGTATTCAATGTTAACATAAAACTTAAAATTTTAAACAGAGTTAATAACAATATCAAAAAGAATAACAATAAGCTATATAAGTTAAAGGAACATCAAACAAAACAATTTTCTAAAGCTAGAGACTTATTCAATACATAAAAATTAGTCAAAATGATAAAGCTAATTTTTTAAAATAAATGTTCTCTGATAAAGTTATTTATTCTACACCTTATAATTATTGTTTCTAATGTACTATCAAATTTGATCCCAAGTAAGTCAATAAAATACCTCCTCGTTACTGATTGCACTTTATACATAAAGAAAAAATGATCAATTTATAATTAATGCATGTTAACTAAGAATTGTTTTAGTCTCTTTTCTATTATAATATTAGGATCCTTAAAACCAAACAAAAAAATCAATCCGACTAGAAAATATTAATACTGGTTAACGTTTTGTATAGTAGACAAAGTACATAAATAAATAAATATCAAAAATAACATGGTTAACTGCAACAGCTTATACCTTAAAGAGGTCTTACACAATGACAAAATCTTGACCACTGAATTTCTCAAATTAAAAATATACATTGTACATACATAACTGGAAGTCAAATCACAAATTTATTTAAGAAATAATATTTTCAGTTAACAATAAGATACTCTACCCTGATAAGATCAGTGTCATAAACAATAATAAAAGTTAGTATATTTACACACCCAAACGAAAAAATAAATAAAGGCTAGTACAGCTAATAATTCATGCACAATGCTAATGCAAGGGTAATTTTTGTTTTGGGTACTTTAAATAACTAATGTTTAATATGTAGAAACAGCTTCGTAAAGCTTTGGTAGTTCAGCTTCTAATCTGACAACTTTCACCCTGCTTTCCAGCACCCAGTCTTTGATGGAATCCTCATTCACAGCAGAAAGAGGATCTTCAGTCGACGGTTTATAAGTAACAAAATATGAAACAAGATCCTGAGTTCCATCCCCGCTTAAATCGGCGATGAGGGCTTAAAAAAAATCATTATCAATTTTTGACATTTTGTTAAGATAAATTTGGATTGTTACCTGATTGCGTCTGGAACGACAGATGAGGCTGACATTCATTGTCGTAACATAATTGAATAATATCAATCTGACTGGCATTGACAACATGCATGATTCCTGATTTATTGAATGTTATTAAAACAATTCTCTCCTTTATGAGTTCAACTGTTACCCCATCATATGAGCTATGCTGTTTCTTCAATTAATAAATATTCATTTATATTATTATTATGAAATAACTGTATGAAATAATATTGAATGTCAAATTGAAAAAAGTTCTTAAATGTGTGTATTGAATGAAAAAATGTAAAAATAATAAAATTCATTTTCTTAAAGTACGATAACACAAATTGAAACAAAAAAACAGATCATTGATTACTAAAACATCTACTGGAGGCTGGCTGGGATTACTTGAATAGAATGTATTATGTACATACAAAAATAATAATAAAAAAAACATAAGTTAAACTGCTGAGGTCGAAATATAAGAAAACAAAATTAAATTATTCAAACTATTGGTGCTTTTCAATATAAAATTAAAGATTAAACTGCTTCACAAGCTCTCTGTGGTAATCCAGTGATCTCTTTCCAAAACCCACCAGATCTTAACAAATTTTCCAATCTAACAGGTTCCTTAAATAGTTCCTAAAAAGAAAACTCAAAACTCTGAAAGGATGAGACACAAACCCAAAAATGGAACAGGTCTTCCCTTGCACAGAAGATACAAAGTGGGCAGTGCTCAATAGAATCCTCTTTCAGAGAAGAATTAAATTAATAGAAGACAACTTTAAACTATTATTGGTTAAGTTTTGAATGACCCAGTTCTTTTCAGGGCCGAAATCAGTTGGATCAATTGGAAGAACCAGTTTAAAACAGTGTTCAAAATGCCTAGAAGGAATGGTTGATTCAAAGTCAAGAAGTTAATATTATGCACATGAGCTAGTGAATTGAGCACTCTAAACCTGGATAATTTACCATTAAGTAATTCAAGTCCTGTAATGTTAGGGAGTCTGTAGTCAGGTATATAAATATGAAAGGGCAAATTTAAAAAAAAAAAGTATTATTATGGGAAAGAGTAAGAGTGCATACAATTATTAGCACAGCCTTTTTCTAATTTGACTAAGTCAAAGGTTGAAATATGTGAAACATTTAGTTCCCACTGATTAAATTTCTAAAACCAGTTGTAACTAAAGGCTGAACTGATATGTAACCTTTGATGATGGAGTTCCAAAAAAATGTACACAAAATTTTGAAAAAATATGTGTGATGTAAAGTGACATTTACAAACAATTATACTTGAAAAAAAAATGTATTGGAAAAAAATATGATGAAGAAAGTGATCATCAAATCTAAATAGACCAAGGTATATTTTCAAAAATTGTTAAAAAATTTCAGAGAAAATTTCTTTACTCAGGAAAGTGCTAATAATGGCATACATTGAAGAGTAGTAAAAATAAATAAATAGACAGAACAAAAAAAATTCTCTGGGTCTTGAAAGACCCGAATAGCTGCATGAGGGTTAAGACAATATCAAAAAACTACTAATCTAACATAGAAAAATAAGTTCAATTGTTAATGTAATATAAATATACATACTTCAGATGGTGTGTTCCATTTCCATAGCTTGAGGAGAAAGCCAGTGATAGAATGTTTGAAATGGAGAGGAACCGGATACATGATATAAGTCCTGTCACTGTGGTAATACCAAATGGTTTTGTTGTTGCTGTCAGTTACATTTACAGAAACATAACAATCATGGGGACATGTTCCATTGTTGCTAACGATGACCTTGTGCTCGCCCGCAAAATTATTTCTCTCTTCGAACCTCTTTCTTTCTTCATCCGGAATCAAAACTTGTCCCAGAGAATTCAAATATGTTGATTTTACATCAGACACCTTGTAAGACTCAATTTTAGAAGCTGAAATTAAACATATATGTATTATTATTTATTTATTGTTAAAAAATATTATGCCTTACTTATTTTATTAGAACATGTATAAAAAAGTGTTGAACTTCTAAAATCATAAGTCAAATCACTGACTATACTGCATTCGGGTTTGAGTGAGGGATGTTTAATAACATTCCCAGTTTTAGCAGATATGAAAATCAATCGATGATGCCCACTGGTGTATCTTGACAAAGTGACAAGGTCTCTTAAACTGTCACCATCGATGTCGGGTATAAGAAGTGGTACATCTACATCATGAGGCTGGAGAAGATGATCCTTTTTGTTGGCAACTACTTTCCATTCTACTAGACCTGATTGATGCATATAAATCACACTTTTAGTCCACTTGGGTTAAAATAAGTATTACCATTACCTGTTATAGGATTTAAAGCAGCGACATAGCCTCCTTCTCCAACAACAAGGCAAGCTTTAACACCATTCACTATAAGATCTAGCATCGAACAGTCGATATAACGTGGTAATGCAGTAAGTGGGAGCCAATATAATTCTTCACCAGTTTTGCCTAAAAGAGCGATAACACCACCTCCCTGCGGCGGGGGAAACCTATTACCCTGAGTCTTACCCCACTTGGCACCTCTAAGTATAGCAATAAGATTTCCTCCGACTAGATGCATCCTTCCCTTCAACTCTAAAACAAATTATTTTTTTTAAATAAATCAATATCAAGTGTTTATACTATTTACCTAATCCGTTAAGTGTTTTATCCCAAGTTATGTCTGCATCCTTCTTCACACAAGGGTAAATGTTACATGGTACAACCCAGATAAATAAAAAGACAAGTATAAAAAATAAAATTGATGAAGCGAAAGTGATTTTGTGACAATTGTACAATGGTTTCACATAATATACGTTCTGTCTACTGTTGTCCAGTGTATTATGTTGAACATCGGCGTCTGCATCAGTGAGCAGCCTTTGATAATCGCCCATTTTAACAGATTTTAAATTAATCAATCCTTACATAATTAACAAGAAATACATTTCGCATCGAAATGGAAAAATATGAACTACATGATGAAGACATCGTGAAATGAAATATCACACGAATTTATTCAGCTTTACTTTATTAATTGCGATTTAATCTTTTATCAGTGTGACAAAACGTAAGAAAGGCTACAGGTTACACTGTTACAATTGATAGGACAACGTCAAGGATCAAGACTGCTGATCACAAACTTAACACCGCTTACAGCGCCCAGATGGCAGCTCAATGAACGTCCAAACAAATTCAATACATAAAAATAAATTCTCTATTCAATTTCTGATTTATCAACGCACTTTTATTCAATATTTGGCACAAGAAAACATTTGAAATGAAGTTGAATGTGAATCCCAATGATTGATGTCCCTAAGCATCCCTAAATGTTGAAATAAGAATGACTAGCATCAATTCATCTGGGTTGAACAATTAGATTTAAATACACACCATATGAGAATTGCTTTATTGATCAGAGTGATTAATTGTATTTTAAATATTAAAGTAAAATAGTCTAAGTTTGGGTGAGGGGGCAAAAAAAAGAAAAGATTTTGGGCTGCGCCAAGCTTTCGGTGGTTTATTCCACAACAAGCTCAGCACAGCCCAAAAATTTGTTTTGCTCCAAATGACCTGCTTGAATATCCTATCATGTAAACTTAACTTGCTGCAGATCGATAAACATTCAAAACAATAAAACAAAGCCTGTAAGTTTTTGTCACTATGCCTACTCCTAAGAATAGCAAGGAATATTTTGAATAGAACAAAGTGTTGATTACAATCCATGTCATTCTCACATGAATAATCATTTCTTATGGATCAGTGTCAATCACACAATAATGACATCTACACAGAAAATAAACACTTTGAGTCATGAAGATGTTTTTTCTAAAATGTACTTCACACCAGACTGCTTCACAAGATTTCCAAATAATCATTAACTAAATACCACACATTATAATATTGAATATTTATTTATTTACATGTAAATATATTTATTTATGTACAATTTTATAAACTATAAAATTATAAACAAAACAATTAAAATATAAAAATAAAAAACATATTATATATATATATA
>CM077099.1:19057325-19074617 GCA_039619505.1 Cimex hemipterus | reverse complement strand
TATATATATATATATATATATATATATATACAGAATAAATTTGAAATCAGAAAACAATGGTCTTATAATTAATGCATTTATTGTTTATTATTTATTCGTCTTACTTTTGAGTGATAAGTGACAACGCATTTATCTTGCGTTACGTTAGACCATGAACTGTTGACATTTGTTTGATCAAAATTAAACATTTTTTGTCCTTAATGTAAAGGTCTTGTGTCAGACACAATTTGACCTATACATCAAATAAGCAAATCAAATGTGATAAATTTTGATAAAGTTATTTTTATTTTGTTCTCTACCCTATAATATTTTTCAGTGTTTGTGTTTATACACACACAATAATAATAATTATTATTATTTTTATTTGTTCCAGACATGTTGATGGTTTTGCTGAATAGTACGTAGATCCACTAGATTTAGGCTATATAGGTAAGTTGACCATTCAAAAGCTTTCTTTCACTTCAGCAATAAAAACCTAATGTTATCCTCATATAATATAGCAATTCATGAGTTTTTATAAAAATACATTAAATTATCATTTATAGAAAGAAAATCATTTAGTGATAATTAAAATTTAACTAACAAATTATTCTGTCTTTAAATATTTTTACTGTGATTTGGTGAATTTTTTTTATCAAACCATCGTAATTAAGAACTCATAACTGATCTTTTTAACTTGGTTTGTATAAAAATAAGTATACTATAATTAATATACCACCAAAATAAAATTGTATAACATATTAATAATGTTTCTTAATAATATGTGAGAGAAAAATGGGCTTGGCAATAAATCAATCAAAGGATTGAAAATAAAATTTACGACTGTAAATACATTGTAGAAAGTTTGTGTGTGTAAAATCCCAATTAAATAAAACAATATGAATATGGGGTGAATATTTAAATTTTTTTGTTTATTAATATTGTGTACAGTTTTTGTATCTTCTGCCTGTTGAGTATTTATTACTATAATTACAGATAGCTGCCTAAAACCTCTGTGAGTAGAACTATCTTTTCCAAAAAGTGAATTGCCATATTCATCCCATTTCAAATCATTTCCATTATAATTTTTTAAAATGATATTTTGAATGTCAGTTTAGTCAGCCTAAATTCACGATCATGGTATTCAAACCACATATGGATGTACGGAAATATTTGAATGTGTTGAATCAATTGTCGTACAAATTTTTTCCCTGAATGTTTTTATTTTTTGTCTCGGGAGAAAAGGGAATTGTTATTTACAACAGATAAGTTTGTATTTCGAAAAATAATGTGATTTGTACATTTTCCAACATGTGGTTTAACTTTTCATGTTAAAACAAAATATACCTTTTTAAAGATTTTCCCCCAAGGCAGGGCAGTTTGAGTTTTCAAATCATATTAGCAAAAGGGGTTTTTTAAAGTTTAAAAACAACGGTGAAAATATGATATAAAATTAAAATCTTCATACTGTCACAGGTCTTTGTAATGTGTCAGCCATACGTTTAGATATAGGAAAGATAAAAAAAATTGAACTGTTCTTTCGACGGGGTGCAAATTTTTGAGTGTGAATAAAAATCCAAAGAAAAATAAAAATAAAAACGAGGGTGAGGAAGATAATAAAAATAGAAGAAGGATCGTCTCTGTTGGGATAGTTTGAATTTTGCCTCGTGGCCGTCTGAGACCAGAGTCGGTGTGTAGTGTGTACTGTCTTCACTGTTCATTGATCGATTTCTGTAGTGAGGGTGCGACGTCATCTAGGATCACGCCACTTTTCCACAGTTGCCCATTGGCTCCCCACCATTCTTGCACCGCCTTCAGTCCAACTGCGCTCTTCTCCTCGGAAAGTTCATGTTGGGTTTCATCCAATGTGGCCCAGTGGATCCTCCTGCCCCACGACCGCTCCTTATTCATCTGCCCGACAATATCAAGAGTCTTTCCTGTCTGCCTGCGATAACTGTAAGTCACCTCATTTTCTATTTCAATAACCTACGAGTTTGATTTGTGTTCTACGGTTTAAATGATTTATTTTTCCCTTACCAATGTTTTTACCCTACCGTTCTTTTTTTTTTGGCGTAATGTACCACGGACGTACGTCCGTTACTCTATTTCTGTGTTTAACAAAACATGTTTTCTATCCGTTCGTTAATACCCTTGTGTTTGTGTCACAGGTACTAACAGTAAATATGAAGACGTAAGTAAACAAAAAATTGAATGTCAGTTGCATACATTGTCCGAAGCATCCGATTTCTGATAATGAACTAAATAAACTAATTCCTGCCTGCATATTGTGATAATATATAGAATGAAGCATGACAGGCTCTTGAAGTGCCACCCCCTTTAGATTTAATGTATCATTGAACTTGTAATATTTGATTGCCGTGCATGGTTTTATTTTAATGATACCAGTTGTAATCGTCGACCCGATTTTCGCTTCATATGGACATGCTTTGAAGAGAAAAAACACTACGACGAAACTCCAGGATGTATCCTATTTCTGCAAGGCAACCAATATTATTTTTATAACTAATAAATACGAAGAAAGTTAATGTAGCGACATCCCTTTAAAGTCTCCTCATATAACTCGTTGATGATCCCTGATTGGCCCTTCCTTGCCTTCTCCATGTTCAAAAATTCGACAGCAACACCAACTTTCTTCTATCAAGACGCCGGCCTAAATGACTCAGTGGATAAAGGCCATTTGTTAAAAAAAAAAAATTCAAACCAAAGCCAACATGTCTGGGCACTTTTAGTCATACATTTATCAGCAGAATTGAGCAATTTGTGTTAATTTTTTGATACCGGTTGAAATCGTAGATTCGAAACACGAGCAATTCTCGTCTGCAATGGGACTACGATGTACCCTATTACGTCTGAAACGCCGGTTTGACTTTCAATTTGAAATTAGTGAATACGACATAGAAAATTGTATAGCAACATCCTGTAAATTCTCTCCTTTGTAGGCTGTTCTTAAAGCCTACCCTCGTTTCTAACCAAAGCCAACATGTCTGGACATTTTTAGTCACACATTTATCAGTAGAATTGAACAATTTATGTTAATTTGTCTGATACCGGTTGAAATCGTAGGCTCGAATCACGAGCAATTCTCTGCTGCAATGAAACTAGGATGTACCCCATTCGCGTGGAACACCGATGTTAGACTTTCAGTTTGAAACTAAAGAATCCGACATAAAAAATTGTATAACAACATCCTATAAATTCTTCCCTTTGCAGGCTGTTATTAAAGCCTACCCTCGTTTCTAACCAAAGCCTGGACACTTTTAGTCACACATTTATCAGTAGAATTGAACAATTGGTTTCTATTTTTCTGATACCGGTTGAAATCGTAGACTCGAAACACGAGCAATTCTCAGCTGAAATGTAACTCTAGGATGTCCGCTGTTAAATTTCAATTTGAAACTTATGAATACGACATAAAAATTGTATAGCCACGTCATATAAATTCTCGCTAAAAATTTCGGAAAATAGCGTACCCTCGTTTCAAACCAGAACCAACATCAACACATTTATCAGCAGAAATTGTGTTGATTTATTAGTAGTTAATTCAGTAGTTAGTAGTTTCTTGCATTCTTTAGAAAACAAGGTCAAGCGAATTATATTTTTGTTAAGTAAAAATATTTAAATGCAAAGAAACTTGTTCTAGATGTTTTAAAAACGTTGACATGTTCAAAAAGGGATTATTTGAGAAATCTAAATTTCGTTGCTATTGTCTATTTGCGTCTGTTTTCGCGATTTTATCCAATGACCGACCTGTTTTTTATTTTATATATTTTTTATTTTACTTTAATGGTTTTTAAGGTTTGTTGAAACTTAACAAGAGTCAATCAAAATTTACAATATTGTAAATTCTTGATGATGTTCATTTTCGATTGTCGTACATATCAAAACGACATCCTTGGGGGAAAAAATCTCAACAAGGAAAGGATAAAATCTAGGTTATACCCTACTTCTGCTGAACTTGGAATTAATTACAACGTAAAAGTTGGAAGAGCAACATCCTGTTTAGTCGAGAAACGAAATCTAACTTGGCTCAGTTTTAGTATATTATCAGTAGATTATTATTAGTATTAGTAGATAGTTTGTATTAGATTTATTTAGTTTTATAACCTTGTAATTTTAAACAAGGTCAAACTATGGTACTGAAAAACTTAGTATCAAAGAAAAAGTTAATTTCTTCGAAAAATTATTGGTTAGCAAGTCTGAATTGGGATGAATTGCATGTTGAAACGATGACACGATTTCTGCACATATCCAACAGACATGCTTCAACGAAAAACTCAAGAAGGATAAAATTCTAGGTTGTACCGTATTTCTTCTGGAACGGCGGTATCAGATTGAAATTAATTAATACGGCTTAAAGTTTAGTATAGCAGCATCCTGTAAATTAGAGGTGACTATTTTTTCAACTTACTGTCTATGTACCTTGAGGACAGTAGAATTGAGTAGTATGTGTATTTATTGTTTTCCAACGTGTAGTTTTGAGCGTACAAGGTCAAACTAGTTTCGTTTTTGTTACGCCATGTTATTTTTTAAAAATCATTAAAAAAAAGATGCAATTCTAAGGTGTGCCCAAATTCAGCTGGGACGTTTTTATTAAACATTTTTTGTGTGTTTTATGATTTGATTTCTTTACCGACAAATTGGTTTTATTAACTTCCAATGGTCTTGAGTCGTTTAGTTTGTTTTTGGTAGGCCAATGGCGATTTCGAGATTTTATCCAATTGGCCTGAATTTTTTCTGTTTCGACGCTCCTTGAAAATTCACTACAATCAATGAAACGTTACCTAACTTACGTGATTTTCTACTTTTATTTGTGTTTATTATTATTACATTACTCTCATTCTGTTTATAAACATTTGTTTTTCACTTATTAGACTTGAAACAATATAAACGACTATCAATATATTTAAAACAATGTATTTAGTTTGGTATTCTTTTAATTATTATACAATAAGGTGAAATCGAACACGTAAATAGGCAAAAAACTTTTGCAAATATTCGTACTGTTTTTGCGCCTTCCTGACGCTTGACATTTGTTAATCCGAATTCTACGGACTGCCCATAGGCGGTTTTTAGTTTTATCATTTACCAATTGTTCTTCCAAAAACATTTAAAAAAAAATATTCTAGGTACATATTGTAGAATTAGTTAGCGTCTGAAGAGGGTTGATTATATTTCCTTATCAGATTCTTTGCTGCTTTTCGGTTAATTGTTTTACGTGATTTGTTTACGTTTGGCGTGTTTTACCTAAATTTATCTCGTTTTGTTTTGTGTGATTTGTTTACAATTGGTCTGTTTCTCCAAATTTATCTTGTTCTGATTTTTGACGCTCTTTGAATGTTGGTTACAATCAACCGGAAGTTTGTCTTATCATGGATCGATTCCAGTTAAATTTTCTTTTTCATTAGTCAAAATACAATGTACTTTGTCCCTGTCTATCTCAATAAGGAAGACAAAAGTAGTTCACGTCAAACTACTGAATGCGACGAGGTTGTTCAAGTTCAACATCCTGTAAGTAGAGAATCGTTTTTAACGAAAACTAACATGTCTGGGTACTATAAGATAGAAGTTTATTAATAGAAGTTACAGTTTCTAGCGATTTATTTTGTTTTGTGAGGTCTCGTAAATTAAAGACCACCAACCTTATTAAGATAACGTATATTGAAGTTAAATTAATTATTGACTGATATTATAGAAAATTGTAACATTAATCTTAATGTCATGTTTAATAAAATTCCAAAGGAAATTACACATAACAGTATAATTTTAATGTTTGCCTCCAATTGGGTCGGGATATCCGTTAGAGAGTATCATCTACATCATGAAACGGTTTCTGTACATTTCTATAGGTAGAATACATTTTTCAGCATCGAAAATCTTTTACCTTTGTAAAGTATGTTGGCAGATCTGAGCTGCATATTTTAGTTTCATGGCATTTTAGCGCTTTTTAAGAAATAAAAGTAAGTTGACCAGATGTGACAGGTCTGGTCGTCGAAAAGAAAAGTTTGAGAAGTTTCCGATTGCCATGTGCTGATTCCTTTGGTAATTTATATACATCCAGAACAAAAATATCAGCGAAAAGTTTCTTCTTTGTTTCTTTAAATAATTGATTGACAAATCTGCATTTTACTTCCAGACATTCAGTTTTCGGTTGTTTATTGTCCAGTTACGATTTTTTTCTTTCATTTATTCTTATTTATCTTTTTCTACCTTTTACGTTGTTAGTAAATCATAAGTAATTCATTAATTACAGTAATAACTGTGTCCTTTACAAACAAAATTTTAGTTTTACTAAGCAAAACACAGAAAAATGAAACTATTTCTAGACTTTGAATAATATAGGATTTTATTTCCAGATTATATTTTCGGTTTATTGCCCAGTTTTGAACATTTATCGTCTTTTTTTATTCGATTCTTCATGGTTGTTCGTTGAAACTTAACTAACCAATCAAAAGTTTCCTGACTCATGGGTTATCCCATATAAAATTTAATTGTCATCATCTTACAGCTTTCGCCCTTTGCTCTTGTGTTTCTCTTCGGAATTGGTAACAAATGAGTTAGACTAAGAATTAATCTTAAGAATATGCATGTCTTATCTTAAATTTAGGGAATTTAATTTTCAAATTTAAAGCTTAAATTATTGGCATAAACTAACGCCTAACAAATTTTATATTTGTATTTCATTAACATGTGCTTTTTTATATGAAGATCCTCATAAATACATATAATCCGGCCAGAGACGTGAATTTGTTGAATATTCTGTGCTGTAATGATTTTTTCATTTTTCAAACGAATATTAGAAAGTAATCAACCCCTAGGGTTTGATGTACAGAAAACATTATAAACGAATCCAATTTTGTTCCTATAAAAAGTAAAACTGCAAAATTCCGCCTGATAGATAAATAATCTACTCGTTTAGCTGTCTTTCCCTAGGTACTAAAAACTTCAATTTTATTTTGAATTAATATAACGCACTTGTAAATTGCCGAGAGACAGAAACAATTCATATCACTGTTCAATTATTTCTCCTTTTTTCATATATTTGTCTTTTAGTATGAATAGGAATTGATAAATGAATGCCCTTTGCCCGTTAATATTGCACGTCTTATCAGGGATCAAAGTGTAAGTATTTTAACAACGTTTTCGACATCGGGTTCTATTTTTTTCATCTTTCGATCTTACTTAATTAAAAAAAAGGTCTATATATTAACTAGCTAAGGCCGTCTGATACTGATGTACACGAGGCCCCTGTTAGTCTCACGGTCTATATTTAAGATAATTGGTTATTTCTTAAAATTCCTTATCCTCAATTTACCTTATTTAAAATAAGTGTTTGTTCACTTTTCAAATAACGAAAAAATTATGTCTTAACGGTATTTGAGGAGGGGAAAAAATGCCTTATGAACTCCTCTGAAATATCATAAATGACCGACCGGCTGGCCCAGAAGCTATAAACATCATATTAAGAACGGTCAATTTTGATGAAACTGCTGACTTTCATCTATTCGCAGACGGCCCAAATTAATTTCTCAGTTGGGGCTCAAATTCATCATGCGACCTGCGAAGTATTGACTTTGTCAGAGACCGACTTTTTAAATGAGACGCATTAAATCATAACTCATGAATAACAATTAGGATTTTTTATATATAAAATTTTTAATTTGTTTAATTAAATTTTTTCTTAAAAAACATGCTAAAGAACTTGTACTTGTTATCCTTGTAAAATGCTATTAAGACGACCTTGATTTAAACTGTGTATTATTATGTCTAATTGGTTTTTGCGATGTGTGTGAAACGTTTACCATGTAAGGTTGGAAAACGACGAAAATGAGAGCAAGACTTAGATAACAGTAGTACAAGAAAACAACTCGCAAGACGTGCTGATAAAGTTTTGGGAATGTTTTATTGTTTATGTGTAAAAGGTAATAAGATATTCCTTCCTTTGTTTTTTCTTATCATCAAAATTTCAAACGAACGAAAAAATTCTTTGTCTTTGCCGCTGACTTCAGTCTATATTTACTTCCTACGCAATATAGCTGGTATTATACGGATCGACAGGGTTTGGGTCTTTCCAACCCTCCACGAAATGCTTTAGCCGAGTGCACAATCTTGAAAAGCCATCTTTTGAGCTGAATAAAAATTTATATTCTATTTATTTGAACCTTAAAATTTACTTACTGCCGTATCAACTTCAAGGGATCAGCTTTTAATTTAATAGACAAGCAGTGGTGACTCATGTTCTTTGCAAAATGTACTTAAACATTTCTGGTGTTTTCGAAGCTTATAAAAGTCTCAGATGTGACAGATACTAGTCTAAAAATTATCCAATTATCGAATTAATATAAATAATCAATACCTCTGAAATAATTACAAAGATAGAACTTCCATGCATAACTTTTTTATGCAGCAATGGAGTCCGATTTGGTAGATTCTTACTCGTAGAAATTATGGTGGGGTGATGTATGTACATTGTCCTTTTGTACCTGAGAAAGGTAGAATATTTTGAAAACTCAAATCTGTGTCAGTAGAACTATTATTTACAAAAAGTGATTCTTACTCATTTTGTCATAATTAAAACGAAGAATTTAGTACTTATTCATATTCTTTAGTAATTCATTATATTAAGAGCAAAGTTTTATCTGTGATTTTCATTAAAGATGAAAAAAGTTTTTAAAAAAATGTTGTTTCGTCTTGAACGTAGTTTTCTTGTACCAGATATTATAATCGTGATATATATTTTAATTTCTCTTCAACTATGTTAAGTACAGACTATTTTGAGATTTTCACATTAATAAATAAACAAATTTCTTGTCTTTCCTTGAAGTTTGAGACATTTAGTTTACTCTACTTACATTTCATGATACAAGGGCATACGCTAACAATTAAATAAGATTATTATTTTATTGAGCATATTGTTCCCTGATTTACTGCTATTTGCTATAATGGCGTTATTCAAACAATTCCTTCTAATAAATAATTATTCAGATATCGTGAGATGCGGTCTAGTGTGATGTAGGTTTCAGAAAAACATTTTCTTTATCGTGCCAACGTATCGATCTTTATTGAGACCATCTTCAGGGCTCAAAGTGTTTGTCTTCTGTATACTTGTGCCATTCTTGCGTGTCGTGTTGAGAGTGTCACTGTGCATTTTTTATGTATGCTCAAAAATAAAAATTACAACATGGCTAAAAACCTACATAATAATGATTGTCCATAATTAAACAAGAGAAGAAATATAAAAAAATCGGACATTCTAATGTTAGTTGTTGACATTGGTATATTGTAGTTAGTTTGCATCAAACGACTTTTCTTTTTTTTTAACGAAACAAAATTGTTATTATCTTATTTTTAAAAATAAGGAAATTTTGAGAAATGTGCGAGGTAACACGCATTAAATTAAACAAATAGAGTGGTATTAAACAATTGATTACATAAAGATGGTGAGATGCGGTCTGGTGTGATGTAAGTCAGAAAAAAAATTCTTTAACAATCTTTAAACAATCAGTTATTAACGGTCATTAAATATTACACATATGAACAATTTGATCATATCTGATCATTTCTTTTCCTCGGAGTCTCATCGTAAAGCACCTCTTCCCTTGATTTCCTACATAACGCCAATCAAATTCCATACATATCGCATATCATAGAATAAATCTCACATTAAAAAACGTTTGTAATAAAACGAAATGAATAATATCCACGAGAGAGGACAGTTCAATGAATCCCCATCCACTGTCATTATTGTCAAGTATGACATGGCTTTAGAATCAATCTTTTAACTTGTACAAAGGTTGAATCACTGTACAATTCAATGTACAACTTGTTAACAAGATAACGTGTTATCCATTGAGTTAAATTGATTCTTCCCTGTTTTAAGACTTGTTTTATCAATTGAAAATTATTTGTTCTTATTTCATTGAACGGGAATAACAGTTCGTTGTGTAAATAGCGTTCCTGTCCATAACGCATAATAAAAAAAAATTTTTTAATTGATTTCCATTTGGAGCTTCTATGTTAAATTCTCCGGATATTTTAAAAGCAGAATCTAGAATAGGTTAATCGTCTAAATTTGTGGTTTTTAAAATGCACAGCTATTAGGGATGGTGGAACAACTCTCTAGGGATAATTTCCGTGTCCAACTTTGATGGCATACCGTTACCTTAGCCAGCCCGGCCAACTGACCATGGAGTTTAGAACGTACAACTCGGCGGTTGCTGGGGTCAATTCACTCCACCAACCTAACTCGATTCACCACTTGGAGAAAAGTTGCAAGTCCCAAAGGATTCTGCCGTTTTTTCCGTCAAAAAAAAAAGCCGACCTGATCTTCCTTGGAACCTTTGTAATTATTAAGAAGCAATTTTAAGGGATGTGATTGTACATGAGATGAGTAAACAGCCCAAACGATAAACCTTTTCTCCTTAAGTGAGACGAATTGCAGAAGTCGTTATAGATAAAATATGATTCCGTTACGTGTATCGATTTGGCAAAATATTGTACCAATACGACCCACTTATTTAAACACGTAAAAACGTAACTACTTCAACTTGGTGAAATCAGATTGTAAATTTCGAAAAAGCGTAGAAGTAAAATACGTTTCAAATTTAGTTACCGAACAAAAGGCCGTGATAAGATAATTAGGAAACAGACATATGCAATGTTTTTTACGTTCAACGACGTTTTGGACTATTTCTAATAAAAAGGAAAATCATTTTTATGATTAAAAAAAAATTTGTTCTGATAATTAAAACATTTTTGAAACTGCCTTATCTTACTTATTTTATTTGAATGAAAAATAAATTATGGTCAACACGTTAATTTCATGGTATAGGTTTCTTCTGTTCGTTTCCCCGGTTTATTTGCATTTAGTACATTATTGCATCGTTATATTACCCCTTTCTCATTTACAATTTTATTGTTACTGCCATTCTTTTCTCCGGTTCCCATTCTGCTGAGAAGGGCGTTTTAAAAAGAAAACTTTTTATCTTACTTTATAGTTCAATTGCATTTTTAAAATAGTTAAATCTGATGAATCATGCATTAATCACGCTTTATTTTGTTTCAACCGATTTGTTTTTATTTTGTTATTGTGTATCGACTAACTATCGAAATTTACATTCCTTCCTTATCATCAAAAGAAAAAAAAATTTCGGAATATGAACAAAGTCGAAGTAAAGGACTTTACACCTGCCCAGTACAACGTTTGTGTACTAATTCCCATCGTTAATTTTATCACTTTTGACTTGGCACTTGTGATGTGGTGTTCTGTGATCTACATTTATATTTAAAAATACCATGCATCCCTTTTTATTTGCTTGACATATTGTTGATACTAGTAGCGTTGTTTTCCGAGCTTAAAAATATGTTTAATTGTAATATTTCTGGGATGAAAATTATCCTTACTCTAAAAAAATTGTGTGATGAAAATCGTTATTTCGATTTATTTCTGTGATAATCTGATTTATTTCTGAACAATCTTCTTTGAAATATTGCTGTGATGAAAATGTCCATATTGATATATTTTTACGATAAAAAACTTATTTAGAATATTTCCGTTATGAACAGAGTTCTTATTTATAATATTTATGTGGTACACTCATAAATGAAATTTATATTGGAATAATAGATATTAATGCAGGAAATAATATTTGATATGGCAAAAAATGTATCTGTTTTGTGTGTTATTTGGTCAATCGGATCACGAAATCTAATGAACTTATTATTAAGCTTCTATTAATAATAATTTAATTTAATTTTTAATTGATAGAGGTACTTAATAATCAGGATTTCAATTTATACCACGCGAGAAAAATTCCTACTGCTTCGAAATCACCAAAGCATTTTCGCACGATGTAACCCAACGTAGTTAAAGAAATCGCATACTGAGATAAATACGGACGGTCTGAAACGTTAGAAGCATGCATCATTGCAAAAATAATCCCAACGTTCCAGCAACACAGTGGAATTTCAGTTGCATTGTACTTTTTGTTTTGTGCAATTGTTGAAGTTATTTATTATGTATGAATGAATGAACGAATTTATAGTAAACTGAAAAATGAACAATAGGGGCTGGGGCTTGGAATGATCTTGACCGAATTTTAACTGTTACTAGTTAACAAAGTCGTCATGTTTGTATTCAAATTCCACAATCGCTCTATTGTAATAAACTAGGCCAATTTCTCGTTAATTATTTAAGAATGAGGAATAAAAAGATTAAAACTTTTAGATTATTATACATTAGACCGTAATGAATTGTAGGTCTGAAACGTTTACGTCTTAAGAACGTGGGTCATTGCTATACGCCCTCTTCCTTTTTAGTAGCGCAGTAGAATTCTAGCCAAATTAAAGTTTTTTTCTTTTTTTACAATAGTTGTCACTATTTATTATGTACGTCTTCAAACAAACGTAATTCAAAAACGAACGAAAAACGATATAGATCGGTATGGGATGATGTAACCAAATTTACCCAAATCTGGCTAAAAGAAGGGCCTCAATTTCTATTCAAAAACTCTCGAACAGTTGAAATATGTGTTCCGGAAATATCGCGTGTTTGCTACGACATGGCTTAGTTCAGTTCCCACAACCTTGATTTCACCCTGCTTTGTAATTCCCTCAAAACATGAGTAAAAGCTATTTATTCCTGCGTTATTTGGATTTTTGAGGGGATTCATTGCGTTTTGCATAATAAACCTTGTTTCGTGTAATTAAGATTCCTTTTAATTGAAAAAATTTCCCATCATAACAAAAGACTGCACACAATTTACTCTGTACGAGAATGAAGGTCGGGTTGATTTGTAATTATGCATATATTTGTTAATCAACTTTTTTAAACTTCAAATCATGGTTTATGTGCATTTGATTATTTCATTAATTGTGTTTTTTCTTGTTGCAAAATGAATTCACGATTCTTAAAATTTTAATATGTTAACTGCGCATAAAATTGATAGGTAAAAATTGCACGGTTGATCGCCTGCCGTTCAAAATTAAACTTGTAATTAAAAATAACATTGTTTGCCCTTGAAAATATTTAATTAATTGTTAATAATGGGTGGGAAATGGAATATTTAAGGTAAGCATACGTTTTTTGTGTGAAGTTGTAGTCTAGGAGAGGGACGAGATAAGATATCTACCTCAAGGGTGGGAGATTTGAGATTCTTCCACGAGACTGCCTTTAATCTTTCTTCTCTTCGATCCTAATCAAGTAGGTGCATGTTAAGACCCGATCCTTGTCGATATCTTTTCAAATTTAATTTAGCCTGAGCAACCTTTGATTTAGCGATTTTGATAATTTTTTGGTACAATTGATCGCTTTGATACGCCTTGAACTCTGTACCCGTTAAAAAGGTAAATTCCACAATGCATTGTGAAAATTAATTGATGAAAATTTTCTTTTCTTGCTCCTACAGTAACAAACGCTTATTTTGTTTTGTCCAGAATCCTGCCTTCGCGTCTGATTTTATTTGAATTTAATTAACTAAATGTATGGAAAACTTTTTTTTTTTTAATTTTGACATTTATTTTTCAGGAAAATGGAGAGCGTGTGGGTGGAAGGTGCATTGGGAGCAATAAAAGCGATCGCATTTGTCTGTGATATCATCACTTATCCAGTGTATCTTATTCTACAACGGCCATGGGAGAAAAAACGTTTGTCACGAAGAGTGAAGGTACAGTTAAAATAAAATATCTGCTTATAATTCCTTACTATTTATACTGCTTGTAGAACACGTGTCATCAAATGTTTTTCAAATTTTTACCTGTGTTCTTTTTTAACACATCCGGTAAAATATTTATGAGAAATTAAAATGTCTAGTTAATATTCGATTGCCTGTACAGTGCAAGTCTACTATGTTCGTCAATTATCTGCATGGTCGGGATAATTTCTCTAAGCCCCTGCTTTCTAAATTGAGTTCAAAGTACTGTTCATTTTTGCATCCATTCGCCCTCTCTCTAAAGAAATTGACAGGAAAAATACTTTCTTTTGATATTAACTGATGTTATTCTCTAAGAAAGAAATGTGAGTGCATTTGGTAATTGTAATCTCAACGCTTGTGATAAACTGACTTCACCATTTATATTTATCCTTTTGTCTATAGAGAAATTAAGACATAAGTAATTTAAACCCTTACTGTAGAGATTAATTGAATAAATTAAAACTATTGTGTAGAGAGACAAGGAGAATTTTGAACGTTTTACACGTTTGAACATTTTAACATTTCACTCGTTTGAACATTTATTTCTTTAAATCTACACGGTTCCATTTAAAGAAGTGGCTTTGTGGCCCGTGTGGTTTGAACAATCAGTGCCACCAGGAAATTTCTATTTACAGACGTGTGTCGAGTGAAGAGGAAAAAGTGTATTGTCTCTTTTATAATGGAACGTTTTTTATAACGTACCAATAAAAGACAAAAACAATAAATAATAATATTAAAATGTCATTTCCTTTAAATTTTCAAGCTATGTTTTAAGTAAATTGAAATCAATTTTAGACTTAATTGACACATTTTTAGTTAACCAATCACACATCGCCCTGTGATATTTATTAAATAACGTCTTTAGTACAATAGAATTGGCGAATTGCAGCGCGTCGACACATGTTGGATAGTATAATGGGAGATAAATTGAAAAAGGGTACATATCAAAATGATGCCACTGACACTCAATTTCATTACGGCCAATTTCAACGGCTTTCGACTTACCCAATAATTCGTTGAAATATATTTCGGGTTTATTTGAATGTGTTTTTTTCTCATTCGAGAATCAGGTACGCAATGCAGCTTAATTAATACGCATACACAATTAGAGGGAGTAATTGGGAATAATGCAGTTTACCTTTATATATGCAAGTCTTGAATTTTTACCTTTAGTAACATGATTAGTGAAATTTCTTGTCATTTGTACCACATGATTATTAAAGCAATAAAAAATAAAATTAGTTATAATTGTTTAAATAGTTCTGGTTATTTTTAGCTTTTCCAATAAAACTTTCCAGTATAAACGACAAAACCCTCCGCTATTTGCAAGTTTTTTGGTCAAAAAGTCTAAACGAACTTCCTGTGGAATTTTTCTATATAATTAAATATTGGTCAATTAGACTAATAAAACATAAATGGATTAAATATAGTTTTTTTTGTTACAACGGGTAGCTAGAAAGATAAGGAACGAGACGAGTTGTTAAAGGTTTAACTCTTGAACTAATGTTATTCCCCTAGTCTCTTAAGTGGGCAAAGGTCATCTAGCATATCCTGCCGTATAACTGATCAAATGTCCATCCTATTGATAGGAAGAGTTTAACCCTTTTGTTCGAGATAAATATTACTGAGAGTGGGGAGGGGTAAAAGTTTACTCGTTAATCTTAATTTTTTTGGTCCGTGTCATTATCTAATCTTCAAAAACAAAATGATGTATGCTTTGAGTTCACTTTTGAAACGCGTATTGTTTTTTTATTTAAAAAAGAAAATATGATAATTTAACATTCGGTTCAAATTTATCGATTACAAACGGCAAGGGATTCCTGAAATTGGGTCGGCGTTTTTGGTAGACTTTCCTAGGATTTCGCCACATTTCTCATTAATTTTAAATGTTTTACCCGTTTATTATTTAACAATGGAAGACATTTTTGGGTCGTTTATGTCGATCCGGTCACGTTTTGGTGACTCGTCCCGTTTATTTCACGGTCTTTTTTAAACAATAAATTGACGTATTTATTCATGTAGTCATTCTCCACAAAAAACTTGACGCTTTTCTCTCGCAACAAAGTTATTTAATTGTCGGGAGTTACCCTCAAAGTTATCTATTGCGTCAGTTTTAAACAAGAACTGTTCAATTTGAGTGTCAAAAATAAGTTTCATTGTACATACTTATACACGATTTTTTATTTTCAACAGGAACTACATATTTGCTATCCCTTTCCTGAAATTTTTCGAAGTAAAGTGTGTTTACATAATTTTGTGCAATAAAATTAAATCCATTATATTTATTGGTCTATTGACCAAATTACTTCTTTCCACTAATTAATCTTTTTATGAAAGGTGTTATTTAAATTAAAAATTAGTGTCACGAGCGGGATTCAAATAATAAAATTAAAATTTGATTATAATTTGCAGGAAATTTTCACTTCAGGTTTTTTTGCAATAATTTTGTAACATCAATTGTTATTTTTAATTGCAGGCAGAGAGAAAGGTAGAAGATGGAAAGACTATTGTATTGAAATCTCTTACAATGCCGAGGGATGTACATTGCAAATTCCTTACCTCCAAAATTGATACCTTAGAAAAAATGTTAAATTATGTCACAGACATGTACGGCAACAAAAATTGCCTGGGAACTCGGGAAATTATGGCTGAAGAAGACGAACTCCAGCCGAATGGTCGAATTTTCAAAAAAGTAAGTTGTGATTTTTGATATTATGATTTGTTTAATTTATTTCATTTTTAATAATGTTTTAGTACCTGATGGGTGAATATAAATGGAGGAGTTACAATGATGTAAATCAAGAGGCTGTTTTTTTTGGTCGTGGTCTTAGATCCTTAGGCTTCAAGGCAAAAGAGAATATCGTCATATTTGCTGAGACCAGAGCTGAATGGATGGTTGCAGCTCATGGTTGTTTCAAACAAAATTTCACAGGTACAAATCGCATGAATTGAGCTAAACGAACAATTTCAACCATTCTTTGGTCATTTCCAGTGGTCACTATTTATGCAACACTGGGGGAAGAGGCTATTGCTCATGGTATAAATGAAACTGAAGGGAGAGTAGTCATTACAACACATGAATTACTACCAAAATTTAAAACAATACTGAAAAATACTCCTCGTGTAGAGAAGATTATATTTATGGAAGATCAACTTAAAGTAACTGATAGAACCAACTTCAGCCCAGATGTAGAAATAATTAGCTACAAAGAAGTACTAGCTAAAGGTCAAAATTTTGACTCAGGTAATGGATAATTTTCGATTGCATGTACTTATACAATTTTTTATGTTAACAATATGACTTACTTCAGTTGCTGAGGTACCGACAAAAGATGATATTGCAATTATTATGTATACTAGTGGATCCACCGGTGTACCAAAAGGTGTTTTACTAACTCATTCCAATATGATGGCAACTCTCGGAGCTTTTTCTGATGCTGTAATAATAAGTTCAAAGGATGTTTTCCTTGGTTTCTTACCCCTAGCACATGTTTTTGAACTCTTATCAGGTATGTTCCCTAAGATCTCTCAATAAATTAGTTGTTTAATTATTTTACTTTTTAAGAATCTGTATGCCTTCTTAATGGTGTTGCAATTGGGTACT
>CM077099.1:19030065-19056925 GCA_039619505.1 Cimex hemipterus | reverse complement strand
GAAATTAACAGAATGTATGCTTCATGATCTTGGCATTTTTTCTAAGTGGTTTCTTCTCTACTGAATCTTCCTGCCAGTCACTCATCTCTAATTTTATCTTCTTATTCCCTGCCTACATCACATGAAGTACCCACAATATTTAATTTTAAAATGGTATTGATGGGTTTCTTAAACCTTTTTCGTCTCTCTGTTGCCACTTATAGATAGACTTAACATAAAGTGGTTTTTATATATAATGGTATATTTATGTATGTTAAGTTAAATTCTGGTTATAAATGTGTATATAATATGTATAAATAACATTACCATAAATGTACAGTGTAAATCAGTGTAGGAATGTATATTTTGTGGTCGAAGGACAAATTTATGGGAATAATTAATTATTGAACTTCAAGAAATTGAATTTGTTGTTATTATTATTGTTATGTTGTTATAAAGTTTGGGTTTCAACCTGCACAAACAATTTTCATCACCTGTCGTGTTTCTTTGGTGGTGATATGTCATTTACTAAATACTAAATCTCTTGGAACTTACGTTCACCTCTTTTTGGAACATTACAGAATAATTTGCTTATTCTGTATAAAAGAAAAAAAGCTGACTTTTTTAAAATGAATATTTATTGGAAATATTTTGTTCTGTTTTCTGTCGGCTGTGAGTTACAGTTTATTAGTAACAACATAAAATATTTCAGATCATACACATGAACTAACTTTTTTTAGATGGTTGTGAATTTAAAAATTAAAAACAAATTTCCATTATTGTTCTCATGGAGAGCATTTTTAAATTTATTAATTTTATCTTAAAATAATTTAAGCATGTTTAGTTAAATATAATCCACCAATGTACAAAATACTACTTGTCAAAAACTGTCAATTTAAGTAAAAGCCTACTTAATAAAAGAAAAGTATATATATATATTAAAAAGTTATATCTACTTAAAACATTGCTTATATATTTTTCTCATACAAAATTATTTTCAAAATGTATTATTTTATTGATTTTTAATTAATGTTGTTATTCCTTTTTTGGCATTGTTTTCAAAGGAAAACCAAATGTGTGCTAAACTATTTTCAGCATTTTTAGTTTTGTCATAGAATTACGTCACTATTTTGTACTTCTTCACTTTTGTGCAATAAATGGAATTTAATGGTGCATGTGGTTTTATTACCTTGTTTTTTTTAAATGTTTTCATTGGATATTACTTTCATAAAAGAATTTTTTAAATTTTATTTGAAGTTTGAGATATTGCTATCATTTCGATAACTATGCAGCTTTTAGAGGGAGGTAGTAATTGATTATCACAAACTTCTGTTCAAATAATAAATAAAAAAAATTCTAGTGGAATAGTGACACTACAACAGCAGCATCTGCAGTTTCTAGCTGGGGTTCTGGTTTACACAGCTAATAACATTGAAATCAGACAAAATTCATTCTATCTTTGAGAATTTTGAATTTGAATACCTTGTTTCAAAGTAAATGGGTTTATAGAAAGCAAAATTATACATTTACTCCATACAAAGTTGGTTCCTCAGGACCAGATCTGTCAAATTAAAATCTGAGTGTCAAACTCAAGTTACTCAGTGGTGTTGCTACTGGGATCGTAAGCTCACAAAAGGTCCTTTTTCTGATCTTAAGATCTCCACAGCTAAATCATCAAGTGTAGGTAGGTACCAAACATCCCAACGTTTAATTGATCAGATCAAAAAGGCAGCATAAATATGGAGTGCATTCTGAATTTTTTCTTTTCTGACATCCGAATTTAATGCAAAAAGCATTTTAAAGATATGCAATTAGCGGAATATCATTAAGAAAACAAAATGATTGATTATAAAACATATAATATAGTTACAGTTAGGACAAATTTTCAGTTTATTTCAGGAGACTGCATTCTACAATAAATCATTTGGTCTTACAACCAAAAATGAGAGGTTTTTCTGTCAGAAACTAAATTCATGATCAAATTAGGGATACACGTTGGTCTTAAGACAATTATCCTCCACAGTAATTTACATAATATCACAATTAAGAAAATTTTACAAAACCCACTTTTTCAAATGGGATGAAAATTCAAATTAAAAAGTTGTATCTTTTTTATGTATTTTTTCTTGAATGACAAGCATAAATATATTGGATTTCTAGTATTAATTGCACAATGTAAAATAAATGGTGAAGAAAAACATTGCAGTAATTTAATTTGATAGATCAAATTCTCATATAAACTGAGGTCTGAATATATTGTATTAATTGCAAAATATTAAAATAAACGATTAAAAACATTGCAATACGGACAAAATAAGAATAATTTAACTTTAATAGATCAAATTCCCATATATGCTGAGGTCTGCTGTAATTGATTTAACAAATATGGGAATAAAATATACATATGTATTGGGTTGTCCGGAAAATAATGCAGGATTTTAAGTTTTCATTAAATAAAATCTATATAAAATATTCTGTTTACGTTTACAGGATTACTCATTTGTATGAATGTCAACACTTATTAATCCTCTTCCAAATGATATTGTTTGTTTACCTCTGTAGCATTCCGCTACTTGGAAATAATTCAGTCTTCCTTATAATGTCAAAGCGAGAATTTCGTACGATTTTCTTTTACGAGTTTAAACTCGGCCAAAGCGGAGCCCAAACGGCTAGAAACATTAACCAAGTCTGGGGCGAGGGTTGTGTTAATGAGTGCACTGTGCAAAGGTGGTTTAAAAAATTTCGGGAGGGAGATTTCAGCCTTGAAGATGAAGAAGGTCGTGGAAGGCCTTCCTCTCTTAATGATGATGTTCTGCGATCAGTGGTGGAAGAAAACCCCAAAACAACTGTTCGAGAACTTGCAGAGCAACTCAAAGTCAGTAAAACGACCGTCGCTGACCACCTCAAGGCGATTGGAAAAGTGAAAAAACTCGAAAATTGGGTTCCACACTCATTAAACGATCGCCAAAATTATTGGAGCTTGGCTATGAAACTTTGCCTCACCCACCCTACTCTCCGGACCTCTCGCCTACTGACTACCATTTTTTTAGACACCTGGACCACTACTTACAACACATAATATTCAAAAATCAAACGGAACTGGAAAATGCATTTATTGACTTTATCAATTCTAAAAATTCTGAATTCTACTCAGACGGAATTAATAAGTTACCAACACGTTGGGAGAAATGTATTGAGAGTATGGGAAATTATTTTGATTAAAGAACATTGCTTTAAAGTAACTAGTTTCTTTTTTTTGTTTAATACCAAAATCCTGCATTATTTTCCGGACAACCCAATACATAATGTTAATTGCAAAAACAATCCTGATTCAATGGAAGCAACATCAGGACTGCGAATAAATGCACATATACTTGTGGTACCACTAAATAAAACAACATTGGAATTCATCAGGAGACTATAAACCATCAGCCAGAAAATGGTACTGTTACTGTGGTAAGTACCGTTTTGTCTGATGAGATCTAGCATCCTTAAGAGTCCTTTAAGGATACTAGGATGTCTCATAGGATTACAGATTACTTCCAATGACTAATTTCGTTATGTGGCACCATTAAAAGGACATGCTCTTCTCTTTAAATCTATTACATACACTTTTCTAACTATGCCTTTTGTTTTTACTAAAGACATTGTTTCCAATTTTGTTGCAGACCAACACTAGGAACCCACTTGATGAAACCCTTAAAGTTAATAGTCCTTGCCATAACTTGTTCACAGACATTAAAAAAAGGAACTTTTAACTGATACCTAACATTTTTATTGTTATCTGAAATCTGACTTTTTTCTTTTCTCCCCCTTTGGGATTTAGCATAGATATGGGCATTCTAGAATTGAATCTAACCATGAATGAAATTGGTGCAACACATGTAGCTATTGATGATATATAGTGATGACAATAAATCAAACAAATGATCTTGAAAAGATATCTCTGGCTTGTAGGACATGAAGGACTTAATAACTTTTTAAATGTTTGAACTCCATGTTCAGCTAATAATGTGGATTGTATGGTGTACTATGCCATAACCTGATTTGACGCTGACAGCAAAACTCACTAGAGTTGAATGGCAGACCGTTGTCAGAGACTATGACTTTTGGGTACATAAATATAGAAAACACCTCATTTAATTTTTCAATAATGGCACTAACTTATGTGAAAACATTCAATCCATTTCAAGAATGAATCAACAGTGACAAAAAGTTTCAGACCTTTTAACTCAAAAAGATCCATGTGCATGCACTCTCTCCCAACAAGATGTAGAAACAGGCCAACGTTTTCTCACCTCTTTGCTTTTATTTTGAGCTGTCTGACGAATTTGCACGACCCAACAAATTTTTCAATATGTTCATCCATACTTAGCCACCACAAATAAGATCTAGCCATCTCCTTTGATCTTACAAAGCCAGCTTATGGTGTAACATGCTCAAAACCTTCATCCACAAGCTCTAAGGTATTATTTCCTAGAAATATACAACCATCACTAACAGATAGCAAATTATTGACCTTAAAATATTCTGAATGAATATTGAAAAACTGAAACAAAAGTTCTGACTGATGAGACATATTCGACCAAGAAGGCTTTAGACATTCACTAAACTGAATTAAAGGGATGAACATATAAATGAAATTTGCGAATCTAGGGGCAACTTGTTTTTACTGGTAAATGTCTGCTTGGGGTATAGATTTCAATTTTTTTTTTTTTTTAGAAAATTCTATATTGGTAAGTTGACAAAGTAATACACTATCTGACTATTCTAGGTGGTGCATTGGGTGGAATTTTCTTTGTTTTGGAGAAAATAAGACTTCCGTGGCTTATGGTCACCGACTTGCTTTTTCTGAATTGTAAAAGAATCGCCAGAAAGATATGTATGATATTTGGTGACCACACGGTGTAATTGACTACAGTTCCTTTGTGCTGTGATAAGTGATGACGACTCAAAAAAGATGGGTTGTTCAGAACCATCAACAATGTGGCTTAACTATGCATTTGCACTATAGGAACTGGCATCTACTGTCAACACGATGGGTCAAAAGGCGCTAACAGTGTTCTTTTAGCTAATTGCTCTTTGGAAAGTTGAAAGTCTTTTCACATTCCAGGGACCTTAACCAGGCAACATCCTTCCTAAGGAAGTTGTGCAATGGTTCAAGCACATCTACCCTCATTTCAATGAAATTTTTATAATAATTTGATTGATGACAAAAAAGATTTTAGCTGGCTTACATTACAAGGCCATGGGATTGTAATAATTTCCTCAACTTTGGCATTAGTGGGACATCTACCTATACTGGAAAGCTGAAATTCCAAGAAGTCAACTGATGACTAGGATTTGTTTTTTTAACATTGATTTCAACATTATTTTCCTCTAATTTGGACTAAACTTTATTTAATGTTTGATGACAACTTTGTTCATCCTTCCCTCCTAGTAAAATATCATGAAGGTAGGAACCACATGACTATGTCGTTCAACAAACAACCCTTTGATCATTTTAAAAATGGCTGGAGATGATGCAAGACCAAACACCAATCAGTTATACAGATAAAGCCCCTATTGAGCGCGAGAAGATTTTCCTCTTCCACCACTAGTTGCAAATACGCATTTGATAAATTTAATTTACAGAAATGCTTATAATTGACAAATTTGTTGAAGATATCTTCTGCCCTCGGTATAGGATACTGGTCTACCTTTAGAAATGGATTTAATGTTGCTTTTAGATCCACACAAAGGCAAACGAACCCTACCATCCATTTTTGGGATGTGTACTATGGTTGAGGCCCATTGGCTATAATTGGTTTTTGTGCAATGCCCTCAGATTCAAGACTGTTTAATTCCCCTTGGACATCTGCCTTTAGGATAAGGCACCTCATATGCCTAACGAAATAAAAGGGTTACTTGCTCTCTCAAGTTGACCATATTGATGGAAAATTGGTGGGTCCCTTTCTGAAAACGTGCGAGGAAACTTTGCCTTTAAGTCTAATACAAGATTTAATTGTCCTTTGTGACTGACATGACGAACTCCTGGCTTTGCTTAATTCCTTCAACTATATCAGACGACCATTCAGGTTTTAAAACATTTAGCCAATTGCGACCAAGTAACGCAGCATATGACAATCTTCTGATTACAACCAATGATAAATTTGTATACCTGTCTTCAACTGTGACCAAAATGAACCCTACAACATTTAAATCCTGACTGTTGGCTGCTCTCAAGTGGCCCAGGTATGACTGCATTTCCAAATTTTGAAACTTGGTTTGATACATTTTAGAGTTAATAAGTGTGTTTAACGAGCCAGTATCGACAATGAAGCAGACTGTATTTCCATTGACTCTCAGATTCAAGTTTGGAGTATTATCTGAAAATTACAAGCATTTAAAATAATAAAACATAAGGACTACTAAAATACACAGCTTTTTCACTTTGACTCAACTTTACTAATGATAAAGGCATTACTTCCTTTCTGATAACTTGCCTTGACTTGCATACAGATGTGTGCCCTCTTACTCCACAAGGGTAGCATTCCCGGTTTCTAGCCAGACAATTGGTGATGCTAATGTTGCTTGATACGAATGGCATCTTGTTTGGTGTGACAACTGATGGTTCTGCAATGACTGGCAGTTCTGTGACAACTTACGGTTCTGACGATCTCTTGACTCTCTCGTAACTCGAGCAATGAAGTCTTGATTCAAATGGCTTAAGATCTCCGTGTTTATGTCCACAGATTTCAACTTAAAAAGTATCTCTGTAGCTTCCAATAATGTTAAATCATCCTTTTCGTATAGAAGACGACTGATGTATCTCGAGCTTAAATTGATCATACACCAGTTCATCTCGCAGATTCTCATCCAAGGACGTCGTAAAATGATAATTAGCTGCCAGGTCTTTGATAGCGCAAATGTATGCTTTTAAACTCACCATAAGCCTGTTTCCTGCAGTAGAATTGATACCTGTCTGCAATCGAACATCTTTTGGTTCTTTAACGTGGTGACAAACTCCATATGGAGAGTTTTCCGACCGATGACTGTGAATGAAACTTTTCAGAAGATCGAACGTTTCCTCACCAAGAGCGGGACACAAATACGCTCTTTTCTCCTCCTCCTTGATTCCAGATATGGTGAAGTAGAGATCCAAACGCTCGATGAAAGACTCGAAATTCTCTGTTCTACCCTTAAACTGAGGCATGAGCATTGATGCGTTGTTTCCACTGCTTACAGATGACAATCCCGACTGCTTCAAAGTTATGACGAATGAAGCTTAATTGCTAACGCTTGACAATTTGAAACTCTCCCCTGGACAATTCTTCCACGATGAAAACGATTCAGGACCTACGATCACGTGGCATGACCTCGAACCGGCACAAAAAGGTAAGAAAAACAAAACGCTTGCACTCCCTATTTTTTCATGTCGCCTAAAGTGTAATGTCTCGTACGGACTGACTATAAGGTAAACTTGAATATAAATCGACAAGAAAATGACTTAGACTTTATGGACTATAGACCGATGTCGAGCACTCAGATAAGAACGACACATGGACACATACCATACAATATACATCTCTAAAGTCTAAAACTAAACTCTAAAGTCTAAGGCCAGCGCGACTCGACTTAGTACAATCATTATCCTGTAGAGCGGAACACAAGAACCACAAAAAATTATAAATAAATTATGAGGAAAGCTGCACCAAAAAAGAGCTGAAATTTATAAAGCAGTGCACTTTAGAATGTGCTCTGCGGAACCAGCACCTTGCCAGTTTGTGCTACGAGCTGGTGGTCCTACCTCCCAAAGCTTTGGTATGTGCCATGTGGCGCGTTCTTGGCCTAGCCAGAGAATCCTTAAACTAGTATGATCTTTGTATGCAGATTCGACTATGACGTGCCTCATTCATGAGTCCGACCGCTCAGGATTCTCCTGAAGAAGGCCTGGACTAACCAACTTACACCCCCAGCACCCTTCCAGCTGTACTTACTTGTCCGTGGCGATCTGGCATACTTGCATAAGTCCATCCATCTCTGAACTTATAAGTATATGGGACGGTTTTCTTCTGGCTTTTACAGACAGTTCAATTCCAGCGATAATGTAGCGCCAAGTATAGCAAGTGGCCTTTATGGTCGTTATCCCCTCATTGAAGCATACACACATTAGAACTGTACGCTAAGCTCGTATAGAAAAAAGAGCTTTTTGTAGAGAAAGGTTACAATATAATAAAAGTTTGTCATGCTTTGTCTCCATATGGAGAGTGTGAAGGTATGCCACTGGATATGAGGGTGGTTCTCTGGCACAGTAGAAGATTTCTGGGTCTTCCGTTCCGAATTTTAAAGGAAGCAAGTTATTTATTGTATATACTTCATTCCTGTTTTGTGCATTTTGTAGTTGTGTTTTGAGTGTGTGTGCAATATTTATTGGTATGAATGGTGGGGTGGATAGTTAAATATAGAGTAACCATCGCCCCTCTAGTTGTGTGTGTGTGTGTGTGTGTTGTGTGTGCAGGGTTGAAGATTGAATATTTATGAAGGTACTCTATCCACCCCAACTTAGGTTAGCTTATATGCAATGGAGAAATATCAAGTAACCACTGGCAATCAGAATGAGAGCAATTGTATTAGTTTAGGCTTGATTAAATTTTGCAAGCATTTGGGACTGAAATGTTGTCTGTTGAAAGACCCTGGATGACTCAGCCATTTAATGGGTAGATAAACTCTTGTGAGATGTAGACCCTAGGGTCAAACCTCAGGAGTGATTAAAAAAGTATAAATAATATAATTTGGAATTAATCTTTTTTTAACTCATAGCATGCACAATTTCCTTCATATATAAATATAAATTTTATGGTATCTTTCCTTCTTGCAAAATGATACGTGTTATTCTTAAAATTTATACATTTTAATTGTCCATAAAATTTATCAGTGAAAAAAATTGAACGGTTGATCCTTGCCCACGCCTCCCAAAATTAACCTTGTATATTTAAAAAAATGTTTGTTTTTGAAAAGATTTATCTATTCAATTAATTGGAAATAATGGGTTAGAAATGTAATATTTAAGATAAGTAGAATTTGTGAACATGTAGTCAAGTAGAAGAGGGACAAGATAAGATATACACAAAGGTGGGAGATTGGTCATTCTTACATGAGACTGCCTTAGATCTTTCTTCGTTTCAATCCTAATCAATTTAAGTGCGCATCAAGTCCTGAATTTAGTTGATATCTCTTCATTTAATTTAGCCTGAGCAACCAAGCAATAAAACAATTTTTGAGTTTTTGGTGTACAATTGATCTTTTTGAAACGCCTTGAACTTTGTACCGGTTTAAAAAAGGTAAATTCAACATTTCTCTGTGAAAATAAATTGATGAGCAGTAATTTTCTAACTCCTACAGAAAGAAATGCTTATTTATGATTTTGGTCTGTAACTTAATGTATGAAAAATAATCTTTTCTAATTTTGACATTTAAATTATACTTTTTTTAAATCTAAGATCTTGGTTGAGATAAAAAGTATAATTAATTGAAATAATTAATAGTCAATAAGGACTGCTAAATGTATATGAATTAATTTTACAATTATTTTTCAGAAAAATGGAAAGCATATGGTGGGAATGTGTATTGGGAACAATAAAAGCGATCGCATTTGTCTGTGATATCATCACTTATCCAGTGTATCTTATTCTACAACGACCATGGGAGAAAATACGATTGTCACGAAGGGTGAAGGTACAGTTATAATCAAATATCTATTCAAAACTCCTAACTAATGTAGAATGCTTGTAAAACACATGGCATCAAATGTTTACTAAATTTAAATTTGTTATTATTTTCTTTTTTTAACATATTTTTTGTGTTCATTTTTTGTTTTATGCTGTAATTATGTTATTAAATTTATTTAAGTACAGCAATCAAAGTTGGAAAAAAAAATTGTTTGATCCTGCCATTATCTTCAAATAGAAAATTATGTATACTTGGATTTGACCACCTCATTTTTATTTTACTTTAAAATAAAATAATGGTCAGCCAGTGTTGGGTCAATTATTGGACCTGTCTTCACTCCTGAATTTATTAAATTACACAAATTTTGGCATTGTACCATCTTCAGTGAGCAGCTCGCTGTCAGTTTGCTCAAGTAAAGCTTTTCTGCTCTTCCAATATAACATCTGATCTTTAAATAAGAAACAATTTTTAGCTTAGCAATAATTACAATTAAAGGCAAGTTAATATCAGTTTTAGCTTTTCTTTTTTACAATGTGTTTTGTAAGGATATTGAACTCAATTTTTAATTATATAACTCTGTCAACCTTCCCAAAGTAGTCACTCCTTCTGAAGAAAAATGTATCCTTTCCCAGTCGTTAATTTGCTAGTCCACAGAGTCTCCTCAGCACACTTCGAACCCTCCATGAAGTCTCTAAAAGCTCCATAATTTTCCACATTTCCCTTAGTTCTGGAAATACTCAAGCATCTTTTTTATGGTCCTGATGCATCTTTCTACTGTCCAATTAGCCTTCCTCTTCTCAAAACATATTTGAGAAGATCCTCTTAAAATACGTGATTCCTACACTTAATTCTTTCAACTTTTTCTCAAACCACAAATTTGGCTTTTGTCTTGAAATTGTACAAGGTGCTTCGCATGGTAGACCAGATACTCCTCATCTTTACAGAGTAAAGAATATTGTATAGGGACCTTCCTAGACGTTTCACAGCATTTGACTGTGGCATAAGGGTCTTCTACACAAACTAAAGCACGCCTTTTCAGATGACCTACCTGACAGACTATTCCATGTTTGCCCATTTTCCGACTACTCACTAATGCCCAATGTGCTTCGATCACTCCTGTATCTCCCCTACTCCTCAGATATCTCGACTACACCCTTTACCATCTTTGCATCCTTTCCAAATCCCGATTCGGCAATCACTTCAGAAGGGCTCCAGGGACATGGCCGATGATTGGCCAAATGGAGGATAAAAATCAATGAAAACAAATGCACCCATGTTACACTTACCCTCAGAAGCAAAACCCCTCAAATAATATTTCTAATTAGCATTTCTGTCCCTAAAACTGATTGTGTGATCTTGGGTTCTATCTTGACACCTGGAACTGTGACACAGACAAATAAAAAGACAGGAACTGAACAGATACTTCGGACATTTCTATAAACTACTTGGATGAAAATCTAATATGTTGGCACAAAACAAACTGACACTGTACAAAACATTATTGAAACAATTTGATCGTAAGGAGTAGAACTGTGAGGCACCACTAACCTATCGATATCCAATGAATTTAGTCCTTCCCATCCAAAGTCCTCTAAATCATAGTCAGTATATATCACTTTATCTCGAATACCACTATCCACAACGACCTCAAAAAAAAATTGGAAATAAATTAATCCTCACCAAATTTTCCACTATCCATGAAAAACTAATCCACACATTAGCCCAATCCATGTCCAACATTATCCGCCCTAAAGCCAAGTAAGGTGCTTTAAGAGATCTACCCGGGACCTCTTTATGAATAGTTCATAAAACTGGCAGATCAAAAATAGTTGCTGGCCCCCCTGTATGTATATCTTTGTACAGATGCTATTTTTTCTTTCTTTTTTAATATGTAACATCTAAAATTATTTATAATCTCTCATTTCATAATATGTTCATTATATTTTTATTGGATTGCAGGCAGAGAGAAAGGTTGAAGATGGAAAGACGGTTTTAGTGAAATCACTTACTATGCCAAGAGATATACATTGTAAGCTTCTTACCTTCAACATTGACACCTTAGAAAAAATGTTAAATTATGTCACAAACGTGTATGGAAACAAAAATTGCCTGGGAACTCGGGAAATTATGGCTGAAGAAGACGAAATCCAGCCGAATGGCCGAATTTTCAAAAAAGTAAGTTGTGTTTATTTTTGAAATTATGATTTGTTTAATTTATTTCATTTTTAATAATGATTTTTAGTACCTGATGGGTGAATATAAATGGAGGAGTTACAATGATGTAAATCAAGAGGCTGTTTTTTTTGGTCGTGGTCTTAGATCCTTAGGCTTCAAGGCAAAAGAGAATATCGTCATATTTGCTGAGACCAGAGCTGAATGGATGGTTGCCGCTCATGGTTGTTTCAAACAAAATTTCACAGGTACAAATAGCATGAATTGAGCTAAATGAACAATTTCAACCATTCTTTGATCATTTCCAGTGGTCACTATTTATGCAACACTGGGGGAAGAGGCTATTGCTCATGGTATAAATGAAACTAAAGGGAGAGTAGTCATTACGACACACGAATTACTACCAAAATTTAAAACAATACTGAAAAATACTCCTCGTGTAGAGAAGATTATATTTATGGAAGATCAACTTAAAATAACTGATAGAACCAACTTCAGTCCAGATGTAGAAATAATTAGCTACAAAGAAGTACTAGCTAAAGGTCAAAATTTTGACTCAGGTAATGGATAATTTTCGATTGCATGTACTTATACAATTTTTTATGTTAACAATATGACTTACGTCAGTTGCTGAGGTACCGACAAAAGATGATATTGCAATTATTATGTATACTAGTGGATCCACCGGTGTACCAAAAGGTGTTTTACTAACTCATTCCAATATGATGGCAACTCTCAGCACATTTTCCGATGCTGTAATAATTAGTACAAAGGATGTTTTCCTTGGTTTCTTACCCCTAGCACATGTTTTCGAACTCTTAACAGGTATGTTCTCAATAAAATTATCGTTTTGTTTAATCTTTTATTTCATTTTATTTTATTTTTTTTAAGAATCTGTATGCCTTCTTAATGGTGTTGCAATTGGGTACTCATCTCCACTTACTCTTATGGATTTTTCAAATAAAATCAAGCGTGGGTCAAAAGGAGATGCACCTGTTCTTAAACCAACATGCCTTACTGCTGTACCTCTTATTTTGGACAGGATATACAAAGGGGTTAATGAAAAAATTGAAAAGAACACTGTTTTTAAGCGTGTGCTGTTTAGATTTGCTTTTGAATACACAAAGAAGTGGACTGAATGGGGTTTCTCGTGTCCTCTAATAAATAAGTGAGTAATACCTTCAGTGATCATCACTGTAAGGTAATTGTCCCCATTTTGAATCCAGTAGCCCTGCATTCGAACCCAACATACTTACAAATGGGCTTTTTTCATTTTTTTTCTTCCAAAAATCGCTGGCACCATGAGGGTTTATACGACCTCTGCTGTTGCGAATCCCCATAGAAAGAAAAAAAATACTGTTTGTTTAAGTTGATGTTGCAATGCTGTTTCTTCTTCAGATTGGTGTTCGCTCAGACAAGGCAACTCCTAGGTGGGAGGGTCAGACTTATTATTAGCGGTGGTGCTCCTCTCTCTCCAGACACTCATGAACTCATTAAAATTTGTTTGTGTGAAAAAGTTATTCAAGGTTACGGCTTAACAGAAACGTGTTCCTGTGCCACTGTGATGGATGGTAATATTTAAATACATTTAAACTTATTAAAACAAACTTATTTGTCGTAAACATTTAGACATGGACAGAACAACAGGAAGGGCTGGACATCCTATGTCTTTATGCTCTATTCGCATTGTCAATTGGGATGAGGGGAATTACACTGTCAACGACCGACCATTCCCAAGGGGTGAAATCATGATTGGTGGAAAAAATGTTTCTCCTGGGTACTACAAAAATCCTGAAAAGACAAAAGAGGACTTTTTCGAAGAGAATGGCATCATGTGGTTCAGAACAGGAGATATCGGTGAGGTCCATGAAGATGGGGTAATCAAAATTATTGGTAAATATATTTTATCATTACAACACATTATATTTACGTATTTTATCACAAGTTGGCTATTGTTAGTAGTATTACTATATATATATATTTAAAAAAAACCTTCATGACATTTGTTTTTGCAGATCGTAAAAAAGATTTAGTAAAACTGCAAGGTGGTGAATATGTCTCACTAGGAAAGGTAGAATCTGAATTGAAGACTTGTCCAATTGTTGAAAACATATGTGTTTATGGGGATTCATTAAAGGATTACACAGTAGCACTGGTAGTTCCTTCACAGCAGCATCTCAAGGCTGTTGCTAAAAAGCTTGGCTTAGAAGAATCTTTTGAACAACTCTGTGCTAATCCAAAGATGGAAAAAGCTATCTTAGAAGAATTAGCAATTCATGGTAAAAAATGTATGTTTCACCATTTAATTGTTTTGTGACTGTTAAACCATTTGTACATTATAGTTGATTTAACTGATTTTTCTCCAGGTAAACTCGAGCGCTTTGAAATTCCTGCAGCTGTCAAACTATGTACCGAAGTTTGGTCGCCCGATACGGGTCTGGTCACAGCTGCTTTTAAATTGCGTCGCAAAGACATTCAGAAGAGATATCAACAAGAAATTAACAGAATGTATGCTTCATGATCTTGGCATTTTTTCTAAGTGGTTTCTTCTCTACTGAATCTTCCTTCCAGTTACATTCATATCTAATTTTATCTTCTATCCCCTATTTACATCACATGAAATACCCTCATATTTCATCATAAAATGGTATTGATGGGTTTCTTAAACCTTTTTTGTCTCCTTAGCCACTTGTAGATAGACTTAACATAAAGTGATTTTTATTTGTAATGGTATATTTGTATATGTTAAATGAGATTCTGGTTATAAATATGTATAAAAAATAATTATCATAAATGTACAGGGTAAATCAGCATAGGAATGTATATTTTGTGGTTGAAGGGCAAATTTATGGTAATAATTATTGAACTATCAAACAATTGAATTATGTTTTTAGTAAGTTTGGGTTCGAACCTACATCACAAATGAATTATTGTGTTTCTTTTATGTTATGTGGTTTTCTCAATACAACTGGAACAAAGTTCATAAACATAAAGATTTAGTTATTTTATCATTGCATCCTATGGCCCATTTCACTCACATCTTGCTTATGGAATTTGTCTTAGGGGAAATTAAAGAAACTCAAAAGATGATTTTACATTGCAAAAACGTCTTAAGAATTATAGCCGATGTAAAATCCGACGAGCATTGTAAATCACAGTCGGAAAATTTCAAATTTGACATTTTCTATACATTTATGTGAAAATTTGTAAAATACACATAAGATTGTCCAGCCTAGGAAAAAATGGTCGAGTATAAAATTATCATTTAAGTGCCAATGGGAAAATCAGATATAAATTTTGTTCATAGACAAAAACAATTCAAAATGGCAATGGTACGAATTTTAAACTTTTTAACATGATCCCATATACCTTAATTCTTCCTCATAAAACTTTCTGGGTACATTTAAAAAAGATACTGGAGGAAATACCATTGTATGGCTGGAAAGAGGTGTCAAACCCATCTTGAGTTTGACATTTGTAAAACAATATTCCCAAAATAAATAAATACATACTATTAATGCTAACAATCATGAACAGCTCATTGCTATATAAAATCATCCTCTCGAAATTTTTTGTTAGTATTTGGTTTTGTTATATTTTGAAGACATGAGTTAGTTTTTGCAAGTCAATATATTGTTTGGCATATGAACTACATGTTCATGATGTACATGTAAAAAATAAGAAAATATATATAGTTTAAATAAAAGACATACATCTATCTATTAAAATTGTTTTAAAATGTTTTAGATTATATACCAAAAGGTATTTAAACTTTGTTAGCGCCAAAACTTATTTGAATTAGAACCAAATTGGCGCCAGTTATTTTTATGTTGGTTTCTTAACTTAATTTTGTGTTTAATAATACTATTACCACGCACTATTATTACGATTAACGTTTGCTAATAATGTGTAATTGTATTAGAGCGATTGTTATTTTATGTTGAAAGGCGAGAAAGTATCATGGGGGCACTGGCAGAGCAGAAAGGTATCTTTTTCTCTTTCTAAAGGTTTAGATATTCTAGTCGTCGTTTTCAAGGTACATCGTAAACCTTCACTGTGGGGTGATGGCGGTTGGTCGTATATTTTCGTGACTTTTTGTTCCGTTTTGTCTTGCCGGATTGACTCGTTTGGAGTGTCACGTCGTCGGATGAGAGGAAACCGAGGTGAAAAGTCGTCGAAATCCGCCGTCGCTGACAAATCGGTCGAACTTGTGTTCCGTGCAAAGGTGTACAAGAGTGTAAATGAGTGGTTCTTATGTGTCAATCGGTTATACTTCTAACATGGCGCTCTTGGCTTATTTTTTAAAAATCCGTACCATCTCTTGGACGGCCGGGTCGGACTGATAAAATTCCCTGCCGTTTTTCATCTTTAAAATATGGGTCACAAGTTTTGATTTACAAAACGGAAGGAATACAGAGCGTGTGACGTACGTTTCCCACCTGAGGAATGTTACCGTCGAAAACCGAAACAGAGGAACGTCTTTTCGCATCTTGACTCAGCTCGCTGATGTAAAACAAACGACGATTATGTCTTAGTCGTTGAAGACAGAAACGAAATCGCGCGACACACGGGATAGTTTTTTCGTGAATAGGACACATATGACAAATAATCCATCATCATCAGTGGGAGAAGGGCCTCTGCTTTTCTGGATCGTCTCCTGAATACTGTTTTTATTTTTTATTTGTCAAGTTTCTTTTTCTTTTTTCCAACTTCAGTCAACCAACAATGGCTTTCAATGAGGTAAGAAAATACAACTTTTTTTATTACTTGTAGGTGTAACTCATATTCACTAATGAACAGGTTCTTATTAATTGTATAGTGTTTAAATTAAACATATGTTCGTCTAGAAAATTATCAACGCAGATTGTTCGTTTATTACACATAAAAACATACATATGTATATTTCCAGGCCAACTCAAGAGGCCTACACACTCTTAAAAATAATACACACGTATACAGTTGTATTTTTTTGTTTTGTTTTAATACTTAACAATAAAAGAAAGAAATGTATTAATACAATAGCAAATGTTCTTACGTATACATCATTATATCTCTGATAGGAATGGTCTTTCAAAATTGATGATAGATGTCAATCCCACAATTAGAAAGTCAATCTACACCATTGTACACGTTGTTACATACATAATTTGTTCTACAGTCTAAAATTTAAAAGTTTGTTACAGTTATGTTTTATCATGTAGACAGTTAAAATTGTGGTATACGTTGTCTTTCAAATATTTTCAGTTGGGCCTTGTTTGTTTAATTACAAATAGTATTTTTACGATTTATGAACATCTTTTTATTCCTTAATATTTCCTGGGGTTACCTTATTTTAAATCATTAATTGAAATTAACCTGTACCATACATGTAGTTAGAGGAATATGCATATATAAATTATACATATATCAATTTATATTGTTTGTGTAATTTCAAATATTTTTCGTTCGAATTATGGTGGATTAATGGAATTTGAAATTTTCAGCTTAACTCGAAAAATATTAAATTTACGTTTGTTGGGTTGCCAGTTCAATTTGCGTACGTTTGCTTTTAGTAAATTTTATTTCAAAACTTTTAACATTGAGGTTTTACTGTGTGGATGTAGTTCAGTTTGTGTAGTTTTGTTTGAAATATTTCTCATTGCTCTCTGTATAATGCTTACTTCGACATTAAATTGACCGTTGGACTTAACTTAAAAAATGTTACAAGTTACGTTTTAATGTGTAGGTAGTTTAATTTATATATTGTTTAACTTGTTGTATCTTTAATTTCAAAACCTTTACATTGGGCTTTTTTGTTTAATTGAAATTAAATGTTACATTAACATTAAGCCGAAGGTCGTAGGTTCCAATCCGCTCGTGATAGTAACTTTTTCATCTCAACAAAGACCTTACACAAAAAAAATAATTAATTGAAACAAGTAATCTATTAGACCACTAAACATAAATATGTACTTTTACTGTGTAGATAATTCAGTTTGTGTAGATTAAAGTTTTGTAATTTTATTTTAGAAATTTTTTATTCCTTACATATGCTTCCATTCGACATGAAATTAAAACCATTCGATTTGAACTGGAATTTTTTTGAAAATTACGTTTTGTTGTGTAGGTGGTAGTTTAATGTGTAGGATAACTTTTTTGTTTCAAATTTTTCCATTCCATTTCTTATATTTCATTGAAATTAACTGTTACAAGTTGTAAGTAGATGAAAATTTAACAAGTTTAATGTTAAAGTTGTTTTATCTGGTAAATTGATTTAATTTGCATTAGTTATCATTTTGTAGCTTTAAACTCTAAAGATTTTCCATTGATCCTTTATCTTTCAAGTACTATTATGTGGCTACGTCTTCTTTACTTGATCCTACCCTTTTTAAAATTAACTTTAAACGATCCTCAATAATATAAAATAGCTTTAAAGTTTATTAATACATCTAATTAATTTCATGTGGATTGAAGTTTCGTTGGTTTAGTGTTGAAATAATTTCCATTGGGCCATTATATTTCTCGAAATAAACTTTAGTCAGCATACCCCAATGTATAAAACTAAAACTAAAACGATACATTTTCAACGTGAAATGAAATTCTATGATTCATTTTCAAATGGTAAATCATTCAGAATTGAGTGGGTTGTTTGAGCTTTTTACAGAATCGTGTACCTCAAAGAGATTGTAGGAGAACAAAAGTGCCAACGCAGACCCATTGACACCGTTGGGTTTCATGTAATCCTCCCTACCTCTCGGACTACATCCAGACATTCCTAAAGAAAGTGTTCAATTTCCTACCCTTGCATTGTCACGAGAATAATAGAGGGCAATCTATTTCATGAAAAGATCTATTTCACAGAAATCATGCTTTACATTTCTCTCTCTAGTCCGATGGAAGATTTATACTTTCGGTCCTTTTATTGTCGAACAAGAAAACATCGCTTATCTCACTTGAAATAAAAAGGAAGATAAGTTCAATTCAATAGATAAAATATTAAATATAGATTTTTATAATGTTTCCACTTAGTAATGAAGACATGAGTCTAGGAAAGATATTACTTCATTCTTTGTAGTGTATGTTTTATGAACGTTGTTCTCCCTTTAAACATAAACATAACACGCTTTGAATAGGGGGAAAGAAAATCGTCACAAAACGTATAACATTCCAAATTCAACTAAGTGATTGATTTAATTTTGTTAATTTTTTAAACTGTAAAATTTTGATACAGTAACCGATAGTCAGGCAACAAAACAGTTCATATAAGACTGCTTTTTTATCTATATGTAATCATACATAATTTATAAAGAAGTCCACTTATGAAGGGAGTAAATAATAAAGGGTTGAAGTTTTCTCCTTGTAGGCACCCTCAGAGTCCCTAAAATCTCTATTTATTGATATGATAAACGTTACATGTCAAGGGAGAACAGCAAACAAGTTTTCCCACGCTTACCTAACATATTCATCAAAATTTAATGGTCTGTATCGAAAGTCATGAAGATTCGATGACCCTTAAAATTCTCCACTATAAATCCTACAACACACTATTTCTGAAGACGTAGATTAAATTAAAATAGACAACATCCTAAATCGTGAAAATGAGATAAATCTAGTAATAACGTATTATTTCATTAAGAAAGTATTCCTCTCGCAGAAGATATTTAAGGAGAGAGAAAATTTGTTAAATGTAAAATTGTAATTTATATTTACAAAACAAATTGGACGAAATAACGACATTAATTAAAACTTCTAATTCAACTTTATGTTGTTAGGTTATTCTATACATATTTTGTCTGAGAAATTGTTTTATTTTTGCTATTAGTTTTTATAAGAACAATACACATAAGTCTATTCCAGCTGACGGACTATTGTCCATGCCGTAAAGTATTTTGTAACATAGTTTGAGTTTGTTGTATTCCGGGTAAATAAATACTATTATTCATTCATTCATTCATATACGTAAATCTAGAGAATAAGTAAAGCATAATATATTTTGTGTGTGTAAATTCTAGATGTTAAATTTTTATTTCATTAAATAATTGAACAAGTTGTAAAATTTACTTGTACAAGGGGTTTAAGTAGAAATTCTTAATTAGAAGACTCACTAAATTATTCCTCTTCCTTTTTTGATTAATTGTCTTGTCTTCGTATAAATTGAGGCAAATAAATAACGCACTGCTTCAACTCAATATAAATTCCCTTTATTGGTTATTGAACTTTTATCATCGAACATGTCATATTCTTCAGATAAACTTTTTGTTTCTAAAATTTAAAAAAAACCTGTTTTCCCCCATAGTGATATTCTTCGATATTAAGAATCTTTTATGTCAATTATCATTTTAAATTGATCATTTGTTACATTTTGTACAAATAGTGTTAATTATTTGTTTTATTTTTTGAACAAGGTTGAAAATTTGTCGATATGTTCTGATTTCTAAAGATTTTTCTCTATTGAAATGTTATAAATCGAAGTTTTGTTTCTCTGTAAATCTTTTGATTAATCCGTTTTTCTTCTTAACTAACGACTATCGTGATGGCAATTTCCTCGTTTATTCGGCTCACTACGTTTTTCATAATGTCCATGAATCATTGTAGAAAAGTATTGAAACTGTGATTATAATCTAGCCGAAAGCTATGCTGTGGAAGGTAGAATTCGGTTTCAATTATACCGCGCCATTCAAGTGATATTGTATCACCCTTTCTGTACCTAAAGGACAGCTTTGAACCCTAATTCATCTGTGAATTTTATTGCTGGCTCCGGTTGTAACGGTATTATTTTCCCCTCGGTTGTGTTGCAGGTCCCAAAACAATTTCTGCTGCGGAGTCATGTTGTTGTATGACCTGTTAACGAGTCTGTTTCTTTGCAGAATCAACACATTGCAATTTAAATGATGACAATCTTTGTTTCTCCGTATTTCTAATTGAATTTATAGAGTCCTGACCAGAAATTCTACTAAAGATATGAGTTTATTTATTTATTTTTTTGTATTTATAAAGTCTGATATTTCTTTCTTCTCTATTTTGGGCAAGAAGACGTAGGGCAAGTCTTTATTATATTCGCTATGGTTTTTCGCCTTGTATACTCGAGTCATGCAGAAGCATCTTGATGATGATGGATAGTAGAAAGCGGGATTTGTGCTCCCCAAATTCTGCATATTTCTGACTTATTGTACCTTCCTAGTTCAGTGCAGTTGACTCAGTCCTTCTTCTCAGAATTTTTTTTATATCCTAGGTTATGTCTCCATTGATCTATTGCTTCGTATTCGAAGATGATGAAGAAGATTAAACAGACACCGGTATCATCTTCGAATACGAATCAATAGATCAATGGAGACATAACCTAGGATATAAAAAAAATTCTGAGAAGAAGGACTGAGTCAACTGCACTGAACTCGTATTCGAAGATGATACCGGTGTCTGTTTATTCTTCTTCATCATCTTCGAATATGGACATGTTATGTAGAGGTGCTCTCAAATGCCAGTGAAGGTTAATAGTGATGTCAATGCTCCGAATCTGGCCCTCTCCAATTGCAGAATTTACCAATCTTGGTTAGGTCTTGATTGTTTTACTGTGTCTAGCTTTTTAATCAATAATTTATCTTTACTTTTTTCCATAATTTATTGTTAGCTTAATTTATCCTCTTCTCTTACAAAAAAGTTTGGATTCATTCTACTATCGAGGATTTTGTATTTGATTTTGTTATCCCTAAAATAGGTTCAAGGTGTTGCAGACCCTCCTCTGGCCAGTCTCTGCTTTTTCGTTACCCAAAATTCCTTATTTATTACTTTACTTTATTTCTCCTTCAAAATAGCGAAGATTGTCAGGTTGTGTTTTATCAGGTTTTGGAGATGCATTCATTGATTAGTTTTAATGTTTCTTTTACACGTAACTTCTTTATTAGCTGCTTAACTATCCGTACATACGAGGATTTTTGGCCATTGTAACCTATTTTAAGGTACAGTGCTACTACTTTCTACTTGAAAGGCCGGAGCGTACTTCTGTAATGAATTTGATTGCCCATATTTTGGGCTTGTACAAAAAATACCCGATCCATTTCCTCTTTTTTTTGGGGGGCCATCCATATACCATATCATTGTATCTGATGCTTTCCTGATTCTTCCTCTCCTTTTCATGTCTTTTGAGACTTTATGGGATGTTGAAAAGAATGTTTCCCGGAAAATATTGTCCGTCCCCATTTCTAAGAAAGGGTATCTGGTTTTATTAGTTATGGTTGTGTGCCGGAATTATTTAGTTTCCATCTAATTTGATCGTTTTTGGAGTCTACACTAGCTTTTCCTTGCTTCTCCTTTTACGAATAATTCTAGTGGAGGTAGGTTTACCACTGTTTTTAGTGCACTTTGTAGCGGTTGTTTTCATTGCCCCTATGATGCAAAGGTCTGCTATCTTTGTATGCTGCTTAGTGTTTGGGTAACTAGGTTTTGTTAAGCCAGGTTAGTGATCCATAGGTTACTTGTAGTCTTATTACTGCCATGTATAGCCAGTGGGCTATTTTCGGGTTTAGTCCCCATGATTTGCCTAGGGTTCTTCTTACCATTTTTAGCAGCACCATTTCATTATAGAACCATAGGCCTTGTATTTCTATTTATTTGCTTGATGAAAGCAATTAGAGTATTTTTGAGAGGTTTGGTTTAAGACTTCGTCGAGAACACCATTGTTCCACCATATTTAACATACTTGGGCGCTCTCATGTAATATCGAGTCGAATTTTCTATTGACTAGTTGTGTCCATGTCATCTGCATAGTCTTGGGTACAGATTCCGCTTTTATGTAGCTTGCATATTAAGTCAACCATTACCACATTCCACAACGCAGGCGAGAATGTTCCTCCTTGCTGAATATTGCTGCTCTCGCCCTCATTGTTTCTACCTTTTCGTGGAATTCGGAGGCCTGCACTTTTCTGCTTTTTAGTATTAATTCTATCCATCTGCAGTAGGTATTATTAGTTCCTTGCTATGTCAGATATGAAGCATTGATTCAAAAGTAGTATCCTCATCAAATGCTCCTTCGCTGTCCAAGGAGGTTCTTAATTTTCATAGTTACTCAGTGAATCTTCTATTTATTTGTATCGTTATTTGGTGTAGTGTTGATTCACAGAATTTTCCTTTCTGGCTGATATTTACGAAGGCGTATTTCTTTTAGACAGCTGTTTCTTGGTTGATTTGCTATGGATAAGCCTAGTTTCGGCAGACACCATTTGTATTCAGGCGTTCTTGGATGATAGATCCCAGAGGGTCTTCAGACTTACAGAAAGAACATGAGCCAGATTATGACTACACCTTGACACTATCCTTGACGTTTATTTCATTGAGGAAACTATATTTTCAATATGTCAATTTTTAATTTAGGTATGATTTCTGCGGGGAGACACTAAAAATGGTGAATGCCGAAACGCGTCTGACGGGCCAACCAAATTATAACGTTTCACTCTGTTGAGGAAATAACTGGTCTGAAAGGAAATTGATGAATATTTATTATTTATGAATTATTATCTACTACATAAATAATAAAAAGAATTCTGCAATGTCATAGATAAGACAGTGATTGTAAATTGAGGTAAAAGCATCGATTCATTTTAAATATGTGAAAAATCAACAAAATTATTTAAACTTACACATTTTTTTAAAACTTTATCCTGAAATGTTATGATGTTATGTGCATTTATAAAGTTTACCATGCGAGCAGTTCGTGCAAATATCTTAACATAATAATTACGAAACATGTGTTATAAAATTACTTAATTTGCATAAGAGTTATTTCCTTTGGACAGTCGAAGAAACTAAAGAACTAAAAGAAAGAAAGAACAGAAATTCATTAGTATTGACGACGCTCGAAAAAAAAGAAGCCTTAAAAGGTGTACAGGTCCCTTTGAGCTACACATTGGAAACACGCTGATTCGTGCAAATATGATTAAAAGCATTTCGTAACTTAGTCTATTTAAAGAAAGCGCAGGGGAAAAATTAAATTAACAGGTCTTACCGTAGAAATGCATTTATTTTAGCACGTTTGATCATGTGAGTCTAACCTAATAAAAGCACGGAACTTTAGGCTCTTTTTGATAATACTGTAAATGTTATTGCCCAGTCTAATACAAAGTTCTAAGTCCATTTAATCTCAATAAATTCTAAACGTTGAATTTTGTAAGGAAATATTGTAATTTGTTTTGGAAAATGTTTAATTGGGTTTATGCATGGTCAAATTTGATCTGGAGATAATTCAAGCTGGTTTTGAAATATTACTTTCTTCGGGAAAAGCTAATTTGGTTCGGAAAATGTTGAATTTGGCTTGAAAAGGTATATTTTTAGGGAGCTTATTTATACATCACTCATGAAAGTTTATTTTAAACAGAAGAACAAGCAATGAGGCGAAATGCAGTAATGTATAAAGATATTTCTAATTGGTAATGCTGATAATGAAACTTGGATAAAATCCTTGTGTGGACATTTGTAAAGATAAATGATGTTATGTCGAGTATAGATCGAACATGGAATTTTCTTGTCTCATCACTTCTACGCGGAATTTGCCGTAGGTGGTAATTTATTGTAATTCCATTCCAATCAATAATAATAATAATGACAACAAAGTCTGCCTTCTAATCAAGAGAAGGACCCTTCTATTCCACTGGTATTTTCGTAAAAGAAATAAACAGCAACACATATTCAAATCGTTGAAAATTGCCTTTAGTTTGTCAGTTCATAGCGATGAGTGACAAAGGCGAACGACTCATCGCTGTTAATAAACAAGACCCTAACTGTTAACAACAAACTACGTAGTACAATGTTCAAATTTGTTTAGTTAAATACGATAATCTATAAATTTGAACTTTTTGGTGTATAAATTATAGAGGAGATTGTTTATTTCAATAACAAACTCTTTAAATTGCTTCCAATGGCGGAGTTTTCACAATTGCTGTACGATCTCTTTATTTGGGAGTAATAGTCATCGCGCATTTCTCTTCTTATCCTGTTCGACAAAATAAAGATTAAACGGCTGCAATAAAAGCCACTCGAAAGATAAAAGTTATATCTTTATTTACTTAGCCAGTTCCTTTTATGTGCCCAGGTTCTAGAATTTGTGGCAATCAAGCCGAAGAATACGTTATCCTAATCTTCATTATCAGTGATTCAGATCATCAACCTTGGGGTTGTTTGTCTTGGTGTAAAAAAGAAGAAGAAGAAATGGAAAGAATTCCATTAACACAATAAACTTGTCCGAGGCTTATTTTTATTGTTGGACGAAAAATTCCTTTAACAATCTTGACACACGTGTGTACGCAGCTTGGCGCATTGGACTCTGTTCTGGTGGTGATAAACAATACCATGTAAACTAGTTGTTTCAAAATGAAATACAATTTCCTTACTGGAGAAACCTTTTCTGAATTTCTTCTGACAATTCTGTATAGTCCGTGGAAAAAGGCTAGGCATTTTGCAGTTTAACAACTTACGGATATGTGTGATACGTACATTGAATTTTTAATCATGTTGCCTGTCGGATCCTGGATTGTTCGCCTGTTTCCTGATCATGTACCGCTAGCGAAATAGCCCTCGTCTATTTGAGTCAGAACTTTTTTTTTAATATGTAGGGTGTCAGATTTCTCGCATCACAAATTTTTCTAGTGAATTTCAAACCTCAAATGCAACAAAAAATTTCGTATAACCATGATCTCTCAACCATTTACAGATATTCAACATTTTATTTTTCAAAATACAAAACCAATATGACACCACAAGACTACCACATTTTATGCCTTGAAGATGACCCGAATAAACGTCGAAACTTCGGCAAAAAAGCAAGACAAGGTGTTCTTCTAAACGAACTTATTCTTGAAACGAGCGTTAAATTTTCTTTATGAAGGCACCCTTCTTGACTTTTCAATTTAATTTTTGGTAAAAAGACTAACTTTTTAAAACATACTTCATTGAAATTTGCAACCTCATTTGAAAAATTCACAGCAAATTTCATAACAAATTCTTCGTTTAATTAATAAGTTTTCTAGCGGTATACCTTACTTAGATCGAACCAACATGCAGAAATTTTAAGGTGAACAGGAAAAAAGTAATGGTGTGAAAATGAACAGTGGAATTAATTTAGGAATAAAATTTTTCTCCTGGGCAAAATTTATTTTCCAACTAAATAAAAAAAAAGAAATAAAGCATATAAAAAAGACAATAAACATAGTAAACAACCAAAGGTGAAAAATTGGGCAAAATGTGTACACCAACTACACAAGGAAAAATGAATAGCATATTCAGAGGTTGTAAAACCTAACTCATACCTATTAAAAAAACACAAAGAAAAAATTAACGTAATTTGGTTGTTCTCTATTGTTTATTGTCTCTTTTTATATCTTTTGTTTGATTTTTACTTAAATTAATCGGACATAATAATTAGTTCTGATTTAAATACAGTTCGTTATAATAACCCCCGAATTGAAGGCCGTAATGGGTAGTTCTGGTGGTGGATAGACTATACCCGTGTGACAGACGAGCACCAACCTTCAGGTTGTCGCATCGCCGTGTGTGCTGATCAAGTTGCGCATTGTGTGCGACAGCTCGATGCAACTCTGCTGTAAAGCGCAGGTTTCATTGCAAACCGAAAAACAACCGCATGCTCGAGAATTTGCCTGTTAGTGCTCTTGGTTTGCCTGTTCGTTTTGCTTTAAAATTATCCTTTTATCAATTGTAACGTGATTTGTTTGTTACCACTATTAGTTATGTATTTAATGACATCGAAACTTTTATGTTATAAGAACAAACTTGACACTCGACAAAATACATTTCTTAGTTACATTGGAAAAGTATAAAATAGCACACGGATCGAATTTAATGCTAAAGCTGATTAATAAATCACATTTGACCCCAAACATTTACGGTGCGAATGGCATTCGTTATCCCATAATAGGAAAATATTTTTTATATTCAGAATAGAATTATTGGTGCGCAAAAACCTAACTTGTGTGTGTGTGTGTGTGTGTGTGTGTGTGTGTGTGTGTGTGTGTGT
>CM077099.1:18908803-19012904 GCA_039619505.1 Cimex hemipterus | reverse complement strand
TATATATATATATATATATATATATATATTTATATATTCTGCATATAAATCAAAACCTCAGTTAAGTAAGAGCTTTGAGATTTGACAAGAGCCAAAGCACTGGGCAACTTCTGCACATGTCTCTGACTGCCAGTCCCTAATCAAATCCTCATACTGTTTTGATGGCCAAAAAACTGGTCACAAATCTGGCCTGAGAATATGTTGGAATGACCAACAGACCATTAACTCAATTGCACATTCGCACACCAGTTTGCTGATGGTGTGGTTGTGTAATGGACCAAAACTATTTCTTAAATCCAATAATACACAGTAAACATTTTTTAAATTAATTGATTTAAAGTAAACCTTATAGTAAAGTACAAAGTTGCCAACTCAATACCTTTAGACATATTTAAAATCATGCATAAAATAGGAAACTTTTTGTAAATGACAACCAACATTGGATGTAAACAACAAATCTGTGAGAAGAACCATCATTTACAAAAAGCAAATATACATACTAAACTAACCAAACATTTCTGTGAAAGATGAACATATAAAAAAGTTATGTTGTCTCAGAAACATAAATTATTCATACATTTGTACAGGGTGAAAGAATGATGCATTGGTGTGAATATTTACTTTTTACTGAGCATGCAATGTTTAAAAAGTTACTAAAATTCCCAAAGCAAAATTACTCACGTGTATTACTAAAAGTGAAATGTGGTGTTACCACTCCAACAGTTTAAAGAGTCAGGAGTTGCTAAAATTGCAAAAATGTACTTACGTTGCTGAGGAGGCATGCCCTGTTGGTTTGGTGGAATCGGCGGTCGATAATTGGGCTGCTGTTGAAACGCTGGATTTGGTGGAGCTCCCTGTTGATTTGGTGGCATCTCATTAGCACTCTGGGGTGGCATACCTGGCCCACCAGGATGTAAACCTTGGTGATGTCCTCCAGGAGGACCTTGCGGTACTACGCCTTGTGGCGGCTACAAATTAACAAAAACTAATTAATGTATATATATTTAGAAAATGAAACATGGTTCAGTTGTTCCTATATGGATTTAATAAATAAATAATGGCTAATTTGAGCAAGTGTGGTGTTTCACCTAAATAAATTTTTGATGCATTTGTTACTTAATGTACATTACTATATTAAGAACATGTCTAGATATTACAGCCTACATACATACACACATCAAATGCTATTTTTTTAATTTACATTTTTAACTTTTTGATAAACTCTCAGTGTCACACTTGATTAATCATAGACCTGTATGTGTGATACAGTTATGTTTGATCATGGGCGAAGATTCACTGTTTATTGAAGTAAAATGCAGCTGAAAAAAAGGGTAGTCTTGAGAGAAGCTATATCACCTCATCTAAGATTAATTGCTTATTTTCTGTTTCTGGAACTGGTTTCCTTCTGTAAAGTCTAAAAGTGCATCTTTTTTACAGTAGACGTGATTAAAAACTGGACACCAGTCGGGAACTGAGAAAACTGTATAATAAACTGTGCGGCTTATAGCAAAAATGGTCCAACTGCAGTTTTGATCTGCGTGAAAACCAGGGTAAACTTTGCAATTTTTACAGTTTATTGGTCAGACATGACATCACACATAACTGCACAGACAAATGGAAGGTGTACAGCCTCATTAACAGCTTAGGCCTAGTGCACTTGCAGCCCAACCAACTACCACAAGTAAGCTGATTGTTTAGCCTATAGTGTGCAGTTGTCTTGAAGATGTAGTGGTTCTACAAAATTTTCTTAAGAATTTTTTAAAAGAAATGGCTCATGAAAAACATCGTTTTCTTGAGACAGCATCACCATATTTTAAGATTTTATTCTAAAAATTCGAGAAGCAAGGAAACTTACGGGAAGGAGTGCTTGGATGTTTTGGTTCGCGTCTGCTATCGAAGCCAAATAAACCAAGTTTCTGTGTAAAATCTGTTGATACCTGAAAGAGTTTGATTACAGAAAGTGTGAAATAAGCTTGTGGGGTTGATTTTTTTTGTCGGTAGTACAAGATCTCTACTCACTGCATGCATTCCTGCGCCTTCCCCTTGTTCTGGTAGTCCTGAATCGTTTGAATGAGCTGACTGTTTTCGTCGAGCATCTGTAAACGGACAACACGCTTGTAATTATCTGGAGAGACGAAATTTTATCAAATAAATGCGTACTTTTTGTATTTGAGCCGGGGTGGGCGGCTGCCTGGGGCCCCTCTGAACAAACGAGACGGACATTTTTGTTGATTAAACTCTATTAAAACTCTTATTGTTCGATAAAAACCATCCCCGGGTTTGAAAAACTCACTCCAGAGAAGCGACACTCAAGACTCAGATCGACGTTTGAGATTCATAAAGCGTTGCCAGTGCCGAACACCTCATTTGACAACTACTAATCCAATATGAACGGGACTGCAAAAAGATAAAAATCGGACAATATATCAAAATAATAGATATACATTTAAAAAACAAAGAATTCGATTTTCCTTCTAGGAAGATTCGGATTGAACATTGTATTTTGAAAACGTTCCCGTTCAAGATCATCGTGGCTTTGGCGGCCTAGTAGAGGGCCGAGTCACAAGTGTTCGTCGTTCGAGTCAAAATAGAATTAGTTGCAAATGGCGTCTCAAAGGGTTTGGGTCACTCCTTTTTCACTCTGACGTTTACTATGAATTCACGTAATTTTTTGGCATTTGACTTTTGGGTTCCGGGCAAAATTAACAACCTGAACATCCTCCGTGCAATTGCACAAGGCATTTCAACAGGTTTAAAACTGGATTTTTAATACAATTCAGCCACAATCCCACACAATTGTAAGTAAAAAAAACCGTCGTTTCGTTCAATAAACTTATTTTCAATACACCTTGAACTTTTTATTTGTTACATTCTATTTTATTTCAAATGGAAATATGTGTTTGACCGTGTCCGATAGCATTTTTCCTTTAAAAAAGCTGACAGACTGCAACTTTTAAATGTTAATGGTTAAGGGGCATCTCTCATATCCCCATAAATTGATGAATAAACTATTATATAAATGCCTTACACGATTAATTTTTCAACTTTTTTTACCGAAGTTTATACTAGTTTATAGGAAAAAAAATTTATTACCGCCCAGTAATTCCATTTAAAAATCTTTACCAAAATTAACACCTATGCTGAAAATATTCTCCCACTATTTTTCTCCCACAATTAGAAATGCGGCCGGCGTAAAAAAAAAGATGGTGTTAAGGAATTGAACCGCCTTAACAAGTTTATCTCAAGAACTGAAAAGTCTGGCGTTGGCCGTGATTCATGCATTCTGAGTTCCACCACCCTTCGATCTCCCCACCCCTCTTTTCGCCCTGTTAATTCCCCATTGGATCCTTAACTTACTTCAACTTTTATTTATCTTTAATTTCAAATCCAACGCGCAATCATCAATTGCAGCATATTACATAAAATTTTAAAATTAAAAAGTGATACGATAAATGTACATTATATATATATATATATATATATTTTTTTTTTTTTTTTTTTTTTTTTTTTTTTTACCAGTTAATTCATTATTTACTTAGAAATTTATTTTTACATGTATGCACTAACAATTTACTACAGTCATTTTATAAATTATGTACTTATACATTTTTTTTAAGGCATTATCTTTTATTTACCTGGTGTATAGTAAAACAATTTACATTCTGATGATTGGCTGCAATTAGAGTTTATCACATATTTATTTTATGTTATTATGTGAAGACAAATTGTTGGGAAATCCACTGGAATATACAATAAATTAACACTGACAAGAACTCATATCATGAGATAGTAAACTTCTCGTTAAAAAAATAAAATTCAAGGCTCCAGTATATAAGAACCTACAATACAAATAGTAGTTTTTTAAGTCATTTTTTTGCTATTCAAAATATAATATATATATATATGACGGTTGATTATTAATGTGATGTTATTCCCTGATGTAAACTATTGACCTTAGCTTCAAGACCCATATTCAACTTCAGATTCACTCTGGACTCCAAACTCGATACATACTTAAATAGAACTCTTTGTAAATTTATATTAAATTTTTTTTAACAGTTTCCCTCATTGAAACTCTTAGAACTTATATAAATATGAATTAACATAAAAAAAGGACTGTGATGACCAAGGTATATGGATTATAGAGGGTGCTTAAAAAAAATCATACATATGTACAACAACAAGTCATTTCAACACAACTTTTTACATTGCACACACAAAAAAATTACGCCAATTAAAATAGTCATATTTTGTTTATTTATTTTCTTCATTACTTCATCCTATTTTTCACTCATTTTAAACATAAGGTTTATTTTATAAGAAAAATGTAGTGACCTAACATTTCATTTTTATTAGTAAATAGAGGTTAGGGATTTGCTGAACAAAAAGAATAATTGAAAATTTGTGTATTCCAATATGATCTAGATATTTTGTATGCCTTCCCCTCTCACTCAATCACTCTTTTCCTACTCACACTCATTCACTCCACTCTTGTCTATCTAATTTACCTCTCTCATCCACCCCTCCCCAAAAATAGAGGTTTATTTTATTTTTTACAAATTTTTTTCAACTTTTTGAAGTTTTGTTCAGAGTACCAAAGTTTAGATTAGGTAGTTTTGAATTGGTGAATTAAGTATTCACTGCAGTTTGAAATAAAATATTGTAAGTAGTCTTAACTTACATTGAAACTGTCATGCACTGTCAGAAATTATGTGTGAATTTACAAAAGTCACTGCCTTTTCTTTTTACACTTTCTGTTTTACTGAAAAACTAGATATCATTCCAAAAGTATTTGTTTATATGTATTTTTTTATATAGAATCTGCCAGCACTATTAGAATTTTAATAATGTATGTTAAGCCTACCTGGTATCCAATTTTTTGTCACATTTTGAAAGTCCTTCCATTACAAAAAAAAAAAAAAATTAATTTTGTCTGTGATTGATTGTAGTTAGAATAGAAAAGTTTTTCGAAATATTTCAAATAAGCAAATTACATTTTAAAGAAGAAAAAAAAGTTGTTCACCAGAATAGCTTAACACCCCAACTACATTAGCACTGACAGATTCTAGGTGAAAAATTACCTTTGGGACACACTTAGTTTTTACAGTAGCATAGTCAGTAAAAATAAAAGGCCATGTCTTTCATAAAAAAAAAAGATATGGTATAGGGACCAAAACCCAAGAATGTGTATGATATGTAGTGAAAGGTTGCTCAATGTGTCCCAGCTAGTTATTTCTTGGCTTAATTTAGAAAATGAGTAGGAATTCCACATGTTGATAATTGTGATTGTTTACAACTGGTGTATCTAATTTATTTATTTGATCATGCATTTTGTGTTAAATGTCTCACTGGATTGAGTGTGAGTAGCTTCTGTGTGTGTTGAGTGAGAGGACTGAGGCGAATATTGAGTACCCGTATTACCCTACTTGAGCGAATATATGACATAGCTGTTGAATATTCCCATGAAAATAACTTCAGTGGGCAGCAAAAAACAAAACTGAATTCTGCCCCCATAAAGCCAGAGTAGGCAACTCTCATGTCTTAGTTTAGATACTATTTTACTCTTCTAGTTACTTTTTAGCAATTCGGCTAATTCTATGCCACAAATAGTGTACAGTATAGGTGCTATATTGATTAATATGGTACATCATTGAGAATTATAAGTATATCTTTTATTTAAGGGTATATTTAGCTATACATGTAACTAGAAATATATACTACATTTATTTGTGTGATTTTTCATTTTTTGTATTGACCAAACCTATTAAAACCTGATTTCTTTAATCATGTTAATATTTTATATTTGTTATCTTATTGATGTTAGTAAGACAAAGAATCTGCAGTTTCGTAGATTTCAATTTTAGTTTGGTTAGATTTGCTATTTTTCATTGTCAATTATTAAAAAAAAAAAAAGTTTAAAAATATCAAGTCTTCCATTCATTTTAGCTGTGTTTCCCTTGATAAATGTAGTGGTTTTTTGTTTGTTTTTCAGATATCGTTAAAATGAGCTGGAATAGAGTTAATGTTGGAGAGACAAATGGATTAAAAGAAGATATCCCAAGCACATCATGGGAGGTGCCTCTGACTCAACAGCACATGGTCCATGAGGCGATGCCAATCCTGGTTCCAACACCCATCAAAATACCACCTCCTGTCCCATTAGATCATGGTCAGATTGTTAACCCTCATCTCGCTCAGCCTCCACACGTAAATTTTTATTTCCCTCCAATGACAAAGGCTTATTTAAAAAAAAAAAAATTCCAGGGTCTCATTGCTAATTACATTGATGGTGAATTAACACCTGAACTCATCCAGCAAGGATGGAGGAAACACTGGAGTAAAAGAGAAAATAGACCTTACTTCTGGAATAAACTCACAGGCGAATCTTTTTGGGAAGTCCCAAATATGAAGCCACAGGTTAGGAAAGACTGTTTTTTCCAAAATATTGTGCCATTTTTTTTCCATTATGTGTTATTTACATGTAATTTATTACAGTTTGACCCTGTGACTGATCCTTTAGGGATTGCACCGACTCCTATGCCGGCATTACCACAGGCTGTAAAACGAAGGTCATCTGATGAAGGTCTTGGAAGTCCTTTACCTAAAAAATTTGCTTTAGCGTATGTTTTGATTTTTCATTACAAATATCTTTCAAAAGAGTTAAATTATATTCTTGTGCTTTTAGTGGTCCATGGGATTTAGATGTACATACCAACGCAATTATTTATGAAAGAACACCTATCAACATTCCTCACCCACATCCTTTAGTAGAAATGTACCGGTGCACTCTTGCCACTAAGCTCAGAAATTGCTATCAAGAACTCTGTCACGCAAGAGAAAGTATGGGATATATTGCTATAATATTGTATAAATCATTACTTTTCTAAATTAAATAATGTATTTTATTATGTACAGATATAGATGCACCTAAGGATTCTTTTAACAGATGGCTTGTTGAGAGAAAAATTGTTGATACTGGCACAGATCCTCTTCTCCCAAGCCAATGCTACCCTGAAATATCCATGTCTATGTATAGGGAGATAATGAACGATATTCCAATGAAACTTATACGACCAAAATTTACTGGCGATGCTAGAAAACAACTTTCAAGATATGCAGAATCTGCAAAAAAACTTATTGAATCTAGGTTGGAAGTTATGCGTTTTGCCTTTCTTTCTAATTTTCATAAATAACAAATTTCACTCTATTCTTGATAACAGGAATGCATTGCCGGAAAGTAGAAAAGTTGTTATGTGGAATGTTGAGGACACTTTTAACTGGTTGAGAAGGACTGTCGGAGGCTCATTTGATGACTTCCAAGACAGGCTTGCACATTTGAGGGTAAAATTCTTTACCAAACACTTTTATTTATTTTTATTGTTTAATCACTGCATGTTTTTTATTTTTTATACAGGAACAATGCCAACCTCATCTAACAGAGACTTGTAAGGAATCGATTGAAGGCATTTGCCTTAAAATTTATCATCTTGCTTCAGACTACGCCAAGAAGGTTAAAGAGAAGCATTTAGACCTTTTGAAAGAACAAGGAATTCCAGGTACATTAACAAAATTTTATTTGTATTACCATATAACCAGTGGTCTAATTAATTTTTAGAGCCTAACTATCACCAAATTGAGCACTGTTCAAGGAAAGTGTGGTGTTATCCAGTTCAGTTTAGTACTCCTTGCCCAAGATTACCACAGGTTGATTTCTTTAGCGAGAGGGATCAAACAGCTCTCAGATTTCAAACAGACACTCCACTTTGTTTAAACGCTCAACACTTGCAAAAATTGGTATTTTTTAAATTAAATTCTAGTGTTATTAAAAATATAACTAATTATTTTTTTAATAAATATAGGAATTTTTGTATAAAATGAGCTGCTTTGATGACAAAAAAATGGAACTGTTCCTTCCAAGGGTCTGGATGGTGCTGAAGCGTTATAACACCTATTTAGGTGGCTCGCATTCAACCCAAACGGCTCTTCCTGTCTCAGTTTTTGAATGTTTAAATAAAGTGTTTGGCGTGACATTTGAATGCTTTGCATCCCCTCTTAATTGTTATTTTAAACAGTATTGTTCAGCTTTTCCTGACACCGACTCGTATTTTGGTTCACGAGGGTAAATATTTTTGCTATTATGAATTTAATCAATTGTTACATTTATTTAATTTTTTTAGACCAATTTTGGATTTAAAAGCCGTTTCTGGTTCATTTGCTGCTAACCCTCCTTATTGTGAAGAATTGATGGAGGCAACAGTAACACATTTCGAACGTTTATTGAGTGATTCTACTGAAGCTCTATCATTCATATTTTTTATTCCTGAATGGAGGGACCCGACATCACAAGCTCTGCTGAAGCTGGAAGCCTCGGTATTTAAAAGAAAGCAGGTTGTAGTCCCCAGCTATGAACATGAATACAGGCATGGTTTTCAGCACATGTTACCCAAGTAAGTTTACTATTTGTAAATTTTAACATAACATATTTGTGGGTATGTAACAGCATGAATTTTATAGAACTGAAGTGAATGTGAAATCTGCCCATGGTACTGTTGTTATTTGGCTGCAAAACAATGCTGGATTCCAGTTGTGGGGGCCCGTAGAAGACAGGGTGGAATTGTTGTTAGAATCGTTCAGACCAGGACGAGAAAGGGAAAGGGACAGGATGGATCTACGAAGTCCACAAAGAGTGGGAGGTGAAATAGTGCCTCAAACTCCAACACAAGAAAAACCAATTTAAGTAATTTGAAGTAAATTACATTATTGTACAAAAAATATTAACGCTTGAATTTAGAAAATTTGAGGATTGTTAAGTTTTTTGATGCCAAAGTTCATTTTATCGTTAAAAGAATTTTATTTTTTTGAATGAATTATCTTTGAATTTATAGCATATTCAAATTAAGAACAACTTGCATGTTTCATTTGTTCAGTGTTAATCTCGTTTGAAAATCATATTGTTTTAAACCAAACATAAACAGCAACCTAATTCCATTAATACTTTTTTAATAAATTGAAACATCACTTCATTTTTTTATCGGAGTGAAGTTTAAGAAAATATATCCCACATATACTAATATTAATCACTTACATGCACATATCTACTGGGAGAAAAAAATTGTGTGTTGTTTTGCAGAGTGTGAAAGAATGAAAACAATCATTGTCATAATGTTACATAAAATTTAAAAAATAGTAAGAACGTAAAGTTAAGTGCATGGCCTTTAAATTGTAGGAATAATAATTTAGAAGACATTCCTAATCCGTTACAAGAATATATTATTAGGGTATGATTATGGGTCCAGAAGAATTTTTATTGCCTTTCAAGACTGAAAAAAAATTGTTTTTGAATCACAGATATAAAAAGTTTACATTGTACGAGGTGGGAAAATATTATGTACTTAAATATTTAAAGTAGTAATTATTTTCATTAGCAGTGATCTCCTAATACATCCGTAATTGAATTGTTTGTTTAATTTATTATTAAAACAGTGTTCCTAAGTTATCAGAATGTAGCAGATTTGGCAAATTTTTTATGGTCAACATTAAATTACACATGTTATTTATGCTCTTGAACACCAAATTTTTCATAGTAGTAATTGTAGTAGGTTCTAATATATTTTATATTAAGTGTAAATATTAGTTTTCACCATTTTTTTTTTTAATATATACAGTTTAAAAACGAGTGTTGTAAATATAAAATTGATTGTATATAAATAATATATTTGTTGAATATTTAATACAAATATTAGGAAAAGAAAAGTCAAAAAAACAAAAAGTGCACACACAAATGAGCGTACAAATTATATACACATTTTTTTAAAAAATATATTCTTCATTTAAATGTTATAAAACAAAATTCTATAAAATTTTATATTCATTATAAATATTGATACTATTGGTCTGTGCAATTGTACTTGAGAATAAAGAAGTTATTTTCAATGAATGGTACCATATTGGATGTAGATTATATATTTTTTGAAATTTTGAATACTATTTCCCAGGTGCAATTTATGTTTATTTGTTATTATTTAATTATTAGAGAGGTTTATTATTTTTATAAGTGAAACCCGGTGTATGAAACTAGATGATGTTTGGAATTTAAAATTAAAAGGTTGGCGATTATATTATGCTAACTAATGTCCTCTATAGATGTAATAATAAAAATATAATAGTCATGTGTATACAACTTTTTTCTTTTTAATTTTTTCACTCATCCAACATTAACTGATGTGAGATATTAGCCCATATTAGGTAAATGGCATATTTATTTATTATAAAAGATTTTCAAATTTCTTGTTGAATTACATGGTTTTGAACGTCTGGTTGTCTGTCATACCATTTTCAGTTGTGGGTTTTTATATGCAGGTTACACTATTTCCAACTTAAATTTAGTTTTAAACTATTTAAAAGAGACAGAAAAGGTTGTTTGGTGATGATAGTGAGTTTATCAGTTCAATAGTCAACAAGCATAGCTCTACTCCACAAATGTTTTTGAGTAGAACTATCCTTTTCAAATATAAAAAAAAGTGTTTGCTCAACTTAGTAAACTAAAGATGGAGCAGCAGACTCTGAATTGATTTTAAAGAATTTTTAATTTTCAATTATGCCTTAAACTATTTGTAGACACTTTTGAATTGAGTTTGATCACTAATAAATTCTTTTATTAGGTCTCATCACTTATAATCACATGTTCAACATGTCTTATCATATGAACAGAGATATTTTCAATTTATGTAGGGATTTACTTGGGTTAAGTAGTTAATTTTAAGTACAGAATAATACTTGGTTAGTTCACTCACAGAAAAAATGGCATAACTGTCTCTCTATAGCCAAACTGTTGATTGTCTTTAAAGGCAGCCCCCAACTTGCCAGGTAAAAATTTTGAATTTGAAAATGTTTTTTCTGAAACCTACATCACACCAGACCGCATCTAAATTTCTAACAATTTCTAAATAAAGATGGCTAAATATTGATGTGTTTGCCCATTGATGGCAAATAATTGAAATACCTTTGTATATATAATATATAAAACGGCACATTCGGGGTACTTCAAAAAATGACTCAACTATCTATCTTTAAGTTCATTTCAAACAATGTATTTTGATGCATAACGCCATTAAAACAATTACATTTATCATTCTGAAGAAGGCTCAATGAAAAGCTGAAAACTTGACAAAATAATACATGTACTTCATTTTTGATCTCAACTATCAATTTTTTTTAATAAAATCAACCAGTATTAAACCAGAGCAAAATCAAAGTTTGAATTCTTAACTTTGTAGACCAAATGACTAAGCGGATCATATCTATCTTTTGACCAAATAACTGCATTTGTACTTATTTTAGCATGAAGCATCCAAGGTTTTATGGTGCATTTTAGTTAAATAAAAGTGGTAGAGCACTCATAAGTTAATGTAATAAAATTTTTCTCAACTATTGACAAGACTTTACTACTGTTTTAATTATTATTATATTTATTAATTTTTAAATTTCAATATCAATTGAATACAAAATTGGTGGATGTTCAAAAAAAAAAAAAAGAAAATATTTCAAATTGAATTTCAAGAAGCAAGTTAAGGTATAGTTCAGATGAAGCCCTCTGAGGTTACACTACTCTAGAGTGTAATTATGTTAAAATAAATTGAAATAGGTACTGCACACCTCATTCACTCACTGATTTCTTACCAGTTGAACTTGATTATAGACAATGATACAGGCATCAATTCAAGAGATGTTATTTTAGGTCCCTTGTATTAAATCTGAGTTTTACATTACTTTGAGCTTTGATTTTATAAATTTACTTATACATTGCACATTTATTCAAATTTAACAAGATTACACCAATCTTCTATAAATAGCTTGAACATTTTATGGTAGATAAACTAATTAAAATTAAGAACTAATAGGCTGCAAAAATGCAATCAAATTTTTTAAATATATTTTTTTATAAATACATTTTTTCTATGGTATTGTAAGTTCATTATAGATTTTATATAAAAACCTTTTAATAATTGACAATATTATTTTTACTAATGAATATTATATTTTGATACAAGGACTACATAGAGTCTAACCCTATTCGTTTTAATTTAATATAAAAAAACTATTTTAATACAATATTAACATTTTTCTAACACTTCCCATCTTAACGAAACAAGTGTTTACAATTTCACAAACTTCAGTTACACCTAATTCATTTCATTTTATGTGCGGCATGAAAATATTGTAATTTATTTGAGTAATGACATGTTTTACAAGCAACAAAACTTTAATTAAATTTTATACCACTAAAATATAATAAAATTTGAAAACAGTAATATGCTGAGGTAAAAGTTTATATTGAATTAATATTGGTAAATTACAACAAATTAAAATGTAAAATCTGGCACACTCAGCAGTAACTGAGCAATAGCAGGTGAGAATCTCGTAATTTCATATGGACATTTCCCCTTCTTCAGCAAGCAAATAATCAACATAGCTTCTATTAAGTCTTATTTTTACATTATTTAATGAGCAAGCACATTCCTTTTATTAATTACAAAAAGAGCTAATAAAACTGTGTTATTAAAAAATTAAAGAAAAATGTGTGCAATGTATAGAAATATAAATTGTCTAATTGCATTTCACCAAGCTCGAACTTAACAAGACTCATCAATAAAAAAATATGTTCAACCCAAATACTCCTACATATTATATATTTTACAAGTACGAATACGTCAATACAGAATCAATAGAACATTATAAAATATTTCCAAATTTCAATAGCTGTTAAAAACTAAATTGTGAGGCAAATATTTGAGCAAATACTAGATTTGTTGGTTTGATTTGATAAATTTATTCTATTAAAAGAAGGGCATATTTATATATTTTTTACAATCTACAAATGTGGTTATTTCAGGATTTTTTCCTTCAAAAATTAGGAAGCATAGTTAGCAAGTAAGTAAAAAATAATTGTGAACATTTATAATTAACTCATTAAGAATTTTAAAACTTATATAACTTAATTAGCTTGCTATAATAAAGATTTATTTCTTGTTTTCCTATTTATATAATCACAGTGTAACTTCTACTAGGATAACATTTCACATGATTGATTTTATTTTTCAGTTCAAACAAATAGATAATGCAGAATAATTTTTTAAATCTGCAAATATATGTACATAAAAACAAACAAATGTTGATAAGAATCAGACTTTTTTAGTATTAGTAATGGATATTACATAAGAAATAAATTAGGCAGAATATTTTGACTGAAAAATGTGTAAAAGAAATGCATATTGCATTAGATATTCAATGCATCAATTTAAAACTGCATTAAACTAAAAATCCAAAAGAAAAAATGTAATCAGGCAGGCCAGTTTCCTACTTTTCATACATTAATGTAAATTTGGCCCCTATTTATAGGTTTAAACCTTGATCTAGAAATAATTTAATTTCCTTCTTTGTCCAGTCTAAAAAAGTCACCTATTAATTAATAATTCTAGAAAATTAGGTTAGGTCCTTCCACTTACAACCTTGTTTTGATAAAAGTATTAAAAAGAATTTTAAAAATTAAATAAAATAAGAATGGTATGCCAATGTGAATATTGAAAATTCTAGAAGACTCTTCTAATTCAAATAGCCTTATTGTCAAGAACAACAAAGTTTGATATATCACATAATATTTACCTCGTACTTCACTCTTTCCTTTCTTTTTAACATTATTTACATTTAATTAATCAGTATCACTAAATTGTTACATTTCTAAACAGAAAAAAAAATTGTGAAATTAATAAAAATATTGACAAACTCATGAAAGGATAGCAACACTCCGTCTTGGAGCTAAGTTGCCTATTGTGTTAACGTTATCTAAACTACTCCATTTTTTAAATCCGTTTTTCAAGGCCTCAGCAGTGACCCGGTCTTCACAAATTCTAGACATCGCTTCAAGTTTTTGAGCCCTCTCCTTGCTCAAAGGCTCACCTGGAAACGCTAGATCATTCGATTCAGCCAATGTACGAAGGTCAAAATAATACTTGGCATATACACTTGACGGTACGTTAATATTGAATTGGAGCATTTCCAAAAACTGTCTTTCCAATTCATTCCTAGAAAGTTAAGGAATGATATATTAATGTAATTATGTCATAAATGTCATTATGTCATAAATGTCATTATCATTCGCCACTTACATATCTTCTACTGTTATATCTTTAAGAATCTGGCAGTAGTCGACATTCCAAACTGCTTGATCATCCCAAACTTTTGATGCGAGTAGAATCGCTCCTAACACAATTCGTTTCCAATTACCCGGTGTAATATCAACATCAGCATATGTTAGCAACCTAGAAAGATTCTTTATATATTTTAAGGAAAAAGAAACGGGCTTATTACATGTATTTATTATTCTTAAGTCATTAAAATTTCTCTTCTAAGTATTTGTAATTAGTATTTACAATGAATACTGACTTTCTTCAAAAATTACGACTCATTTCAGTAATGTGATAATTAAACATAACTAACTCAATGATAGTAACAGAAATATAACTGGCAATTATTTATGTTTTAATGCACATAACTCAATCAAAAAAATACCTGTTATCTTGGTAAAGGTGTAAATTATGTATAAAGTTTAAAAATTGTTTTTAACCAAACTATCAATTATTAAAGAAAATGGTATAGTTCAACAATTTAAATCACACAAATGACCTAATAAACTCGTTAATAATAATCCTGAAAGGCTAACAAGACCGAATGACAAACCATTGCCCCCTTTTTTCCATTGTTGGTCTCTTTCGCCCCAAAGAAGCCAACTCCACAGTAAATGAATTTCTTTCCCTACTTACTTCTGCACTCCTTTAAAATCAACATATATATACGAAAAACATTAATATCTTATTAACACTCTCAACACAACAGTGATACATCTATAAAGAAAACAGAGTGAGTACCATGATTAAAAATAAAATCTCTATATTGTGTATAACATTGTAAAATTCATAGTCATATCTTATATTTATTTCTATAATAAAAACAGATGTTTATGAATCCCAGGCCCAGAAGATTTTCTCAACAAAGATCAAACATTATCAAATAAAGATAAAGTAAATGATTTTCTAAGCCTATATCACACCAGACTGTAACTCACAATCTCTAAATAATCATGCTTTAATGTTCACTAAATATTAAACAAATGACACTTTTAATCAAATATACTTGAAATTATAATCTTGTTTGAATTTTTCAACAGAAAAAATTGATAGTGATCATCATGAAGAAAAGTTAATAAAAACAAAATAGTAAATACCTTTCAAGGTAGACTAGAGTTATGATGGCACATTCGGCAGTAAGCTGAGCTGAATTAAATAACGTCCTTATAAATTTATAAATCTGGCGATGTTCAGGATTGTGCTGGTCATAATCATCATGTACGCTGTCTCTCTATTATGAGTGTACGTATTATTGAAAAAATTATTGTTAAATAATTAAACAATAGCTACCGTTAGGGGATGTCGTTTTTCATCAAATATTTCCAAATATCGTTCTGATGTTCTGCTCTTGATGTGGTAGTATATCGCAAGAGAAACACATTTGACTGTGTTTTTAAGATTTGGTTGCGACACTGTGCTGTCATCTAAGTATATTGTTGAACAGGAACTACTCTTTTTCAATCCTGAACTCCTCAATTCTGAAATCTGATGTATTAACATAATTAAATTAAAATAATATGTTTAATCAGTGAAATTACTACAGTTCTGATTGATATTATTTTACTATATGTTACAACTGAAGGTAGCACAAATGAGAGCTAAGCTCAATTCAATCTGGATAAATGCTTCAAAATAATAGGAAAAATAAAAATATTTGAGCACTATCAGAGACTGCGGTAGCCGAGTGGTTAAGGCATCAAACTATCTGTTAGTACAACCTATGGTTATGGGTTCAATTCCCACCGTTGCCTCTAGCCTCTCCCCCCCCCAGAAGGCAAAGGAGACCAGTGGCCACGATGAAAATTAACCCAGCACTCATCAATTGAAGGTCTAGGGTAGGATCAGATTTCAGCAACCCTAAATTTGTGATTCGTTTATGCAAAAAGATGGCACACCAGAGGCTCAATTCTCCATACTGTTGCAAGCCAAGATGGCGCCAAGAAAGAGTACAATAAGTCCTATAATGCTGCAGTGCTCCAAGACCTTCTCCAGTTCCTGGTATCCACGACAGTATTTGTATATCCTTTTTTTTATCATACAGGGCTACTCTCCTTTACCAGAGAAAATAATCAACAAGCATGCCAATGCTAAAGTGTGATATTAACTTAATCCATGCTTTACCATATTAATTATTTAAATTAATTATACTTTTTATCTGTCTTGCTTGAAATGAATTTGGTATTAATGAATTCATCTGATACTAACCTAATTTGTTTAAACTGAGAGAATAAATATGAAAAATAACATTTTTATTCAACAATATATTATGGGCGTCGTTCTGGATCGACATACTAAACCCTCCCCTTGCCTACCTCACAACAACACCCCTTCTAAAGAAACCCCATTTCAAAGCTAGTTGTAGAGTTATTACTAAGTTTATTTAGAGTTACTTTACTTGTTTATTTAGAGTTATTTTTGGAGTGGAATCGGTGTACAGGACTTTAGTATTGCTTTGGCAACATTACTGTGAAGTTTCAAAAGAATTTCAATTTGTCATTTTGGATTTTTTTTACGATTAAAAAACAATAAATATCTTTACTGTATATCAGGAGAGTTTTTACAAATGTACGTGTTATGGTGTGAGTTGTACAGCTTGTTACAGAGTAGATTTGATTAACCAAACCCTTCACCCAGAAAAGTTCGATGAGAACACCTATTGACCCTGAACTTTTTGTGGCATACCAAACAGCCATGCAGTTCTATCATACAACGAATTACAAGTAAGTTATATGTTCAGTGGGAATCCCTGGACTGAGGCATGCGAAGGACCATTCACTAAACTAAACAACTGATCTACTAAATCTAGGAATAGAATACTAATAGGACTACTAACTGGAATGGCAGAAACAAGCCTGTACTTCCAAGACAGTGGAATGTGTTCTGTTGATGGTGGTGAGGGGGAGCTCTAGACAATAATGGAGATGTTCAATAAGATATGCACTGTGCCTATTTCGTTAAAGACTATTTTCTACCACAAAATCAGAATGGATAACATAAAAAAAGATGCTAAATAAACCAATACTGGTAAAGGTTGTAGAGACTGGCTCCTATTCTTAAATGAAAAATGGTTTTCGACTGTTGAATAAATAACATAAATAATTTTCAATTGGGCAAATAATAAAATTGATAGATGAATTAAGGTTCACCTGCTGTGAGTAGAGAGAATAGCTCTTGTAGAGGGTAGTAAAAAACACCCTGAATTCATTTATGATTTTACACCATTTTTAATACATATTGTTTTTCCTAACAAATAGACAAAGTAAACAAAACATCAAATTGATTGTTTTTTTTTTCATTACACTCTGGCAGAATGGAACATACATATGTGCAATTAATGAAGCATTTGGTTATAAGAAATTTGCTAAAATTTCATGATTTTTAAATCTTATAAACACCAACAATTGTGAATAAGCACAGCTATGTATGAACATGCAGGGGAAACAATGTTAGAGGATTATTATATTTCAAGTACAAGAGTAAAAACACAAAGGTACATCACTATGGTGAAAAGGGATCAAAGCATTTGACCAAATAGCACATAAGGTGTGTCAATCCACACTTGCCTGGTATTTCATTATGAAATTTTTCCTTGAAATAAAATACATAAAAAAATTGACAAACAGTGATTCCGGTCAAATGTTTATCTTCTATAATGACTACTAGGACTTACGTGATTTTGACTTTTCTTCCGTGATAAACCATCTAAAAACATAAATTTCATCACATTATGAGTCAACAGAGTAATGTTTACTACTTGAATTATAATGACTGACTTTCGACTTTTGACCGTTCTAAAAAGAGAGTGCCTGCTTTAGGATGGAGTGAAGGATCTGTATCCCAATTTTCAAACTCTCTTTCACTAATGTGTTGCAAGTTGCCGTTGCTCTCTTCGCCCTCCGGCAGGTACTCTTCAAAGTGTGGCCTGTCTTTTCTTCTCGTAGGAGGTGTCGTATAAGCACAACAGCTATTTCTATTCCCCATTACACCCGTTTTACAAGAACACCTACAAAATCGTTAAGAAAAAGTTTTTTATTTACAAAATTGACGATTGAATAAATTTTCTAAATGTTCACGTACAATTGACTTACTAGCTTGTAAAATTTTCTTCTATTCGAATGGAGATCCACAATTTTTCGCATAGTTGGGTTTTTATTAATTAGCTCGAACATCACTCGGGTCAAATCGACTGATAAGAGGTTCAAAAATATAGGTTATAGAAACATTTCAGGTATTTCCTCTGTATTTGAGCACGCCGAACGTTATTCGGAATCGAGAAAAACTACTTGTTGAGATCGAAAGATAAAAAAACCGGCTTCACTTATAGAAAATAAGTTCAAATAAAACATCAACCTTTGACTTATCGTTGACAGAAAAAACACCCCAAGACCCGAGTATAACTACATAGTACATATCCCAACTAGAGTAAGATTCATCTCGGACGGCCAGGTTAGACATTTCTCACCCGGTTAAGATTTATATTTTTTTATTTTAATGAAATTCTACAAACTGCATTCGCCGTTATTTCTAATTTAGACGTTAAAACATATCGGAAAATAAGCCGTTTGTCATGATCCCAAGAAAAAACGGAATTATTTTTGTCAGTTTTAGTTTTAGATCAACTGGTCAGATTCGGAAGGGGGATACAATGGCCCTTATTAATATTTATCACAGAATTCATTTCAAGTGCTTAAAAAAAGTCTGAATAATTTACATAATGTATAACTTCCGCTGAATTTAGAATACTTTAATTTATTAAAAATATAATATTTTTGTATAAAGCGGAAAAATAATTTTCAAAATATACTATATTCTATAATAATCATATATCTCCATTAAAATGCAAATCTACCAGCATATAGTTTATGTACATATGTATGTCTTATCAACCAACACACAGCTGTTTTTTTCTTGTTATTTCCTGCCCAAGAATTTCAAATATACTTACTATTTACAAACAAACAAGAAAATTAAACGTTTTGATATTATGACGCGATGAACTTTTAGTCAAACATCCTTTTTTCCTGGATAAGTTTCCACCATGGCAAATTTTTTGCGGATAAAACAGTTCTGGCTGTGTTGGTTTTTTTTCTTGATCTAAGTCTTTTGGGGTTAATTCTTTCAGTTTAAAAGTTTTCAAACAATAAACTAGACGGAAACACCTGAAACACTATTAAACAACTTTAACAATGGCACATGACGTATTTTTTTTTACTTGTAATAAATTTAAATAGAAAAACGTAAAAGTTAAAAATAGACAACAACAACAACTAAATATGGATATTGTTTACATTTGGTGAGTGGATTTATCATTGACTTGTGAACAATTTGAAAATGAGTGATCGGTGATTTAGATTAGTGTTTTATATTTTAATGGCAAATTGAATGTTGAATAAATCATGTCAATGCGCTTGAGGCAGGCGTAAGCCTTCAATTCCCAAAAAAATGTTTTATTGAATATACATTTCATTGTTTGCTGATAATCCGAAAAATTATTTTCAATAGGCGAAGAACAGTTAATTAGACTAATGCAAAACATTAATGAATGTATTTGCATATTTTTGGCCAAGAATCACAAGACTTTTAATTGCTCCGAATCCAAAATCATATAGATAATCACAATAAATGTCAAATGGATGGTATTTTAGTCTTAGAATGCTTTGGTGTTAACAATATTTACCCATTGTTAAGAACATTGAACACAACTTTTTTATAAGTGTATTGTGTTTATTTTTCGTATAAAATGACTTTTGTTTCAATTTCGAAATTGCCTCCTTTTTATCCCGGAGTAGATTGAATTTTTCTTGTTATTTTATGACATATTTAATACTTGGTAGTACAATGTGTTTAGCTTTATATATTATAACAAAAAATTATCCTCTAAAATAGGAAACGTTTAAATTTTTTTCTCTCTTTCTTTTAATGTTGACCAGATTTTGTTTTACAGGCCTAGCACTTATTGTGGGTAACCAGTTACGCCTGCGTACCTCGGCCCCTTCTCTTTTGTCCGACACCTTCTTTAGGCCATTATCAGAAACATACAGAAGAAATCTAAGTTTTCTCTCAGTAACACAATTCAGATCAAATCAAATCAAAACTTTAGAAGTGAATAATGGCCGTCACAATCGAAAACGTTGATTTGGAGCTGAACGAAGACAAAGATGAAGTCATGCCGCCAGTCTGCGAAAAGTAAGAATTACGTTTTTACAATTTTCTAATGGTTTTCTAACAATTTCTATAGTGTTATTTATTTTAAAAATCCCAATGGGCTAACGGGACTGCGCCACCAAAATTCATACCAAGCCATTTTAACTAGTCCTAAAGTCGCCATGATTACATGTCTAATGATGTTTTGTGAAAAAAAGACAATAATTGATTTTTTAAAGTGTTTAGTTTATTCTGTTATTGCACGTAAGAATAAAATGCAAAGTTAGGCCTAAGTTTTTGTTCTTTTATTGATAACTTCACAATCAATTAAATAAGACAAGTCAATACAAGACAAGTTTTGTATAATTCCCTGTCACCCAGTCCATTAACAGTTCAATTATGCTCTAGAAACTTAGGCTGTTTTTTTTCTGCCTTCATAATTATATTTTAATTTGTTATTTGAATAAATATTCACAAAATAAACCAAAGTTCAGTAGAGAGAAGAAAAACACACCAGTAATAGGTATTGGATTGAAAAATCCGTCTGCTGTAAGTCACCGTGTTGAAATAACGAAAATTCTGTATGCATAAAAAAAAGTGAAAATAAATTACTTAATAATTCAAAACTTAAATTCTGTCAACTCTTATCTAAAGTTCTGATGCCTGCCTCACAAACCCAATTAAAGGCCAAAAGCTGAACCCTCCAAAAAACTTAGAAGTTAACCCCTTGACAGAGTGAAGCAAGCGGTTTTCTCCCAGAATTGAATACTGCCAATTCCAAGGTGAAAAGAAGTCCTGCTCAGCCCTATTCCACACAGCCAAGTTCAGGTGAAGGCATCAAAGTACATTTTAAAATTCCAATGCAGTTCTACCAAAGTGTACCCTTTAAAATTGGGCTTCTTAAGATCGAACATTGCTGGAGGACCCCTTAATTCCTTACATATTGAAAAGTGCACCAAGCTCATGGCATGATCATCACTTCCACTGCAGTGGTGGTAATTAATGCAAGTCAAGAGAGCCAAAAATTCAGTGCTCCAGTTAGCAATATTTTCCTATGATAGGGAGAAGCCAATATCATATTTCACAAACAGTGATTTCCAGGCAGAGAACCAAGAAATCTCTGATCAAACTGAGGCCATTTTTGAGTCTTAAATTTGGAAAACCTAGCATCTTTAGGATGAACGAGAAGTGCAGCTTGGGAGTGAACACAACTAGATCAGTGGCATTTTCTAAATAGATGAGGTAATTTGGTTGAGAAAAAAATTTTCTGATGAAATATTGCTAGAACTTTTCTCTGAAAGCCCCCACATCTGACACCCATAGCAAAACAGAGACACTATTAAATATTTTTAACCCCTAAGAAGAGGTTTGTAACAATTAACAAAATGATAAATTGATCATAGAATGTAGATTTAGCTGATTTTAGGCTGAGATAATTCTGTGCCATTCATTTCCTATTGCATCACAAGTTCAGTACAAACAATACTCTAGTTATCAACCCCGATTCGATTAATAATTAAAAGTCAGCTTTTCCCCGAAAAGATTTTTATATTTATTGCAACAAAAACAAAAGAAAGAAAAAAAGCAACATACAAACATTATACAATTATGTTGTATTCATTAGTGCTTACTGAATCACATTATTGTTGGTATTTTTTGTAGGGTGGCAGAAACCAAGAAGGAAATGGGAAACCACCTGTACAAGATCAAACAGTATGGCAAGGCTTTGAGTTACTACACAGAAGCAATTAGTAATTTTTTTCTATAGTTTTTATAAATGTAATTTGAATTTTACTTGAAGCTTTCTAAACAATTTATTGTTTTAGACCTTTGTCCTGAGAATGCAGCCTACTATGGAAACAGGTCGGCATGTTATATGATGCAAGGTCATTATACTTTGGCTTTATCTGATGCACATCAGGCAGTTGCCTTAGATCCTAAATTTGTTAAAGTAAGATAGTATGTTTAAAGATTACTTTCATAGAGTTCTTATGAGAATGTTTGATTTGATTAGGCTTGGATTCGGATTGCTAAATGTAACCTTGCTATTGGAGACACTGCAGCAACTGAAAATGCTATTGCAAAAGTTAAGGAACTCGATGAAAAGAACACTTCGCTGGCAGTGGATGTAAAAAATTTAGAAATGTTTAAACTTTACAGCAATGATGCTCACAAGGCTTACAACTCTAAAGACTTCAGAAAAGTATAATCAAGTTAAATCTGATTATTTCTCAAAATAGGTCAGTGGATACAGTTTACATTTTAGGTAGTATTCTGTCTGGATAGAGCTTTGGAAATTGGGGTTGCATGCACAAGATTTAAAGTTCTTAAAGCTGAATGCTTAGCGTTGTTGGGGCGGCTTCAGGAGGCTCAAGAATTGGTCAATGACGTTCTCACAAAAGACAAACAGAATGCAGATGCAATTCTTGTACGAGGAATGTGCTTTTATTATTTAGACAATGTCAGTCGAGCATTTGATCATTTCCAACGGGTTTTAAAATTGGCTCCTGATCATACTAAAGCAATGGATATTTATAAGGTTAATTACTTTGTCCATTTGGATTTTTTTTTCTTGTGTACAAAAAATATATAAAAACTTTTTTCTTTTAACAGAAAGCAAAAGCTTTAAAGCAAAAGAAAGAAGAAGGAAATGAAGCCTTCAATGCTGGGAAAAACAAAGAAGCTTATGATCTATACAGCGAAGCATTGCTTATAGACCCAAATAATAACCTAACAAATGCCAAACTATATTTCAATAGAGCAACAGTATCGTCAAAAGTATGATTAAAAACTTATTTACTGTTATAATACAATGTTTACACCCCCAAAACATTTAATTTTTAGCTTGGGCGGTTGAATGAAGCTATAGCTGATTGTACAGCAGCTCTTGCTCTTGACCCTGATTATTTAAAAGCTTTATTAAGAAGAGCCAAGTGCTATATGGATCTGCAACAATTTGAAGAAGCCGTTCAGGATTATAAAAAAGCAACAACAATGGACAAATCCAGAGGTAAACACTATTGGACATTTAATAGTGCATGTGAGTAACATTCTGTTTACATCTTAGCTACAAAACTTCTATTGAATGAGGCTGAAATGGAATTAAAAAAATCTCAAAGAAAAGACTATTATAAAATATTGGGAGTTGATAAAAATGCCACAACAGAAGATATAAAGAAAGCATATAGGAAACGGGCTCTTGTTCACCATCCTGGTATACTTAATAAATATTTAATATCTTATTTTAAATATATACTTGAATGCATTTTATCATTGAATTATTTTACCGTTTTAAATAGATCGTCATGCAAATGCGTCAGAAGGTGAAAAGAAAGAACAAGAAAAGAAATTCAAAGAAGTTGGAGAAGCATACGGAATCCTTTCAGATCCTCAAAAAAGAACCAAATATGATAATGGTAGCTTGGTTTATGATGATTGCTTTGGAGGAATGTCAGGTAGTTAATTTTTTCATTTTATTTTTATTTTTTAACTTTTGGATAGAAATTGTTTGTAATTATTATTTATTTATTTCAACAGGGGCTGCTGATGTGTTTCAGAATTTATTCACCAATGCAGGTCCTCATATATTCACTCATACCTTCCCCGGTGGCACGTTTGCATTCCACACTGAATAAATTAGTTATAGTTTATTGAAACCCTTACCTGATTCAGTTTGTTTCAAACTAAATTGAAATATCTGGATTACTTTTTTTATTGACTGAATTTTTATAGACATTTGTGTGTTCAATTTATGGGAAAACTTAGCCTGTACATAACTTTTTTCCATTTATCTCTTGGTTAGTTAAGAATACTTTGTGATCATTTTTTATGTTTAATCTATTTTTCTTTAATATATTATTTTTTAACAATAATGGACAACAAAGAAAGTTTGAGAATTGAAGTAACAATTCAAAATATAAACTGTAAACTTATCAACTGATTTTGCTCATATCCGTAATTAATTTTCTTTATTTAGAAATTGTTCATTCAGTAGCTTATAAAGTTTTTTATACTGTTCATATAAAAGTTTACATGTCCGTCCCTGTATTTTAAGTTTTTTACTTTAGAGAGCTGATTGATCTTTGTTGCAAGTGAATGCTTGTACTTGATTTTGTATGACTTTTCAACATTTGGGGTATTGAATAGAAAGAAGAATTTTTATTTATTTTTCCTTGTCGCGATATGCAATCTTTTCCTATGAATATATATGTATAAATATATCGTTTGCACCATTATAAAAAAATAAACAACATTTTGACGTTAAAAAAGTTGGTGTAGGTTTTGGTGGAATACAATTGTGAAAAACTTTATGACATATTTTATAACATTTTTTTGGCACCAGAAAATTAAAATGCGAAGTGGCAAATAAGCAGAATGAATAGCCAGAAGAATGAATGAATGGGAATGTCTAAACAATAATTTAAACATAATTTACATTTCTGTTCAAAATTTTCATATCTCAACATTTTTCCAACATTGGACCGATATCCTGGTGATTTTCCCTATTAACCCTATGAATTTAATCTATAAATTAATGTAAAACAATTTTAGAATTTCTTACAGCTTTTGCACATCTTATCTTTTTTAAATTAACAAGTTTAAACAATAATAAAATCTCAGAAAATTGTTTCATTTTTTTCTTTGAGAAATTTTGTATTCCCGTCCAGTGCAGATTCATATTATTGTTTAAAATAATAACTTTAGTGTTCATTAACACCGCACTGCACATTTATGTATTAAGAAAACATACACAACTGTTTTAAGAGGTTTATTTAGTCTCTCTCTTTCTCTAAAAGTATGTGAAGAGTGTAAACGTGCCTAGTTTTTAATTTTTTAATTATTTTATACTTTAGTATGTACTTACTTAAGCTTTGAAAACATGGTTTTAAAATGGTGTTAATATAATTAAGACATAAATTGTTTAATATATTAATAATTACTATAATTTTAATAAATACAACTGCAGATACAGATATGTTTTTGACAACTGTTTTGTATTTCATGTATTTTGTAGTCATGAGAGAATAAAATTAGGAATAATTTATAAGTTTGATGTTATGCAGGTGTACTTATTTTATTAATAATTCTTTGTTAATAACAATTGAGCATTAAAAAATACAAATAAGGAATAAGAACATCAAGGCATTTTAAAGAAACACGCCTTTCATGCAGTGGAAACACACAAAAAATAATTATAAATAATTTTTACAATAAAATTTGTAAAATAAAATCAGCTTAGAATAAAAGTCATATTTTCATTTAAGAAATTGTCGAGGATTTTTCAGTTTGAGCATGAAGTTAACTTTGTGTTAAATATGAAGATGAAAGTGTCTTATGGAAGGGGAACTTTGAAATCTTGCTCTTGAAATATTTTTTCAAACATTTTCTTCTGTAAAACATACCTGCAAGCATTAAATTTAATTTTTGTGTAAACTAGTGTATGAGACTCCACTAATTAAAAAAACAAAAACCCATGGTAGTTTATTAATCAAATTTTTATTATTTTTAACAGGTGAAGCTGCATTTCAGGAACGGATGTTCCAAAGTTTCTTCAATACTGGTCCTCATATGTCCACTCATGAATTCCCTGGTGCCACATTTACATTCCAAACCTCATAAACTGAATTACCTAGTTACATTGAAGTATAGAAAGTTGTTTGTTTTTCTGTAAATTATACATTGTTTATTTGTTCCTATATTGATTTCATGGCATCAGTTGGGTTAAAAAAAAGTTTGAAAATACAAGAGTACAATAATTTTCAATTGTAAATACATCAAAACTGTATATATGTGTGCGACTTATTATAAAGATATATGTTTTTGTTTGTTTTTCTAATTTGTCATTTCAATCAGCCGACGTTTTTGTTTGTACAAATTTTCTGAAAATGCACTTGCCCTACATTGTTATTTCTTGTTTATTTCTCAACTACCTCCTTCCTATAAATCCTATAAAATAAATTAAAACATTTAGGATTTATCTTATACTATTGTGCTTTTATATACCTTTTTAGAAGGCTTTGCGGAATTTCTCTTAACAATAAGCCTTATTGATAAATCAAAAAATATGTATTTAGTATTTTTTGTCACTTTAAATTTTTCTTTTTAAATATTTGCTATACTACAGGACCTTCAGAGCATGCACATGTTTTTAAGTATTTTTTTCACTGAAAACAATGGTGCAATCAGAATATCATTATTAAATTATCAGATAATTATTAATTTTAACAAGTAATTTATTAATTTTAATAAGCCTGTGTTTGTAAGCAAGTCATTGTTAACAATAATGCCAGGTGAAAAACCTAAAATAACGAACCTGGCAAAAATAAAATAAAACGTTATAATGGAATGATAAGCGATTGAACTGAATTTCTTGGGATAATATCTATGGTTCTGCAAGCAGTGGGGTGCATCATTTTTCCTTAACAAACTAGTATGTATTTTGTAATAAAAAGGTAATCTTCATGTTCACATAACCATCAGGAAGATGGAGACGTTGCGACCTTTATTGAGCTATTGTCAGAGCCTGGGCGAATAAACCATCATTGCTTCAACACATTATTAAAAGTCGCTAAATAACAGATAATAAATATGAAATTATTATTAAAAGATGGGATAAAAAGTATATTTTCTCATTTAAAATTTCAAAGCTGTACTATCTCTGATGTATGTATACTGGCAACGAATATATAAAATAGCTGTAAAAATATTAAATACATATCTCTGGGTTTTCAATAATGTTACCTTATTAAGAGAAATTCTACTGGGTCATCTAAAAATGACTTTGTATACACACGTTTTTCTCTCTGGAGAGTGTGCATCACACATCTGAATATGTATGTAAATGTTGGTATTGTTGAGTCCTTATATCATGGACAAACATGTGTTTAGGTTTTTAAAAAATAAAATTGGAGATGTATTCTGCATTTACAATTTTAAGCCGCATCGCTTTCTTGTTCAGAGACTTCATGACTAATCTAAAAAATAATAAACATAGGGTTTTTTGTTTTAATATATATAGCTTCATGGTTCAAGAGAAATTCAGCCGGGCCATCTACAAAATACACCTGGTACTTACCATGCATGCACTTGTCATGTGTACAGTAAAAAACAGAATCACAAAATTTTTGCAAGATGTTTCTTTTTATAATAAATTCCAGATGTTCTACTTACTTGTAACAGATAACTGTTAAGACAAAAATAAATAAGGTAAAAATGAAGGTGTGCACAACTAATTAAAAACCTTTAAATATATTTTTTAAATTTTCAACAGTTTACTTTTATACATGATGAATGACAAATCATCCTTCCGAATGCCTTGGTACGAAATCGTCCAAAGTCATCGAATGTAATTTGAGTAATTCAGATATCTCATCATCTGTATCAATACATTTTTCATCGTATTTTGATCCAAGTCCCCACAGGGATTCCAAATCGTACACCTCTCTGCATGCATTCGACATAACATGTAAAATTATGTTACCTGAAAGATTTATACATTGTTTAGTAATTAATTCAATAAAATTTATATATAAATATGTACATTAGTTACCTAAGTCTAAAGCTACCCAGTCTGAATTCTCTCCTTCTAATTTTGGTATTATGTCACTTGAATTTCGTTTTTTCTTAAATGTCCTTCTAACAACTTCACCGACCCCCATCAGATGCCTTCTAGATTTGGCAGATACAATTACTACATAATCGGCATAATTTAATTCCTTTGGAAGTCTGGCTACAAAAACATTTGTTGCCTTGTTCTCATTTAGGAGCTGAATTAAATCTTCTATGTCAAAAACTCCTGTTTTTCCTCCTGCAATTGGTCAAATAAGTGTTTTTTTTTTGTTCAAAATTACAAATATAAAACATTTTCAAACACTAAATATTAAAAAAATTACTTTACAGTGCATCATAATTAAGTTACTTAAATTGTATTATTGGGGGAAGGGTAATATGCAAAAAGGCCAGGGGCTAATGATGTAAATTAAATCTAAGACCCTAAGGTCTACAAGTTGACATTCTATGGTGCAGTCCATGCTGCTACCATGTCCCTTATAATCAAGTTAAAATGCATGAAATTAAAAATACTTTTGAGTTTTAAAGTGAAGATACTTTTTAAATAAACAAATTAAAATACGAAAATTACCAAGTTTGGGTATACAATTATTCTGATACCGTTAAGTTCAATGTGTTTTTTAAAAAGTTGTTTAAGTTTCCTAATTACATAATTGCTTTCAAAGAAAAGAAGTGGGTCTTCGACTCTTCCTTTGACTGGGTATGCATCAAGGAGTGCTTGCAAAAATAAAAACTGAACTTTCTGACACACAAGACAGAACTGTCCAATCATACCAACAAATCCCACTTTTGTGGTGAAATGTGCAACTCTGATATTCAGTTTCAGTATTGTAAGTGCTGGAGTATCCTAAAGTAGTGAAGTAAAAAAAAAGGATTATTTACCGTTTATTTTGGAACAATTCCTAATTACCTGACACTAATGTAGAAAGATAAAATTGATTTAACTTTAAAATATATAATTGAGTGGTGTTAATTTTTTTTTGCAGGTGCAACTTCATAAAATAAATCATCATAGGCAAGCATGTTCCTCTGAATCAGTAAACAATCCACGGTTTCCAGTTACAAGCACAGTTGCAGAAATTATCACATAATTGACAATAAGAACAGATTACTCACTGATGTAAAATTTCTCTGGTTGGTCTTCATCGATCATTTCATCGTGATAATCTGTTGATTCGCCTTTCAAGGGCTCGTTTTGAATTTTCCACCTTTCCTCTTCGACATCGAGGATCGTCAATGAGTCTTCGTCTCGAAATTGTTTGAACTTTTTGTCTTCGGTCCGTTTTTGAATCGTTTGCTGTTGGACATCTATTTCCCTAATTTTTGAGGAAAATCTAAAGCCTAAATTGTAAACACAATTTGTGCGTAATAAGTTATTGAATTTAAAGCACATTCGAATTGAATTCATCTTAATAAATTAACATAATTCAAAATAATTGGAATAACAGACTTGAGCGTAAAACTAAAAACTATTAATATATTCAAATTGAAAATTTGTTGATAACATAACCTTCCACACTTATTTAGGATTACAATTCAATGCAATATTATAATTTCTTATTTTTAATTAATTTATTTTTTGACCATAATTTCAGGTATATAGCATAAATTGAAAATAAAAAAGAAATAATAATTATATGTTTTATTACAATAAATGGCATGTACTGCTCATCATGGCGCAGCAGGCGAACTGTTATACGAACATGTATATAATTAGGTTCTTCTTGTTTTCTGTTGTGATACAATGATGAGTTTGTTCTACAATATTTAGCTGATAGTTTCTCGGTTTGATAATTGAAACAGTACTTGTTTTTTTTTTTTAAAAAGTCCGTTTTATTTTAAACCAGTCAGTTTACAGTGGTCGGATTGGAATAAACATCGTTGTTCAGACGCGCCTTCGAAAGTGAACAAATTGGAGCAAAAATGTCACTGTCAACGTAAGTTTTGTTTTCTTATTATTGTACCATGATATTTTACGCTTTCTAATATAAGTTCTAGCTATGGGTATTTTGGTTAGAAGTTTAAAAATTTCAATAACTGAATTTATGAAATAGGTTATATTTCTGACCATGTTTAAGATGGATTATTATTATTTACTACCTTAACTATTGTTTCTCTTTACGTAAGAAAGTGATATCTATTGTACTTTTAACTTTAAGACACAGTTTTGATTACGAGCGGCTAATTTTAATACAATTATGTGTGGTGTGAAATGTATTTAGTAATCGAAAATTCCCGTACTAATCATTTTAATTAATTGTACTTTTAACCTAAGGTGTAGGTTGAGACGAAAAAGTGTGTCCCACGACTTTTAGTTCATTTGGAATTCGAATTCAGCGTTTTCAGATGTTAAATTGCAAAAAACGCTCGACCTTTAGCACAATACACTGCTGCTCTAACCAATTGAGCTGTCGAGACTTCATGAGGAGTTGGTCCGAGTGGAATGAAGTCGCAATAGTACAATTGGTTAGTGCTGCAGCGTGTTGAGCCGAAGGTCATGGATTCGAATTCTGCCCGTAACACTCACCTTTTGTCTCAACCAGGACTTTGGGTTAATTATTAAAATTATATTTAATTGACACTACACACACACATGTATTTGGGATGAAATAATATTTCATCATGTTTTTTAATATAAAAAAAGAAACAAAACAAAAACACTTGTAACTTGTTAATGCTCAAGATGGCCAAGAAGAACAGTTTTATTATACCACCAACTTGGGAAGTCGCAGCTTCAGAACCAATTGAGGAATATACGGTTTGATTTGCAAGAACGCAGAGGTGTGCTCAAACAATAATCACTAGACCCTGGTGTCATCTTCTAGCTTTAGTTAACCCACTTTATTAAATATAGTGAACACTGTACTACTTCCAATTTAATTAAAAGGTAATCATTCAAATAAACCTTATAAATTATGAAATAGTACAATGAATAACACGGTAAACAAATACACAATAAGTTATACAATAATTACTTAATCTACATAAAAATACAGTGAATTTTAATTAACAACTGTTAAAACAACTACAACAGGATGGCGGTAAAATCACAAGCTCTTGCTTTGAGATAGCCGAAATGACCTGAGGCATAGTATGTTCGGCTGCATATTGTACAGTGGTGAGGTCATTCCCTAGGATATCAAGGCCAAGAGTACAATCTAGTTTTTTGACTGGTGATCTACCAGTTTCAAGGTCGGAATCAAGTGCCAGCCACCCTCTGTCGTCCCTGGTGGTGATGTCTAAGGTACAATATGTGGTATTTATGTTGTCCTACACCACTGCCATTGCGAAGGTTTTTGCTAGGCTTAACGAAAAAGAACGATGTAGCCAGGTGTGCTTTCGTCCACTTGTTTGTTGGCGAGGGTATAGAAGAATGTGAGTTTTCCGAAGACAGAGAATATTTAGCCCCTTTCAAGAAGAATTATAAAAAAGTTGGTGGACCTTGAGAAACGGAATTAATTTTTGTTTTGTATCTTTTTATTTGCCTCCCTTACTAATTCTGTTATTTAGGGGGCTGCAGTAGCTGAGTGGTTACGGCATCAGATTCTCGGCTAGTGGATCTTGGGATGAAAATGTTATAAAAACCAAATGTAGCTTTCCAAATTTATAGACATGACAAAGTAACAGGTCCTAATTGATTCTCTGTAGTTGGCTTTTTCCCAATTGGAACTGTTGTTTCTGTAACACTTCAACACTATTACTTAATATCTCTCTCAGACCAAATTGTTTTTTTATAAAGATCTTGAAGAAATGACATAATTCAATTTTTTTCTGAAAGCAGATTCTCTATGAGTGAAGCGATTGTCTAATAAGTACCAAAACTGTTGTCATGTTTTATCGGTGCCACTCTCTGGATCATAAGATCACTCATAGAATTCCAGAAACATATCATCAATTACTGTCAAAAAGAAGAATATTTGTTTCAATATTGCTTGCTCAGCAATACAATTTCACCCTGTCTTTGTAGATATTAGACAGTTCTGAAGCTTCCCCGTGTACCCACTCCAGCTAAATAATGTTAGCATAAATGTCTTTTTATCTTTTTTATTTATCTTCCAAGGTGTTGCTTCATAGTTCAATTATTTAATTACATTCTTTTTTTCTTTTTTTAATTGTTTACTGAACTGTTCTACTATTGTTTTAATTATTGCAAGTTTTTGCTAGTGTTATTGCAATTTGATGCTAAATATCTTTCATAAAAGCTTTAAGTTTACTTATTACAGTTTTTTCTTAATTTATTGAAACAAGAATTCTAAGCTGAAAAATATTTATGACTTGTTAAGGTTGTTACCTGCTCCTACCCAGCCTATCTGGGATATCGAAGATGAAACCAAATCAACTTGGCAGGCTACATCAACTGCTCTTGTTTCCACAAGTCCTGCTGCCCCGCCATATGGCCAAAGGAGAGGATGGGTGCCTAGAACTCTTGAAGTAAGTGTATCTTTATATTCCCAACTTTTTAACTGTTTGAAATAAAGACTAAATGATAGTTGTTATTTTAGGATTATGGAGATGGAGGAGCATTTCCTGAGATCCCAATGGCCCAGTACCCTCTCAATATGGGCCTGGAGAAAAAGGAAAGCTCTTCTAACGCTCTTGCTGTACAACTTGATGCACAGGGCAAAATAAAGTATGATGTTATTGCAAGACAAGGGCACTCGAAGGACAAGGTAAAAATCTGTCTGAACTTTTTTAAATGAAACATTCTATGTTAAATTTTCTTTGACCAGATCATTTATTCCAAACTCACTGATCTTCTACCGTCTGAGATCAAAGGTGAAAATGATCCCAGTTTGGCAAAACCAGACGAAGAGACTATACAGGAAACAACAGAAAGGACACGATTAGCTTTGGAAAAAATAACAAGTAGCAAAATTGCCTCAGCTATGCCTGTCCGTTGTGCTGAGAAAGCAGTAAGTTTTGTTTTATGTTGAAAATTACTTTAAATAATTCAGATCAATTATTATTATAATTATGTTTTAATCAGCCACCAGCCCAGTTTATTCGATACACACCAGCCCAACAGGGATCTTCATTTAATTCTGGTGCAAAACAACGGGTTATTAGGATGGTTGAAGCTCAAAAAGATCCACTTGAACCTCCTAAATTCAAGCAAGTCATTTATTTTCCATAATTACAAGTTTTATTGTAAAGTCTTAATATTTAATTTTATTTTAGGATTAATAAAAAAATCCCGAGAGGACCACCATCTCCACCAGCTCCTGTACTTCATTCACCAACTAGAAAAGTAATAAGTTTATTTAAATATATTTCACATTAAAATAAATTTTGCAATTTCTAAAACTTAATTCGATGTTCATTTTAGGTAACAGTTAAAGAGCAAAAAGAGTGGAAAATACCTCCTTGTATATCTAACTGGAAAAATGCCAAGGTATTCTTTTATCTAACATAAATATATTTTTTACAAGTAGTAAATGTATTTTGCATTTAATATTTCAGGGTTACACTATTCCACTTGATAAAAGGTTAGCTGCTGATGGCCGAGGTTTGCAGCAAGTGCATATAAACGAAAACTTCTCAAAACTTGCTGAAGCCTTATATATTGCAGACCGAAAAGTAAGTATGGCTGGATGACTTAAATATGAAAAATTGAAAGAAATTTGAATAACAAGTTTTCATTGCACTAAAGTAAAATTATAGTACACAATGTGCATTTATTTAATTTTTCTGCTATAATCTCTATTTTAAAGGCACGAGAAGCTGTTGAAATGAGGGCACAATTAGAAAAGAAATTGGCTCAGAAAGAGAAGGAAAAGAAGGAAGAGCATTTAAGACAGTTGGCCCAAAAGGCTAGAGAGGAGAGAGCAGGAATAAGAACTCTTGGACATGGTTGGCACGATAATTATTAATATATAATAAAACTCTTTTCTAATGGTAGGTTTGGTCCTGTTTTAGAAAAAGATGAAGAAGCAAGGGAAAGAGATCAGTTGCGATTTGAGAGGCATAAGGATAGGGCTAGGGAAAGGAATCTGGCAAGAGCTGCACCAGAAAAAAGGCAATTTTTATATTAATTATATTTTACTTAATGTCATTGTTAATGTAATAAAATTCAGGTCCAAGCTTGAAAGAGATAGGGAAAGGGATATAAGTGAACAGATTGCCCTCGGCATGCCAGCGAAATCACAACCATTAACAGGCGAAGCTGCTTTTGATCAACGTCTTTTCAATACGACTAAGGGCATGGACTCAGGATTCGGTGATGATGAGTCATACAATGTCTATGATAAACCTTGGAGGGACGGCAACTCTTTAGCCAATCATCTATACAGGCCTGGTAAAAACGTGGATAAGGAGATTTATGGTGATGATCTGGAAAAAATAATGAAAACAAACCGGTACGATATAGTTGTTTCAAATAATTTAAAAATAAATAAAATACTATGCTTGCATTATTGTTACAGGTTTGTGCCGGATAAAGAATTCAGTGGTACAGATAGAACAGGAGGTGGAAGATCTTCGGGTCCTGTACAATTTGAAAAAGATGAAGAAGATCCTTTTGGTTTGGATCAGTTCTTGACGCAAGCTAAGAGAGGAGGAAATCAAGGTTCTTCCAAAAGGATGGCACCCAAAGAAGACAAACGAGATGATAAAAGAAGACGACGTGATTAAGTAAGTTTTGTATTTATTTTATTTTGTTGCACGTAAAACCCGATGATAGATCTTAAATACTGGGGTAGTTTGGTCTTCATGGTGGGAAAGTGCCCTCTTCTACAGCTGTGCTGACTGGACCTTAGGTCAGTTGAGAATGGGGCTTTAGTTGCAACAAAAATATATTGTAGTCAGGATGCTTGGACTTAGAAACTAGGAAAAATAGGTAAAACGACCAATAGAAAGAGGTGAAAAATGGAAAAGTGATATCGGTGTTACAAAGACAAGTTGTAAAACCAAAAAATCACACCAGATAGAGGAGTGTGAACAGAGAACAGAACTTGGCCATGTAAGAGGGGATACAGGCTGTACTGGCACTACTAGTATTATAAGTGAGAGTAATATGCCGATGGTAAACATGCTTCACAAGCAAATATCACAAAAAAAAAGAAATTTTTTCTCCAATCCCACTTTAAAAGAATAAGACTAAGAAGAAAAATCTCTCCAGGAATGTTCAGAACACAACCTCAGAGTGAAAGATCCGATTTTGGAAAAAATTAATGAAGCCATTACAGTTTGTGGTCCAATTGACCAATTAACATTTTTCAATTAATTAATATTTATGAAAAGTATTGATTGAGATAAAAAAAGTCGTGTCACGAGTGAGACTCAAACCCACGACCTTCAGCTAAATACACACATACAGCTCTAGTTGAGGTGGAAAGTTATTGTCTGAGTGTGTATGAGTATGTGTCTGAGTCTGAGTATCTGAGTCTGAGTCTGAGTATGTGAATAATTTTATTTTATTTTTTGATACATTCTTAAAATTTCCTATCATCGACTTTAATGTGTTGTATTAATTCTACATCTTCAATTTTTTTCAGGGCTCCAACTTGTCTGCCAAACATACTGATGTCTCAATTGTTTTCTGTAAACTATTTTAAGTTCCAAATGATTCCAATATTCCAATGAATTAAAGTCAGTAATACACAGTAGTGTTGTAATTCAATTCATCTGTAATATAATTTTTTTCTCATTCATAAAGAGAAGTTTTCTTTGCTAAATACATTTTTCTTTTCTTTTTTAAATCAAAGCTGCCTTCATTTATTTTATGTTTTTACACATTCATATGAAATGAAAATGACAACAAGCAAAATGTAGAACAGTGCATTAACATATTCTGTACTAAATCCAGGGTTGTTACAAATAAAATTATTTGCATCCTACAAAACAGTTTTGTATTTGTAAAAGACAATTTGTGCCACCTTGCACCATCAATAATTATAAAATGTAGTCAGTGTAAGGTTTTCAGATTTAATATTATCACTGTATATGTATAATAAACAAATAGTTGTTGGAGATTTTGTTTTATTATTTATTATATTTAATAGAGATTTAATTATTATCTTTGCGATGTTAATACTGTTTTGCAATCCAATGCTTCAAAAATAATATTGGGGCTGACACACTAAATAATTTTTCTGGCAGTTACCAGATCTACTGTCAAACTACTGCTGCTAAAAATATCTGGCCATCACTAATGAGAACCATACTTATATGACTGAAGGGTTGTATAGGCCAGCGTAACATATTCTTATGTGGCACTTCACTTTCAGAAACCACCCTGAATGATTGGTTTACAGGAAAACCATAGTGATATTGCTGGACCTTTTCTACCTTCACAAGGTACGTAGGCACAATAATTGATATGAACACCCTGGATGACCATAACAGTAGCAGAAGCATTGTAACAGGATTGGATTCCCTATTTCAGACTGTTTGTGACCACCTGGCTAATCAAGGTGAACTTTTTGCAGAACTATCAACATGCACTTCTACAGAACTCAAAATAAATCACTTCACTGGTGACGCATTGCTAGCCATTTCAGACTGTAAACATTAGTGAATGAAGACTTTGGTATGGCATATATAATTTACATGATATACTTTATAAGTTTATACATACTTAAACACTAGAACTTAATATACGCTACATAACATGCACAGGTATCAACTTTTATAGTATTTAATTTGGAAACAACTAACTTTGACAAAAAAAAAAAATAGGCATCTTGCTATAAAGTTGTACTCCCCATAACGTGTCTTCTGTTGGACATAACACAGAAATGGTTAGTACTCTCAAAATTTGTACTTTTGGTAAAAGTGGCATAAAATAATCATTCAAATCGAATCGTACACTAAAAAATTTGGGTTTCTCATTTAATAAGAAAGTTAGTGTCATTTCCCAGCTAGATGAGAATGTAATGTTAAATCTGTTACCACTAACTCCTGGCCAAAATTAGCATGCTGCTTTTAAGAGAGATTTGTTAATAAAGTTAATTATTTAGAAATTGTGAGATACAGTCTGGTGTGAAATATGTTTCAGAAAAACATTTTCTTTAACGTGCCGTTTCGATCTTTCAATCAGCCTTTACCCTCATCACTTTTTCTTGTTGTAGTTTCTTTTTAACTGTTTTTCAGTTAACTCGGCACTCATCTTCTCCCGCAAACTCTGCACTTTTACATATTTAAATCTTTTTTAAATTATCTCTTCTCATTCTTAATTACACCACCATCAAATAAGGCAAAATTTTGTTGAGGGTTAAGGTGGTTTTTCCAGTGGAATTTGGGGATTTAAATTAGAAGCCATTAATTACAGCAGTTCTTCATTTGCTTAGGTAATTTAAGACCCAAAGGGTTTAAGCTTGAATATTTAGTTACTGAAGACTAATAAAGAATTTAAATCTCTGAATCAACTACAGGAATACTAAGTCATTCATAGGCAGTAATTGACCACTGTCAGATTACTAAATCATCTAATGGCTAGAGAACCACCCTGTCTGTCCTTGTTGCAATGAGATTATTACAACAAAACACATTCTTCTGTACTGTCCAATCTACTCGGCCTATAGACACATCTCTTATCCAATAACCCTCTATTACATACTAAAAGATGATCCAGATACCATAAATCAACTTTTCTAATATTTTAAGTATGCTGATTTAATGAACAGGATATAAATTAGTGTGGCCTTGCCATTTGTAGATTGCATTGTTCCCTGCGGAATGGAGGCCAGGGATTGGGCACGACGGTGGGTCGAGCACTTTGCATATGGGTGAAAAAGAATACCCCGGCCCTTGAGAGATGTGGATGTTCACACATCCTTTTAAGAGAGCCAAAACAACTTTAGTTCAGCAATATGATCACGTTGTGTATAGTGCTTGTCCCTCTGCAATGCGGCTGCATGCTCTATTCCTCTCAGAGGCCATGGCCCCTTAGGTTCGCGCAGTGGGAAGGCTGCATTATATGTTGTCTGTTTTAAGATAGCTCAGGTGGTTTTATACCTTAAAAAATAAATTACATTTATACATAAATACAACAATACAATTTGATATTCAAAACTTCATAGTATACATAGGTATAAAAATAACTTTTTTATTTACAAATTTACAAATACAAAACAACATAAAAAGACAAAGAAATTATGAGAATTTTTAAACCAAATAAATCTCTTTCTTGTTTTGCTTATGAAATTCACTTGTCAATATCCTCTTTGAGAAGAAGCTTTTTGTTCAAAGTCTTATTTAAACTTAACGGTACCTAAAAAATTATTATTGCATTAACTTCCTCTACTTGAAAATATGTTAATATCACCACTTACGGCCAAGTCATCATCAGACAAAAGATCCTCAATTTCATCCTCTTCCAAGCATTTATCTAGTTTGTCCTCTTTTGAACCTTCTTTAAGATCAATCTCATTTTTCTAAATGTTAAATTAATTACTGTTTACTACAAATAATTACAACTCGACTAGGGTTTAAGAAATTTAGTTTGTACAGATGGAACAAATTATAATTTGAAAAAAAAAAAAAAAAAAAAAAAAATCCATACCACAAATGCTATTTCATCTTCCAAATCAATAAACTTTTGACAAGCCATTTTGACCATATCTTTCAAACTAGTTTCTTCCAGTTGAAATCCTTCACACATTTCAGCGATTGCTCTCTGGTGCTGGAAAATCAATGAAACTAATTCAACCAATTCTCAATATGTTAAACTATACACTTACAGATGTCTGTAAATGAACTAATTGAAGTCGTGACTCTTGCAGTTTCTTGCTCATTGTATTTCTGCTGTTCCTGTTTTAACATCAAAAATAATTATATATAATTCATTGCAGCTAATTAATTCTAATTTATATACATTTTCACTCACTTGTATTGTTCTTGCAGCACTTCATAGTAATCTTCATACACAATTTGTCCATTTATAGTTGCACTTTCAACTTTTAATTTCATCTCTTTCTCATGTTCTAGGGTAATTATCATTTCAAATAATTCATCTTTTTCCTTCTCCAACATATCCTATTGTTGTATCAACTAATCAATTTATCAATGACATTAAGGATTGGATATAACTAAGGCAGAGGGTCAAATATAATGACTAATAACTTACCCCCTTACATATTTTACAAACATCCGTGAACACAAATTTTTCGTGGCATTTCTTACAAGTATCTGAAAAACATGAATTCAGGTTAATGCTTGGAATAAAACAAAAAAAAACACATTTCAATACATACTGATTCTTTGTTGAGTGGACAACTGCTTCATGACCCGCGGGTTGGCAATGGAAACCACTTTCTTTTTATCCGATGCCTCCTGTTTTTTAATATTCTTTTCGACAGCGTTGGCAGTCATTTTTAATATTTCTTGCGTTTCGAAAAACATCGTCTCCTCCTGAGACATGTTCGCAATTAAGGTGACATTTCCTTCACCGTTCAACACTCTCTCAAAGAGTCGTGTCAATTTTGACTCCCTGAATGGAACCCTCATTGCTGTCTTTATTTCTTGGTTTTTTCTGTTAAAATGAAATATATATAAATGGATAGATAGAAAATAATATGAGAGAGAGAGAGATGATAATGATGATGAAAAGAGATGGATAAATAAATAGAGAGATGAGATACAGACACACAAAAAAATGAGATAGAGGGAGTGAGTGAGAGAGAGAGAGAGCGTGAAAAGGAAGGAGAGAGATGAAGAGAGATGGATAAATAATTGTAGAGAAGCATAGATACAGATACCAAGATAGACAGATAGAAAAGAGTGAGAGTAAAAGTGAGTGATATAAAGAAAGGAGTTTAATTCACATAATTCATTATTTTATTATCATCATACCAAGAAAAATTACCTACTAATAACAATTAAATTATAAAAGAAATTTTTTCCACATTAATACAAATAAATATTACCTTAAAGCTTCAATACATCTGTTGAGTACTAAAAGCGAATAATTGATGCTCTGTGCCTCTTTGAGCCTTTCAGTGCCATCTGTTTTTGCTTTTTTCTGCCGTTCACTTCCAGCTAAATCACAGATCATCAGGCTATTGACAAATATTTATTATTCATTTTAGAAATCCTTTTTAGAATAATTATGTTTGAAAAATACCTTGAACTCCGTTTAAAGTTCAGTAAATCGTTGCGCTCTCTAACAACTAATTTTAACACAAAGAGACAATGCGACCGGCTAGATTTCTTATTCAATTCTGTGTGAGAAATGTGCAGGTTGTGTTTACCAAACCTGTACAACTCGTAAGCTTCAGCCCAAGAATCAACGTTGATATATTTTAGATCTGAAAAGCGCTTAATTATTACACTTTGAATATAATTTCATAATATCAGTACCTTTTACATAGATGTTTTTTTCTGTGTCCTCAACTAATAACAATGGCCGCTGCTGATGAGCGTCAACCAATAGATCGTAAAGATTTTCATTGTAAATTTCAATGAACCCTATCCAGATGGAATAAACAGAGTTATTGTCTGATTGAATGCTGACCTTTTTTAACCTTTCAAAATTTGTTTCCATTGCAGTATGATCAGTAGTACCTTAAAGCAAAGCCTCTTATGTGAAAAATGAAAAATGGAGTGTATTTGTAAGAATAATAACATTAAACTTACTAATTGTTTGATCTAGAAGTTTTTTGTTTTTCGCCACCTACAAAAGTCAACATTTAGTTTATAACAATTCATCTAAAGTATTTAATAAAACATTACTTGTTTATATGCAAATTTCAGTATTTCTTGTTTGTACAACTTGTTGGCATTAACTTGCTTTTCATCTAGAACTATGACCCTAGAAGCTGTTTCAGGGTAGCATCGACCAGAAAAGTCTTCCTTACCATAAATACTTGCAAAAACTGTATAAAGGCATCTCGGAATAAGACCAGGCTGTAAAGGTGTGCCTAAAACATCAAACGGTGTATGTACCATCTTTCAATGCAAAAATGTTAATCAGTACCTTGTACAGTGTATGTCTTTCCAGACGTTGTGGTCCCATACGCAAAGATCAAATTGTTTTCACCATTCAAAAAACTTTGTAAATTTTTTTTAAAAGCTTTTTCAAAAATTACACTCTGGGTGGTAGTGGGAAGGAATATATCAGTGAATCTATATCTACAAAATATATATATACTTTTTAACTTAATTCACATTCAACATTTTAAGAAAGACAAACTTACCTATAAATTAATTCCTCCCTGTTGAGGAAAATTTTTGTTTGTAGAAATTTTCCAAGAATCTCGTAATTCTTATTCTGAAATAATCAAATGCATTACAATTATTTTATGTTTATAATATACAAAAACTATACTCACGTTAATTTCATCAGTGATGGACTTTATATTACAAGGTTTTATCCGGAGGTAAACTTTGATTTTATCATCTTCCACCTCTTCGATAGCTTCATCACTCCCTGTAGAAAATTCTAATCTTCCAAAGACCTTCTTATCCATGAAATTCTTCAAAACCTTGTTGGTGCAAGGTCTAGGTACCAGAAATGAAGGTTCACTCATTTTGGAAAACACTAAAGCAAGAAAGGATAATTTTACAATGGGATCTCATTCAGTTTTGCTTTCCAACATTGTTTATTAATAAGCTATGATTAAGTGGAGAAGTGAGAAAAAACTCATTTCAAAGGCTCAGAAACAATTAACTGGAGGAGAAATAAACTCTTCAGGCACGCAACAATAATTAATAAAAACAGACACCCATTCTACAAAATGTGAAGTGACTACGTGATCCCAGAAACACTACAACATCCACCATAAAGTCTCAACAGACTACAAAGGAGAAAAAAAAAAATCAAGAGTAAATCCAATACAGATGTAAATATAATAGTCGGTGTGTGAAATATACCTCTAAGAGCTGTTATATCTTGCATTCTGTGCCTATAGAATACCGGTGAGTCTTAAAATTCATCCAGGAATTTTATGAATAGGCCTGGTTTTAATGGTTGAATTTCTTCTGCGAAAACTAGTCATTGAATTGATCCAAAATCTCCAAAAGATGGGGAACACAAGCTGATATCTGGGTTAGTGGGACACAAAAGAATTTTGGGTAACGAAAAAGCAGACTCATTGGACAGAGGAGAATCTTCAAAACCATTAGCCATCCATATCATCTTTGAATATGAAGCAATTACTCAATGGAGAAATAACCTGGAATTCAAAGCAAACCCAGGAGATATGTGCAATGACAGTCAATGTCCTACTATTCCTTAAAAGAAGAATCCAATTGACATACAAAGGTTTGCCCAGGAACCGTAGCTATTGTGGGTCAGTTGCATATGTGCCTCTCACCTCTGCCTCTTGTAGGCATATCTCATCATTACATAGGCATGCTGTGTTATTACATATCAGGGTTGTTTTTGTGAGTAGTCTCTTATCTTTTCTCATGCCTGTGTCCCAAGTATTTCTTTTGTTCTTTAGTTACCAAAAGGACAAGAGAGTTGGAGACAAGTCTGGAGGATAAGGAAGATGCTGAACAACTTCATAGCCAAGCTCTTTCAATTTGTTCACAGTAGGTTCTAAAATATGAAGCCTGACATTTTTGTGACCTCTTCATTTCCCAATGCAAGTTATTTTTTGAGTAATGTTTTATGCATTTCAACAATTTCCTTCTGATGTAAGGTAATGGTCTCACCTCTAAGTAAAAAGGGGCAGGCTTCCAGCGATGGACCATCCACTCACCTTCAATTTTCGTGGGTGTAACTATGGGTTCAACATGTGCCCTGGTCTTTCCTCGATGTTTAACCAGTGCCCTGACCGACAAAGATTGTCATACACAATCCATTTTTCATCTCAAGTGAGTGTTGTTTCAAGAAAAGGCATGGTTTTTGCTTGGCGAGCAAAGAAACACTTGTCTCAAGATGATTGGGGCACTCATCATTATAAACAAAAGCGGAAGAGTACTAACTACTTAATTATAATATGTAAAATATCGGAAAACAACAGAAAAGCAATAAGGAGGCTCCTCTCTGAATTTCTGAAATTATAAAATCGGACATTTTATGTAAAACAATCCAATAAAACGTTTGATATTCTATTAAAAAAGCTTGCAATGCCAGTGGCTTGGGAGAAGTTAGGCTCAACTTTGTGTACATGATATTAGCCCTGTATATATTTGAGCCCATCTAAATAAATAGATCAAGCTGTAAATATGATGTCAAAGAAAAATTTTAATAATAACAAATTATGTTATATTTATGTTACCAATCAATACTTAAATAACCCACCCAATGAAGATTTGGTAAAAGAATAACACGAAACAGTAGTTCTACTGTCATGTATCTAGATAGTACACTACCTTTAAAACACTGGACCAGTGTAAATCTGGATCTATTTTCATAATCTTTGTTGTTTGTTATTTTATTGAAAGATTTAAGATAAAAAAAACTAGAGAAACTAAAGTGATGATTCTATATATATTGAAAGAGGAAATTGAATATTAAGTTTGGTACCTTTTATCAAATGCGGATGCTCAGTGAAGTTTTAAAAAACACAATTTTTCATAATAGAAAATTAATCCCAGTTGGATTTCTATAGATAAAGATTTTTCCGTTAAAACCAGTCTGCTCTCTGACGATACCCCTAGGATTAAAAACAGACCGGAGATCGATTGCTAGTATCGATCTGATTTATTTCTTCCTATTTTTCTACATTTTAAGAACTGGGATGGGAAATAATATTAAATTAATCAAGTTAAACATTTTTGTAGATTTTGTAGAGGCGGAATGTAAAATTTCTCTACGTCACAATTAAACTTAACTACTTGAAACGTATTTGATTTGAGGTTGTACCATATTTATCGATTTCAAAAGTTCTTCAGCAAGATGAGATTCAAATCAAAAATTTAAAATTATTACTATTTGTTTCAAGAATTTACAATTAAATTACATCTATTAAATAAATACTATTACGGCATGAAATCTTCTGAAAGGAAATAACATCAAAACTGCAGAATAATACAAAATATGAATCTAAAAAAGACTTCCAAAAATTCAAAGAAAACGAAAAACTATAAATTATAAACGTTAAAAAAAATAATAACGAAAACAAATTGAAATTAAATTATACAAACATTAAATATTCATAGAAATCCCATCCATGACACTAACTTTTTCATCTCAACCAAGACCCTAGATAAAAAGAATAATTGAATGAAATTCGTTGGTATTAATATAGTCGAATATGAATGAAGGAAAAAAATAGGAATACTTTTCATAAATTTTGCCAAAATTAACAATTCGTTAAAAAAGGAAGTGATAAAATTTGGGGGTAACTATAATCAGAAAGGGCAAATTTAATCTTCTTTTTTTCCTATTTTCCATTTTCAATGATATTGTGTGAAGATTCTATGATACGTGTGTTAAATTCTGCCCAATTTAATTGCCAAAGTTGGATGAAACTATATTAGCTATAATTTATAAACAATTTGCAACGAAAGAAATTTGAATGTGGTGAAATTAGTCTATATGTAACATATTTTTTATTGTAATGTGTATTACATAATAATAACTGTTACTTCCTTAATTGTTTTATTTGTTAACAAATTACTTATGTGGCTACATAAATGAATTTGTTATAAAATATATTTCGTCGGGAATCGTGTGACGGAATTCGTCCCCTCCAGTTTCCTGAATTAAACCGCAACTCACTTAAGGGAATCGATTGGGTTGTTGATTCAGAAGAGTCAGTTCTTTGAATCAATTCTCGATTCCTTTGCCCATCTCTACTTTGTACTTTGTAGTTTGTACTTTGTAGGTTACAGCTTTGTTATTCCAGCAACAATCTGTACACATTTAATGTTGTTAAGGTTTAAAACGTGTTTTGTGTACAAATGGTTCTGATTGTTCTATATTTGTTTTCAAAATGACTTCGTTATCTGCTAATGATAAATTGTTTGCGTTGTCCGTTGAACGAGGGACTGTGGCGGTGAATTTTAGCAATGAACTTTTCGACGAAAGACTTTTCGTTTCGAGTAACAAGCTGGAAAAAGGTAATGTCGAGGTTCAGGACGGCAACATCAGCTTGGCATGTTGCGCCTTTTCTCCAGGGCCAAAATACCTGGCATTTTGTTTTCACAAAGAACTCTGCGTTCACGAAATCAACAGTTGGAAATTAGTATGTAAAAAAGAGTTGAAACGAGCCGCGAGCAGCGTACTGTTTTCTCCGAAAACTGACAAATTAGTCGTGGCGGACAAATCCGGGGACGTTTATTTATTTAACTTAGAAAAAATTCAGGAAGAGGAAGGCCACTTGTTGTTGGGCCACGTTTCCATGATACTTGACGTTTTGATAACCGAAGACGAACGTTTTATCTTGACGTGTGACAGAGACGAAAAGATCAGAGTGTCAAGATTTCCTGACAGTTATATCATCCAAAGTTTTTGTTTGGGCCACAAAGAATTCGTCATGACGATGACTCTACTGAGCCATAATGAAAAAGTACTCGTTTCGGGCAGTGGGGATGGTACAATTAGAATCTGGGACTTCATTGACGCTAGACAATTGCTTGTCCATGATTGTTCAGAAGTTATAATTGATGGAAATGACAACAGTCAATCACCGGCTGTCCTTAAAATTGCTTCCCTCAAATTGGACGAGAGCTCTTCATTATTGTGTGCAACATTTAGAAACTTCAGTGGAATGCTTGTTTATAAAATACTCTCTGAATATGGCAACATACTTTGTGTCTCTCACCAGGTTGTTAAACTCGTTTCAGAACCCATAACAATGTGTTTGAACAAAAGCAGAGACGATGTTTGGATCATTGAACAAGGGTTCATAGCATCATTATACAAAATTGATAATAAAGAGCTAGTCGCATTTTCAACTAGCGAAGTGGACAAAGTGAATTCTGTGCTTAAGAAGTATGCGAACGTTTTCTACAAACAGTTCAGCCCTAGTAAAATGATAGAAAGTTTTTACAAGAAAAACTTTGATAATATGGAAGAATATTTAAAAAGAAAAATGGACAGGCTTGAACAAAATAATAAAAAGTTTAAAACAGATTATAAATGTTAATTTGTACGCTTATTATTAAACAAAAATTACTTTTTTTTTTAAATTCATCTTCCTTCATTTTATTTACATCCCAATATCTTAAATAATATTACAATAAATACTAATACGGTAATAATTTAGCTTAATACTAATACAGAATAATTTAGTATAAATTGCACAGACATATGTTAATTTTTTTCTTGCCAATTCTGAAACTGTGTTGGCTAATTATAGGAAGATTGGATTGAATTTTATTTCATTTATTCTAACCTAATTGCACAGAGAAAGGGACTGCATTAGCTGAGTGGTCTGTTGGTTCCTAGACCCATGTTCATAGGTTAAAAATCAAATACAACTGTTGCCCCTGGCCTTTTTTCCAAGCTACCTTTCCTCCAATTAAAAAACCTTTAAAAAAAAATAAAAGTACCCCAAACGTATCTCCATAGTGAATGGTTCGAGTTGAACTTACAAAAAGAAAGAGAATTCTTTCCATCCACTCAAGTTTATAAATTAAAATGAATTTTTATCAATAAAAAATACAACCTTTAGCAACCATGTGATGCCAAGTTTTTTATAACTAAATTTACATTAGATTAAGACAAAAGAACATGATTAGAGTACAGGTTGACTATATGTGACACAAAGTATTTAATCAATAATCTATATCAACCTTCTAAAAGATGGCCTAGTAGAAATGAAAAAAATTCAAATATCCATAATAGAATAAAGGACAATATCCAAATAAAATATGCACGTACCCGGATAATTCCAATTTTGTTGATTGTATATACTGCATGTACATATACAGTTGACTCTCAATAACTCGAAACCAAGAGATCTCAATTACAACACATCATCGAGGAAAGAAAAAAATCAAGTTATTAAGTTTTTTTAAAATTTCCGTCTAAATTCTACATATCACGTCATAAAAATAGACCAAATGTAAAATTGTACATACATTATTTTTAAAAATCGTGAAGCAGGTTTTTGTTTCAATGCAGCCTGACATACTTTGTCTAAACATCTTTGCAAAATGTCCAGTGCAGACTGCTGAGAACACATTTTCAAAACTACACATGAAAATTTAAAGAAATGTTTAAATGAAAAAGTTTGAACTGGGGGAAGTTACCTTATTTCATTTCTTAGAATGCTCTCTCACACACTGTTAAAATTAAAAAAAAAAAAAAACTAGGAAAAATTAACTTTAACTAAAATGTAATGATACAAATTTTATTTCAAATAAGCGAACAATCAAATTCACACAACTTGTAAATAAAAATATAATAAATTTAAACAGGTTTATAATCAAGCTTGGATTCGAGTTTCTTATTATCTGCAACCTTTCTGACTGCTTTCATAAAATCTTCTTGCATTACATACTCCCTTTCGGACCTAATTGCAAAAAGGCCAGCTTCGGTACAAACATTTCTCAGATCAGCACCATTGAAACTGTCTGAGAGTTTTACAACCGCCTCATAATCTGATAAAATTAAATTTGGATTAACATTTAGTCGACGAGAGAAAAAAATAAAAGAAGGTAAAAATGCTATACCTATTTCACCATGTTTTGCTATTGATGCAGCATGGATTTTCAATATTTCAAGCCTGGCCTGTTCGTTGGGAAGTGGTATTTCAATTTTTCTATCAAGCCTTCCAGGACGTAAAAGTGCAGGGTCTAAAGTGTCAGGACGATTTGTGGCCATTATCATTTTGACCTGGAAACAATTCATAAATTGTACTTTTAATTGATATATAAACACCATAACAGTACTTCACAATTAAAACCCCAAATTCACCTGTCCCAATGAATCGAACCCATCCATTTGGTTTAAAAGCTCCATTAAAGTTCTCTGAATTTCTCTATCAGCTGACGTACCTTCAGAAAACCGTCTACCACCTAAAGCCCAAAATACAAATTTTTCATTACTCTGTTAACCAATTCGGTAATTTAACTAACCTATAGCATCAATTTCATCCATGAAAATGATGCAGGGTTGGTGATCTCTTGCATAATTAAACATTTCTCTTATAAGCCTTGCACTTTCACCAATATATTTATCAACAATAGCACTCGATACAACCTAAAAACGAATTAATCAGTTTAACGTTTTATTAGACAAAATTTACAAAACATACCTTTAAAAAATTAGCATCTAACTGGCTAGCAACAGCTCTGGCAAGTAATGTTTTACCAGTTCCAGGAGGTCCATATAAAAGGCACCCTTTTGGAGGTGTTATACCAACTCTTTGAAACAACTCCGGATTCAACAAAGGAAGCTCAATGACCTTATTAAAAATACATAAATAAAAATAATAACATCTAGTCTTTAAAAAGTTAATATTATAAATTACTTCTCTTAATTCACGAATTTGTTCTGCCAAGCCACCAATAGCAGAATATGTTACTTCTCCTGGATCTTCATGAGACATGTTGTACACAAGTGGATCTACTTCTCTCGGAAGGTGCCTCATTATAGTCAAAGTAGTCATATCCAAAGCTACTCTAGTGCCTGGTTTCAATTTTGACTTATCCAACTGCCTCCTGCATCCAACAACATAACGTGGTCCATTTGTGGCTTTCACGATGACTATAATGGCATACAACATCAGTTTGTACAGAATATTATTCAATATATTATTGTTATTTATTACGAAAAAAGCTTACATTTCTCTTCAGTCAGTTGTTTCAAAACTTCTCCTACAATCTGAACAAGTAAATTAATACTTAACAATACATTTTAAATCAATGAAAGACTTACCTGACCAACACTTTGCAAAGCTTTAAGGTCGTTTTCAGACTTATCATATTGTTTCGTTAATTCTTTTAACTGTTCTCGCACTGTAAAAATATTAAAAAAAAAAAAAAGTGAAAATACATGAAATTTAGGAAGAAACTCAACAATGTCAAATGTTATGTCATTTACATATATTGATAGATAAGGCAGCACAAGAAGCCATGCGCTTCCTAAAATGTTCACCCAGCACAGCAACTATTAGTTTCAAATACTGTAAAAGAAGTGGAGAAACGACTGTGCTTGTAAAAGTAGAAATAACCATGCCAAACTGTGGCGGTTTAACTAAGACGTCAGTCCATGATTGACGGATAATAAATAAAAAAGGAACAGGCCGTACTGACAAGGTTTATGCATAAGGTATACAAAAATAATGTTCTTTCTAACGTTCCAAAATTTGGTACTAGGTGCTTGGATTATTTACATCCCCAGAGTGTCCACATTTTCATTTTGTACTTTTATCTAAGGTAATTTGATCATCAAGGTACAATCACAAGGTAAAATTAGAAGTCTACTTATTCAGTTATAAGCCTGATTAATCATCAATTGTCCTGGTTTGTTTTGTCTGTCAGACCATGATGATCATAGACGACCAAACGACTGTTTTGCCTTCACCAGAAACAATTCAATTCCATAACACCATTCATTGTTCTAACCCATTTTGGAACAAGCTTTCTTCTATCATATAAACAGAGAAGATGTTTTTCTCGACTGTATAGCATTAATAAAAAAAAGAAAATATGCTGACGATCTATTTTTATTTTTTAGATATGAAGCCAATGAGAGCAAAACAAAATGGTTTAGGAAGAAGTTGGTTGTTAGAATGAACTAATAGTTCCAACAACTTTATCATTTGGATAATGCCCATGAATTATAGACCTCTGCAATTATTATAGTTAATAACAAAATTATTATAAACCCAACATTCTAATCTTCAAAATTTACAAACTATAAAAATAGGGTAACTGAAATACATGTGTCGGCATACATAAGTGTTTCTTTTTACAAATGATCAAATTCACCGAAAATCAAAACAATTCAATGATTAAAATTAATACAACGATAACCTCAATATTGTCTAGGAATTGCGAGTGTATACGACGGGCTTACTTTCTTTGAGGCGGACCTCGACTTCTTTGTGCTCGAGGAGCTTTTTCCTGAAGTCCTGGAGGACTTTTTCCCTGTTGGGGTCTGGAAGCTGAGTCGCCGTCATAACTGTACTAGCTTCAGTTTAATGCTGTATCACTTAGAGTTTGATGAGCCTCCTCGAACGCATAAACTGACCGGCTTCCTATGTTTCACGATGAATCGATCACCATCAATTTCATACCTAACAAATATATTGTTATATAAATAAACGATATCATAAAATTTATAAATGTGAAAACTCATTTTTTTAAAAGAAACATGTGAATTCATGCAAATTTATTTTTGAATCTTGTTCTATATCATCTATTTAGACTGTAGCATACATTTCTTTGTAGAATGTATCGATTCACTTTATAAAAGTTATAAATGATGGTTGTACTTTTAAAATATCAAATTAATTATTTTGCTGGCCAAACTGGCTGTTGAGATTAAAACGTAGTGTTAATGGTCTGCTGAAATATTGTTTGAATTAATACGCTGAAATCAGCTCATTTGGTGTCAGACTGTCAGGAACTTGGTTCATAAGTGTTTATCGCTTAACATTAACGATATGGAAGTTGATTTATTAAGAAGCATATAGCTGGGCATGTACATGTATAATACACGTATATAAATAACTAAAAGATAAGAGGAAACAGGAAAGGACAAAGAGAGAGTGAGAGAAAGTGAGAGAGTCCTATAATTTTTTACCTCTCCTACAAAAAACAATTCAATTTTTTTAATATAGTTTTCAACTCAAATTCAATCATAAAAGTTTTTTTCCTTTTCATTATTATGCCTAAGTGTAGCCTTTTGAATTCCACCCTTGCATACATTATGAAATTAATATAAAACATTAGTATTATGCAAGGTACCAATATTCAAAATATGTAATGTTTCATTGCTTTTACATAGGGTTTCTATTCTATTTTTATAGAGTTGCTGCCGATTAATTACTCGCGTTGCAAAATTACAAATCAGGATTAGTTCTTCCAATGACAGTGGTGCCGTCACATTCGACATTGGAAGGTTAAACATTAATTTGCCGGTTTCACTACTGTTACCCGCTAATGTTGTGCAACTTACGAATACCCCAAAAATGCAAAATTTTCGAAATATATTCAGTGTCATTGGGGCGAAAGTGTTAAAATTTCCTGGGAACACCATTTCACGACCGTTGTCGAACGCGCAAGAAGGTAAAGGACTTTATTATGTTTCAAATATGTTGTATTTTATGCGTGTGTTGATACTATGATAAATTCTCTTTCATAGTGAGTACCAGCTCTAAAGAGAATCTAATTGCAAGCATCAATGGAAGACCTCTCTACCTGGATGCTCAGGCGACGACACCACTGGTAATAACAAAATAACAATTACTTTACAATTCCAGTTAAACCATTATAATATCACCTTATTAAATTTTCAACCTAAATCTTAAAACTACTCTATGTATAGCTAATTTAAAAGAAGGCTGTCAAATGCCAAATGAAGTTTTATAAAACAGTAACTAAAAATTTTATGTGTCAATGGGTCAAAAATTTAAAATGAAAAATGAACACCAAGCTGTTTGGAAATAATTCCCTCTGGCAACAACACTATTCTATCAACAGAATTATTATGCCCTTAATGTCTGTTTTTATAAGTTCGACTCTAGCACATTTTCAAATAATTTAAACAAATTAATACCCAATAATAATGAATTAATTTCAACATCTGTGCCCTGCAATAAAATAATTAGTGTCGCAAGAGACTTTCAGAACAAGAAAATTTAAAATTTGAAAAAAGAATTGCTTCAAATACCTTGAAATACAATTGTATTCAGCCGTAGGAGTACACTGCAGTTTTATATTAAAACTCAGGATTAAGACAAATTTAAAAGATCATAATATGCTCAGTTCTTTTTCCAACTTTCATGGAAAATATTTTGTAAGATGAATAATTACAAAATCTTACACAATCTAATCATAAGCCCTCAATATAACTAAGTCTTGTAACATTAAAGCACCTTGTAGGAGGATATAACATACCATCCTTTTTAAAGAGATGGTTTCTACTCACAGTAAGTTGTTTCACAACGATCTGGATTTCGAACTCAGCAGGTTGAAGGACTTTTAAAACCACATCTCTCAACATGAACTGCAAAAGGATCCATCATTTCTATAGTAGTAAAATAATATCTGCCGTGAATGTTGGTAAAAACACTGATGGATAAATGTAATGCACCTCTCATTTTATTTCAAAATGAGATTTGTTTCCATGTTATTTACAGATAATGATGAAATTATAGTCAACATAAATAATAAATAATGCGTCATTTACCTCCTTTATTTACTTCTGTAATTTAATCCCATAATAATCCTGTAATTGCATAAAAATTAGCATTATACCCTTGGTTCTTTGGCGCTTCAGAGGAACATTCACACAGAATCGATCTAGGTTTAGGCTTTTTGATTAATTAAATTATGAGAAATTTATTGTTGGGTAGTTAGAAATTAGCCCTCCTGTTTGATAGGGATGTACTTTATTGTAAAATATGGCAAAATAGCCTAATGGTTGTTTTGTCAGATAACAACAACCTAATGGTTATATGGTATCTATATATATAAATATATTTATTTACTTTTTTTATATTAAAATTTTTAGGATCCTAGAGTTTTGGATGCAATGCTTCCATATTTGACATCTTTTTATGGTAATCCACATTCAAGAACTCATGCTTATGGCTGGGAAAGTGAAAAAGCTGTGGAGAATGCTCGTTGTGTAAGTGATTGACTTATTTCTCAGAACCTAAATTTTGTTAATACCTTGTTCACTATTTTTTTAATTTTATTTTGTAATGATTATACAGCACATTGCTGACCTTATTGGGGCTGATCCTAAAGAAATTATCTTCACCTCTGGTGCAACCGAATCTAACAATATTGCAATCAAAGGTGTTGCTAGGTTTTATTCTTCAAAAAAGAAACATGTTATAACGACACAAACGGTAATCTCTTTGATTTGTTTTATTTTTGATATAACTGTTTAGAAAGACTTTCTGTCATTGTGTATTTTAGGAACATAAATGTGTACTTGATTCCTGCAGGGCTTTGGAAAATGAGGGATTTAAAGTTACTTATTTACCAGTACAGACAAATGGGATAATCAAAATGATAGATCTTGAAGCTGCTATAACTCCAGAAACTTGTCTTGTTTCGATAATGAGCGTTAATAATGAAATTGGTGTTAAGCAACCAATTAAGGATATTGGTATGTTTAATAAGAATGTGTAAGTTTTTTGGTTTTTGAGTATAAAATTGTTTCCAGGTTTACTGTGCAGGCATAATAAAGTATTTTTCCATACTGATGCAGCACAAGCAATTGGAAAAGTTCCTGTTAATGTTGATGAAAACAATATAGACCTTATGTCCATAAGCGGACATAAAATCTATGGTCCTAAAGGTATATAACATTTATTTATCACTATGTAATGTCTGAATAATGTGCATAATGACATTAGGTGTTGGTGTCTTGTATGTTCGAAGAAGGCCTAGAGTAAGACTAGAACCACTTCAAAGTGGTGGAGGCCAAGAGAGAGGGATGAGAAGTGGCACAGTACCGACTCCACTAGTTGTTGGCATCGGTGAAGCTTGTAGAATCGCAAAATGTGAAATGGAGGTGAAAATATAAATCTCTTTTACAAAGTAATAAATTTTAATTATCAACAATTTTCAGTATGACCATGCCTGGATGGAAAAGCTGTCAAATCATTTGATTCAAAAAATAAGTAGCAGTCTAACTCATGTTGTTAGAAATGGCGATCCTGTGCATACATATCCTGGCTGTGTCAATTTATCATTCGCGTTTGTCGAAGGTGTTAACCATTGCTAATACACCATAATTGTTCTTGACATTAGTATATCACATTTTATTTCAGGTGAATCACTTTTAATGGCTTTAAAAGATGTTGCATTGTCGAGCGGCAGCGCTTGCACTTCAGCATCATTAGAACCATCTTATGTCTTAAGAGCTATAGGAGCAGATGAAGACCTTGCTCATTCTTCTATCAGGTATTAATTGATTTTAAATCTCAAGTTTAAATTCTTATTGTCTTTGTCATTATGATTGTACTTAAAAGATTTGGACTTGGGCGGTTTACAACAATCGAAGAAGTTGATTACACAGCAGACAAGTGTATACACCATGTTAAAAGATTAAGGGAAATGAGGTATATATATATATATTTTTTCTTTTTCTTTTAAACAATATTAATTTTTCCAATTTTTATTTTTTTAGCCCTCTGTGGGAAATGGTTCAAGAGGGGATCGACTTGAAGACAATAAAATGGTCTCAGCATTAAAAATAATGGAACAAAATACACACAAACACTATTTACTAGTGAGCTTTCCCTATTAAGATTGCTTTTGTTGATAAATTAAAAAAATCCACATAGAAAGACATGTTTTTAAATGTACAGTAATGTTAATTACTGTTATTGTAGCATAAGGCAGTGATAGAAGATTAACTTCAGTTATGAAGTTTTAATTAAATTAGATTTCATTCTGTCTACTCTCTATTAATGTTGCTATTTTCAAAATTTATTTTTTTTTACAACCTAGAATATTTTTCTTTTTGCAATTTTACAATGAGGTAAATGTTCTTTTGTGAATACGTTAGTGTTGTATATATGTACCATAGAAATAAAATTGGAAATTATGTATATTCTCATTATATTAAATTATGTATTGTTAATATAATTTTGGTAATTATTCAAAATACCATATTTTATCGTGTACTAATATTTGTATTCCCCTGATATAACAGCAACACACAAAAAATTTGCTAAGCCTGGATGTTGTATGGTATGGTACGTAATGTTAAGAACATTGGCATTTTTAGAGCATTTTTTCAAGAAGTATTTAGAACAAAAATTTTTCAAACTTCATACCATATTTCTAAGTCCATCTATTTAGTTTTTGATATTTTTTACCGTTTTATTATTGAACTTTTGGTTTGCCGGCGAGTAGGTAAATTAAAACATTTTTTGTATGTTGTTAATTCAACATTTTTGTTTTAATCCTTAATTTATAATATGTTAATTCCAATAAATGGATCACAAGCTGCGCTAGTTGAGAGACTATCAGCGCCTCCCAAAGGCAATTTTTAAAGTTGGAACTTGGAAGTGAGACGAGTCAAACACTGCAGGTTTTATCGGTATCACAACTTACATATACGGTGAATTTGTGTTCAGGGTTTAAGATTTCTTCTCGAAGTGGAAAAATTCTCAAGTATCGTTTCATTCGCTCCGTTGGATTTTGTCCAGGACCGGCTATTTGAGAACAGTCAGGACTGAATTTATCAACCAAGATGATGGTATAATTGCTCACTATCTACAATTTATCAGCAATTCTCCGCCCCTTGCATACATTTTTTTTTAAATATGATAACTGCAATATTATTTCAGGACGGCGTGGATGATGAGAGTGAATCTCTCTTGAACTCTTCCAATCAGAGAGTAAGCATTGACCTGTAAAACATTGTTTTTATTACTATAATTTAATATTAAACAAATTGGATGTTTCTAAATGTAGGATGGCAGGTCTGAAACTGTAGATCTAAACGATAATGCCTTATTTGTTGATATATCCGATGCTCTGAGTGAAAAAGAAAAAGTCAAATTTACTGTACACACAAAAGTAAGTACTTTTTCGTTGAATGATTAAAACATCAATCAAAATTCTGCCTCTTATTAAAAAATCTGTTTGAATTAAAATTATTAATTTATTAGTATTAAAATGATGTAGTTTATAAAGTTGGGGGAATTTAAGTTTGCTTTTTGTTATCACATTTAAAATACCTTTAGGGATAACAATTGCAACAGTTTGAAGTGGTAAAGGTACCGAAAAAAAGTAAAACGAAAAAGGTAAGTAATTTCATGCTAGATAGTTTTACATTCAATTAATGGTTAAATGTTGCACATAATAAGATCACTTTATTTATACTAATATAAATAGAAAAAGTTGGTTTTTATGTAACAGGTAATCTCAAAATCTACTACTCATATTTTTATGAAATTTTTTAGACACATTCCTTATGATCATAGACACAGTTTATATAAATTATAAATGATGGAGTGAGTATGTTATTCAATCTTTATAAAAAAGTTGTTTTTTGATTTGACCTGGATTTGAAGCTTACAGCCTCATCAGATTGACATTGATTTACAACCTTGTCTGTTGATATGAATTGTAAGAGTGAACCCACTGATCCCCGATTGGAACGTCGTGCAGGGGATCAGCTGGTTGTTCATTTCCTAATCTTTACAACGAAAAAGGAGTAAAGGGGGAAAATCAGAAAATTAAAAATAAATTTTTTATTCCCTGTAGTACCAAGTATTTCCACTTTGGCACAAATCATGTCTGTTAAACGTTATTCGCACAAAAATATTTTTGATAAAAAATGACAAATTCTTTCCCATTCATCAAGAACAGCTGTTTCCAACTTCTAGGGTGTTAGTGGGTTTTACCGTCGTTCTCATTGCTTAACCTGATTCAAAATGTGTTTGATTGGGTTCAAATCTAGACTTTCAGCTGGCCACACCCAGCACTTAATCTGTCCTTATTCAAGTAGTCATCTACTATATGTGCTCTATGATGCCTGGTGTTATCCTACATTAGCAGGAATCTCTCACAGATGTGGAGGGCAAATAGCAAATGTTCTTCGATTATGTGTTGTAAATACCTCTCTGGTATGTACTCGGAGGTCTTCCTCACAGAACAACCAACTCTGTGTGGGCATCCAAGGACACACTCCAGAACATAAATAACCCACTATGGAGTGCTATCTGAGCAACCATACAGCATGGGTGTACCCTTCTCCTGAGCGTCTCCATATGAAATTTTGCCCCTATAAAGATTGGAGACTAACTCATCTAAAAAGGGAACTCGTCCCCACTCTTCTAATTCAATTCAATTCCAATTCCTTTACAAATTGAAGTCTTGACTATTATCTGTGGTAAGAAGAGGTTCACAAGCCGGGCCCTGACAATATTTTCATTGAGCCTTCTTCTTCCAGTCCTGGAGGAAATTGAAACATTTCCTATTGTATATATATTGTAGCTATAGACCTAGGTCTTCTAATGTCAACTGAAGACACCCAGCAGGCAGACGTTGATAATCTCATCTGCCGAGAGTTGTTTGATCTCCATCGATTTGTCTTCAAGATCACTTACTTGGTTTTGCACTGCTGCCTAGTTGGGCATCTCAGGGCCTTCCCAGATGTACCTTGCTTTTTGGTTGGTAGGTTGCATAAAGTTCTCATAAGTGGGTAGGGAAATGTAGGCCCAGCAAAGCATGTTGGAGTAAGCCTAGATTCAGTTTTCGTTTGCAACAATATTTTCTGAAACCAGTGCCCTTCCTTTGTCACGGTTCGTTTTACAACTTGCCCCTTTTAGCTTACTTCAATGCACTGGCTGCCCATTACTTGAGGGGAGTGAAGCAATGACAATATTGGGGCATTATGTGGAAGCCAGAGTCATTCTGTACCCACTTTGTTGATGATAGGTACATGCCCAGGAGAATAAATGCTGTCTTAAATCTTTGTATGTAGCTGGGGTTTAATCTATATTTTAAATAATGTGACATAATTAATAATAATTTTGCTAAGTTATTAAAGTAAGCTGTATGTGTCGCTAGAATGGTATGCCTATTCTCACAGGTTTTGTATGTCATAAGTGTGTTGCAACATTCACCATATCTATCAACAAATCACTGATTATGGGGAAATGCTGCAATACTTCTGATGGACAAAATCAGCGTAGGTAGGTAGATCATCCAGGGTGATCGATAAATAAATAAGCTATTGAAAAAACTTGCTTTTATAAATAAAATAGATATAAATATGTACTGTATGTAATTATTTTTAAAGATTGTATTAACATATATTATGAACTATAAACATTATGGTAAAAGTTGTTTATGTTAAAATTTATATTGATTTTGTTTTACATTGCAGACGACACTTCGTGAATTCCAAAAGACCGATTTCACTGTAGTTAGGCAGCATGAAGAATTCGTTTGGCTCTATGACAGGTTTGAGGAAAACCCGGAGTATTCTGGGTACATTGTAAGAGCGTTGTAACTAGAGTGAGCATTGAAAAAAATAAAACAGTTTATTAATTTCCCAATCACATGCTACTTAGATCCCTCCAGCACCACCACGGCCGGATTTCGATGCGTCGAGGGAAAAATTGCAAAAATTGGGTGAGGGCGAGGGCACAATTACGAAAGAAGAATATGCAAAAATGAAACAGGAACTCGAAGCGTAAATATATAACTACAGTCTGATTATTTTATTGATGGAATGCTGACAATTTTTTCTTCTTTCAGGGAATACTTAGCTACATTTAAAAAGACAGTAGCAATGCATGAAGTTTTCCTATGCAGATTAGCTGCTCATCCTGTCTTTCGGACTGACCACAAATTCAGAGTATTTCTGGAATATGAAAATGATTTGGCTGTTAAGTCAAAAAATAAAATGGATATGATTGAGGTAATTTGAATGTCGTAGTTTTTTAAAATGTAATTTTATATTTGTTTTTTTTTATTTTTATTTGCAGGGATTTATGAAATCATTAACTAAATCAACTGATGAAATGCTTTTATCTGCAACTGTAAAAGATGTAAATGAGTTTTTTGAACATGAAAAGAACTTTTTAGTTCAATACCACAATCACTTAAAAGATGCAACTGCAAAAGCTGATAGAATGACTGCGAAGCATAAAGGTTAATAGTTATATAGTGTTAAAAATCTTTAAAATTATTAATTAATTTCTGCGAACAGATGTTGCTGACATTTTCATAAAGATATCAATGGCTCTTATGCAAATTGCAACTACTGAGCATTCTGATCTAGAAAAATTTTTAACAAAAGTAGCTGAAACCTTTGAAAAATTAAGGGTACAAATATTAAATTTATTTTATAATTTTATTTGTTTACAACTACATTTGGTCAATTCTTGTAGAAAACAGAGGCAAGAGTTGCTTCTGATGAAGATCTCAAACTATCAGATACTCTCCGTTACTACATGAGGGATACTTTTGCAGCAAAACGCCTCTTATATAAAAGATTAAGATGTTTGGCTGATTATGAAGCTGCAAATAGAAATTTAGAAAAAGCAAGAGCAAAAAACAAAGACATTTTGGCAGTGAGTATTCAATTAATTTTGATAAAAATTCATCTGTATAACTTAAAATTAACCTCTTTGGGACTAGTCATTGCTGATCTATGAGATATTTGAGCTTGCACACTCCTTAAGTCCTTTGACGAGTTATCTTTTGTGGCTTGTACACTCTCAAGGCCCAGTGATTTATTACCTCATTCTCATCGTGTTATGCATTTTACCTGCACACGATGGCTCATGGCATCAATTGGGCTGAGACCCCCCCAATTCATTCCTTTTTCTGGAAAACCATTCGGTCCATTACATGTCAAGAATTGAGGTAAATAAATCTGTAATAAAAAATATTTATTTTGTATATATTATACTTTAAAATACTTTTTTTGGAATCAAATAAATTTTCAATTAAATACAATTTTTTTCTCCGTACATTTAATTATTTCAATTGTAAAGTTATTAAATTGGGGAATGTATTGTCAAATTTTGAACGAATTAATGCAGTACAAAAGGAATAAGAGGAAGTCCCCTGAACACTGATGTATAATACAAAATAAATTAGGTTGGAGGTCACGGAGCGGTCGTGGCTCTAGGCACGGGAACGAGGTTTTGAATCTGAAAATCAATCCCAAAAAGTTTGATAGTTTCACATTACTTCTACCAGATATTTTCAGTCATTTTGAGCACAATAAATATTCATAAACATTTAAAGAATAAAGTTGATAGTTTTTTGAGTTATTGTTTTTAGGCTGAAGCTGCACAGCAAGAAGCATGTGAACTCTTTGAACAGATGTCTGATAAAGGGAAAGAAGGTGATATGCAGCCCCCTTCCCCCAAAAAACCCACTTTTATTAAGTTTACTTTAACTGTTTTTTTTCTCTCTCTAGAACTTGTTGATTTTAAATCACGCCGAGTTGCGTTTTTCCGGAAAAATCTAATAGATCTGGCAGAGCTTGAAATCAAACATGCAAAGGTATATCTAAAATGTATATTTATTTAAATTTTTAATTCTCAGTTTTCATTTTGTTTTCCTTCTTTATTTTTTTCTTATCTAGACTCAAGTTCAAATACTGAAAACTTGCATTTCGTCACTCAAAGCAGAAGAGTGACAACAGATCGGTTCTTATGATTGAGCAATATGACAATAAACATCTAAACGATCGTTGTGAGGGCTCCTGCTTTCCATTAACAAGCAGATTTGGTACATTCCATTATATTCATTCTCATAATTGATTATAAATCTAAAAATTCTATTATTGTGATTGTAATTGTAATTATTGAACAGTTATAAAAGATTTACTATTCTTTATAATCATACTCTCTGTGTATATGGATTGTATTTAAAATTATTATTATTATTATAAATGTATCCATAATCAAGAAAAGTAATACGGAGTTTATTTAATGGCTTGCTCATGCAATACAAATTAATTTTCATTTTTGTTTTATATAATATTTGAATCTATATAAAATTTATATTATTTTGTTATTAATAAATGCTTATCATTATGATACTCTTATAAATTTAGTGCAATCACAGCTCCTGCCTCATATTCCTTTCTGTCCTTAATAAATTCATTTCAAACCTTACTGTAATTTAACTATATTATAGTATTATACCTCACAAGTTGAATAACTATTATTAAAAAAGTAGTGAAAGCAGAATACATAAAATGAATAACACAGATTAAATTAATTTATTTCATTAACAAAAAATAAAAAATAATGTATCTATACATTAACAATTGACTATGAAGAAGTAGGCTTGGACTTTGTATTTATAACATGTTCTAATTGTTTTAAAGAATGTGTTGCAGATCCCCTCTGGGCTGGTTGAGGCTGTGATGGATCGGGTTTCCAGCCAAGAAAATACAATATTTGAAATGTCGCAGGAACTTTTTCATCTGAACCATACAACTGTTTGTAAATTGCTGAAGCGGCCACCATGACGTCTCGGTTAAGGTGTTGACTTCTTGACCATGAACAATTATTTTCCCCCATGCCTAAATGTACAAGGAGAATATTGAGACATGGCAAAAAAGGTTTTATATTCGGTCAACTACCTTTTAAATCCCACATGAGTTCAAACATCGACGGATATGAGACTACGATTTCATCTGCGTCTATAGTAAGCATTGTGAACCCGGCTTGACTCAACAGTCCACCGATATCTCTTACATCTGTGAAAGGGGAAATATGTGGAGATATACCACCCAATCTTTCAACTTCTGCCAATTGAAGGGAAGATCTGAAACAGAAACACGTTGAGACTTTTGATAGCATTTAATTTGTAAGAAATAAATTTTAATTATGATTGTGGCATATAATTATGCAACATAGTATAGATATATCAGTTTTAAGATATATCAAACTTTTTAAGAAAATAAATGCTTTTAAATGATAAAAATAAGTTTCATAAGATATTATTTTTGTTTAATAGGTAGTAATTTTTTATCTTACTACCCACTGTTCCACAAAGTTAGATGTTTACATCTGCATTGTCTTAATTGACTACATTAATTATTTCATCAACCCATTGATTTATGATTATTCAAAAATCGTGAGGTGCTGTCTGGTGTGATTTGGGTTTCAGAAAAAAATTTATTTACCGTGCCAACAATTCAATCTTTATTGAAACCATCTTCAGGGCACAAAATATTTGTTTTCTGCGTGTTTGACCAGTGACTAATATAAGTAGTTATCACTCGAGGTCGAGGCCATTTTCATAAGTTCCTAAAAATTGAATCTTGATTGCACGACATTTGAAAAATGACAGGTAAAATGCAAAAGAGGAGTAGGTGTCTGAGTAAATTGAAGTCATGATAGCTCAAGTGATAGAACAGTGGTGTAATGAGCTGAAAGTCATGGGAATGAATCCGGCATAATATGGTCAATTATAATCACTAAACATATATGGATTAGATTTTAGTTGTGCAATAATTTGAATTGATATTTTTTATTACCATTGTTCACAGTATTTGTTTATTATACCATGTTGAAGGTTTGAATTGACGTTTTCCATAATAAGTAATGCTCCAAAATTAAAACAATAAATTGTTTAAATAGGATAATTTATTAGTTAGTAACCCAACTTCACAGATAGGCACAACCCACGCTATTTGAGTTTTAACTTACTGTGCATTTAGGATTTATTTTTTTGTAAGAAAATGTTTCTTTTGAAATGTAATACAAGTCAACACTTTTCTATTCTATACTAGTGCTGTACAAACATAAATCACATAAACTAAGTTGGATACCTTAATTCGTATAAAGTGTCTCCGCCGAAAACACAACCAATGAAAGCTCCATCGGGCTTCAAGCATTTCATGATTTGGCTGAAAGTACCAGGGAGATTGTTGACCCAATGGAGAGAGAGGCTGCTGAGGAACATGTCTACAGAGTCCGCCTCGAACGGTAGACGCTCCTCGTCGACGACGAGCTTCTCGACGTTGACACCCTCTTCTGGAAGTGCTGCCTCGTCCAAAATGGACTCGCATCTATCGCACATGACCAACGTCTCGACGCAATCGGCCAAAATATTCTTGGATACGCTTCCACGACCGCATCCCAAGTCGACGACCCTGCTGAACTTTCGTTTGATGTCGAAGACCCTGTCGGCCAGGCGGTATCCGACCTCGTCTTTTAAGTACTGGTATATTTGAGGATTTTCGAGTTTAGACGCACGCCACTTCTGGAGAAGCTTGGCGTCTCGGTCGAACACGTTCATTATCACATTTTGACAGCACCCTTGTGAAAAAGTTAACGTCCGTTTAAAACTAATCGTTAAATGTTTAACTTTATTTACACATAAACAAGAATTGAACATAACGATGTAAGGATTAAAATAAGAATCCCAGGTTACAGTATTGTTACCAGTCTTAACTCGAAGGTTAAGAAAGGTAAATCGTTTTATTGTTCTAGTTGAACAAAAGCACTTCTTTCTATAAGGTTTTACTTAGAAAAATACAACAAATCGTCTCTATACTCGATCAAGGGGGTGGCGTTTGAATTTAAAATTTCATCGTTCTCTTGCCAGAACTTATCTTTAATTATATCACAGTGGAGTGGAACTATCACCGCTTTGGGTTTCGTCTCGTTGGGAAAAACTATGGATTTCCTGACGAGTGTGGTCCCTTTACGAAACATTTCCGGTTCCTTGTTGTAATTGAGATTGAATTCCTGAAAGAGCAGCTCGTTCTTTTCGCTCGACACCGTACCACTTAATTTGTTCTGAGCCTGTAGACATAAAAAAATAACACTTTATACAATTGATTTTAAATTTAAATCAGTTATAAATTGTTTTAAGGACAATATTAAATTCTAAAATCAATTAAAGCCCAGAACGTTGTTCTGACAGAATCCATTCACTGCCATAATAGTTATTGTTTGCTTTTCCCAAGAAAACTAAACGCACCCTTACTATGATTACCGCCTTATTAGTATTCTTCCACCTCTGTGTTGTTTGAGAGGATTTTATCAAAACATTGACTCCCATGCCTTAATATTATATTTAAATCTGGCTACAAAATTTTTTATAGCTTTCAAATGTCCTTTCCAAATTCTCAGATAATATACGTCTAGGCATTGATGATGATAACATGTTCTACTTGAATTTTTAAAGTATTCAGCCCGTTAATCATAATTTTCTTATATGGAAACTGACAAAACTGTTTGCTTTTTTATCTTCTCTTCCTATCTGTCAGAAAAAATTCAGGAGAGTTAAAGCTTCAAATTGTATCTCCTCTCTCTCTCTCAATTTAAGCTGGTGTAGTGAAAGGTGCTATTCTTGAACTTTTCCATGTTTCTAAACGATTTTCCACTTCTCATAATTTCCTTTTTATGCTGTTCATACTCAATTTCAATTATACATCTAGCTTTCGAATATCTTAATGTTCGACAAAAATGATTAGTACTGTTCAACTAACAAAAACCATTTTCAATAATTTGATATAAACCGATAAGGTTTACTACATTTCACCTTACTATCCAAACAATCATTTAGTACATATTTCGTACTCTCCGCACCTGTCCCAATGGATTAGGAATGAATTATCTGTAGATAATTATCTGTATTATCTTGACAATAGAATTTGGCAAATTTTTTATACAAACACAGAGAAAGAATCAAGCAAGGACGAATCAAAGTAGTCGAATATTTATACAAGGTCATAGTATATACCTCTTCACGAGAAAGTCCTTTTATTAGAACAAGAGACCAAAAGCAGGTGTTGTACAAGTTGTTGACGTGCACGTCCGCTTGCCTCCAGCTCATGTAATCTCTGAGATTTTCGACAGTCGGGTAAAGTACGATCCTTGCGTCGAAGGAAGGTGCGTATAGAAGTTTTTTATCCGGGAACTCCAGAGGCCAGAAGAAGACGTAAGACGAGGAAAAGAGGCTGGTGACCAGGGACAAAATTTTCTCGCTCCTCCTACTGTATATGTCGGTGTTTTTGTTGAAAACGAAACTGTACTCGTCGCTGTGCCCGAACGCGACGACGACGTCCCTGAACTCGTTCATGACTCGCGCCGCCGCTCGTGACATCAGCATGAGGCCCCGGGCGTCGTTCGGCTTCTGGAATCCGTGTTTGTCCGTGAATTTGTGAAACCCTTTTCCGTCAATTCGGACAACGATCCAACAATTCTGTAAACAATTCGTTTCGACTTCGAAATCGCGCACGTACTCAAATTTGCTTTTGGCCATCGCTTCTTCCTTTCATAATACTAATGCTTTATTGTCTTTTAAAATTAACTATCAAATACTTGAATAAAACAAAATTAACACTCCTACCACGCGTCAAATAAGGAACATCCAGTCCTTATACAACATAAATGAAATTTTCATAATATTTAACAGTTGACACGTGAGCCGTGAATCTTTACAGCCGTAAGCGTAACCTACTCAATACTTGTCACCAGTAAAGTTTAAATTTGAAAACAATCAATATCATTATCGATTACTATCGATTGTTGTCTACTACCAGATTTAATATTTATTTTAATTCGAAATGTTAAGAATTATATATTTATTTTAATTAATAATTCTAGTTTAATTAATATGATTTTATACACAGTGCAAGTTTTGAGGGTTGAAAAAATTCTGGAGTTTATTACATCATATAACAAAAAACAACAACATAATAATTATTAACTATGTATTAAAATTATATCATTTTCATGTTAATAAAATATTTTCTGTATACCGATAATACATTTTTTACCCGTTATTTAAAACATTCAAGAAACGATTAATAAATATCTGGCCGTGGAAGACATCGGAGATCGTCACGGTTAAATACTGAGCCCCGGGGTGTGGGCCGTTATTACCTTTAAATTATGGTTCTGTTTTTGAATTTTCTGTGACAAGTTGATTAAAAGTAATAATTTGTTAACTACATGAACGATGGATTGGTAACTCCTTCCGAACGAATTCCAACACTATTTGATACGTTAAGGTATTTTGGTCGACTATTTTTTGTTTTTAATTTCTGTGGTGCCTGGTAATTTAATGACTTATCTAGTTAAATAAACACAATCCATCCAACTCCGAATGGACCCTGGTTTTATGAACTTACCATTGAAAGTCTTTCCTAAGTGCTTCTTGGCTAATTTTTTTATAAGTTAACTTTCCAAAATGGCGGTAGGGTTTTCAGTTATTGGTTTGGTAAAAAAGTAATGCCGTTTTTCAGTAATAACATTAATTAGTTCAACATTTACATTTTTGTTTAAACTGTTTTCATTTACAAGGCTTCTTTATTTAATCCCTAGATTGAAAGATTGAGATTACTGCTGATTAAATGGCCCCTGTAATCTCTAACCAAATTTGTCTTTCTCTGTACCACTTCATTAATTTAGGCTTCGATTTCCAAAGTTGTAGTAATGTTTCCATTACCTACTTGTTAACTACACTTTGTCAAAAGTTTCTCAATATCAAATTTGGCCTACACTACTTCGGCCTACTCATCGCCATTATTAAAAATGGTTCTGGTAGAGCATTGCATTGCAAGTTTGACAGCAATCGTTAAATCTCATCCTGTCCTGGCATAATGGCAATGTTTATGTTAGGTTCACATTATAACATTTCCCAGGTTATTGAAGATGAAATGTATATATTTAATGCCGCTTGGGTATATCAGGGTATGTGATTTTCTCTCACTTCTTCATCTTCAAGAATAATTTCCTACCAAGCATATAAACACTACTTTTATCAAATAATACATTTGAAACCATGTATTAAATAAAATCTTAATTTTGCTAATTTGAAAGTATATTATTATATGTTTTGCCGTGATGATGATCTCAGTTGATACCTTGGTTGTAACAATTGAATTTATTTTTTCATTCAGGCAATACTGAGATCTAGATTATTCAAGAGCAACAAAACTGGTTACATCTAACACTTCACACCGAAATTTCCTGTTCACCATGCTGAAAATACTCTTAAACATTAATTAATTTGTAGAGAATTTTTAAAATTTTTACATTGTGTTTTAATAATATTGGTTTTGTTTATTTTCCTTCCAACCTACTGAAACTAATTTGTAACGAATGGCGCTTCAAAAATGATTAGCCTATTTTTTTGGTATGAGACTAACAAAATAAAAAGTGCCTAGACATAATTAGATGCACCAACACTGATTAACCTATGGTGCACTGAATATTGAATTGTTTCCTTTTTTTAATGTTAAAATCAAAAGAAATAGGCCTTTCTTAAACTTCTTTAGCCATGAGCCAATTTATTTATCGATCATTTTAATCGATAGTAAATTACTTGTGGAACTGAAAAAAAAAAAAAGAAAAAAAAAAGGCACTCTTGATTTAGCTCATTAATGGGTGCTTCAGCCTTGTGCAGATTGGGTCCACAAATATAGAAACTTAAAGGTTGATCAAACAAAGTTTTTATATAATAATAAAAAAATGCTTCTTTACTTGTCAGTCCACCTTTTTGTTGTCTGTTCATCTATCTATCTACTTATCACCTTTCTATCTATCTACCTACTAATCTATATATTTATCTATCTGTCCATATAGCTACCTATCTATACATCTTGCAATCTATTCACCAACCTTTATGTATCTACCTACTTGTCTGGCATCTGCCTACCCACCTATCTGCACCAACATTCATGAAGAAAAGAAGCAAGGGTAGGCTTGCTTTTAAATTTTTTTACTAAAATTGAAAAGTGCACTGAAGCTAATCAGCTGCACAGAACACAAATAAAATAGTTTTGATGCGGGGCTATTGTTCTTTACTTTGTCAAGGGAATACAAGAAAGGAAAGACTCAAGGGTACCTACTTTGGATTTAACAGTTATTAAGAAGGGAAAAACCCTAAATGTCATCTAGCCTCGCCTTTAACTAGGTGAGGCATGAGGAAAGAGTTAAGCTAATTACCAAATATTGTCTTGATAACTAATGTTTTGTAAATAATACCCTATGTTGGGTGGTGGATGAGAGGAAATAATAATAGTAACTACAACAACCGAGGAACATCTTAAAGCAGAGGAAAAGCATAAACATACAACATACAATCTCTCTACCTTAAAGATTTGAACACTAAATAATGCCTTTTAATAATAATAATAAATAATTAATTTATAATTCCTTTTAATTATAAAAATATTTGAATAATGTTTAAAAACGAAATAAGTTGTTATTTTGCTTTAGCTGTAATAAAAAAGAAACTCGCTATGTAATGTATTAAAGCTTGCGTCAGGTTAAAAAGGAGTTATATCTATGACCTCATGAGCCCCCCCTTCTTTGTTTATCAACGTGCCGGTTTCTCTTCAAACAAATCTATGTAGCTGCATGGGTTTATTTTGGTAATATTTGTCAATAATTTAATCCTTAATAAACTTAAATATAATATATTGTAAAGTTAGTTACCTCAGTTTAAATGTTGCAACGTGTGATTTAAATATAGTTGGTATATTAGAGATTAAAGCTGTCTTTCGTAGGTAAGCCTAAACAAAAATCTACTCTTTTTATTTAGCGATTTATTTAAAAATACGACAGTCCACGTTACATCGTGAATCATATTTTGATTTTATCTCAGTATTAAATGTATTTTCATTAATGACCAAAACACTTGTTAATTCATCACAAACGCCAGACTTAAAAATGTTTCCTCACTTTATCACTATGCACATATAATTTCTCTTATTAGCAACTATGTTAAAAGGTATGGCGACAATTTGATATTGATGTGATAATGTACCTTTGACGGATTAGGCATCCAAGGCCAGCATTTTACAGATTGTATATAAGAGAAACAACACTCAAATGGTATGGTACAGGTCGCATCTGTCCTAGTGATTCATTTTACCTGTTCCCTACCATGTTATTTTGTTGGTGGTCAGGTCGCCCAGAAACCCTTCCATTCAGTCACCCAGCATTTAGTGTAGCGATAAGCAAATTTAACTTCCTAATTCTAGGCCATTCCGACCCGATCATACCAATTTTCCTAACATCGCTAATGACTTCTTTTTCACATCATGAACAATGATATTGAAGATGTTTTTGACAGTGATGAGGAGGATGAATGCTCCAAGTCTGATGTAGAAGGAACAGATGATTTCTAACAGATAGTTTCTATTAGGGAAGGACAGATATATTTTTACGCTCAATATAGTCACGAACCTCTTCTTGAAATGTAATTACTCACCTGTTGAATCTAAAGAGAATGCACGGGATAAAAAGAAACATAATTTTTCACTTTTTGTCACTAATGAAATGATAGAAAACATTGTTTGTCATACTCATAAAGAAATAGAGAACTCAGTGCTCAAGTACAATAAACTGCTTTATTCATTACCTATACTTTTGGCATCCCAATATGGCATTTACCAAGACAACAAAATATTTTCTAAAAATGATGAAAAGGTTTTATTCTTGTAAGATATTATCAGTAAATGCTATTTTACAATAAAAATGAACTTATATCTATCAAAAAACTCATCAAAAAGAGTTAGGGGCGGTTCTGACCCGACCGTATCATGTATTCATCTCGAACCACTAAACCATTCGAGCATTTACACTTTCATTATCTTCTAATTTTTTTCACATTTCAGCATTATTAAATATAAAAATTTTGAAAGAGGGCAAGGTTTCTTCATGTAACCACTCTCTATTTTATAAGGCCTGACAAGCATTTCAAAATTCAAAATCTGGATAACTGGGGGAGAAAAACAAACAAAAAAGTAGAACTATCATTTATGACTGTTAAATTGATATAATCTCCACCTTTCTATTTTTATCTATTTGCATTAATTTGTAGTTTTAAACTGGCGGTGATCACATGCCAGTAGTACTTCAATAATTGTGATATTGCCACTGTGCAAGCTTTTACATTTCAAGAGCACTGTTGGTGGCCCTCGGCCCATAGAAGAAGGGTCATCCTCGTTTGATTTTTGTATAATATAAGGCATGATAGGTTGGCACATGGACATTTACTTTCGGGCTAAACCCCGAGTGGCACAGTAAAGCATGTAGAGAAAGGTCGTTCGATGCCCCTCCACAGATGCAGTTTCTTGGCTTTGTATAGAGAACACTGTAGAGAGAAGGAATGCAATCCGATGTGAAAATTGTTTGAAGTCATTAACTGGGCTGGGTCCTATATTCTTATTCATGGAGGAAGTAGGGCAGTTTTATGGTTATAGTACAGATATAGTTGTGTGTTAAGAGTGAATGTATTTATTAGCATAATTGTTAAGGGTCAATGGTGGAACATTCCTGAATATACCTCATTTAGGTTAGTTACAAATTATGTGAAAAAGAATGATGGAAGAATATCGAGTACACCACCCTAACTGAGTCAGTGGTTTTTAAATTGGAAAGAATGTATTTAAGAGGGAGTGTGAATGGGTCTGGATTTAGGAACTAATTAGGTTGGAGATTGAAATGTCACCTGTTGATAGCACCTGTAGCCCAACAGATATGACTGAGGTCTGATCCCTGGACTGCCTGGGATAGTGGGAAATTCTCGAGGCCTACCAGTAAAGTTTTTTGAAATACAACAGCTGGAATTGGTAGTGAACTGCGAGAAGTGTATCACTAATCAGCAATCCTTATTTATGTAATTTTGTTCATTGAGTCATCGTTGTTAATGAAACTCCATTTTCCACAGTTGATATAACCAGAATTTGTTAATGAAAGTTATAAATTTCTTGCCTAACTCTCTACTTAACCCTGGTAAATTTGAGGGTCTAAAAAATATCCGAAACGCTAGTCAGTGGGTCTGCTAATATAGCTAATTTGATCTTGTTCCAAATGGCTTTAAAAAAATCTAAAATAATATATTTTTGATAGTATGTGCTAGTTTGTGAGTTGGTAAACAGGCACTTACTAGATCTGACTACCCTCTACTAACTCGTTTCTTGTAGTTAAGGATCAATTGCTGGTTTAATAATAATTTAGTAATAAATTACTGTTGAGTTTTAAATGACATATTGTCTACTTTTGTAACCTTGTGTTTAGAGTGCTTCACATCATTAACATTCGACACAGGCAGATTTCATAAAGTTTCTTGTCCCCAACATTGTGCAATTTGACTATGCTGTTTTTTAATAATTGGCATATTTTGTTAATGGATAGTAGAACTCATAGTTTAAACCTTTGATATGAAGTTTTAAAAGAAAATTAATCTGTTTTGATCAACTAGGTACAGCTGAGTAAAACTCCTGTGCATCATTTGAGACAAGGAAAATTGTCAAATGGAAGGAGTCCGTATCTAGCCATATCTCACTTACATATTTGACTTTTTTTTTCAATTTGTTGTACTGTTTTTGATCATGGCCGAGGATCATCTCTTAATTCAAACCAAGAGTTTTATTTATTTATTTATTTTTTTTTTTCAAAATCAGCAGAACTCCAGAGGTTTTATATGTAACAACTAATTACAAATTTTGTGTTATGATGAAGGGCTTTAATGAGAATTAATTAATTAATATCTGATTTTTTTAAAATTGACCAATCAGTCTTTAATTTCTGCAAACTCTCTTGTAGTTATTAAAATGGACTCTCATGAACTACAAGATGGTAAAGTTGAAATTCTTGATGTAGTCAACCCAGGTTTATATTGGATTAAATGTACTTATTGTTTACCAATAAGCACAATAAGCAGTTTTTTAAACGAACACATTAATAAAGAAGTCTTAAAAGGAGTGTCTAGGACACATTTCTCACCTAAAGTGAACGAAGTAAGTCTTTCTTAGCAATGGTGGTTTTTAAAATTTCTTTTATCCCTCTTGACATTGGTGTTATGCAAATGCTTTTTATTTTTATCATTCTTTAAGCTGAATAACTGCTTTATGCTTCTTTAATAGTAAAAATGATTTTTTTATTGCTAAAACCATTTTAATTATTCTTTATTTTCATTTTTTAAAAAGGCGTTTCAGTTTATTTTTTATGGTTTGGGGCTTTTATTTTTTAATCGCATTTTTATTTCTTTGTGTGGTGTTTAGTGACTATTAGTTAATGATTATTTGGAAATCGTGAAATGATCTGGTCTGGTGTGACGTAGGTTCTAGAAAAAACATTTTCTTTAACGTGTAGATGTGTCATTCTTGTGTGATGTGGGCTCTCTCAACATGACACACAAGAATGACACATGTACGCAGAAAACAAACACTTTGAGTCCTGAAGATTATTTCAATAAAGATCAAAATGTTGGCACGATAAAGAAAATGTTTTTCTAAAACCTACGTAACACTGGACCACATTTCACAATTTCCAAATATTTTTTAAAAATTTTTGACCAGAGAAACTTCCATTGTGGTGGTTGCTAAAACATGATTGAATATTAATGTTTGTGACTCAACGTGTGTAGCCAATGCATGATAAAATAGAAAAAATGCAATATTTGAACCAATTTTTTGTTTTGCTTAATTAAAGAACTCTTACTACTGCAATATTGCTTGTTTACATTTCAATAAGGATTGCTTTACCATGCTTGGACTCACTTGGTCTGTAATATTTAAGCATTATTATTGGAATAATAATAAATAACATTTGCTGCATAAGTTGTAATTCTATTTATACTTATATTATTTTAGAGGGTCATTTTTGAAGACTTAGATGGAACATTGTACAGAGGCATTATAAGGAAATACGAATCACCAAAATATTATGTTAGGTTGATTGATGCATGTAAAGAAGTAAAAGTACAAAACACATTGTTATACCCAAGTACAATCATAACGTATAATAGTTTAGAAAAACAAGCACATTTAGTGGGTGTTTTTGGCTTAATTCCTTTTGAAATTTCCGATCAACATTGTATAACAAATTCCTTCATTGAGTAAGTACTGGTATTTTTATTTTAAAAAATCATCATTGAATGTTGTTAGTCCATTATTATGTTTCTTCTCTTTTCAAGGAATTTAAGAAGGTGGAACAGTTTCAATCCTGAGATAAACGATATACTGGATAGTTATAAAAAAGCGGCCGAATTTAAAATAAAATGCTATATTGATGATATTCCTTATGGAAAATTTAGACTTTTTGAAGGAACAAAAGTTTACAGTTTGTCTAAAGTGATCATAGACAAAAATATCGGCGTAGAGTCAACAGATTTTCCCAAAGGTAATTTCCCAATGGTAAAACATTTAGTTTAGATCTAACAAGTAAGGACCCTGCAGTTTGCTCACATACAATCACTGTCTGTCAGATGTGTTGTAGGATTTTACTGTCTTCAATGTTGATCAGTTATTTAATCGTCTGTGTTTTCAATTTGAGGTGAAATAGACTTAATTATAGTGTTTTTAATGTTGTTCTGGTTTATCAATATTTGTATGTTCATACTTTTGCAGACAGAAAAACTTGAAAACACATCTGATAGAAAATAAGTCAACCTGGGTGATCGAAGATGAAAAACAAGTTAACAGTAAACAGGCAACTGTGGTTAGTTTGAAAGACTGCTTGACTCCACGCTTGTGGATTGATTCCCCTCTCTAATTTTCTTTAATGCTCCCTGCCCCATAAAAATAATTGGTGTTTTAGTTCACATACAAAAAGTTGTTGATTATAACATTTTTACACCAACATTTTACCAAATCAAATTAATAAAAATTTGAATAATATAACTTACTAATGGGTTCTAGTTTTAAAAGTAATCAGTTTATGTGTTTTTCCCCTTAATTTATTTTATGTTCTTTCATTTTTTCTCATTTATTTTTCTATGGCTAATTTTTTAGAAGGAAAGTAATTAGATCATAAAAAATAATTAAATCTCGTTTTTATATAATTTTTCTTCTAAAAAATTGGCCCTAGGACAATAGTACAACAAGAAACAATTATTTAATTTATTTTTAGATATTATTGGAACACAATTTACTGAATTAATCGCTGAAAAATCCAAGATTAAGCAGCCTGTTGATGTTACAGTTCAAAAGGTAAATTATGTTCATTCAACTGTTCATGACAAAGCAAATACAGTTACAAAATGTTGTATACATATATTACAGGAAACAAGAACATCTGTTAAAAAGAAACCAAAATTTAAAGTAAGCCCACAGAGGAATTTAATTATTACAGCATTAGCTAATGGCATTGTCTTAGATTCTACACTACTAACAGAAGGTGCTAAAAATGTTTCTGTTGCACCATTAGAAAATTTTTATAAATCTTTAGTAAACTCATCCAAATTGACCAGAAATCAGCCAGATAAACTGTCAGAGTCATGTAATAAAATATCTAATAATCAAGCAATAATAGAGATTTCAACATTTTCTTCTTGGAAGAATATCACAAAAGAAGTGATGAGTAATAATAATAATAATGTCAAAATGAATGATGGGGGTGAGGAAAGAAAACTTCAAGTTAATGTTGTTAATGCAACTGCCGCTTTGAATGAACAAGAAAATTCTGAAGAAAAAATTAAATATTTATCAAATCCACATGAACCCGTCAAGCCAAAGATTGGTTGTGGCAGAGGGAAATTATTGAAACAGTTATTTAAGTCACACCACCAAAATCCAGAAGACAACAAATTCCCGTCCGAGAATAAATCACCTGATCAATCATCAGTAAACGTGAATGACAAATCCAACAAAAAAGAAGTTCATTGTGTGATGGAGCAGCCTTCATTAAATGCTGATGAGGATTTTAATTCCAAAAAAGATTTAGATTTGTCACCACAAGTTCCTTTAAATCAACCACAAAAATCAGATTGTATAAAATCAAATGATAAAAACATCGCAACACAAAACATCAATTCACAATATTCTAATCAGATAGATCGCTATAATTCTGGTTCAAGATACAAAAAAGAAACTATGAGTGTTTCAAGGAAGGTTGAACACATAGAAAATGTAAAAAAATGCAATAGAAAGAAAGGGCCTCCTAAAATTACAATTTCTGTTCCTCAAGTTACTTCTTACCAGTCTGCCCAAATATGTGAGAAGGCACAGCCATTACGTGAAGTTTTTATTGCCAGTGAGCCTTATAAACAAGTAGATCTGCCTAGCAAAATGAAGAGTAAAGAATGCATTGCTTCTTCTGAATCATCCAGCTCCTGTATAACAGACAGTTTTGAAACTTGTGTACCTGATACTGAGAAGAACATTACAGAATTAAATGTCTATAGTAAGGGTGCTGGTAGAGCAGCAATATTTAAAGCATTGTTTTCTCAAACTTCACCTTTAGGCAGGGTCCCCAAGCATATAGATGATAACGTAAAAGCTTGTCATCAATTTTCAGATGCTGAATCTGATGAATTATTACAACCAGAAAAAGACATTAAAAAATCTACTCAAAGTATATTAAATAAGTCAGAACTACCAGATTCTGTTTCATTTAAAAACGAAGCTAAAAATAATGCAAATGATACAGAAGAAATTTCACAGAGTTCAGAATTGTCACACCATAAAATACAAGGTGCAGCTTCTCTTAGTAAGAAACTAGGAAGAGGAAAATTGTTGTCTTTTCCATCTCAGTGGGCTACCACTTCAACTCCACTTCCATCTATTTCTTCAGACACAGATTGCAAAGAATCGTTAGACATATCTTCTATTCAACAAGCCAGTAGCACAGAAATTTCTGACACTGAGAGAATGGCTGAGCAAAAAAGAACAATAAACTTGTTAAAACCAAATGAGTACAACAAACAGACAAATTCAAATGAAAATTTGAAAGGTACCATTGACCTTTCAAAGGGTTTGAATGGAACAGAAGAACAAACTAATTTGTTAGATTCAAGTGATGATGATTTTTTCAACCCTGATTTGGATAAAAACAATTTAAACCTTGATAAATCTTCTTCAACATTGTCCGAATCAGCCGAAGAAAAATTATCTGTCTTTCCTGAATATGTTAAAGAAGAATTATCTTCTTCTTTTGGAACTAGTTCTAGTGAAGCAGAAAATGAGAAACCTAAAGTTACTGAGCTAGAAGAAAAATATAAGGAGTAAGTTTGTTGTTTTACATAACAAAATATTTAAATGTATTGACTATAAATTTATTACTGTTTTTAGGACGTTTCACATCGGAGAGAATTTAGAGAGAATGAAAGGAATAGGTGGGATACTCCATGGCAATACACAAGCCAAATTGGCATCATCACTTCAAGCCATCCCATTAAATAAACTAATAATGGCTGTTAGTTTAGTTTTCATGTATTAAAACTTTAAGAATACATATCTCTTGTCTATATATTTTTTCTTTTTTTTTAGAATTTGAGTTTCAGAAGGGTTACTGACTTGACAAGATGCCAAATTTTCTCAATACCAGTCTTGCTAGAAAACAGAAATTTTGTTCTTGTCGGTCCACCTAAAACAAAGAAAACAACTTGTTATCTATTGCCTCTTTTAACGCTTTTACTGAATGAGGAGTATTATTCAATGGTGTACTATCTTAATTACTATTAAAATCATATCTTGTATTTTATGTATTTGTAATATTTACTATAATGTTTTAAGCTTAAAGATGGCAACGGTCCAAAAGGAGTAATCATCGTTCCGACTGCTCAAAGAGTTAGATATGTAGCAAGCCTTTCTTCTTCATTTTGTGGAGCTAGGATTAACATTATCACTACACATGGAGGTGGTTTAGAATTAGAAAGAAAGGTACAGTGATTCCCTTATGTGAATTTTTAAGCAAACGTGTTCTATTAAATGTTAAGTGTATAACTGAAAATTAACTGACAGTAAGATTTTGTATAGGGGACACAGAAATAAAGAACATATACAATGGGTAAATAGAAAGAAAATGCATATAAACATTTTTCATTTTGGAATGTTTAATGAGCTGCCTGCCAGTGTAATAGAAAAAACAGATTTATTTGCCTTTTAAAATGATTTTGGAGAAAATGCTTGCTTGGTCCATTATTTTCATTTTTTTATTTGCAGGATGAATTAATAAATGGCTGTGATCTACTTATTACAACTCCAAGATGCTGGTTAAGGCTATTGAATCAACCACATGTAACCAACATAAGGCGTTTGTGCCACATTGTTTTTGACTCTGTTGATACATTATTTGATTTATTTCTTGATGAGGTACAATAATTATTTTATTTATTTATTTATTTTTAATTTTTGTCTAATTACTTCTTGATTTTGTCTTGTAGTTAAGGGAGATTTATATCAAAATCGCTAGTCTGGAAACATATAGAAAACAGTTTAACATAAAATACGGCATTCAGATGATATTTATTGCCGAAAGTTGGAGCAAAATTTTAGAAGAAATCACTTTGACTAAAATAAAAAATCCTGTACTCTGTATTACAGCACATTTAGAAGCGTCACTTTATGCGAGAATAAAGCCAACGTTGGTTATATTAAAGAAAGGAAACAAACTTAAAAAATTTCTAAGTAATAATTTCTTTAAAATTTTGAGAATTTTATTTATTTATTTTTAATTAAAAATTGTCATTGTAAAACTTGCTGTCTTCCTTTACCACACTTTTTTGTTCTGATGTTTAGAATTATAAGAAAATAAAAATTACTAAGTATGAGTTTAAATGTGTAATATTTAGTGACTATTATTGATGACTATTTAGAGATTGTGAAATACAGTGTGGTGTGATGTACATTTAGAAAACGTTTTTCTATAAGCCTACATCACACTAGACCGCTTCTCACAATCTGTAAATAATTATGAATATTCGGTGTTAACTACTAAATATAGCTTACGTGTATAATACGGAATTATTTCTTAGCCAAAAATTTCAGGAGGTGAAGTTTGGCCTAAAAGCAACTTAATTTGGGTTATCCATAATGAAAAATAAGAGGCAAAAATAAATAAGAAGACCATATTTACAAGACATAAATTTTATTTATTTAAATTTGAAGTAATAATGAAAATTGTGTTTTATTGCAGAATTAATCAATGATAATAACCTTGTGAGAACAGTTGTGGTTTGTAAAGATGCTAGTGAGGTGAAAAATGTCAGGCCATCTCTTTGCAACTACAGAGGAAATGTGTTAGTTGCCCATGAAGATATGCATCATTCAATCTTACAAGGTATTTTATTACAGTCCACTCTCAATAAGTTGAAATTCAAGGGGCTGGGCAAAATTGGTCGACTTATCAAGGTTGCTGATTTATGCAATAAGAAAAATTAAATAATGTACATTTTGAGATTTTATGAGGGACATAATTCTCACCTCACAGAAAACCATTTTCAACCCTTAACAGTACAGACTTGAAACTACTCCATGGCAAACAAAAAGACAAAAATGATTGGGTACTTAAAATCTTAGAAATGTACAAACATACTTTTTTGTTAATGGCTTGATGATCGATGCATATTAGCCAATGGAGATGATTATTATTGCATTCATATTGGGGGGGGGGATTATGAAAAAAAGGCCAAAGACAACAGTGTTAATCAAACCCACGACCCCGTCTATGAACTGCTGCGGTCCCCCAAACATGACACTTTTAATTCTAAAAATATTAATAAAATTATGCAATTTAAAAAGAAATGGACTGATTGTAACCATCTGGATGTATTGGAGGGATCCTAAATTTTGTCTGGCAATAACACTTAATTTTTCTCATTTCTTCACATACCACATTAACTTCACTTGATTTTGCTTAGTTTGACTTACTGAGGGGATGACACTCATGAGTTTGACTTCTAGTGATGAGCGCCATCTCACAGTCCTATTTTTCTTTGTTATTCACACATTTGACATCGAAGTAATATTTATCATATTAATGATAAGGGACCAGGAATTTATTCAACTGAACAAGAAATTTGACTTATAAAGAGTGACTATACTTTTGACCTTTTTTTTTTTTTTTTTTTCCCACCAACAGATATTCGTAACTCATGGATTTCACACATGGAAGGAACAATGCTTCTTTGCTCAGATGCTGTAGTCGCTGATCTCTGCATAACGAATGCACAATGGCTGATTAATTACTCTATATCAGAAAGTAAATCTGTTTTCAGTGAACGCTTTTCTGTGATTAAGGAACATTTCTACGATCGTATCAAGAACCCACAGGTATAATCAAATTCATCATGTATGTGTAATGTTTGTACTAAATATTTATTTTATCTTATACAGGCTGGAGTTCCAAACTGTAAAGTTCACATATTTGTAGAAGATGGAAATGAAACACAATTCCCCGACATAATAAAGTTCATCGAAAGGATTAACGCTAAGATACCAGATCATTTCAAAGCTTCAGTGAAAGTAGGTTCAAAGGATGAATAAATTCATCAAGTTCTTGTAAAATAATTTTTTTTTCCCAGATGATAGAGGAAGCAAAAGAGAAAACCAAGCATGATGAGGCATTCTGTGATCGTATGTTACAATTTGGTCGCTGTTGGAAGCGAGATACTTGTAAAAAACGTCATATTATTAATTTACACAAGGATAAACAGAGTTTGATACCTAGGTAGTGATCACTGCTAGTTTCAATTTTGTTTTCTCTTGTTAATTAAAAAGATTAATATATTCTTTGTTATAGTAAAGGATATTTAAAGTTGAAAATTCTTCGGGTTCATGATGCGACGCATTTCTCGGTGCGAATTTTAGCACACACCTCCGATATGAATATTACTGATATATCTGAAGTCCATTGGGACCACTTTCCATCTAGTTATGGTGTCATTTGTTTACAGATGACACAATATTTCAAAATCAGAGAAAATAGGTTAGCATTATTCAAAATAAATTATGTATATTTAACTTTTTTCTTTAATTATGAAACATTTTAAGGCGTCTGCATGGAAGGCCAAAAGTAGGAGATTATGTAGCTATTCAAAAAGAAGCTGATATATTATTTTTAAGGGGAGAAGTGTTAGAAATAACAGCAAGAGGGCCCAGATTAGATCCTACAGAGGTCCTTTTGGTGCTTATTGATGAAGGGCTTAAGACAAAAATGAAGGTTGTTTTGATGTGTTTTTGCTACCGTGAGAAGAGTAGAGAAGTTCTTGTTTTAGGTTGATGAACTTTATGAATTGCCAACATTTCTTCATGAGCCGCCTCCCCAAGCATTCGATGTTTTCTTGGGCAACCTCCGACCAATTGATTTGGACAATGCTTGGAGTTATGCTGCGACAAAAGTTGTCGAAAGGAGCATAAACGAAGCAGATGAAAAGAGCAACTCTAATGCTTTTTACATGGGAAAGGTAAATTAATTTAAATTTAATAGGATTTTTTTAAAATCGAAATTGTGCAAATTCTATGTTTAGATTAACTTGATTATTGGGAGAAATATCATAATGGAAAGCATCTGCTGTTATGTACAGTTGAATATTTCAAAATGCTACATTGTACAATTGTCCTTGAGGCAGCACATGCTGAAATCTGGATTTGCTCTTGATTCACCTAATCATATTAAAGTCTTGACGAATCTTAGTATTGCAGCTAATCTAATTGATCCACCAAAAGAATGTATTTTTTTATTTAATTATTTTTTATTCCTCCTATCTCTTATATAAATTATTATATCTTTAATCCAATTTTTTTTTGTATGCAGTGAAACAGAGAGAAACGGTAAAATTGAGTTTGAATAAAACTGTTTGGGCACATTTGCCTAAAGACAGTTTGATTCAAGTCACCCTGTCAATAGCAGAAAATCCATCGTTGTTCTTTGTTACACAAGTTCAATTAAATGATAGGTAAGATATTGTGATGCTAATTTACAGAAAAATAATATATAAAATTATTGAAATTATAGGCTTATTAACCTTAATAAAGATTTGAAAAAATCACTCGCTGAAAGACAGCGGCGTTTACCTATTGTAGAAATTGGAAGCTTGTGTGCTGTTAAAAATCCTGGTGATAATGAGTAAGTGCCATTCTCTTAAATATTAAATGAAATATGTCAATTTATTAATTATTTAATTATAAGTATTGTTTAATATTTTGTAAATGCCCACTAAAGCTCTTAGTTTATCACTAAGCAATAAGTCAATATTTGGCATACAAATTTAATTATTTTTTATGTAGGGGAAGAAGGTTCCAAAAATGCAATAAACCCGGGAGATACTATTCATAAAATGTTATTGTTACACTGGCCTGTCTTAATATTAATATAACAGAAAGTCAAATAACCAAGTCAGCCATAATTATAACTCGGGATGAGCTAGTTTCCTAAAAGGACTTAACACAAACGATGCATACCAATGCCAGTTTTTCCACATCCTGCTTGATGAACTGTTACTAACTTTAGTGGTCAGACTATAGACTATTCATTTATTGCTTTTCTATGACTATGGTTTTTGGGAAATGTCTTTCCTTTTTCTTTTTGCTCCCTACTTGAGGGTGACCGATCAGATTTGTCTTTTTTTTTAGTTTTATTTATTTATTTTAACGAGGGTTCACAACAGCAGAGGATATATCAACCCTCAGGGTGCCAGTGTTTTTTTTTCTTTTCTTTCTTAAAGCCCATTTGTAAGTATGTCAGATTTGAATGCAAGGCTGCTGGGATCCCGGACCTGGGACCTTTACCTTATAAGCGCTGTGTCAATGCTTAAACCGTTGTGGTTGTGGCCACCAACGCCCCTTGATTTATGTTCATATTTGCAACATATGTTTGACATTTCTTACCTATTTTTAATTTATAATAAGAACTATTCCTAACAGTTTAAAAGAATGTTTAATATTATTGTTGTTATTATTGTTTATAATAATTTTTAAGATGGAATAGAGCCACAGTTTTAAATGTTTGTGAAAATTCAGAAGTTGAGGTCTTTTTTGTTGATTATGGAGATAGAGTTATTGTGAATGTTGATCAGCTCTTTACTCTTCCTGATGAATTAGTCACGAGACTACCATTTCAAGTAAGTTTTTTAAATATTAATTTCCTAAAACCTCATAAACAAATAATTTGAGGGAAGTTAATTTCCCTTTTTAATCTTTTTTTTTTCTTCTTTTTTTTTAAATATTTATGTCTTTAGGCTGTTGAATGTGGATTATGTGGAATTATCCCTTTGAAATCTCAATTTTGGTGCAATGAAGCTACAGAATCTTTGCATGTTATGACAGAAAGTGATGCCTATAAAAAAGTGCTTTACCTCAAGGTAAATAAAATTTTTTTTAAATAAATGGAACTATCTTGTATACAAAATAACTTCGGTGTATATATTTGTATTGGAGTGTAGTAAATAAAAATTCATTCATTACTGTACATCTAAAGATGGATAAAATAAACGAAAAATATATAACGGATGAATTACAAAAGTCTTAAGAGTTGAATTGTAAAATATGAAGTTTAATTTTAGCTTAAATAATAAAATAAACACTTTCACAATGATTTTCTAGGTTTGTGATATCAGGTTAAAAGCTGATATTACAGGAGGACGACACTATGATGTTATAATTGTCGATACAGACTCAAATCCGGATTTCGATCGCTATATCAATGTCAATATGGTGTACAAAGGATATGCTAATTGGAATTTCGAGACAAAACATTACCTTGATAATGCTCCAAAAGAGTTTGAAGCAATAGCAAAGCGTGATACAAGTGTCAACACCCAAGATCTGCAATATGAGGCCGATGATGAAGAAGATGAAGACTGGGACAAGAGCTGCACCAACAAACAAATGAACCTATTCAACGGAAGTTACGCAGATGTTGATTCAAGTTTGGCATATCCAAGTGACACTAGCAACAGTCAAAGCCAAAATGATGTTATAGATGTGGGAAATTTTGAGTTAGTTGGAGTCGATTCATTGGTTAATTCTTATATGAAAAAATTTGGATTTGATGCAAACACTGTAAGTACCAAATTAAATCTTATATTAATAAGTCTTTCCTTTCATTATATAATTTAGGTGTACATATATCTAATACAGAAGAAAAATGAAATCAAATGAAATGTTTGATACTTTATTCACAATTTGACGATAATGATTTGCTTGTCTGACACTATTTTATAAATTATGATAAACTGTATTAAAAAATAAAATTATAATCCCCTATTTTGGATATTTGAAGTTCCAGTACTCTGAAGACTATAATGCACCTCAAGAAGCATCCATGCTGGATTTGTCAATCATTTTAAAATTACAGAGCTGATTGTAGGAACTCACCACTAAACAAAAACAAATTGACCGTTGGTTCTATCAGTAATTTGATTCAGACGATCTGGTAGTAGAACTACGCTGTGGTCTGAATCTGAACAGAGTTGTAAATATTATGTGTTGTTGCACACACCTGATCTGATCTTAGATGAGATGTCCAATTCACATCCTTGTTGGTTCCAACAATATTATCAGACTGTTGATTAGGCAATGTTAAATTGACCATTACATTACCATATCAGGTGGTGGGTGTGTTGTCCAATTTATTTACCGGTTTATTAATGTCTGTGCTGCAATTTTTGCTATATGACTCAGCTCTTTATAATTCCCAATCTTTATTTTAATTGTATTTTTCCCCCTAAACAAGTTGGCTCCATCTTGTGCTAATCCATTTTTGTTATCCATGGTGGAACCCAATTTGTCATGTACAATAGCTCTCTGGTGCTTAACAGTAATGTCTACTTTTTTTAAATAAATTAATTACATTTATATAATTGATATTATATGGCAAGAGTTGTTTACTCTGTAACGTTAAGTAATGAAATAGACAACAGTAGAAAATTCAGTTTGGATATGTAGTTGAATAAAAGTAATTTCAACTACCTACAATAATTCTTCCTTTATTTTATGTAATCATTCAAAATGGGTAAAAATTAATTAAAATAGCCAAACACATACACAAAAAAGCCAATTATTGGTTTTCACAGAATAAATAAAAAATTCACTTCGAGTCAAAAGAAAATTGAAACGACTGTAACCATTGATGTTTTTGCCCTTCCTGAGGCAGCCCTAGGAATTTCAAACAAATTGTGTAGCAGGTAAAGTGGAGACAGTTTAAAAAGGAAGGACGCAGAACTTGCCTCCACCACACACAGTACCATAGTTGGTCTAACACATGTTTTGTCTTGTGAACTCAACATGTTAAAAGGAATTTCTAGTTGTTATAAGGACATTTATTATATTAAATCAAACAAATATAATTTTTTAAAAATTAATCTTTGTGATTTAGGCCACTAAATCTCCATTACCTGCACTGTTACCAAAGAAAAGCAGCTGTACAGACGTTGAATCAGAGGGCCAACAAAATAAGACAGACCACTTTGAAGCTACAAAATCCCCTCTTCCAGAAATAGATGAAATATTAGAATCAGACGTTTCAGTAGATTTTGGTGAAGATAATGATGATTTGAGTGAAGAAGAAGATAAAATTCCACATGTGGAAACAGTTACACATATCCTTACACCGAATATATATTGGAGGCAAAACCCCAATCATGTCTGGATCAAGATTTTAATACCTGATGTTAAGTTGTATAAACTGTTCTACACATACTCTTATTTAATTTTTCAGTAAGGGTCTGTGCTTTGAGATTACAAGTGTAAAAAAAAAAGTATTAATTGTTTGTTTTCAGTGCTTTTGTCAATGGAAAAATATACTGGCTAGATATAAATTTTTTTGGTCCTACAATACCAGAAGGCTTTTCATATAAACTGACCGGGCAGTATGTAGAAGTGAAACTCGAAAAGACTTTAAAAGGTAAGTATTCAATTTGGAATTTGTTCCTTTCTTGAAAAACAATAATGAAAATTTTGTAGGTCATGAATGGTTTCGCTTGACTTATTCAAAAGTAAAAGCTCATCACATAAAACTAGATCCAAGTTCAAAACAATTGCCAGATCCATTTGAAGAATCTTACGTTGATGCATTTCTTAAAATTGGTATGTTTTATCTTTGCACCTTAATTTGTAATATAAATGTTTTTCCTGTAATAATTATTTTAATATTATTTTTTAGGAGAAGAAAGACAAAAATTAACTGTAAATTCATCACATGAGTCACGTGGAAACATTTCTAGAAATGCATTTGCGTACCCTGATCGTAATAGTGAGACTGAATCAGATACTGGTTCAGATTTACATGAATTTGATCCCATTCCCAATGATCCTTTTGACCCACTTTGCTGAGGCATTTATGAAGAAATTTTGGAAAATTTTAAGACTGAAATTTTTTTATTTCTTTTTTAACTTGCACTTTAAAAGACACCATTTGAATATTGTGATAATTGTAAAATTTAATAAGAATAAAACTATTTTTACCTAAAGATATAATTTGATAGTCAATATTGTAATATGTTTAATTTTAAAACTTTTATTGTTTTGTAAAATAGTTGTTTTTAGTCACTAATACTCTTGATTAATATCATTTGAATTTATTGTCATTAAATAATAATTTTCCTATCAAGAGTTTTTAGTTAGTCGATTAACATTTGTGAAAAAAAAATTTATAAATTTTTGTATTTTGCTATCATTAACACGCTGTTCAGATCAGATTTATGTGTGAAATGAATATTTTTATTGTAGTTTATAAAAATATAGTTTTTTTTGTTTACTTATGTATTTCTATGAATCTATGACGTACTACATAATGTACATAATGGTGTATTGAAAATTATTTTTATTTGGACCAAATTAGGTTTAACAGATAGTTCAAGAAGATTCCAAATTATGTTTGGCAATTTAGAAAATATAGTACATACAAAATATGAAAATCTATTTTTTTTTTTTTTTGTACAATAATCATTCTATTATAACACAATTTTAACTAACAAAATTAAAAAAAAAAAATTGATTATTGCTTTCTCATTTAGGCAGTAAATTAATATCAACGTTATTGTGAAAACCTTTTTCATTTTGACTTTTTGGACATTAATGAGTGTTTAAAGAAAAGAAAAAATTAAAAATTCCTTCCCCCCTCATGATATGTTGTTTATTCTATTTAAATACATTTCTCTTGGTAGTAAATCTTTTTTTTTTTTCAAAAACACTTTTTCAGCATTGTAAGTGCTGCATTGGGGAGAAATTGAAGATACATATTTTATCCTCAGTTACATATAGACAACCTAAGATTTTAGCCTATTTTGGAAACATCTATGTACATTTGGATGGAGTATTTATCTTTAATTTAATAAAATCTATGTATACACGCATTACTTGATGTATTTTGCTTATTAATTTTGGATAGTTCGAAATAAAAGAATAATTTCTATAAAGTACAGGTGGGTATTTTGATAGGCTTCTTAAGTATTTTTGGGCTTTGTACATAAAGAAGATCGTAAAAATTGGTAGAAGTTAATGGTATATACACAGTTTACTTCCCACTAAAGGATGTCACAATATATTTCAGGTTAATGTAAAAATTGAGGACAAGATCTTTGAGTTTGAGGACGGTCCACTCAACTAGCTAAAATACCGACTACAGGGCTTATTCTTAGAGCTTCATTATGACTAGTTTTCTATTGTTTGGGTCATATTCTTTTTAGCTGAATCGTATGCTAATAAGCCATAAACCATTCTTGATCGCATAAACGTTTTATAAAACTTAATCATTGTAAGTCCACACCCTCCTATCACACGTTACTCAAAATGTGAATATGTGGTATAGGAAGAGGCTTGCAAGAAAAACTTCAATTCTAGTCAACCTTTCTGTATATATATTACCTTCATCAGGGCTTTAAATACTTTTAGACCGGTAAGGGTGAAAACTGTACGACTACAAAGCAAATGTAAACACCACTAGCTAATTGCAGATTTCACCTGGTCTATCAACCCAAATACTTCTTTCAATTAATTAATCGTTTTATCAATTCAACCAAAACCTTACATAAAAAGATTAATTTTTATTTTTCTGCCATACAAAACCCCTAACTTTTTATTGATAGATATTTATATTGCTATTGTTAGTTGCTTGTAGAAATTTTTCATCTCCATCCAGATTATTATGTGTACTAGGAATAAGACTAAATCAATCAATAAAACAATGCGAACTTTGCTTTCCTATTATTTTCACTGTTGTCGAAGTCTAGTGTCATTTATCACCACTAAGAATAAGTTAGGACTTAAAGCATACCTTGGAGAAGGGGGTTAACAAGTAGTCACAACCAACACTCACCCTAAATGTCCTATTTGCATTTTGCCATTTACTCCATTTTTTGTAGTATTCTGTTTCAATGTGCAGTAATTAGTACATTGTAAATAATTTAGGAAATAATTGTTAATAAGATGTAAATATGGAAATAATTACTGAATTTGTAAATAATTGTAATTTTTTACCACACATTCAGACTTTATTTATTTTAATAATATGCTTTAAAAACATTTTATGTATACGAAAATATATTTTTACAATTGTGCAATGTTTGTCATCATAAATAAATTTAATATATAAGTTTAAAAAAATTAAGTGAATTTCATTTTTTATTCACTTCCATACTACCTCCCCATGTTTTTTTTTTTTTTTTTTTTTTTTTTTTTTTTTAATTTATTTAGTATTAGAGAGTACACATTAGTCAATTTTTTCATAATATATGGGTGGGTGTAGATAAATATTGCTGGTTTCCTTAATCTGACTTTCCTGCATACACATACACAAAAGTCTAAAGTAAATTATTTGAGCAACATTTTAATTATATTAAAAATAATATATTTTCAAAAAAATCAACACATATTGGGAAGGTTTTTAAAAATCAGTGTGGTAGCGAATGTGTTAACTAGCTAAGAAAAAGGTAAAGTACCATAAAATAAAAGACAATGTAGAATTAGATTAAATTATTTTTATAATATCACAATCTTATATAATCAATACCTAGTTCTGAAACTGTATGCTTGGCTTTTGTGTAATTTCAATATGTATATATTTTTTTAAAATAATTTTTCTTTTTAAGGAATACAATGATAAGACACAACTACCTTAGACATTTAATATCAAATAACAAATTAAAATAATATGAAAGCATTTGATAATACGTTTGTAGAATAATACATTTTTTTTTAAAAGTGAATTTAATATTTTATGGATGCATTTTGGGTTTGCATGTAAAATGTCATTTCGCATTTTAGATCTCATTTGTAATAAATAGTAATATTTCCTCTAATTAATGACTACATGTATAGATGAAATAAACATGATTTTATTTCTTTGAAACATGGTCTTTTGTACTTTTTACAAATAAATTTTTTGGAAAAACTTACTTTCTTCCTAGAATATTATTGCAACAATTGGCTTATTTTCTTATGTGTACTAAACAATTAAAGGAACTAATTATTTATACAAACAACTGAATCAAACATACACGTAGCTGTAGCAGATAATATACGCCATATATCACTATTTATTATGGATTTATTTGTATGGAACCCTAAATTAAGCGATACTTTTGATATCTAACAACAATAAAAGACTAAGACCCTTTTGTGCCAAGAAGAATAAAAGGCTTAATTTAGTTCCATTGACATTTAATAATGACCTAAAAATTAAGAGGCACTTAAAATGTTTTTCTATTTTTTTCTTTCAGTAATTGTTATTCCTTATGCTTATAGACATCATGAGGCCGTTTCCTGATTTCCTAAATTGATAGATGAGCTGTGACCAATGCCATCCTGGGTCCAATGAGATATATTAGAAGGCATAGAAGGAGGACGATCAGGATTGGCCGCTGCATCGATATCTAAGAAATAATTTCCTTGCACATTTGACTGAACTGGCACCTAATAAAAATTCAAAAAGGCGGTGAATAAATTTGAAATAAGCAATTGGATGAGAGATGCAGAAAAACAAACCTCCGGAGACTGAGGTGAAGGGTGCAGATATTCATCCACTGATGCTCTGCTGGCTGCAGCCCTGATCTGAACTCTTTCTGATTCCCTGGCTTCTAACCTAAATATACTTTCTTTAACTTCTTTATTGCTATATTGATCAATCCTGAAATTGATTGTATAATTATGTGTGGTTTTTATTTTACAATAAACACAAATTCTCTTACTTATCATAAATAACTGCATGTATGCCAAGATCTTTCAAATGTTTAATTGTTGCAGTATCATTATTATCATCCCCCCAGCAAAACAAAACCAAACCGGCTCTTTTCACTAAATTCACTTGGGAGGAGTCTCTCAAAAGATCTTCAGTATGTACATTTATTCCCTGTAAAAAATGAAAATAGATTAAATTTGTTCCAGTTTAAGTTTAACTTTGCAGATGAATTAAAATATATATTTATAGATAGTTGAGCGAGGGAGAAACAGAAATAGAGATTGAAAGTGTGTGGAGAGAAACAAAGGTATATAGATGAGAAATTTTTTACACTGCAATATTTAAAAAATAAAACATATTGTGAAAGTCTGTTTTAAGGAATGGTACAAATATTACCAAAATGTCCATCCCAACTGCATAGTGAACAGCCATAGGTACATTTTGGCATCTCGGATCATGATAAGCTGGATACTTGTCTGTAATCCCCTGCGTTAAAAACATAACAGGGTATCTGTTTTGTTTAAGGCGGATCCTGAAATAATAAAAGAAACCATTTTAACCTTGAGCATAGGCAATGACCAATATGGCTGATTCTGTTAAGGAGAAAAGACCCTGAAAAAGAGACAATTTTAGGGAATTATTTCTAAACGATAACATTAACTTTAATCATTGAGCTCAAAATTCCTAAACAGCTGAAGAAAACCTATGAATCTTAACTAGTTAGACATCCAAAAATATATGTAAAATGAAATAAAAAGCAATCGTCAACTCTTCCCCCTGTTGTTCAGTAATGTTTGCCTTAAATAAAAATGGAATATTTCAATTTAACTAAAAATTTGTTTTGATATTAGAAGAGAATTAATTATAAATTAAAAAATTGATTTGAATCTGACATAAAAAGTAAATTTCACTGGAAACATAATAACGAATGTTTTCCTTCCAAATATATCATAAAAATCTTTATATTTACCATCATACCACTCACTCCTTGTTATCATTCTATGGAATAAAAAACAAAAATAAGTGAAGATGGCAAAAGATTTAGATATTTTGTTATAAAGCAAATAAACGAAATTTAATCTGATGTCTTCTAATAAAAGTTTAATATCAATGAAGTCTTTAGTTCCCATTGTTTATGTCAGCAGAGAAAAAGCACTTTTTAAATTTTTTTCAAAATTCTGTTGAATTTATAAATTTTTTAATCATAAAATTCTTTAGAGTTACAAATAGTCTTTTTTAATTTCCTTTAATATCAGATTATTCACTCTGCTGTTTGATTTTCTTTAATGATACTGAAGAATTCATTAATAAGCTTTGCTTTATTACAAAATGTGTGGTACCATCCTTTCAATCAATAGAATACTTAAAAAAAACGTTTTTGTAAGGTAAGCATTATTGTTCTAGTTGCATTATATAGTTGTTATTAATTTGAAGTTTTATGAGAGAAAAAATAAAAACTGTAAAATTAATCCTAATAATATGCAAGTTAATTAAATTCAGCAATTTGATCAATACAATTTGTGAATTGGAACACCCAAAATATTTTTCCTCAGACAAATTTTGTGTTCTGTCAATCTCTGTTGTGTGGAACAGATGAGTCCAAAAAGTATTGATCAAAATACTTGCTAACAAATTAATTGCACTTTCAAATCCTTGCCAGTATTAATTAGAAAGTGTATGAAATATTCCATTTTTTTACATTCAATAAAAGCCCTTACAAACTCTCACAAATAAATATACATGAGTTATAAAACACAATATATTACTAACATAGTACAGATGTCTGGATGGAAGCAAGAAAATATGATATTCCTTGAACCTGCATGCTGTAGTACTACCTCAAGTACAGTGTCCAAGTATAGATTGAGATCAAATGGGTGGTATAATTCATAAGTACCATCCTGAAATCATAATAAACATCATGTGTATCCCTCTATACGCGAGATAGAGAGAGGAATTTACGCTGCTGAAAGATTTAACAATTTTCTAAGGTGTGAATTTTTTTTTGTTTTAACGAAATAATCTTTAACAAATCTTTTTTTTTTTAATAAGAATATCTAATAGTTTGTATTGGAACAAAACAAACAAACAAAAAATAAAATTAAAGAAAGAAAGACTAGAAAGTATAATCTGTACTTACCCAAAATTAATTGTAAATAAGTCAGTTACTGTAATTGAATTCATAGTAAAAAAAAATTATACAATAGACTCTCATTATTTGCATGTAATACATCCCAAGTTAACCGTGTATAAATAGATTTGCAGATAATACGAAATACCTCGAATTTCTGGCTTCAAATTTTTATTTTATCTGCATATACACTTTCTATGTATTATATGCCTATTGTCAATGATATGTATGACCTTATGTACGCATATTTCAGGGGTTTTTTCAATAAGAAAATACATAAAGTATATTTCACACAGGAATACAGTATGAATACATCCATAGGTGCACAAGTATACATGGCATCAAAACAAATGATATTGATATTGATTGATGACATTTTATGGGCTTAAAAAAGAAATATTAAATTTAAGATTTAAAAAAAATGCTGATGAGTGAAAGCACGGATAATCAGTCTTCTCTATTTCAGAATTATTAAGACAAGAATTTTCTCTGCGTGAAATGATCACATTCATAATTCATCACAAATGATCAAATTCATAATTCTCAACCATTTCTTGTACAAAGTAGTATAGTGTTAATACTATCAAATGTTAAATTTTGTTTTGAAGAACGATTATATGATTTTTATAAATCTACAGAAATGCTTTTTGTCTTTTCCGTCAAACTTTTGTTTGCTCAAACATTAATATTTTTTACTAAAGAGTTTAAAGTAAAACATGTGCTGATAAACAATGAGGGCTTTAAAATCTAACTCCCTTTTGAGCTTTGGTACACCGATAAGAGGGGTCAGGTTGCAAAATAATATTATATAAATTTATTCTAAATTACAATGAAAAACTTGCATTAGAAACATTGGACACCCTTAACATGAAATGTAAATAGTTAAAAACAAGTAAAACAAGACAAATTTTTAGCGAATTAAACAACAAAAAAGTACATATTACAAAAAGTTATAAGTAGCACACTCGAATGAAGACAACCTTATTTTTCCCTAAGTACCATTTTCCTTTAAGATTAATTATACTCTTTTCAGTTGATTATCAATCATTGTTTTATAACTGAAATTTTTCTAATCTAATCTCAAATGAGAAACGTTTGATAATGTTTTTGATCTAGAATGAAGTTTCCCTCAACAATTGGTTTATATCATCTTATTTGAAAGTTTAATTCAGATCAAACTTTTTTATGTGAAACCAAATAAATACCAATTAAATATATGTGAAAACAAGTAATTTCAAATGATTTGCTTTTAATCATCTTTTAATCATTCTGATTGGTCAAGACACATTCATATTCTGTATGTTATTTTCAGTCAAGTCCTTTTACATTTGTAAAATGGAATGGGGTCTGTTGTATCTATTTTGGAATAACTTTCTGCCATGATGCCCAATGTATTTTTTCCTCTGCTCTTACTGGTTTTTTAAGTACACCAGTTCTATTGAGTTGTATAGTCCTGCCAATTGTTTTGTTTTTATGTCAAATAGACTGATTTTCTATATACGTGAAAGCACAAATGTATGCTTTATTATTTGTTTGCACTCTTATCTTTATTAGTTGTAGCTGTTTTTGTATTTGCCCTAGATTGGATAGATTTTAACCAGTTTATCATGTAATTCAGTATTGTGCCTGTGAACTGTTTGATTGGGTCTATGTGCATTACATTGTTGATGTGTTCCTTTTTATATGTGTTGAATTGAGTTTGTTGTTGTCTTTTTGTTGGTTAGGAAAAGGAAATTTATGCTGTGCTTTTATTTATTGAGGTCAATTTTATATTTTAACAAGGTCTTAAGGTAGTAGTATTGTTGTAAGACTAATTCAATGGTATGGCTGTCTGAACAAACTTATCAAGAAAGCCAACACTGATGACACATACCAAAAGTGGGCTACATTATCAGGTTCTTATCTTGTAAATCACACCACAATGTAACACAATATGAAGTGGTCATAAAGAGCAATAATTTGTTGTTATCAAACTTGATCCCTAAAATGTAGATTTCAGGGTATATATGCATAAGAAAAAAAAGAAAAAAAAATGCATTTCAAAATTTAGACCAGAATTTTTCATTGTAATGACCACTGGCACCTATCATTCACTTTCAAAATTACAATTTGAAAAAAGTTAAAAATTTTAATCATTCTTTACCCCTAAAATCTATGATTAGATTTCTTATACATAAAAATTTCAAAATTATAATCACCTTTAATTGCATTGTCCATTTAATTTCAATGTTGAAACCAACACTTGGATCCAAGATTTCCAGAGCTTGTTGCAATGTTGGGAAGGGTTGGTGTTCTTCAAGGTGTTCATCTGAAAATCTGCTATTGCCCGTGGTATTTTCACGAATGTGATAAAGCTAGAAAAACAAATAATAAAACTATGCAATGCTCTTGGAATTTTTTAATTTTTTTAAACATAAATTCTGGCATAGAATAAATACTCTTGAATAAAGTCATCATGCATCAAGCAGTGTTAACAGAAATTATCTAAGCAATAAACAAATAGAAAAAATTCAACAGTGCTTAGTATACTCAATGCCGCATTTCATTTATCAAATTACATTTCATTCAATATAGTGGCAGACTGTAAGGTTTTGTGTAAATATAATATCTTTTAAATTGATTCTTAAAGTTGAGAATGAAGACAGAAAGAGAGGAGAGAATAAAGAGTGAGAAGATACATTACTAAATGATTATGTGGAGAGTTTAAGCATTTCCACAAGTTTTCTGATTTATTAACAAGGCCTAATCACAAGGCAATAGTAATATAACTTGTAAACAAAACAAAGTGTGCTGGATAATGTCACTTTACTGATACAACAGGCAATTGTGTTGCAGTTCACAGCTTAAAATTAAAAGTAAAACACACAGTTGTTATGAGTCAGAATGTACTGACAGTTCGAAGTAGGAGAAAACGATGTGCTGTTATACAAAAACCTGGCCGCATTAAAACATTTAGTTGGAAAATGGGAAAATTGTCATTATAGTTAGTATTAATCACAAACAATCTAGATCAAGACTTAATTCATAATAATTTGGAACTGCAAGTACATAAAAAAACCCATTATAATACAAACATGAAAATCAAAGCATGTACTTTTATAGTTTCAAATTAATCAAATCATGAAAAATAAGTAAAATAGACTGCCAAATAAACTTTACTTCATAAACTTGAAGAAAGAAAAAAATGAAAGCCAAGAAATAAAACTTGAATATCATACAGCATGCAAATGAAAAAAAATTCAACATTTTATTTCAAAATAACGGATTTGATGGGTTGCTAATAGTGAAATAGCGTCTTAATTGGAGAGGATGCAAGGACAGGCAAGTTAACAGCCCATCGCTTACCGTCCCATCATCCTCTTCGGTCTCTTTAAAGTGTAGTACTTTACTGGGCAAAGGCCCCTCACTTATATCCTGTCCAACATACCGTACTTTTAACATAAAAGGGTACAATTTTCAAGAAAAACAATTATATTGTTTAAGGCTTTGAGATGATACATAGAATATCCAATAATAAAATAAAATTGAATGTGTCTTTAAAAATTATGTTATAAATGTATTTTTATGGTAATTTTTTGGGGTATTTATCTATTTCTTGGAGTGAAAATTAATTAATTAATTGTCAACTCAAATTAATTATTCCATACAAAATAAGTTTTTTTTAAACTTAAATATAGAAAATGTTAATCAGTATAACTTCAAAATTAAAGCAGATAAAAGAAAGGGAAAAATTAATTTAAAATTAATTTAATTAATGATTAATTAAAATAAATAAAATAATAATTTAATTATTATAATACTCAATTTTGATGTTTAAATGAATTTACAAGGATTATTTTTATATTATTTATATATACCTTTAGTCTTTGCAGTTGTTCAAGAGAAAGATCTTTGACTGGAAGTTGTATCATTTCATCTGGTATTTGCATTGCCTTTTTCCGTTTCATGGAAATCGCAACATAGAAATCATGATACAACACAGGAATGAGATCCCTCGAGAGTTGAACATCAAACTCTACGAAGTCAGCACCATGAGAAGCTGCACTTTTCAGAGAAGCAATTGTGTTTTCCCTTACTTCTGCACATCTTCAATACAGCAGAAATTATTTTCAATTGTAATATTTTAATCTATGGTACAAACTAATCCACATACTGTTTAATGTCTCCTTTAAAAGAAGTGCCAGAACCTCTATGACCAACATCTAATCCATGCCAAGATTCCTTCCACTGACGATGTAAGGAATAGCTTAAGTTGCACGTGTAATTTGGTGTAGGTCTTATGACAAGGTAGTCGACTATAAAACCAATTTAAAAGGCCGATGAATGAATAAAAATGGGAAAAAAACTATTAAAACCCAAAACTAATGCCTGTAGAAATTTGTTTCTGCTAAATTTTAAGAAAAAATATACTCTAAAATGAAATAAACCATCTCCAGTTTCTATAGCATTTTTATGTTGTCAACAATAATTGCATTAAAAAAAAATATTACCTGTCACTTGTCCAATCGGTCGATGGCGCACACTGGTAATCGGGATTGCTATTTGCCCTTCACTTCTGTTCATTGAGCTCGGAAGGATGTAGCTGAACCCAAAGTGGCATGGCGGCTCATCTTCGCATGTCCGTGTTGGATAAGCGTAGAAGTCCATCAACACTGCCTGCATTCACAGCATTCTTCACTAATCCTATATGCTACCAAATAGTGTATATGCCCATGAGAACTTATGCAAAACCAACAGCAAATCCAAATTATGAAATCCCGATTTAATTTCTTCTTCACACGAGATTTTTTAATTGAAATTTTAATAGAATTTGAGATTGAGAAAACATACTAAATTACACTTAAGTTCTTTTATTAATTCATGAAACTGTCACTCTTCTCAATAATACTAGCAAGTTCCCAAAAATAAAAATAAAATTGTTGAAAAACAAAACAATACAAAAATTTTTACTATCAGTGGTGCATTTTTCCCCTGTGGACACAACAATTTCTATGACTAATCTTAAATATTTTTGTACTACTGTGTCTTAACTTCTTTTGAGTAATCAACTGTGCTTGAATCTACCCCTGAAATGATTTTTGATTTATTCAGACTATGAAATTTTGGTCAATCCAAACCTAACGCATTAACATATTGCTATAAAGAATAGAAGAAGCTGTTGTAATTATAAAACGAGGTTTTTGACAAATTTTGAAAATTACAAGTGTATAAACTTCAGCATATAACAATGGAAACTATTCGTTACATAAAAACATACAAAAGTGCCAGAGACTACAAATGTTTACATTTTTAATATGGTGACTTTGCATGGTGCAACATATGTTATGCCAACCTTCTAGGTGTTAGCCACAGTGCAGGATCACAGTCTGTGTCCTCTCGTTTATACTTTTTTTAACTTCCCATCCATTTCACCCAGTACACATGTTGAAGGGCCATCTCACAATGGGTGAAAGTGTCACTGGCTTTGGTTGAATTGTTTTACAATTATTCTGTGAAAACCATAGTTTGCATTTCTGGGTTCCCATTTGGCAAGGTTTTTTTTACCAAAAATGAAATTGAAAGTTTTAGAAGGGTGCCTTGTTAAAGGAAATTTAACGGTTTTCAATTTTTTTCTTCTTCCCAAAAATGAAGTTTAAGAGCTATGAGTAGATTTATTACAAAAAGCATAGGAAGTTTTTAATCTGTAAATGGTTGGAGAATCGGACCATGGCTCATGCAAACTTTTTTGGAGCATTTCAGTGTAGAAGCACCTGAGAAACTTAGTTGTACAAGTAGTGGCCACCACCCTGTATATCACCTATACATACATATATACCGCACTACAAACTAAGGATTAATGAAGGCCTAATATATAAAAAAAAATCACTTAAACATGTTGTGCATAAAAATGAGAAATTGTGTTTAATCTTTCCCCCATATGTTTGTAAGTTAAACCGTACATTTACTCTTTGTAAAACCAAATGTTAATACAAATAAATTCATTCTAACTTAACTTTTTATTTTAAATTATTAGATTTAAACGAGTCATGTAGTTACTTACCACAAGTTCTAAGTTAGTCACAAGGACTTGAAATACTATGAAGTCTTCCTTGTTGTAAACTCTTCCGAACTGCTCTTGGAATCTAAATATCCTTTCGCTCGCATTAAGAACCTCAAAAAGTAATGTAAGTTAGTTTTTATGATGAATTATATAGAAAAGAAAGCAGAACTTACAGCGATTTCTGTTATTGGCCAGCCTTCTTTTTTGTCTGAAATATCCATTGTTTCAAGGCTCAGACCATCATCAGCCATTTCAGGCTGGGTTAGGCTATTCGCTCGAGAAAGATTGATCGGGGTTACTTTAATAAATATCTGCAATGATAGTTTCAATTACTACTTCTTTCTTTTAAAAACAATGATAATAATCGTACTTCTTTATCTTTTAACTTTGATTTCCAAATTTGGAGATGTTCGCCAAACAGTTTCAACTGGATAGCGGTTTCTGTTGTAAGCCATCCTCTGTCAAGTTTTTCTTTATTGTCATAAAATCCCATCACTTCAACTTCAGCCGGCCTTTCAGGGCAATTGTACATCACTAAAAAAAAGTTTTTACATGATGTTTGACATTATTTAAAGCATTGCAACTAACTTTTTTTAGGGATAAATCTTGGTTGTCTATTTGTTTCCCATCTTCTAACTATATGATGTTTCTGTAAAATTCTACTTCCATCAGGCTCTACTAAAATACATATCACATATCGATACTCCACATCCTGGTTTGTAGGGAGCTTAACTGTGCCAGTCCAAACTGTATCATTTCTTGAAAAATACAGGCACGATGAAACACACCTTTAAGTAAACACACTCAAAACATAATCACATACCCATCATCATCTTTTTCCTTAGAAAGGACGAATACTTCATCGTGTTTCCAATTACCTAGTACATCACAGTTCCCAGTGACACACATGGTCTCCCCTGGATTGAGATCGGCTCTGACTTTGAAGACCCATTTTCTTTTCGGAGGAATTTTTTCAATGTCAAATGGTTCAAAGTCTTCGTCTTGTTTATCTCTAACTGAGTCATCAATAGAACTTGCTTTTTTCTTTAGGTAGGCTTCATTATTCCACCAACGCATCATCTTTCAATAGATTTTCTACAAGGCAAAAGTAATTACAAACAATTTGTCACATTGATAGCACACAACAATATAACTAACTGTTAACAGGAGGATTATTCAAAATTTGTGCCCAAAATGATTACTATCACCTTTACAAGTGGGATAAAATTCCAATTTTTATCTTTTAATTTGTATTATTACTAAGCTTCTTAATCAACCTGCACGTCAAATTTTAAAGGTTTTTCTCTGAGCTTAGTTTCAATATAAGTAACTCCAACTTCACATTTACTACAAATATATTATTATTATTATTACAAAAAAAATATAAACCTAACTCATCACAAAATTAATTTTGTACTGTTAAAAACCTAAGCGTACAATTAATCTATTATTACAATTAAATTAAAGACTGTAGAGTATTTGTTTTATATTTAATGGGGAATGATGTGAAATAATATTACAAATAAATTTAAAAAATGTTACTAACAGAAAATCACAGGTCATATGGGCAATGATAATTAAAAATTACAATAATTCCTTAAAATTGAACTTAAGTTATGAACCTGGGTTTTGTAATACAATTTTTCTCGCACGAAATCCTGAAAACTTACATTACATCTCAGTGAAAGCTGCTTTAACATTCAATAAGGTATTTTATTATTTTTTTAGTTGAATATAAAAATAAACTAAATTTTTTTTTTGTATTGGCTTTATAGCTATAAACCATGAAGAAATCAAGTTGAGAAAACAATCTTTGTGTACTCAGTGTTTTAAATGAAATTAAAAATCTAAGAAAAAAAATCTAAATAAATTCATCAATTATTTTTAAAGTAAAAATCTTGTGAAAAGTTGTGATTTGTAATAACTGTAATAATTAACCAATTAGCAATTATGGAAATTTTCTATGGTAATCTAAATAATTAGGGGAAAAAATATTGTACAAATACTCTTAAAATAGAGAAGCTGTGAAAGTCATTTGAAAATTAATTTCCGTTTGAACAATTACAGAAGTAGTGACTTTATGAAACAAGAAAACCAAATGAAAATTATTTTTCCAGTTTTTTTCTCCCACAAAAGTGTTTTCTGTACAAACACAATTTTAACAGATTTTCTTCTGCCCCTCTCTCTGGGTCCTCAGCAGATGACTATTTGTCTGATCATAACTGTCATAACTGCTGGTTCTTGGCTACTCTGGCTCGCTGAGGCCTCTTGTTAAGCCCCAGACAGAGTATGGCTTCTTACTGCTCTGGATAGCCCTAGCATGACTGGAATTTACTGTGATTCGTACCTTTGCTTTCCAAATCACCCTTTTTATACCAGTTTCTCAACCAGAGTAGGGAAGCAAAAAAAGTCCGTTTAGAACAGCAGAAATTGTGAGGGGGGTTTCCCTCCTTATGCAGACCTTTGATCCCACATGGAGGGTTCAGCAAAGAAAGGTATTGACCATCCAGTAGACGAAATTATGTTGTCATTATTGCATGAATTGTGTCTGAGACTACCTGTCCATATTAAATAATACTTCAATGTTAATTATTCAGTGGTCAGACTAGTCAACTAATGCGGTTCTATGTCTCCAGGTTTGTGGGAAATGTCGCTTTGCTCCCTTCTGAGTGGGTGCCCTGTAAGATTTACATACTTCTTTCCAATGGTTGTTTGACCTTTTTTAATTTTTTTTTAAATTATTATTTTAACAATTATTATCCAAACTTTTTCAAAGATAGGGGCCAGCTTTATTTAGGTCTTATTTTAAAAAAATTGGCAAGGAGTCAGAGAACCCTGCAATACCTCCATGACCAGTTTATGTGCCAAACTAGCCAAGAAAGACAAAATTCTAACCCCTAATTTGTCTTATGTTGGGGAGAGCATAAAATAATTGAAAGGAACATACTCAAAGCTGGGGGTCCTAAACCAAAGGCGCTCAATCATGAGCCATTCGCTGTATAATCCAGGTGACAAAATAATACTTGCATACACAAAATGGTAACAAACAGAACCATTTATTGTTCAAACTATTTTACATCTTGACTTTATTTCTCTGCTAATAAAAATTAATTCTTTTTTACTTTTCCATCTTATCGATTTTTGCACTACTGGATCCCACAGTCACAAGGCATGTTCCAATCCCTCAGCATGTTAGTTTAATTTGACTTTTTTTTATAGTAGAAATGATCAATCATGGAATGAGTGTGGGGTTCAATCCTTTTAAAAAGATAATTCCTACTTACAGTAAGTTGTTTTGCAACTATACGGATTTTGAGCCTTTTAGCTCATCATCAGGTTGAAGGACTTCTACAACCACGTCTATCGGCATTCATTGCCAAAATGAACCTGCTGATACCTCCGCCAATGCGACATTCCGATAACATCTGATTTTTTACTGGTGCTCAATTTGAACGTGCGAAATGTGGAAATTACAACAAACATAAATATCATAATAGTAAATATTTAATATTATTAAATTACAATAAAAATAATGACAGTTAAAATAATTAGTTTAATTAATATATGTAAATCTGTTATAATATTAATGCATTTAATGTTTATTTTCTTTTTTTTAATGGTTTACTGAAAAGTAAAGATAATTTTAACTTTAAAATGTCCTGAATTACTGCCATGCTATGCAAGATAAGAAATTTGATTTTTTTTAGATTTGCCATTTTATTTCAGAGATTCTCTTATTCTTGCATCATTTGATCACTTATTTTGAATAGGAGCCAGGCTTGTTAAACAAATGATCAAAACTTCTTCATGTTGGCCAATTCAGTATTAATTATCTCGACGCGCACAACACAGCAGGAACAAACCTATCCAAAAACTAATAAAAGAAGTATCTAGTAGAAAAGAAGTACTTCTACAGTAAAGTCAAAGACTGAGAAATAGAACGGTTTACCTCAACCAAAATTGAAACTCCTTAGTAATAAGTGCCCTTATTAATAATCTTGCTCATATCCTGTGCCCTTCTGTGGCCTAAGGATGCCCACTAACAATGAGTATCTTAGACAAAATGACAAATTAAAAATGAGGAAACAGTGAAATTCATGCATTGGAAGTAAACAATCCTTCCAGCACTACAGAGAAATGGTCATTGGAAAAGAAATAGTATATCCCAACACAGCACATGCAGATTCTACCAAGAAGCAGAGGGGACACCAACACACCACTAACAAACTAGCACAACATTTGCCTGCAAGAGAGTTTTGGGATGTACAACATAAATGTGGAAAGAATTCAACTAAGATTCACCGGTGAGCTATAAGTACTGGACAGAGGATACAATAGATCTCCAATGCTACAGTATATTACACACCTTGAATATTATTATAGCAAACCTAAATGGCCACTGAGGTGGGCTTTAACCAATACACACAAGAACAGACAATACATCAGTCATACTTCCAACATAATTACAAGTAGTTAACTGTTTTTATATATAAAAAAAGTGAAACTGAGTTATTCGCTGAGTCATTTAAACATGTCTTTGCAATGCAATAATTGATAAAGCAATACAAGCGACAAAGAAAATTAGTGAAATAGTGCCTAGGATGCTTAAATTCTTAACGTAAAAGTACAAGGTGATCACTTTTTATTGTATGAAAATTTATTTAAGGTAGTTTTAATCAATAAATAGTTGTGGCCCTTAGGGGGGGGGGAGGAAGTCATCAAATCACCAAAACAACTAGATTTTTCCTCCCAAGTTAAACTCTACAAATCGTTTGATCTTTTCGGAAATCCATCCAAGGACTTGTTGATAGCAGCAATGTAATGAACCAAGGAAGAAAGCCTCATTGACCAATTGATTTGTTTTATTTTCACATCCGGTTAAAAAAGAAGGCCAAATTCAATATTTTCGAAAGGATTAAATAATCTGTGGTCAAAACCAAACCAGTTCTGTATTTAATTGCACCGTGTTGCAAGTAATATTACACGTGGCAATTGATTTCTATTGGCCTGCTGAATAGAACCAATAAAATAATAATTGGCCCAATTTGTTTTTATTAAGTATTATAGTAATTAAATTTTGAATATAAATGTATCATGTAAATTCTGTATGTTTACATTTGTAGAATACATTTTGTAAAAGATCGTTCAGATCTTTTGTGTTAATGTTTGATTTAGCAATTAAAACCTTAACAACAATAAATATTATTAAGTGTGACGTCAAAGATATTGACCAATAATTTTTTTTTAATAAATGTTTTTCTATAAAATCTGAATCAATTTTTTTAAATTAATACGAGAGAATTTGTATAAAATGAGGCGATAAGATTAGCGAAATGATGAAACGACCAATTGTTTTAACTTCGTGGTAAAAAAATGAAAACATCAAAAATAAACAATGGTGTTTGAAATGGTCTTGTTATTGCACTCAACGATAAAGAAATGAGACTAAAACAAAGAAAATGATGTTTCGTGTAATTACTGATAAATAAACAATAAAAATAAGTCAAATTCAAGGTGGAAGGTAGAAAACGTCTTTTGAACTGATTACTAGGTTATTGAAAACGTGAGTTAAATTGCTCGCAAAGGTTGTTATAAAAATGTAATATCAGGAAATGACAAACGGTACATACCTTAAAAGCCAGGGGGAAAAGTGTAGAAATATTTAAAATAAACACTGTCCCGTCTATGGTGACAATTTTGCTTTAATCGTTAACAGTATAAAAAAAGGTGGCGGGCACGCATTTTCAATAAGATTCACAGCCGAAATCGTGAGCAAACATTGACATGACACCGTACAAAGTGTAAATGTGCTGTTAGAAAAGTTAAGAGGAAACGGATTGAGTGGAGAACTCCCTCCCACTACCTTTAACATATGACACAAACCGTCCAATCCCTTTACAATCTCTTGTCAGACTTGGCAGGCGCCAAACTCAAAAAGCCCAACTTCGCTCTTCCCGACTTCTTTAAATAAACTCCGGTCGGAAAATAGATCCGGTCTTTGCTTTTCAACTTGGACGCCAAGTCTTACTCGCATTTTGAGGCAATGACCAAAAGGAACCTTGAAAGTACCAATAAATCTTTCACTTTAGGCGGAAAATATCTTGCTATACATCTACTTCCCTAAAATAAACGAAAAGAGTAGAGAAAAAATCACACTTTCTTACAATTTACAAAATTGTATAAAATGAATTTAGTTGCATATCATTTTCATAGTAGTCAATTCATACTGTGATTTTTAGAGTAAATAATGATTTCATAAAATAGCAATTTAATATACAGAATTTACATACATATAATACTTTATATAGGGCTCTCAACACAACACACAGCAATAACACATCTAATATACATACTACCATAGCAAGTACAACAATATTTAATACATTTTAAAAGGATAGTTCCTACTCACAGTAATCACAATATTACATACAATATTTCCTTCATCAATACTTCTTGGTTTTCCCATCGGAGGTTTTCGCTACCTTGAAAACTTTGGATTACTGGATTAAACTGGAATCAGAGAAGTTTTGAATTTTCAAGGATAGTCTGAGCGTCATCATACAAAACCAGAATTTCAATATCAATTCAACAACCTCCAAATAATCAATTCAAATAAAATGTGATTACTTAATAGCTGAAGGTAAAGAAAAAAATGTTATTCGAACTTGGGAAAAGTGGCAAAACAATAGCTATATGGTGGGGTCAAGGGTCTCCCAGGAATGAAACACAATGAAAAGGTAGATTGGCTTTTAAGTTTCTCACACCCTTTCAATTTGGAAACTATTCTGATGTCAGAGGATATAAAAATATATTCCCTTATATAAAATTTCTTAAAAATATTGACACTTCGGTATGATAAATAACTTCAGCTCAATACGCACGCTGCTGCTCTAACCACTTGATTTATCATGATTCTATAGAAATAATTAATATGTTCCAATTTGATTGCTAAACATTTGTTTAGTTTTTATTATTTTTATTTGCTATGTTTAATTGTTAATTTCTTATCAATTGTTGTTAGTGTCCTATTTTTAAAATACAAATTACACTTTATATTTAACAACTAATAATTTTTCATATTTAAACTCACATCATAGCAATTTTCTAACTGCCTAACTCATTTAATTAACAATTACTCAACCAACAGGAAATCCAAATTGGACAGATTGGTGGCCTTTAGTATAAGAGCTGGGGTCCCCCAAGGAATTGTTCTCGGATCAGCCTTATTTAAAATCTTTATAAACGACCATTGCAAGCGACTCCTATAAGTCCTGATCCTATCCGCAGACAATTATCACTAACTATAGATAAATGTTTTAAATGTTTTGAAAAATGGAGAATCTAATACCTAATGTACTGTACATTGATAATTGTAAACATAGATGATAGTGAGATTTTCTCTTCCAGTCAATATTTTACATGCAGTAATATCTTAAACTTTCTGATTAAAATATAAAAAAAAGTTATTATATAGGGTATTATCAGACTGTAATGTGTGCAGATGCAGGTGTTCTTCCTAGGATTGCAATCTGCACTCTCTCCCTCCAGTTACTTAATTATATTATTAATTTAAAATAATTCATTCCTAGCGTAGCTATCAGTCTTGTACTAGGATAAACTTATTATTCAAAAACATTTTAAAAAAGTATTTTTTATATAAATTATATAAAATTAAAATTATATTATTTATATAAAATATAAATGACGAGAT